>CM064899.1:27903158-28625658 GCA_030347415.2 Decapterus maruadsi
AGGGTGCGATAGCAGCTTTGGAGAGCGAGAGCAGCTCCGAACCGACCCGCTCCTGTGATTCAGAGAGTTTGGACGTGAAGCTGTCGGCTCTGGACAACGGGCCGCTGCACATCGAAGAGGATGACCCGGTCGACCTCGACGCTCCCAAAGCAAACGGGCTGGAGAATGGAGAAGTTCACCAGGTCTGTCAAATTTCTTAACAATACTGCTTGAGTTTGTGCAATGATTCGTATAGTGCTCTTGGTGTATGTGCTATGTTGTGACATGTGTTATGTGTTATGTTATCAGATGTGCAATGCTGTTATGTCTTGTGTTTGCTGGGTTGGTATGACTGAGGTGTATTGTTTTTTGTCATCGTGGCCATCAAGGCATTTATGGCGCAGCTACAGTGTCCAAGACAAATTTCCCTGTACGAGACAGTAAAGTTGATCATATCGTTTATTGTATTGTGTTGTATTGTATCGTATCGTATCGTCATGGATCAGCGCACATGGTTCTGCATCTGTTCACCATCACTTTACACCCCAAGTCTCATGTCTGACCAAATGTCCCCTCTCCCCTGTGTCCTGTCTAGGATGCTGCTGCAGACTCCAAAAGCACCGTGGTTTAACGCTTTCACACTGTGATATCAGGTTTGTTTTGTCTTTCATGTGCACAGCCCGTCTCATTTTGTCTTTACTCTCTCTCTGTGAGCCGCTGAGTTTGTTGTGTCATAAATCTGTGTTTGCCAGAACAGAACTGAACAGAAGAGACTGAAGTCGACAGCTGCACAAGTAAAGAGGAAGAAGAAGAAATGTGGAGACAGCTGCAGAGAAACGCCCAGCTGGTGTCATGGGGAGAGTCCTTCACATTCATTTGTTGCTGTTAGTTTTCTTATTTATCTTTTATTCAAAATCAGTTGTACATACACTCTATAGTGTCTTTAGGTTTAAACTTTAAAGTTTTTTGTTAATTTTTTTAACAGTGCATTACATCCTGTAGCAAACAGGGACATTTTAAAATCAGAGTAGTTGTTCTGTGTTGCAAACATAAATGCACTTTTAGGTTTACATGGCTAGAAAACTAACAACAACTTCTATTTCTATGTTTTTAAATTGTTTTTTTGTTTCTTTCTTTTTTTAAATTTCATATCTGGTTTTTATGGCAGGATTCAGCAGGGATTTATTTTTATGAACTTCATTTTACATTGTAGCTTGAATTGCATATTTGATCTTCTCTCCAAAATGGGAATGAATTAATTATACTTAGCTGTGGACTGTGAAGATAAATCTTTTTTTAAATCCCATTTACACAGTTATTTCTCTACAGTTCGTTAAATTTTTTTAGTTATTCAATGAATATGCACATCTTAAGCAAAGATATACAGAGATTATACAAAAAAAATTGTACACGCAAAATAATTAAAATGCATTTAATTAAAGTTTTGTCTCAGTCGCTGCTTTCACTTCTCTGCAAATGAACTTTTAAAGTGATGAGGACTAAATATGAAAAATCTCTCTAATAAAAACGTTAGAGATGTTAAGTCTCTTTTATTTAAAATGGTCTAATTGGGGAAAATTACAAAGATATTGTTAAAATACTTGATCTTTGAGATGATGAATCATTTGAAAACTTTGACGTGAGGGTGTTTTTACTTATGCTCCAGTCATTATTGGAATAAAACTTTAGACTTTTAGTTTCCTACCAAAATGTCTGACTTCATGAGTTATAACAAGGATTTATTTATTTATTTTATCTCATCAGTCAGTCACACGTCTGCTCTGCTGCTCGCTGATTTCTCTGATTCTCCATCTGTCAGCGCAGCTCGTGCTTCGATGCTCGTTTGTTGTCGCAGCTTGACAGTCGACATGTTTGTGTAAAACTGCAAGATTTGTATGTGTAGACCGGAAAAAATATGTTTTTTTTTTATTATTTACAAAAACAGACAGAAAATAGGTTTTGTATTGAGACTGAGCAATAAAAAAAATTCCATGCATCTTTTTATGGAGATTCAGATGGAGCAGTCAGCAGGAAGTCGATGCTTATTCTGCAGGAGAAATGAATGTATAAGAGACGTCCAGCTCAATATGGTGGAAGGTTGTTGTTGTTATTGTTTTTACTTCTTTTGGACTTTTCATTTTTACTCAATAACATCAGCTTACTCTCAGAGAAGTTTGTCCTAATAGCAGCGTTGGACAAGTTACTGCAAATTAGTAATCTTTCAACTAGTAATCAGTCATACACAATAGGTCTATCATTGTGATAAGTGTGCTATTTAATTTGAAAAAGTAATTAGTTACATTACCTGTTACTGCAAAAAGTAGTGGAATTACATGAATATGGTAATTAGAAATGCGTTAGTCGTAACACTACTTTGTTAATAGAGTTCAGTTGACCTTTGTGACGTCACCCACAGGTTTTCTAAAGAAGGTTTTTTGAGCTCAGAGCGGGCTGGTCTGCAGTCGCCATCTCAACGACCCACCAACAAACCGACCAACCAACAAAACGGCCAACTGACCAAACAAACAAACAACTGACTGACCGACCATCCAACCAACCAACCAACCAACCAACCAACCAAACGACCAACCAAACAACCAACCAAAAACAAGCAAACAAACAAAAACATTCAAGTCATTATGGAGAAAATTAACCATAGATACCAAATAAATTATCATTTGTCCGTACTTGACAGCTAAACTGCTGGGTAACCCCCAAAAAAGATCCCACAAAAAACTACAGTAAACAAAACAAAAGAAAGAAAAAAAGAAAGAAAACACAAAAAAATAGCAAAACCCACACACAATATTTCATGAGGAAGGAGTGGCCATCTTACCTGTAGGCTATCTCAATCAATGCAAACTTTGATCTACTTTTAGGTAATTTAATTTTACATGTCATTAGTTCACACAAACATATCCTCTCCATCCATCTGAGACTTACCTGCTCCTGCATTCCGCCCCTTGCGGCCACTCGGAGAAGTGCAGTGCTGTATTTTCAGGCCGCAGTGATGCCTCTGCCTCCATAGAAGATCTCTGCCGGAGCTGGGGGAGGAAAGGGAGGGGTCGGAAATCGAGAGCGTGTCCTGCTGCATGACTCACGAGTGCAGGGAAGAAGTAAAACTAGTGAGCGAGACTCTCACAGACGCAGTTTTTTTGGACGCGCAGCGGAGTCACAGGAGTTTAAGTTACAAACTCCGACAGAGAGAAGGAGAGAGGGAGTGCGTTAGATTCCTCCACCTCAGCAGCGACCACCGGGGTTAAAAGTTTAATTAGAATCAGAGTGAGGGTTTGTGAGAGACAGAGAGAGACGCCCTGCTGCGCCCAGGTAAGACTGAGTCCAGCTGTGATGAACAATGTCTGGCTGTTTGTTGAGTGTTGGGAGAGTTGTTCACCTCGGTGTGTGAAACATGCGGCTCAAGCGGTGTGTGTGTGTATGTGTGTGTTTCCTCAAAGGTCAAAGGGAGCTGTTTACTAAGACTCTGACAAACAGCTGAGAAATGAAACATGCGGTAACAATGGAGGGAGGGGGGAGGAAGATGTGTCAACCAGCTGTTTTCCATTGAGAATTAAACATCTGGGTTAAAGTGACATGATTGGGAAAGTCAGCAGGGCTGCACCCACTCTCATTGTCGAGTAGCTATCCACCCTGTTGTTGTTGTTATTAACATTGATTGTTCATTATTAAATCTGCAGTTTATTGTCTCGACTGATCAATAACTGAGGATTTTTTTGTTTTAAAAAGGAGGGAGGTGCTAAATATTTCCCACAATCCAATTCAAACTTGTTTTAATGAACCAAAACTCAAAGATCATCAGTCGTGGCGAAGAAAAGCATCAAAAATGTTAAATTAGGCTATTAGAAGTTAGGCACTGAGAGTTTTTGACATTTTAACCTAAAAAGCAAAATAAATGACTGACCTATCACAATGTTTTTGATTGATCAAGTAACTTTTAAAAAACCTTAATAAATCTCTTTTTCTTCCAGGTCTGCGTTGAATTTAAAAGCAGCCATGAACAGTAAGTGCACATTTGTTTATTCAATATATAATGTTTCTTTTTATGAGTTCCCCAGACTCGCTCATCAACTGTCCTGTTAGTTAGTGGGTTAATTAATTAAACAAGAACACTATCATTTGTTTTGAATTAGTGCTGTGCTCATTTGAATATATTTTTAAATACAGTTTGTTGTTTTAATCAAACCAACTCACAGCCACAGATGAACAAACACGACACCTTGGAGTCGGTTAGATGAGATAAGATGAACTGTGTGAATCCCACGGGGAGAGGATTTGCATCAGAGCGAGCAGCAGCAGGATACAGATGAGCAGATGAGGGAGAGGAGGGACATTAAGTGGAGTTAATATACATAATTGGAGGTGGATCATCACTCACTGCTGTTAACACGATGCATGATATGATCAGAAGTGGTTGCAGGAGGTTTTTACAAACACATATTTCACACATATCAGTCCATATATGTTATTGGTTTTGTTGCGTTTACAGTCTGGCAACAACAACAACAACAGGAAGTAAAATAAAACCACAGCCTCTGTGGTTTTAAATATGTGGGTGGTGCTGCCGCAGTGTCGTGCACTTCCTGTCTCCCACCACCTCCACTGTGTCTCCTGGGGTGAGGAGGGGAGGGGGGGGTGTCGTCCCAGGACAGAGACTTGACCTCTGACCTGTTCACTCAGCCTCTCTTCCTGTGTGGTGACGAAGAACTTATTTTAAAAGGCCAATAATAGTAATACTGATAGTTTGGAGCAGGAAGAAGAAAATGATGATGATGATGAAGATGATGATGATTATTTGATTATTCAGCTGATAACCCACAAATAAAGTAAACAGACGGGCCAGACTCAACATGTGACACATTATAATCACAACATCCTTTTTTTTGTTAGTCGTTCCTTCACAATAAAGGAGGCGGTTTATTTAGTGTTTAGTTTAACGAGAACTGATCCCTGGTTAGATGGATGGATGGATAGACTTTATTAATCCTGGAGGGAAATTGAAACGTCATAGCAGCCACAGAAACAACTAAACAAAAACTAGTTAAGAAGAGCAAAAAAGGACACAACAACTTGAAACATTAACACTGATTTGATAATAATTTAACTAAAGAAGATGAATCCTGACCAGGAGGGACTGGTGGAGGCTGAAAAGTCATTGACCTCGATCAGAGGCGGCAACTATTGTTTAAAAACTCCTATTTGTGCAGAGTAATCATCTTTCTCTCTAGTGGGTTAGCCATGTTTATCTAAAGTCTCCACCCTGAAATTCACAGGTGTGTGTGTGTGTGTGTGTGTGTGTGTTGTCCTGGGTGAATGAATCCGTCACCACCTCTTTTACTGTTTATTCAGAGTCAGTTGAACGGACACCAGCTGTCAAAGTCCTGTTTTGTATCCGACACTCACACTTATCAGCTGCATCAGCGAAGCAGCCAATGACAGCGAAGTTCCTGGAGCGACAGTTTTTGGTGAGCTCTGGATTAGAGGACAAACAGGAAGTGGACCAGTGGACCTGAAACCTCTGTTACCGTGGTGATCTCTCTGTCCTCTAATGCGGAATCCACTGAAGAAGTGTAATTTAGTTTAGTTTAAAGGGATACTTCACCCAAAATCGACCAAGGAAGGGTTTGGAGAACTTTCTGAGTCATCAAAACGCTTCTGGAGTTCAAGGGGGGGTCCGGCTGCCAACGGATTTCATATAATGGCGGCAGATAGAGCTCACTTTTGAACTGTCCAAAACACACACTAACTCCTAAAGCGTTTTGATGACTCTGTAAGTTCTCTAAACCCTTCCTTGGCATGACGGTGAGTAGACAATTGGTGAATTATTGATTTTGGGTGAAGTATCCCTTTAACTTGATTGTCCACCTAAGTGGACAAACCAAATGAGTGGAGAAGCAATGATAACAAACAAATGGCAGCAACAATAGGTTAAAAAAGGGGGAATCTCCTTAAAATCAGGTGTTTGTGAAGCACATGGAACAAAACATTTCTTATAAATGTTGTTGTTTGTCCTTGGGACCGTGAATCCAGGATGTTTCTGTAGAGATGGCTGCCTCGCTGCTGAGTGCAGCAGGTGGATGATGACCAGGAGAGGTCAGGAGGTCAGAGCCACCGGCCTGGAGCTGTGTGTGGTTCTGTTAGCGGGGATCTGGGTTCTTTAGCACCGGCTCTGTTCTGGACTTTCTCAGAACATCTGGTCCACCCAGACAGGAGCAGTGAGTCCTGGAGCTAGTGCTGTCGTCTGGTTTTTAGTTCTCCTCAGCTGGTCTGTTGTTATGTTTCATTTTCATGTCATTTATTAGTTTATTTGTGAATGAAAGAATTACTTATTATTGTGTCATGCATACTTCTGTATGCCCAGTCCACATGTAATGGGCTTATAAGACACCAAGAAAACAAACTGGGACCAGAGCACATCATCAACACATCAAGGAAATAAGAAAACAAACAGGTTCAAAACCATTATCTGAAAAAAGAAAAGGAAAACAAAGCCAGAGTTCAAGAGAAATCAATTAATTAAACAAGTCTTCTTTTCCATCAGTCTTAAAAACACTGAAATTAAACAACTACTCCAGCTTCTGCTCATCAGGGCACCAGAATATTTCAGGGTTTTGTCCTCAGATTTCATGAAATAATACCTCCCTCAAATCATCATACTTTGTACAATATAAAAGGAAACAAGACTCACCCTCTACTTCATCTAACTCAAACATTTCACATATTTTGCTCTCAGGAAGATCTCAGCTGTGCAACTAAAGATCTTTGACTTCTCTGTAAATGTCATCTAACATATAATTCAGGGCCAAAGTTAGATTTAATCGGTATATATGTCCTTTAATTTTAGTTTTAATAGAACATTTTCAAACCATTTCTCTTCAAATTTCAGTGAACATTACAACACAAATTGAAACAGGACTCTAGTCTGCACATTCATGAACGTACAAAAATAATTTGTTGTAAACATTCCAGATTCAGCTCAAGAGCTAATTTCCACCTCGTCGTCCAGGGAGCGAGGAAGTGCACAGGAAACGTAGTCGTCACCAGGACAGAGTGTGGGGTAGATATCGGGGTCAACGGGGGCCCAGCAGCAGCTTTTTACCCCCCCCCCCCCCCCCCCTCCCTCCTCCTCTCTCTAAAGGTTTTGCTGAACTTTCCGATCTGGTTTATAGTCTGAAGCTACATTTGAGTTGTTTTCCAGTGAAGTAAATGATTGAGAGGGAGCGGCACTTCATCACAACATCAGATTAATCAGTAGTGACAGTAATATTGAGCTGCAGCCTCATGAATCATCAGCAAACAGTGTAGAAATTATAACAATAACATCTCTGCTCAGTGTGATGCCTTCAATTGTTTTAATAAATGTGAGAAACTTCAGTTTACAGAGAAACACAAAAAATCTCACGTTTGAGCTTTAAACCAAAGAATGTTTGGCATTTTGTTGTTTTTGGGGTTTTTTTGTACCTGCGGCTTAATTCTCTGTAAGCTGTCGTTTCTTTTTGCTGATAAAAATACCAGTTTACTTCTGCTTTGGTTGGCTCTGATAGTGTTATATTGTTACATTTACCCACATTAAAACCTCTCAGTACTTCCTCTCCTCGTCGTTCTCTGATTAACTCGCTGCGTCACCGATGGTTGAGGAATAAACAGGAGGTTGACAGGTTTGTTTCAGCTCCGGCCCTTTAATAATAATCAGATTATCGTGTCACAACTCTTAATATTCAACCCCCCCTCCCCTCCTCCTCCCCCTCCTCCTCCTGCAGCAGCAGCAGCAGCTATGCAGTTATACAAGTCTCACACACATGCATACATGCTCGGACAGAGACCAACACACACACTGTGGGCTGCAGATAAGAGCACAGTTACATGTTTAACCTGCTTTTTGTTCTTTCAGGTTCAGATACGGTGCCGTTAACAACAGACTCCACGAGTAAGTAAAACTCACTGGATCTACTCGCTCTTTATTAACTTTAGAATAACACATACTCTTTATTGTTTATTGTTAATTATTGTTTTTTTTTCTCTCCCAGCATCAGATATGGAGGCTGTGACATCACATCCCACTCAGGCGGACATCACCACCATGATTCAGGGTGACTCCTTCACTCCTACACGTTTTTAGTCATGTTTTCTTAAACCGTCTCTATGCAGGAACCCTTGTGTCTGTATTATTCAATCAAAAGAAAAGTTGTTTTAAACAAAAAATGTATTTTCAATCAAAACAAACAACAACAAAAAAATATTTGAGACCCCAAAAATTGCATTCAAGCACTTTTTTCTTTGATTGAAAAGGTTTATTAGGACATTTTGTGTCTTTATTGTTCAATCAAAAAAATGTTTATTTAAACAAAAAAGATATTTCAATCACATAATAACTCACTTCAATTAAAAAAACCCCCATTCAATCAAAGAAAAAGGGCCCAAAGGTTTTTTTGATTGAAGTGAAGTTCGTTTTGATTGTATGATAATAAACATCTTTTTGTTTAAATCAACTTTTCTTTTGACTGAACAATAAAGACACAAATGTACCTCCCATAGTTCTCCTCCTTGTTACTTGTGAGACATGGGATGGTTCGTTTCCTCTCAGTAGAAAAAGACGCTTGTGACTTTTTCCACTTTTATCTCGTTGCTGCCAAACTAACAGACTGGTTTTGTTTTGTTTTGTTTGCTCAGTGGTAACGACAGCCGCCCCCGCCGCCGCCACAGACTCGGCTGTTATTGCAGGTAACTGTTCATTCATGGTTTATGTGTCACATTGTGAAGTCTTACAGCATCTTTTTTGTTGTTGTCCCGTCCTGCTGGGTCAAGGAAGGAAGGACAAAGGGAAAGATGAGAGGAAAGAAGGGAAGGAAGGAAGGGAAAAAGAAGGAAGAGAAAAGGAGGGAAAGAAAGATGGAGGGAGGGAACAGATTAGGTCAATGGGTCAAAAAGGTAGGAAGAAGTAAGGATGAAGGGAAGGAAGGACTGAAGGAAGGAAATGGAGGGAACAGATTAGGTCAATGAAGGAAGCAGAAGGATGGATGAAGGGAGGAAGGAAGGAAGAGAAAAAGGATTGTGGAAAGAAAGAAAGATGGACGGGGGGCAGATTAGGTCAATGAAGGAAGGAGAAGGAAGGGGAAAAGGATTGTGGAAAGAAGGAAGGGAAGAAGGAAAGAAAGATGGAGGAAGGGAACAGATCAGGTCAACAGGGTCAAAAAGGAAGGAAGAACTAAGGACGAAGGGAAGGAAGGAAAGATGGAGGGAGGGAACAGATGAGGTCAATGAAGGAAGCAGAAGGTTGGATGAAGGGAAAGAAGGAAGGAAGAAGTAAGGACGAACGGAAGGAAGGAAAGATGGAGGATGGATGAAGAGAGAGAAGGAAGTAAGGAAGGGAAAAGGATTGTGGTAAGAAGGAAGGGAGAAAGGAAAGAAAGGGGGAAGGATGGAGGAAGGGAACAGATTGGGTCAGTTTGACCCAGAAGGACAACAGAAGGGTTAAAAACAACACCACCTTATTCTCTCTCCCCTCCTCCAGTGGTTATTGTTCTCATCCTGGTGACCGTGGCGGTTCTGGGCTTCCTGCTTTACCGATACCTCTGCCACAATAAAGGCGACTACAGGACGACAGGCGAGCTGGCTCCGGGCGAAGACCCCGACGAGGAGTTCACCAGCAACCAGGCAGCGAGCGAGAAGAAAGAGTACTTCATCTGAACGTGGTGCACGACTTAAGACAAGAAGAGAGGAAGGAGAGGAGAGTGTGTGGAGGCCTGAGGAGACATAGGACTGTGTGTCGGTGTGTGTTTTATTTTCTGTATCATTGTTTCGCTGCACACCGCTCAGAGGAATACTTTGATTCAGATTTTTTTTTGCCTTAAAGCAGACGCACACATGCAGGAAAAGCAAAAAAAAAAACCCAACCAAAGATGAAGTTATTACTGTGAGAGTGAGAACTGATGGACGTGGAGCAGGTGACAGTCAGACAACAGGTGTGTGTGTGTATGTGTGTATTTGTGTGTGCCATAAGCAGGGCGAGGCGTGAAACAGGTGGTCGGGATCATTCTTTTAAAGCGTCAACAGTCACAGACACAAACTCAGCAGCTCCAAGTTCCACAGTTTATCAGCTCTTCGGTTTTTTTTCTCTCTCATCAAACTTTGTAACGACATATTCTGCTGCTGATGAGTGCAGTTACTTTTATATTGATTTGCTTTTAAAGTGATATTAGTGGTTTTCTATGCAGTTATTTGATAAGCTAGTTTAAAAAAAAAGAAGTACAGCAAACAGCAACTGTTTGGCCTTTTTTTATGTATAACTCATCTCCAGACATTGTTACTGGTGGCTTCACCTTTTTCAGATAAATATGGAGGCAATAAAACTTGTTTTTGGACTCGTGTCCTTTACAGTGTCACAGCCTGAAGTCGTGTTTCATGTGTTTTTTAATGAGCAGTGTCGCAGTTATCACCAGCTCCACAATGGACGATCAATGCACGGAGATTTTAAATATGAAAAGAAATGATTATGATTATGTCAATTAGACTAAATGTGAGTGGTTTAGTTGAAGAGATGTTTCAGAGAGTCGTTTTGGGGGAATTTTTTCTTCTTTCCCAGAGTCAGAAACAGTATAAAAACTAACTGGGGACAGACTTTTACAGCAGTATTAGATCATCTTGGCTCAACTGTTCAGTGTCTTTGGGATCAAATAACAGACTCAGGATCCCAGAGGCACCAGGAAGTGAAGTCAAGTAAAGCAAAGGTGACGGCTTCGTCCAACATTTTGTTGTCTGAGGGGGAAAACCCCACAGTTTGGAAATCATGAAACCCCCCGTTTTTAGCCTCAACTACAATGAGTCTGTTAAGGCACGCCTAAATATTACATCCAATAAAATCCCACACAACAGCAGTGCAGCTCTAAAGCTCAACCTTTATGTGCAGAAGGTTCTGGTTTGAATCTGTCGTCCGGGGCCTTTCTGTCTTTCTTTTTTAAATTTTCCAGCTTCGGCCACTCAACCTGAGACATTAACAGTCTAGGTGAAGTCTTTCACCCCGGGTTCATCGAAAAATTGTGCTTCAGGCCCAAATTTGGATATGGCCTCAGGCAGGCCAAGTGGAGCGCCCTGTGGGAGGTTTGAATCAGATTAAAGGGGAACTATACAAGTCCAGTCTCTATTCCTCTGTGTTGCTAACCCTCCTCTCGGCGGTGTGCATTTGTTTTTGACGAGCCGGGAAGAAATCAATCCATGGAGCGGTGGATGACGTTATTTATCATCTACCATGTTACCATGTGTATATCTGTGTAGTCTTATCTGTCATAAACAAGAGATTACGGGGCGCGTTAAGTTTGTGTGGCGGTGGCGCAGAGACGAGAGCTGAGACACCGGGTCGGAGGCTCTGATCTTACAAGGTTGGTTTTCAGCCAAGAGATGCTAGATAGAAGGTAGAGCCTCCATTCTCCCTGGAACTAGTTACAAGTCATTGATTTAACCACCACTAAAACTCCAAGGCTGTTTAATTAAGGTAAAAAAATTTAGTTGTTTTGAGTTGATGAGTTTAAGTTGGAATGGTTCTTAAGAAAAGAAGTCTTTACTATAGCTACTTTCATTTAAAAAAGTGCCTGGACACTAAGAAAAAGTGAATTCCATTAAGTTTTTGTTTTATTTTTTTTCTGATGATTTTGTTTGTTGTCTAAATATGAAATGTGTCTTGTAAGCCCTTAAGGCTGCGGGTACCTGAATTGGTGCATGACACTCCAATAAATATAAATTCATTCATTCATTTGTAGCATAGTTAAGGTAAAAATGTAGCATAGTTCCTCTTTAAGGCAGTAATTCTTGAGTAAATGGCTGAAAAGGGCCCCACCGAGCAAAAAAACCCCAGGGTCATCACAAAATGGCAAAGTTGGATCTGCCCCAAACACTAATATGTCATCAGGCAGCGCAGGTGGAGGTCCCTGCAGAAGGTTTGGTTCAATTCAGGCCAGTAGTCCTTGAGTAAATGGCCAAAGCACCAAGCCAAAAAATAGCTTGACCCCGGGGTCATCGAAGAGTCAGCTGCGAGTGTTTGTCTCTCTCTATCCGTCGGCGGCCTCGCAAAAAAAAGTTAGCAAATCAGCCGTGTGGTGCATGAATGAACGTTCAAGTTTTCGGTTGATCGGCTCCATTGGAAACCAGCACAACAAAAACCCTCAGCTACAAAGAATTACAACAGACATGAATCAAAACCTTTATGTCAGCGTCAACAACAAATATGAATGAATATGATGAAACTTCAGAGAGGAGCGTGAGTTCACGTGGAGCGACAGTAACAGATGTGACTGAATGACGGCAAAGAAGATCGATGACTTTACCAAAAAAACACAGAATCAAATTTAAAACTCAGTACCTTTTCATATCAAAGTGAACATATTTTAGATGTGACTTGGTTCTTTTTTTTTTTTTGTTCGTACAAGAAAATGAAAATAGAACTGGTTGATGAGGATTACTTTGGATGACGGCTGAGTAAATAAGTTGATGAAACTGAATGAAATTACCCATGATGCAGTCTGGCCCACAACAGTACAATAAAACCTAACCGCCCCCTCCCCCCCCGCCCCCCGTTAAGTCATCTAAGTCTCATATCACAAACCCACGTTTAACTCTATGAATAATCAATACCTAATACAATGTACAAAATTAAAATGACAAAACATGCAACGGTTGAAATTTCCAAAATAACCTTTATTCTAAACTTACATTTTAAATTTTAAGTTTAGTATAAAAAAGTTAAGTGCACCTAAGTTCTTTTTTTTTCAAAGTATTCCACCTTTGACACGTCTCAGCAAACTGTAGTGACACTCATCTCCTTTAGTAATCTTAAAAGATAGAATGTGTACCAAAGTCCATCACATCACTTTAGTACATACATCTATTTTTACAAAATATTGTCAAGAGAATCCCTGAACTATAAATGTCCATAATCCTTCACCAAAGAGTGATCCATTTTGCTGGCTGTGGTTGGCATAGCATCTACTGGTCAGCTGTAGTTTACAGTACTTCATATTGCTGGGACAAAGCCACCATTATGCTGCTTAACAAACAATCAGAGCAGAGATGGAAAAAAGAAAAAAAAAGAAAAAGTAAAAATAAAAGAAAACATTTATTGGAATCATTTTTTTTTTCATCTTTTTCTTTAGGGGAAGTTTTAATAGCTGTGGCCTCTTCACCTGCAGAGCCGTACGAGATAGTAAAATCCACGCTGAGCCTTTTCTTTAATAAAAAACAAACACTTCAAGACGCGTCAGTCACGTTTGCATTAGGAGCTTTGTGCACGGAGGACGACGAGGGTCAGCGGTTGAAAGAAGCAGCAGCCTTTTTAAAGACAGCTGCTCTTTTTTTTCTGACTGAAATAACACTGAGAAAAACACACTTAATGTCTGTTCCCTGAAGGCCACAGCTGTTAAAACTTGATATATATATATAGACTTATATATATATATGCATGTATGGTATGTCGGATACCCAGTGACACATTGACGCTACCAGACACCGAAAATGAAGAACGTCTACAGATATCAGTCAATGGTATCCACACAGACTTGCCTAGTTTCAGATATTTTATTTAAGTTTGCATGATAAATGTATGATGTAAATATTCTAAAGAGGTTTAATTAGCAGCACAAAAAAAATGTCTTGGAAAGTAACAGTTATGCTGACAGTGACAAAAGCCTCACTGCAAAAAAAAAGAAGAAAAGTTTGCATACACTTTTCAATCTACTGAACAACACGACACATCTTGACATTACTTTAAAATGGAATAGACTCGATGAAAAAGAAGCCGTTTTTTTCTTCTTAAATCTAAAAATGTTCAAAAATCTCACAGCTTTTCCTTTTAAAAAGACATGAAACCAGAATTTTTAAAAAAAGAGAGAGAGTAGCCCCTTGTCTGCAACTTCTCAAGATTTGCTTAGCAGTGCATCTCAGATAAAAAGTATTTAATCAAATTTGTACATAGCAAAAAGGTGCAAAAGTATGCAACAACTTAAAAAGATGCAAGTGACCCACATAAAGTGACGATAACACATCAACAAGTGCAGCCGTGTCAGACTCCGACGCCGACAATCTCCCTAAAACTGCTCGTTTCCATGATATGTTTGCTTTTAAATTGTGACCTTCAAATTAAAAAAAATCTACAGTCACAACCAAACATAAGTGCATCGTAAGACCAAATCTTTGGTACAACCAGCTCATTGGTTATACTAAACAAAATTGATTAGCCTAACTACTCATGTAAATCACTTGAATGTGGAAAAAAGTCATGAAGGAAGGAAAAAAAAAAACGAAAAAACACTGGAACATTTTGAAGTCTCCACAACCTTTTTTTTTTTTTTTTTTAGAAAACGTCGACTAACGCTAAATCACAAAGGTGACATTCCTCTAACTGGATGATACCAAATCATACTCGGTGGAGGGTACTTTTTGAAACCTGTACAATAAACATTTAGTGTATAAACTCTGGGTATCCGACTGTGAAATAGAAACAGGAGACAAAAAAAAAGAAAGAAAGAAAAAAAAAAGCTAAAATGTTACACCAACCACCCCTTCCCATTCAACTTGCTATTTGGATTTACTTTAAATTTCTTTCCTTTAAGTTTACTGAAGTTAATTTGCTTTAAATTAGGGCTATCCCCAGTGCTCTTTGGCACTTGACTATATTCATCTACAAGGTGCCCAACAAGGTACAGTAATTCACTTTGGATATTGCATGGAAACTTTACTTCAAATTATTTGCTTTAATTCAATTTCTTTAATTTACAAGTGATCTCAAAGTAACAATCTGTCCGATTGGCAGTTCACTGTGCAACAGATTGGCCACGTTTTTCTTTTTTAAGATACTGTGCAAAAGACAAGACAATTCTAACTAAAGGCATCCACGATGCAGATTTTTTTTGTTGTTGTTGTATAGTTGAGATGTCATTTCTCTTGATCATCGTCGTCATCATCATCGTCGTCATCATCATACTGGTATTTACATGGAACTATTACACATCTATTAATTTTACTACACTAAAAGTTTTCAAAAAAGACAAGTGGAGATTTCTTCTTTTTTTTTTGAGCTTTAACTGCAACTTTGTAACTGCGTTTCACTTTCACCATAAAGCAGCTAAACTAAATAATGCGGGTCTGATAATTCAACATTTCATTTACGTAGCTTTTACAGGTATACAAGAACATCTCAATGTAATCTGTGATCCGTTTGATCAAAGGAGACCAGGTCTCTTCAACAAAACGCCTGAAAGAGGTCCAATCTGGGATGACCAAAGAGGTTAGACCCAGTGAGGAGGTATGGCATGAATTCTACAACATTTAAAAATTTTTGTATTTATCCTCTCCAGGCAGTGGCATTTATCGTTTGATCTCTAGGTCACAAGTGGAGTACTGTACCTTTCACAAGGGCTCTAAAATATTACATTCCGTTAGGTGATATCAGTATTGTGGCATGGCCAAGCAGCCTGAAGAGGGTGGCATATGGGATGGGGGGTAGAACTGGGGCGTCATTTGGGACGGGGACACGGTTTAGGCATGATGAAGGAGTCGAGAAGTTGCTGTTACCAGATGGTATACCCTCCACTGGATCCACCCAGGAAGAAGTTACTCTTGCGCTGTGACATTACAACGTTGGCACCCTGCATGGCAGCCAGCTGAGCTGCGTTGGGGGGGTGTCCAGGAGGTGGGGGCTGCAGAAGAAGAGAGGGAGAAACAAGCACAAACAAACAAACAGACATGAGAAAAGATGTGACGACTATCCACATCTCAGCAACATGCTAACGGCGGTCGATATGGCGTCTTATGAAATTATTATCCCCCTTATGAAAATGTCTCTTCTTTGTAAGTATTTCTGTGCTGTTAAACAGAGCAAAGATTTTTTAACACTGCTTTTTCAAACATCATAGTAGTACTTTGAATGTTTACATTCATTTACTTTGCACACAAACAGATGACCATTTCCATGTTTTTCCATATTCTGTGTTGTAAACTGTTTTCTTGTCTGTATACAACATCTATTGCACGTCTGTCTGGTGACGTATCCCTACCATACTAAGGTTTCTCCTGTTTTTTCCCTGTTAAGGGTTATCCTGGAGTTTTTCCTCAGTCGATGTGAGGGTCTAAGGGCAGAGGATGTTGTTATGATGCCATGTAAAGCCCTTTAAGACTGTCTGTTTGTAAAAATGGGCTAAACAAATAAAAGTGCCTTGCCTTGCTTTGCCTATTTCACAAAAACCAAAAACTACCAGGGTCAAAATTATTAGCCGTTTAGAAAAAGGGTGAAGTAGCATACCTCAAATGTTTATTGTAGGCTATAAGATCACATAGATCTTCATCAGATCTATGTGACTAAAACGTTGATCTTATAGCCTCCAATAAACATCTGAGGAGCTACAACAGAGTGCAGACTTCACCCTTTTTCTAAAAGTCTGTTGCTTTGTTAGTCCTGCACCTGTAATACTTTCGATGTGCATGCTCTATCCGGCTATTGTGTTCTCAAAATTATTAGCCTCCCCCTGATGCTAATAGTCAGTTGCGTATTCTTGCCATAAAATCTGGAGGAGCTTGAGAGATTTCCCAAAGAAGAGAGGGCTTGGATTCCACAGGAGACGTGTCAGAGACTTGTTGAAAAGACTAAAAACAGACGAGTGGAGGCTGTGTTACCTGTTCCTGACGTACGGCGTCACTGTATACCGCGGCGCATGCTCTGCAGCCGACAATGCAGCTCTGCAGAGGATCACAAAAGCAGCGGGAGAAAAAATCATCGGCTGCATCCTCCCCAACACATGAGGGCATCGCCGACACTCGGTACCTCCGCAGAGCAATACAGGCAAATCAAAACGCGCATACACTCCCTTTTTTTGAGCTGTTACTTTATTAGTCTTTTATATATCTTATTTATAATATTTATAATGATTTTATTCCTCAAAACATGTGCAACTTATGTATTTATTCACTTTATTCAAGTGGTCCTTGCCAACACTATTCCTTGGCATTCTATTCTATTTATTTACCTCATTTCTTATATGTATTTATTGTGTGTACTGTGTTTTTGGACTGTGCAAGCTGCTGAAATCAATCGCCCCTGGTGGGATTAATAAAGTTGTTTGAAGTTGAAGTTATTTATTCTTCATTTTTTCCTGTAGGTCAGTCCAGTCTTGTTGTGTATATTTGTTTACTGGCAATTTCATTGTATTCCTTCCTAACAATGACAATAAAGCTTCAAAAAGGATACGCAATTGATTATTAGTATCATCATTTTGAGAATCATTTGGTTTTTTTTAAACAAATCTGTGTCTGTGTGCAAAGTAAATTAATGTAAGCCTCCAATATATAACTATGTGTTAAAAATCTTTGCTCTGTTGAAGTGAAATCTTCACAGTGGGTTAGGGGTTAGGGGGGTTAATAATAATTTCATCCTCAACTGTATATTGTTGAGGTGTGAGGCGGACAGGAACTCACTGGGATGGAAACGCTGCTGCCTGCTGTGAAGCGAGCACCAGCATCGAAGCCGCTGTCCACCATCACTGTCGAGCCGTGCGGGTACACGGCTCCCATGGGGTAGTAAGCCATGGGGACATTCTGGCTCACTGGTCCGACGGCCATGGGTGGCTGCATGGGCATAAACACCTGAGCACCAGGGTAGTGAGAGGACATCTGAGGCATCTGACCAGGCACCTGAGGTGGAAGCACATATCTGGGCTGGTATATCTGCAAACACGAGACACACAGACACACACATATACAGGGTTAAAACTGCTTTCAGGGTTCCTACACATTTGAAATGTCCAAATTCCATACTTTTTCCAGACTTCTCTGTTAAAAAAAATGATATTTGAGTAAATAGATGTTCATAATATAAAAAAAGCATGCAATTCATCATTTGTTTTGCCATTATGTAACCAAATAATTTCCTGGAGATTGTAGCTCGGTACAATAATGTATACAAAATAATTAACCCAAATAACTTCAGATGAGACCAAACCCAGATAAGTGGTAAGATAAATATATATCTGTACAATAGTTTCCATTTTCCAAATTCCATACTTTTCAGTACTTTCCATACTTGCATAGGAACCCTGTGCTTTGACAGGTCACCATGAGTTGTAATTGTATGAGTTATGGCTGTAATAATAATTACCTCAGAATATGCAGGTGGTGTGTCTGTGTAAGGAGGTGCCTGAGGAGACATTTGCATAGCAGGAGGGTATACAGGTGCAGTGCTCTGCTGAGGGTACACAGCCTGCTGTGGATATGAACCTGCAAAACAACATTTTCCTTTAAAGCAAATAGTTTGTTTACAGTCTGTGAGTGACGACGCGCAATCTCAGGCCGAGTGAGTGAGCGACTGTGATTTTGAGTTGCGACACTTCTGTGTAAACAATCTGATTTTAACTGTCACAGGAAAAGGGAAGAGTATCACATTATCAGCAACAATAACATAAATGTTGATATTAAACATGGACATAGGGAATAAGAATAAGGGGTCTCGAGAAAATGTAGTTAACTTGGCAAAACTGCACCAAAAAGGCCAAATTATAAATACAGCCTTGTGATTATTATTGGTAATTATTGATTAATCTGCTCTCTATTGTGTTAATCAATCCTTTTTTTCTAGTCTCAGAAACCCATGTTGATGCCTTACGGTTTTGTTTTGTGTGGTGGGAAGACAAAGAAAACTACAATCAGCTGCAGCTGAGGAACTAATCTTTGCCCTTCCTCCACTAAATAAACCTCTAATTACTTGTTGACTAATTTTGACCAGTGACCAATTAATTAAACAACTAATCTTTTAAATTGTATTCATTAGTCATGATGCTAGTTCTCCTTTTATGTAAATTACTTCCTGATTTAATAAAACATTTCAGCTTGAGTATCTACAGCTATTATAACAAATATAAACATAAACTTTTGGCAGTTATATAATATAAGATTTAAATACACATTAAATAATATCTGAGACTTTTTCCCCCAGACATTTTTTGCTTTAGAAAATGACTCACACTTATAAAACGATTATCAGAACAGTTGTAGGTTAACGCTCCTTTTATGTAAAACTGTACGGTCAAACAAGTTCTAAATAATAGCACTAAAAAGGATAAAATATACCCGTTAACTTATTTATACACAGGAGAGAAAGAAATTACATGGTACGTATCTGAATTCCCCTGCGTGGGTCTTACAAAACAAAAAGGAAACGGTGTCATGTTTGCCTTTAAAATCGCCTGTTTTTTTGTAGTGATGCTAATATGTGACTTAGAGGAGATAACGTGACAGTTCGTTATAAACGGCTTTAGTATTAAATGACAAAACTGGATGTCTTAAGTTTGAACATGACTGTGCTCCGTGTTTCACCCACAAAGCGTCCGTTTATTGTCATGTACGTAGCTAAACGTGAAGTCCTCTCCTTCAGATGGCCATAACGACAGCTCTCTCCCCCCCTCCTCCCTCCTCCTCATCATCTTTAACTCGTTTTAAACGTCCGCGTCCTCCTATTTAACGAACAGTTGACTCATCTCCCAAACAACGTCTGGACAAATACCTTTGTTGTTCATTGTTGTGGACTGATCCGGATGCTGAGGAATATCAGATGATTGAACGAGAGAGAGGGAGACTCTGCGTATGTAGTCACGGCCTTATAACAGGTTACGGGCTGCTTCATCCACTTCCTTGTTTTTCAAGCTTCTTGTTGTTGTGGAAGTGGTGACGTCACTCGCTTTCTCCGTCGTCGTCGCTCGCTGGACGTTCGCTCGACGTAGACGCACGTAACGTAGCACGTAAAGGATCTCAGGCAGCTCGAGCGCCCCCCTACAGGTCAGAGGTAGAAATGGCGCTTTTCTTTTTCCTATTTATTTTAAAGACAGAAGGTAAAGTGTTGTTTCAGGTAGGCTACAGATGAAGAAAATTAATTATAGACTTATTATAGTCGTATTTATGGCTTTATAATGGAGAAATAAAATAAATGAATCAATCGAGGAGGAAATGTACCAACTATTCACAAGGCAGGAAACGGAGCAGAACTTCCCTTTAGGACCAAGAGGTTTTTAAAATTGCTATGGTATAAATACAATTAACTGATATTTATCGGTACGTACACTAGTACTTAGCACCAATGAACTCTTAGTGGTCAGTTCGGCTTATTTACTTTTCTAAAATGTGAACAAATACAGGGTTAAACATGAGGCTGAAGTTGTAGTGACTTCTGATAGTGGATGCATGGCAATATTACACTTCCTGTGGATAAAGTTTACATCTGCAAATACATACCAGTTAACATTGAGAATGTTTTTTTCTTTATACTGTTTTCAATAAAAGAAAGTTGAGATATCAAACTTATATTCATCATGTAGAATAGATAAATAATCAAAATTAAAACAGAATCAGTTTATAATGATAAAGAGACAACTCATAATTAACAAGTAATATTAAAATCTTAGTAGGCTATGTATTACATTGCAACATCTATGAAGTTAAATACACAGCCATGGATTGAGACTATTTGATTCATTAATTTTTTGTTGTTATAATGTGATCAAACAACATAACTTCTCATTAACACCAGTAACATTTTGTGGTACAACTGAGATGACAAAACTATAATTAGGCCTCTGTGTTTGCAGGAGGCCTGAGTGGTCAAGGTCTAATTAGCCCATTAGCTCTGCTGTTGTCAAGAGCAGAGAATAAACAACAAATACAACACTGAATATCACTCAATACAGATCATTACTCATTCTAATAACATAATGTTGGTTTTCAACCTCATAAATAGCGAAAAAAAAATTCATTATTTGACAAAACAGCCACAATATTTATTAGGCTTGGTTTTCTTAAGTGTTAAAATTCAATATTTTAATCAGAAATAAATACATAACCACATATTTTATCTTAACCAAGTCAACGAAAGACATAAAATACAGCACAAATGTCATGATACACAACCAGTGAGGGTTTAAGTCAGGTAGAAGGAATGAATGGAGCCATTTTTATTCATCTTCTGATAAATTATCACAACAAATTATGACAAAATGTAATAAAATATGCCCCCCCTGTGTCGTGCATAAAAATGTGGCTGTGCAAACACAACACTAACAGTTGTTTTTTTCTTTTCTCACTAATCCTGCTGAGCTGTTCTCATAATTTTGCACAGATTCACATAAGTAAACAGCTCATTTGTCATTCACACACACTCACACACATACTGTCATTTAAACAAAGAGCAGCATTAACACACACGCACACACAGTGTTCGTGTGTCTCATCCATTATTTCTCTGTGTCAATGATTCATAGCAGCTCCCGGTGCTCAGCTTTTTTATCGGGGCACTTCCCCTTTAAGAGAGCCATGGCAGCTCTCAAGTCGAGGCAGACATTTTTCAATGCAAGATTTTTTTCTTGCATAAATTATGTTCATGACGTAGTGCAAAAGGCCAATTTTGTGGCAATTTTGTCCGACTTTACAGCTCAAATAGGATTTTGTGAGACACCTCGAGGATTTCTTTGATGACCCGAACTGTTGC
Organism: Decapterus maruadsi; assembly: GCA_030347415.2. Classification (NCBI taxonomy): domain Eukaryota; kingdom Metazoa; phylum Chordata; class Actinopteri; order Carangiformes; family Carangidae; genus Decapterus; species Decapterus maruadsi. Next base: position 27,924,661 of record CM064899.1, read on the forward strand.
AGAAAGAGCATCGTCATTAAATATTAAGAGAGAGGAGATCCTAACATTGCAACCCTCCTTATCAATGCAAATACCTCTTTTGTGTGCAGTCACAGCGCCTGTCTGGGAGCTGAGATGAATTTTTAATTATGTGTGACTGAAACAAACTGTGACAAGGACCTTTATAAGAGCGGGGGATTACGGCAAATAAGCTGCATTTACGCGGTAAGTTGAATATAATAACCGGACTGTGTTGGATCCTGCTGCTCGCGCGGAGCAGCGAAATGGCGAGAGGAAATGAGTTTTGGTTAATATGCAATGTTCGTAATTAGCATAATTTATATATTTATGATAAAGAGAGGGAAATACATAATATTCGGTCTCTAGGCACGGGTCGAGATGATTTCTGTCGCCTGCGCTCGGTGGATAGTGCCCGTCTCTCCAAAAGTGGCCGCCGCGGCGAGACTTTTATTGGCCGGGATGGGGGTGGGGAGCCCATCAACACCCGCTGAAGTTTTGACAGATCCTCGTTTCTACCGGGGCATTGCAGCAGGAAACTCGTCCTCTTCGGTCTTTTATCGGATCCGAGATGAATTTGAAACCACTTTACGTCCACGATCCGCGTGTTTCACGCCGCTTTTTCCTGCAGCACAAGTGCAACACAGTGTGGCCTGTTTATAGGCCCCTCCAAATAGTCTGGTCCTGCAATGACAGAAATAGCCATGATGAATAAAAAAGAGAAAACACAGTCCTAGTCCTCTGCATGTGGGTCTGGGTCTGCAACCTGGATTTGCCCCCTTAAAGTGCAGATACTACATCTCCAGTATAAAACTTTATATATTTCCCTTTTTACCTGAAGTGGCTGCAAAGCTGCAAAGCATATTTATAAGGATCAGTTAGAAAATTGTGGTTAAATCTTAAAGAGTATTTTTTTTAGTTGGATCTGTGTGTATTTCACTCAGGATGACAGGAGGACAGTGACCGAGGTGGTGCAGCAGCAGAGAGCCATGAACTCCCAGGACCTCCCTGCCAAAGATGCCCCACTTACTGTCAATGAGCAGGTAACACTCACCTGTCTGAGCAGCAGCGAGCCCCTCCCTCTCTCTCCCTCCCTCTCTCCTTCTCTCTCTCTCACACAGCTTGAACCGAACCCTGATAACTCCTGTTGTCTTCCAGCTCTGCTGCTGTTTGCTCCCGTCACCCTCCATGTGCCAGCATATCATGTCACACAGGAATGATTAACTCCCACTTGCAGCAGTTCATTCAGTTCAGGATCCATTTTTATTTTGTGTGTTTTGATCGCAGCCTAATAATAATAATAATAATTCCTGCTGCTCTATGCTTGTGAGTTACCAGCTTTTAAACTGCCATGCTTAATAATTAACTGTGGTCTCTCTCTCTCTCTAGTAACATTGTGTGTGTACTGTATGTACATAGACATAGTCAGCAAACAAAAGCAATGCTCTTCACGGAGGGGATTTTGAAGAAAGCATTGCTTGAGCTGCTTGTTGGCTGATGCTCTAATCATTGTTTTGTTGTACTCATGCTCTTTTCATTTTTCTTTTTTTTGGTATTGTTTTGTTTTTTTCTTTTGTTTTGGTTCATTGTGTCCTAATATGTGCTTGGCTTCTCTGTTCTCCTTAGCCATTCACTGTCTGACTGCAGAAGTCTTTTTTCAGCCATTTAAATCCTGCACTTTGAAATTCCCTGCCAAAGACAACCAGGTATGCATCCTCCTCCTCTCTCCTCTCTTCCTGCATTGTCTCTCTGCACTTTGTCCTCCAGCCCAGGTCGTCTTGCTGCCTCTCCTTCCTAGGTCTTTCATTACTGCATACCATAAATCACTGGATGAGCCAAAAAAACTCACTGCATGTAGTTAGAGAGAAAAATGATGAGGGGGATAAGTACTCAATTTAAACTTTCCTTTCTGACCCTTCAGGTTGCAGATGAAGTCAGACTATTATCATATTTATCTATAATAGGATTACAATAAAGACTTAAGCAAAAGAAGTGCAGTAGAGTAGGCAGCTTCTCTTGCACTGGAGTCTGTAATAGTATATTATATGTCATCAGAAATAAAAAAAAAAGAACAACATATTTTCTCTAAAACAAGTCAACAAGACACAAACTACAGTAGATGTGACACAATACAGTCATACATTCAGCTTTCAACAAATTAAAATCAAAGTATTCCTCCTTGTATTGTACATAGTGTATAGTGTAAGTCTATTCCTGCAAATACAACATGAGCAGTTGCTTCTCAATAACCCTGCTGTGCTGTTTTCATTATGCTGCACAGTAAACCGGTTTAATTTCTCGTTAGAAGTCAAATTGATGATGAAGGGGATAAATACTAAATGAAGACTTGATTTTCTGACCCGAGATGAAGCGAGTCTATAATCATATTTATCTATAATGAAATAATGAAACTATCTCAGAAACAAAAAAATATACTTTAAAAAAAAAAAAAAAAAAAAAAAAAAAAAAAAAAACAGAAACAAAAAAGACGTACAACACAGCAGGCGGCTCCTCCTGCACTCGAGTCATCTCTGATTTTTTATTTTATTTTATTCCCCATCACTGCGCAGGTCATTGTGATGTCCGGCCATGAGACTATTCGCGTGTTAGAGGTCGAGGTCGATGCGTCTCTGCCGTCATCGGTGACTGATGGGAAGAGTGAAGGCAAAGCTGAGGAGGGAGCGGCTCAGACGGCCGAGCAGCCGGACGGCCCCACTGCGCCCCAGAGCGTGGGGGGAGTAGGTAAAGCTTTACCTCGCTTGTATGCACACACTGCAAAAACTCAAAATCTTACCAAGAATCTTTGTCTTATTTCTAGCCAAAATTTCATTTCTAGTCCAAAAAATTTCATTATACTTAAAATAAGAAACATTACATAAAAAGTAGCTTGTTTCTAGTTTTTACTTCTTTCCAACATATTTTCAATTGAAATGAGTAGAAAAAAAATCTGATTCTGAAGTTATTACAAGCACAAAAAACGTGCTTTCAGTGGCAGATTTTTCTCTGAATATTTAACAAGTGAAAATAATCTAAAAACAAGCACATTTTTAGGTGAGTCTTATTTTAAGTGGAAAGAGATTAGTTTTGACTAGAAATGAGACATTTTAACAAGAAAAAGGACAAATATTCTTGGAGTTTTTACAGTGCATTACAAAGACATAGTAAAAAAAAACAAAAAATCACACACACACATCAAATGTCAGTGAGAACCAACGCTGGCCTCTGCTCCTGCAGTGCTGGGCGAGCAGCAGGTGGTGTCTGTAGAGGCTCCGGCCCCCGCTGTCCAAACGCTGACTCCCGCTGTTCCCATCAGTGTGTCCATGCCGCAGCCACAGGCCGCCATGCCCATCACTGTGCAAGGCTGTCCACAGGTATGAACTCACACACCAGGCACACACACCTTCCATATTCATCTTTTGTCATGAGAGAGAGAATATTCTAGTGTGAAGTTTGACTTGTTTTACCTAAACAAAGTGTTTGAGAATCACCGGCCTGACAAGTAATGAGGGCGAGAAGAAACCTCTATTTGCATTTCACCCTGTTCTGTATAATTTCTTGTCCAATATTCATGTGTCAGAGGGATTAATGTCACTATTGTCCCCCACAGGCGACTGTAGGGTGATTTAGTGAAGTCACTGACTGCCTCCAGAACATTGTGAATGTGAAAAATGGAGCAAATTTGATCCTAAACACCTGAACACATCGCCTGAGGACGTAGAGACAATTGGAGAGACGTCAAACCTATACGCGCCAATGCAACAGCAAAATAAAACACAAAATATCATAAAAAAAGACAAAAGAGATTCAGTCGTGCAAGCACAGCAGAGACGGGTTCTCTGAGTCCAAAGGCAATGAAGATTTTATTGCTACTACTATGTAGCTTAGTTTTAAAATTGCCCCTGTAAAACACCAGAGTGACAGTAAAAGCAGATGAAGGAGGTTTAAGTTCCCTCTGAGAAAAACATTACTCATCCCCGTCACTAAATCCTGAAAGCAGCTAATGTTTCTCCACAACATCAGGTGCTCACCCAGGAGAGTCTGGCCACGTTGATGACGGGTATGATGGCGCAGACCGGCTCGCTGGGCCAGCCGCTGCTCATCCCGCTCAGCATGGCCGGCTCCATCGGAGGGCAGGGCAGTCTGGCCGTGCTCACCCTCCCCACCACCAGCGTCGCCACTCTGCCCGGGCTCACGGCGGCTAACCCGGCCGGAAACCTCCTCAAGCTGCCCTTCGCTGGCCTCCAAGGTAAAGACACGAGCTGTCTCTGCATTTAAAGTGTTATTCTGACGATATGACAGCCGACATCTGACACAAAACATCTTGTTTACTGTGTTCACCATGACATTATCAGAGCTGCTAGTGTGCAGGCAATATACAGCCGATTGGGCTTTTTATTTGGCTTATCGAATATTGACAAGGCAGCTTTATTTATTTAGCGTATTTCATACTGAGGGGCAACTCAATATAAGATTTAGGTTCTCTTTACATAAAAAAGAAAAACAAAATTCAAATCAGCAAATAATGCAAATCTTGATTGGCAAAAATGACGGCTGAAAAATGTAATTTGAAAATAAAGCAGATATTGGAATGTTTTTGTTTTAGTCCTAAAAATTGTCAGCAAATCATGGAGTGTTTCAGCAAGTCTCTCCGTCACTCTGCTCTGCTGTAACCCGAGGAGAAAACTTTCCTTGTGGGATACAAATCAATGAGGAGAGAGAACGGCATGAAGGGCTGTGTGTGCAAAGGGGTCGTGAATGTGGTGACAGAGCACGAGGACCAATAGATGCCTGACGAGGGCGGGGGCTGCTAACTCATGGTGCATTCAATGAAACTCGTACTTTGTGTTTTTCCTTCCAACAACAAGTTCACGGCGTTATAGTGAAAACTGGATGTAATTTGAATGTAAGTTTTAACTTTTCTTTTACTTTTAGCTAATGGTTTTTACATGTACTTTATATTAGTTCACACAAACTCTCTCCATCCATCTTGATACCGGCCCGTCTGCCAAATTTGAAAACTCATTGTGGCCCTTGAGCCAAAAAGTTTGCACACCCATTTTTTTAGATTTAGATTTATTTTGTACAGTTAAAAGTACCCAAGTAAAAGGAATAATCATTTACAGTGCTGGAAGAGGCGAAAACTCAAAGAGCTTATTAGATGCCTCCACCTATAGTTAACAGTGAAATATAATGTCATACAAAAAAGAAAACAACCTACAAATGAAGAATCAGAAATATATAAATGATGATAATAAAAGAAAAGTTACCAGGGGGAAATTACACAAAGAGATAAACGATGGAAATATATACAGTAAATAAACAGGCAAAAAATAGTTTTAAGGAGATTACACAAAGAAAGAAAGCGTGTTCGTTCTGTCTTTCTGTCATGTTATTACCCAGTTTCCTCACATTAAACATCATCCTCCATTTTTCCCTCCAGCTGCCACGGTCTTGAACTCGGTGCAGCCTCAGTTACAGACGAACGCACAGACGGTGTTCCAGCCGCAGGCGGCCTCCATGCAGCAGGTCCAGGCCGCCGTGCAGCAGGTGACGTCTCAGGCGTCGCAGGTGAGCAGCGCCCAGGCCACGGTGGCAGCTCAGGCGGCGGCGGCGGCCACGGCAGCGGCTCAGGCGGCGGCCACGACCACCGTGTCCCAGTCCAACATCTCTGTGGCGGCGCTGCAGACTGCAGGACTCTCTCTCAACCCTGCTATTGTAAGCATCCATTACAGTGTCGTCACATTTGGTTCATGATTGTAGTGTGATGTTATTTTCCTGAGCTTTTTCCTCTCTGGGCATCGATCTGTTGTGATCTGTTTTGATTTGGTAATCACACCCTCTCCAAGAACAATCAGTGTTTGTGACCTGCACATTCACCACGCTTTGAGATAATAACAGAATGCCATGAGATGGAGTTGTTTTAGAGGTAAATTCATGCAAAACCACTGATGCGTGTTCCTGTCTGGGACAGTTTTTAATCATCAGTCTCTGCATTTACCTCTAAAACAACTCTGTCTGGTAACGTTGTGTTATTATCTCATAGCGTGGTGAATGTGCAGGTCTCAACTTGTCCACCAGAGCATTTTGGAGTTGTTGGATTGTGTATTTGATGAGTTTGATGAGAGAAACCAAGAAATCCCATGAGCCTCTGTAGCGTAGCTCTGAGCAGCTCACGGCTCTGCTCCGCCGTTCTAAAAATAGCTTGCACCAACAATTAAAGGTAACACACCTCATAGCGTGGTGCACTGTTCACATTTGGCTCATGAATGTGGTGTTACGTTATTTTCCTGAGCTTTTTCCCCTCTGCTTTCCTGAGCTTTCTACAACATGGTGTGATTTCCTCTCTGCTCAGATCAACGCTGCTTCCCTCGGAGCACAGCCCCAGTTCCTCAGCTCCCTCGCCTCCACTCCCATCATCACCAGCGCCATGTCCAACATGGCCGGCATCACCAGCCAGATCATCACAAATGCCCAAGGACAGGTGAGTGCAATAAAAGAAACTGCTGCTTTTTATTCTATTTATTAAACAATTATTCTTTTGTCTTTGTAACAGCATGAGTCTGGTGTAAGACCCTTGTACATTGAGCCATTAACATTCTCTGCAGGTTTTCATAAGTGATCTGTTTTGATTTGGTAATCACACCCTCTCCAAGAACAATCAGTGTTTTCGTGTTGTGTTTCTGTTTCTGGGAATAAAGGCTCCGGCCTCCAGTTAACATCAATCAGCAGTGCTGCTATTTCAAGCCAGTGGAGCATAAGACAATTCCTGTGAAAACTGATTTGTCCCCTCAAACACTTCCATTACTCAGTCTTTCCATTATTGCAGCTCATTGCAGTGAGAAGTGCAGTGTTTAATCTTCAAAGACATGATTTTTATTCCAAGTGAACTGCTAATAGGACATTCTTTTTTCCCAGAATGAAAGGAGGAGTTGAATGTCCTATCTCAGCAAAAAAAAAAAAATCGCAAATTTTAATTATCTGTGTGTGTTTCTCCAAAATGCAAAACAATGTTTACAGGTTATAGGAACTCTCCCGCTGCTGGTGAACCCGGCCTCTCTGGCTGCAGGAGCTGCAACCTCCACCCTCCAGGGCCTGCAGGGCTTGCAGGGCCTCCAAAGCCTGCAGGGCCTCCAGGTCCAGACTGTTACCCCACAGCTGCTTCTCAACACCCAGGGCCAGATCATCGCCACTGTAGGAAACGGACCTGCCACAGTCGCAACATCTGCTGCTGTTCTGCCTAAAGCTGCTGCTCCTCCAACGCTCACCAAGCCCAACACACAGGTAGACAAACATCTGTCTTGAAGTGATAGTTCAACATTTTGGCAAATTGTCCCATTGTCATAATCCCTATAGTCATAGCAGTAGGACGGAGTTGTTTTAGAGGTAAATTCATGCTGTCAGGGGCAGCTTTTCAGCAAGCAGTCTCTGCATTTGCCTCTAAACTGGACCCCCTCGAAAATGAGATGGCACATCTCAAGGGGCTATCCTGTCAATAAAGTCTCATCTAAAGTCTCATCTATAAAACAGCTCCGTCTCGTAACGTTCTGTTATTATCTCAAAGCGTGGTGAATGTGCAGGTCACAACTTGTCCACCAGAGCGTTTTGGAGTTGTTGGATTTTGTATTTGATGAGGGAAACCAAGAAATCCCATGAGCCTCCGTAGCGTAGCTCTGAGCAGCTCACGGCTCTGCTCTGCCGTTCTAAAAATAGCTTGCACCGACAATTAAAGGTAACAAACCTACTGGCGATTACGGCAATGGGCCGATTTGCCAAAATGTTGAACTATCCCTTTAAAGATATAAAAATATCAACGCAGCTTCATCTGAGACTGTTCTGTATTTGTTCCCTGCCAGGCTTCGGTAACGACTGTCACTCAGTCTCCGGTTGTAATCGCCCCACAGCCGTCGGTACTGAAGACGGCCACCACGCTCTCCTCCTCAGTCCCCATCACCTGTGGAGACATCGCGAAAGTGGGCCAGCTTGTCAGCAGTACGTACACCTGCTTCTCCTCTCCCAAACATAGATCCGCTATAAGTAGGTGGATATTTTTAACCCGACTCTCTGCTCATAATCGTAGAACCCCAGCAGGTAGCCAGCAGTGAGGAAGGCATTAATCTGGAGGAAATTCGGGAGTTTGCCAAGAATTTCAAGATCCGCCGTCTGTCCTTGGGGCTTACGCAGACACAAGTAGGACAGGCTCTGACTGCAACCGAGGGTCCGGCTTACAGCCAGTCGGCCATTTGCAGGTACATTTTTCTCCACTGTGCATGTTGCAGGGTGTGTGTGTGTTTGTGTGCAGTGCATTTGATGTGTGGCTGCACTCGCTGCATTTGCATGAACACAAATTACAGTCCTAATGCTGCAGATGCAATCAACTACTCAGCTGCTGTATCGTCTAATTGCAGACATGCTGCAAGCAGGGATGTCACGATTACTTGTCTTCACAATTAATGGCGGTATTAAACGCCTCGATTATTTAATTATAAAGGTTCTTAAATACCATCACTTTCCAGAAAAGATTATGTCGGAACCATGTCGGCAGATCAGCGCAACACACACAGAACGAAAATAAAGTTACACAACAACCGTATGTGTAACTTTGTTTTCATTCCGTGCCAGTTGCAGACAGACAGATGAAGACTGATTCCCTCCAAACAAACGCATTTAGTCGATGACGGCTAGTCAGCCTGTCAAACATGCGGCAATGAAATAGCGGCCAAAGGAGGAAATACGTCTGATATGAGTCATCACTTGCGGGATACCCACCTGGCTTTGTGCGCCAAAGTAAAGGTAAATACACAGGAACTGGGTTAAAGTACGTTAATGTCAATTTACCTTTTGACTTTACACATTCATAGTGTTTATTTAATATAATAATCATATTAATCGTGATAATTGTGATTATTTCTCTGACAATAATCGTAACAAGAAAATCTATAATCGTGACATCCCTAGCTGCAAGTCAGATTGGTGTTTTTATATATAAAAATGAAAATAAAATACTTTCTACATAAAGACAAGGAGGTTTATGAGTTCAAAAATCTTTACCTGAATAAATCAAAAAGGATTTTAAATGCACTATTTGACATTTTGAGAATTATGCTGGTTTACTTTCTGGCAGAGCGGTAGATGAAGAGATAGATACCACTCTGGTGTCGACCCATTAAATATACATCCACAGCCAGCGGCCGTCTGGCATGGCTCAGCACTCGCACCAGAGGGGAAACGGCTCTTACAGGTTGATAAAATCCCTGTCAGCATCTGGTTTAACAGTTTTTATTTGGACTAAACAAACAACAAAGTAATGTGTGAACTAGTGGGTGGGTTTTGTTTCCTCTGTTTCCACTCTGTACTGTATGCTAAGCTACGCTAAGCTATGCTAACCTCCTGCTGGCTGTAGCTCCATATTTGATGAACCATAATCTCAGCAAGAGAACCAGGCTCTATTCCTTTCATGCATCAAAGTGGATGTGGTCAGGAAATGTAATGGTCAATTACATTTCCACTGCACGGGCTTCATTAGATTGGGAAAAAAAGATCTGTTAGTATAGATTGTACAAATGCTCTAAATGGTTCATGACCTGAAAATGGCATTTTAATATGAACAGCAATGGTCAGCAGTTAAGTCAAGATAATAATGAGACATTTGTTAGTCTGGCTAAGGCTTTAACTGGAATGCAAAATACACATTTTATAGATTATATCTGTTTCCAGAGGGATCAAATTGAGGTATCGTGCAAAAAACAGGCACTTAGGACAAACGTCTGATTGAAATTTCTCTCGTACTGCAGGTTTGAAAAGTTGGATATCACCCCGAAGAGCGCTCAGAAGCTGAAGCCGGTGCTGGAGAAGTGGCTGGCCGAGGCCGAGCACTGGAACCAGAAGGGCCAGCAGAATCTGATGGAGTTCGTTGGCGGCGAACCGTCTAAAAAACGCAAGCGGCGCACCAGCTTCACACCGCAGGCGATAGAGGTGCTCAACTCCTACTTTGAGAAGAACGCGCTGCCCACGGGTCAGGAGATTACGGAAATCGCCAGAGAGCTGAACTATGACCGAGAGGTTGTGCGAGTATGGTTCTGCAACCGGAGACAGACGCTGAAAAACACAAGCAAGATCAACGTCTTCCAGGTTCAGTAGCGGCCTGACTCGGTCCTGATCTTTTATCCTGAACATTTAATACAATGACACAGATGTAGATAGTGTTGTAAATACGATTTAACCTCCTTAAAAGGCTGAAAGAATATAAACTTTTTGAGAAAATGGTGCAAATACAAGACTAAAAGTCTAACGAACGAGTACTGAAAACGAGTTATTTGTGTTTTAAAGGTGTTTATATGTTCACTACTTTTGTGGTGGGTACTAAGTCAAACTGCATGGTCCTCTCATCATACACAGTGATGATAACATGTCATATTTAATAAACATTTCAACTTTTATACAAGTGGTTTTATAGGATAATCTGAGTCACTTCATGTGGATAAGCAGTGACTAATAACGATTTTATGTCACTTTGGCTCAGTGATTCACATATTTGATATTTAGCCCCTTTATTTACTTTATATTCACATAATATTTGTTCTGCATGAGCAGCTCTGCAAACGCAACTGTAGACGATGATCAGAAGTTGAACCAAAAAACACTTTGCAGTTTGTGGACTCTGCAGCAGGTGTTTTGGGACAATCATCATTTTTGATATTTGATTGATAATCATAAAGACCAATTAAAAAATCTGTAGTGATTTCGTCTGGTTTGGCTTCGATCGGCTCTTATCAGAATAACTCAATAGCTCAGGCTGCATGTCGGCCATGATGCCAACTTAATTCTGTTTTTTAATCTAGTTTTCCTTTCCTTTCTCCACACAGCAAGTGTGTGTTTGAGTTCATAACGGTCTCTTTTTCTTTTCACACTTTCACTTGAATGTGTTTATATAATACTCTGGGAGTATTTTGTATTTTCTCTTCTCACTGTTGTGACTTTTCCCCTCAAAGACTTGACAGTGCTGCTCTCAAGTTCAAGTATGTTTTCAAAGTAGGAGCTTAATTGGCCCATTATGAATTTATAATCTCACAATGCCTGAAATGTTAGTGCCGATGTTTTTGTTGTTGTTTTTCTGGGGGGATATACTTGCTAAGCCTAATATCAATCAAATTGATTAACTCAAGTAATTACCTATTTTAGCCAAGGAAGGAGGTTTTGTGGTTTCAATGTGTTTTTTGAATTTCAGTCTGAATGAGTTGAAGGAGTGTTTGCATGTGAAGTATGGAGTTGTTATATTTAGGAAGAAAAAAAATACTGTTGCAGTTTTTATTATCTTTGCCAATTCTTCTTTGCACTTTAGTGACAGCTGAGAAAGTTAAAGTGTTACAACTGCTATACGTACGGTGCAAGGTTTCAGTTACATTTGCTAAAGATTTTTGTTTCTTCATTGTAACTTTTTTTTAACAGTGAGAAGCTTTGCTTTCCAAAATGTAGCAGTACTGGCAAAATTGCAATAATCAACTTGACAAGCAACATCGAGCATTAAGATTAATGTACTTTTTATGCAGATTTAAATGTAAAATTTGCTTATATGCATTATTCACATCTCTAAATGATTTTATTTGACTACGTGAATGAAATGTTGAATGGGGCATTTTATGTTCCACCTCATATTTACCTTTTTGAATAGCAGTAGACCTACGTTGCAGTGGACATACATATGTCAAACCATAAAAATAATTAATATTACAAAGGTCTTGCTTTAACATGTGTTTTACCTTCATGTTTACTACGGGAAGACAACATATATAATATTGTTTATCATACTAAGATATCAATAGAGAAAAGAAGAGCTAAATTAGAATAATAAAATATCAACTTATCAATTTTTTTGACTTCGCAAAGCACACAAAAAGTTCAGGTGTTGGTGAGACAAGGGAAAAACAAGTTGGTTGCTTTTTGTCATTTTCTGTCGGATGAATCAAATAAAACATGTCTTTATTAATCACTCCTTATTTTTCTGTGTTCATATATTTTCTGTCTGATTGTGATTACTACTGGCCTCTACAACAAACAGCTAGAGAGTAAGATATCACTTCTCCGTACACAGCACTTCTACTTAGATAGATGGGCTATATTTCACAGCTTTTCTGTTGCAAGAGGTGGATAGTGTTTTAATGTAGGACTCCATATAACGTAAAGTATGCCTTTATTTATCCCACAATGGGGCAATTCACAGGGTTACAGCAGCAGTACATATAGAAATACATTCACACATGCAGTGCACACAGTAGAGGACTGGTAAAATATATAAATGTAAGGAAAACAAGATACAGAGAGATGCAAAAGACATAAAAAAGAGATATACAAATAGATACACATATGGTGCAGTTGTAGGGGCGATTTCCCTTTTAAAGGTACAAAAAGAGGGTTTTAAAATATAAAAACCCTCCAAATAGTCACTTGACTGTGGTAGAAAACGGTCACTTCATGTACCCATAGACTGTATGGTGTCACCACCAGCCACAGGCGGCAGGTGGCGCTGATGAGCTCATACGTTCCATTGTTAGCGCCGCCGCCGCGAATTAACCCCACGAAGAAGAAAGCGAAACGGAAATTACGGCAGCTCTTTTCCCTGACGGAACTAGATAAACAAACAATAGCAAGACATTATATTACATATATTTTAGAACCGGAGACAATAGCGATGCCGTTTTCCCCCCAATGTATTTACAGATATGTCTGTTAGTAATAATTCCCGACCCTGAATAAGCCCCGTTAGCGGCGGTTTAGCAGGACTTATTAGCATCCTCGTAGCTCAGTTCGCTGGCAGCTACGACATGTTTATTTTAGTGCTGAGACGAAGGAGCGCGACATGATGGCACGAAACTGTCGCAGTGTCAGCAAGTAGCTACACGAATCCCACTTGAAGGTAAAGAGTTGTGTCTTTTATAACTGGATTGTTTGACTAAATTGAGAAGAAAACAAACAGATGATAGTAGACAGTAGATATTAACGATATTGCTGTAGCACGCCACAAGTTTTGTTTTGGAGCAGTGTTGCATTAAAACGTGTGCAGAGTGGTACCGTTAACTCACCGTTAACCTTAAAGTGGTTATTAGTTACTCTGAGCTGTTTTTGATTCTTTGCATTGGTTATTAAGGTTATTTCTCCTCGATAAATCGCTAATATGTGTGAAGAGTTGGAGCCAAACTTTTTTTCTTTCCCCCTCATGTGTTTTTATTGGGCATTTATACTGTGAAACACATTGATCGCATAACATACAGCACAGATGCATGAAATAAATGGGAGCAATCAAAATGAATGAACAGAAGTAGGACATAACAGGTTGACCAAGAAAAAAACAGTAAGTGAAATGTTGCCCTCCCTTACCCTTAGAGTCACACTTTATTTTAATAATAAAAGTTATTGTGCCACTTTCTCCACTTAAGATCAGAAGACTGTTGGGGCGGGGGACTCAGGTAAAACAACCTGGCTTGGGTTTGATCCAGGACTGCACTCCGTCTCATCTCCACATCGCCACCTCCTCCACCACTACCACCAGAACCACCAACCACCACCACCGGCACCATCATGGCGTGGGCTCTGAAGTTACCTCTCACGGATGAAGTGATCGAGTCCGGACTGGTCCAGGACTTCGATGCCAGTCTCTCGGGCATTGGCCAGGAGCTGGGTGCAGGGGCTTACAGCATGAGGTACGGTATCAATACCAGCACTGGTACCAGAACCAGTATCAGTATCAGTATTAGTAGCCTATTAGTATTAGTGTCAGTATCAGTGCCAGTCCTAGTCCTGATCTGGTTGGGTCTTTCTGTCTTCAGTTCACTGCTTTTGTTGGATTTTCAATTTTAATGTCGAGCCATACGGTCTAATATTTGTTTTATTTAGGGATATAACTGATATAATCAATGGCAGTGAAGGTGCTGTAGCACAGATGTTTAAATCGAATGAAACAGCTTAAAAATGTTGTTTGCTTTCATTAGTCCCAGAAGCTTTTAACAACCTAATAATCTATGAAAGTGGCAACACATTGAATTGAGTAATCAAATGGTTGATTGACAGGAAATTCATCAGCAACTGCATTGATCATCTTGATCAGTCATAAAAGCAACAATTTACAATTGATTTATCTACCTTTTATTTGATTTTTCCATTATTGATCAGTCATAATTTGGTGTTTTCAGAACAAATGAAGACCAGGCTAACGTCATCAAATGCTTTGATTTATTTGATGAAAACCTTAAAATCAAAGATATTCAGCTCACTATTGATCTTACTTTGTAGTTTGTGTATCATCTGTCTAATATTCAGACACCTGAACTCTAATCCTCTCTAAAAATCATCCCGAGAATATGTTTTTATAGTCTGAGATCTTTATTATATGACAGGTTATGGATTTAATTGGCTTATTTGTTATTTTTCATACACTTTTCTGTACAAATCAGCTTTTTTTAATGTGCAGTATGTCACATTTTCCCCAAATTAAAGCTTTGTGTTGACACCAATTTGCAGTTAAAGCCTTCACACTTTGAGTTAGTACATAAATATATGAAGTCTTGGAAGACTCTTTGATGAAAGGTGATTTACAAAGCGAAAGTTTTCCTCCAGATGACGCAGCAAAGTCCTGAATCACTCAAGTGTAAATACCTTGCTCACATTTCTCTGGTGTTTAATTGATGAGGTTTTTATTCAGGAGTTTAAAGTCCAGATAGACATTTAAGATCTCTCTGCTGCTCAGTTTTTCATGATGGAAACGATGTGAAATCCATTTAGGTTTTGCTGACTCAGGCTCTTGGCTCTGCTGTAGGAGGAGGAGGAAGCTCTCTCTCCCTCTTTTGTGTCCTTTCTGCCTGGTTTAGTTCAGCGCTCTGTTATATGACACTGTACAAGCTGCAAAGTGTCTGCGGCTTGTCCTTTTTAAATTCTTCTGTTGAGAGGAGCAACGAGATACTGATTGGATACCTTGGTATTTAGTGATGTCGCACAAAGTACCGCCATTATAATTAATGAAATGGAAAGCTGGCAAACACAACGACCTCCCATTCAGCATTAAGGGTTTTTTCTAGTGATATATCTAGTGGTTTCGTGAGGCTGACAAGAATCTAACTATTAAAGGGATAGTTCAACATTTTGGCAAATTGGCCCATTGCCATAATCCCTATAATCATAGCAGTAGGTTTGTTTCCTTTAATGGTCGGTGCAAGCTATTTTTAAACGGCGGAGCAGAGCCGCGAGCTGCTCAGAGCTACGCTACGGAGGCTCATGGGATGTCTTGGTTTCCCTCATCAATAACAGAACGTTACGAGACAGAGTTGTTTTAGAGGTAAATTCATGCAAAACCGCTGATGAGTGTTCCTGTCGGCAAGCAGTCTCTGCATTTCCCTCTAAAACAACTCTGTCTGGTAACGTTCTGTTATTATCTCATAGCATGTGCAGGTCACAGCTTGTCCACCAGAGCGTTTTGGAGTTGTTGGATTGTGTATTTGATGAGTTTGATGACTATAGGGATTATGGCAATGGGCCAATTTGCCAAAATGTTGAACTGTCCCTTTAGATATTCTTTAATAATCGATGTGTCCCACACTCACAGCTTTTGTTTCTGTGTGTCTCTGCTCTCCAGCGACGTTCTCGCCCTCCCCATCTTCAAGCAGGAGGAGTCCAACCTGCCTCCAGACACTGACAACAAGATCCTTCCCTTCCAGTATGTTCTGTGTGCAGCTACCTCGCCAGCTGTTAAACTGCATGATGAAACACTCACCTACCTCAACCAAGGTCAGCATCTGGATCACGGCCATTTTCCACCTCTAAATCTTTAGCAATCGAAGAACATCAACTCAAACGCCACTGAAAATCCATCCTCACGTTTTTTTTTGTTTTTTTTTAAATATATATTTAACTTGGATGACTGTAAATGTTTTGATATCTGGCGTTTTATAGGTGGAGGGAAACAATCAGTATGGGAATATGTTGAAGTGTGGTATGTTTCTGATATATTAGCACCAATATACATCACAGATATTGCGATGTATCATGGTTATCTCGCAGTGTATGTGGTTTTTTTTCTCTCCGATAGTCATGCCTTTGTTTCCATGGGCAACATACTGTATGTACCGTATAGTGAATAGTATGACTATTTAAAGGCTAGATATCTAGAGATAGCTAGAGATCCATTTATTCACATGGTGGTGGTGTTGTTACAGGGCAGTCCTATGAAATAAGAATGCTTGACAATCGGAAAATTGGGGAACTTCCGGAAATCACTGGTAAAATGGTGAAGGTAAGATTCACATAAACTTACTATTACCGGTATATGAATGAATGAATGAATGAATGAATGAATGAATGAACAAAATGTTATTATTGTATCTTGCATACACCGAATGTCCAGCCCACATGAGCTTATAAGACACCAAATATTCACACAACGCAGGATCAGCGGATGTCACAAACACATCAGAAAATATACAACTAAAACACAGATCTTGCAGAACAATTAAATCATCCTCACAGTTGGATTCAAGAAAAAAACATTACCGAATAATAATAATAATATCTAGCTTCTAAGTAGTACTATATATTACTAAGAAATCATAATAAATACTAATTTAACTTCTTTTCCAGGATTTAGTTTGGAAATACAATTATCAGTCTTAAACACATTAAAATTAAACAGCTGTTCCAGTTTTTGCTCATTAGAGCACCAAGATATTTCAGTACCTCTCAAGTCATCATCATAATTTCTACAGTACAGAAGAAAATGGATCTTGCTTTCCTCAGCCGTACAAGATGTAAAACATAATTCTGAGTGTATGTCCGGTGTGAAAGTGTTTGAGCATTTACATTTACTAAAAAACGACTTTTTTTCTGAATTTCCAGAGCATTATTCGTGTGGTGTTTCACGACCGACGGCTTCAGTACACAGAGCACCAGCAGCTGGAAGGCTGGCGCTGGAACCGGCCCGGCGATCGCATCCTGGACCTGGGTGAGCGCTGACTGAAACATGACGCTTCTCCTCTGTTATATTATTGGATTTATATATATATGTGTGTGTGTGTGTGTTTGTGCAGCCTTGTGTTGTGTTACATTAACCAACTGAGATGAATAAAAAACAATCCATTCAGGTTATTGATTTGTCAACGTGAATTAAAAACCCTTGATAACGGCCTGTTTTGCATTGATCCATTGCAGATATCCCCATGTCAGTCGGCATAATCGACCCCAGGGCTAACCCTACTCAGCTAAACACTGTGGAGTTCCTTTGGGACCCATCAAAACGAACCTCAGTTTTTATCCAGGTAGCATGACGGACAACTTTCATTCATTAAAAAAAAAGCAAAGGCAGTAATCTCAGGCTCTTTTTACAGCACTTCTGCATTATAGCACTGAGCTTGTTAACATTTAGCGTACTCATCAATTCTGCAGGCAGAAGTTACTAATACAAATGAGCCGATATTTATTTATTTAATGATTCCACAGTGTGATTTCATGTCATAATTCCCATATACAGTAGATTTTTCACTTTTCTATCCCTTTTTCCTGTTTTAAGGTTCACTGCATCAGCACAGAATTCACCATGCGTAAGCACGGTGGAGAGAAGGGCGTGCCTTTCCGCATCCAGATCGACACGTTTAAAGAGAACGAGAGTGGCGAGTACACGGAGCACCTGCACTCGGCCTCCTGCCAGGTCAAAGTGTTCAAGGTTAGACCGCAGACAAACACGTGTCGTGTTGTTTTGGTTTCTTGCTTGTGTTATCGCCCATAACCGACCACCATAATGACCCCTCCAAACCCCCACAACCCCACCTGTGTTAGCCCAAAGGCGCAGACAGAAAGCAGAAGACGGACCGGGAGAAGATGGAGAAGAGGGCGCCGCAGGAGAAGGAGAAGTACCAGCCATCGTACGAAACCACGATCCTGACAGAGGTCAGCACACGACCACACACGATGCATAATGATGTGATGAAGAGAGAGGAAAACATGGCCTCTTAAAAGTGATGATTATCTTACCCTCATTTAAATACTTAGAAATTCAAATTTTCATTTTATTTTATTTTTTTTAGAACTTTTTATTTAAACATTTTACAAAACATTTCCTGACATATGACTTTGAAAATGTGTGATAGACTGTACAGTAGAATGAGTTACAATAAGAATAAATAAATAATAAAATGAATAGATAAATTGAAAGAGGAGAGAAGGAGGGGGGAATTGAAATAAGAATAAATAATATGAGTAGAAATGGATAAAATAATGTGACGTGTAGAGAAGCTGTAGCCATCATGAATTCATCATTGACCCATTTGACGGAAACTTCTGTCTGTCGCTAATCAGTTTAACAGTTTATCATTTTACTACAGATTTGAACATATGTATGTAACACTAGTTCTTAACCTGCTGCAGTGTGGATGTCTCTCTGGGGTTATTCAGATGTCAGCTAACTGAGGTGTTGGTCTTCTTGCAGTGCTCTCCGTGGCCCGAGGCGACGTACGTCAACAACTCTCCCTCTCCAGGCTTCAACAGTACACACAACAGCTTCCCAGTAGCGGAAGGGTATGAATGATTGACACTTTCTACCAATACTTAAAGGCCTTTACACACCGGGGGCGTGATGGATAAAAAGACACAGAAAATCAAAACCATTCATACCAGCGGTGATTTGAATATGTGACAGACGAGACATTGAGTGGTTCTTTGCCTTATGCTGCGTTCAAGACAACTCAGAAGTAACTGAAGTTAAAACTCCAACTTACGACATCATAGCGTTCACGCCACAGGTTAAAGGGATAGTTCAACCTTTTTGGCAAATTGGCCCATTGTCATAACCCCTATAGTCATAGCAGTAGGTTTGTTACCTTTAATTGTCGTTGCAAGCTGTTTTTAGAACGGCGGAGCAGAGCCGTGAGCTGCTCAGAGCTACGCTACGGAGGCTCATGGGATTTCTTGGTTTCCCCAGGGATGTGATTTTTCCGGATTTTTCCGGAAATCCGGATTTTTAGACATGAAAATGCGACCCTCGTAAATCATGCAAATCCGCTTTTTTTTTGAGAGAGGAGGGGGTGGGGGGGTCGGACCCTCGGACCGCCGGACGGCCATTATCCACCATTTAACCCACACAGCCATAGGTTTTGATGTTGACCATAGAGCGGTAACAACCAGACGTAGCGGCGGTAGTTTTCTCTCTCTTTCTTTCTCTTTTTATTTTTTATTTTTTTATGCTGCGGTAGTGTTTGTTGGAGCGGCGTGGTGCTGCACGTGACGCGCTGACGGTAGTGTGTTTACATTTACGACGAGCATTAATTCTCTGTCCGAACCCGTTAAAAAAAAAAAAAACCCGGCTCGAACCAGCGCGTCCGGACGGGTTGGACCGTCCATGCGCCCTTAGTAGAAGCCCAACAGAACGGGAGAGAGATCCGAGGGACAGAGAGAGACGGCACAGCAACAGGTGTGTGCGTGCATGCGCGCGCGTGTGCTACCTGCTGTAAAGGGGGCTCTCCAGCCAAAGCTCCCCACTAGACCAGGTCTGAGTTCAGTTTAAGTTAACAACAAAGTTTAAGTTTTAACTCTCCAGCCATTCTTGCCATTAGCCTACAAGTCAGCTATTATTATATATATCTGTTTTTTAGAAATGTATTATTGTTTACTTATTTACTTTCTACAAAAAATATTAGACATGTACCACACATCTGGCTGGAAGGTCTCAATGGTTCAAGAACGTTTATTTCCCATATTAAAATAGAGCTACGTTTGTTTTCCTTTTAAATAAGTTCAATAGCCTATCAAGTGGTAATTCCACCTGCCACAACTGTCTCTCTGTCTCTCTCACTGTCAGACACATTTTGAATGATCAAAATTATGAAAATTATGTCACTGTAATAATATCTGCACCTATTGTTTGACATGCTGTTTTGAGTTTCTCCTTAAATTAATTGTTTTCTGTTTGATACTTTTAATAATGGTAATGGCTGTACTGTGGCCGTGTCGCGCTATGGGTCCGTATAATTTCCTGCTTTTTTGTCCTTGGCGAATCACATCCCTGTTTCCCTCATCAAACTCATCAAATACACAATCCAACAACTCCACAACGCTCTGGTGGACAAGTTGTGACCTGCACATTCACCGCACTATGAGATAATAACAGAACATTACCAGACAGAGTTGTTTTAGAGGTAAATACAGAGACTACTTGCTGAAAAACTGTCCCTGAACGCAACGTGCATCAGCGGTTTTTCATGTCGCTCAGAAAAAAATATTATGTTGCATTTTCGAAGCATAACATTGGCTGTCTGTGTGAAAGGACTCGTAGTGAAAACCAGAGTCTGAAAAAACTTGACATGCAAATTACCAACACGAAAAATACATCCTCAGTGTGTGAGGGCTGCTTGAGTTTGATTTTTGATAATTCACAGAGTGTCGGTGTTATTTGTGAAAACAACACATGATGCTTAGATTCTCCTTCTTCTTCCTTCCTTCCTTCCTTCCTTCCTTCCTTCCTTCCTTCCTTCCTTCCTTCCTTCCTTCCTTCCTTCCTTCCTTCCTTCCTTCCTTCCTCAGAAACGGTTCACCAAACCACCAGCCCGAGCCGGTCGTTCAGGTCTTAGATGTAAGTACAAGTGCAAATCAATGTCTGGTTTTATGTAAACTGTGTGGCTCCCTCCTGCTTCACTCAACCACTGAATATTAATAATCACACCTGGCGTCTAGCTGCTAAACATCTGCCTCCCTTCCCTTCATATTCACCAACACACACACTCTGGAAACACAAACAGGAATCGGACAAATCTGTGTCATTTAATAACGCTATATTCAAAAAAATAATACAGGTTTCATGATTCATTGTTACTGAATTAAACCTAACGTCAGAATATGTCATGTCTACATGTACATGTTTATTTGATTATTCTTTATTTCAAACATAATATTAAAAAGAGAGAGAGAAAAAAGTCATATAAAATAAGTAACACGTTAAAGTGTCCCAAAGAACAAGTCCAATATTTAAATCAGTAAACAAAGAAGGAGGAAGCCGAGCTTTTCTGTTCCCACCCCTTATTCACTACTCCATCGATCCACATTCAAAGTAAAACAAAATAAACCTACCTTTCCTCATTCTCATATTTTTTTAGAAACATGTTTTTGTATAATTTTAAGTTTGTGCTATTTTTGAGCTCCTTCTCCAGACCATTCCACAATTGCACCCCACAGACTGTTATGCACATACTTTTCAGAGTTGTTCTGACTTTAATTCTCTTAAAATTCAATTCCCCTCTCAGATTATACCCGCCCTGTCTTTCCATAAACATATTTTGTACCTCACCCAGAAGTAGGTTATATCTTGCTTAGTACATGATTTGTGCCGTCTTGTGTTTAACCAGATCTGTGAATTTCAGAGTGTGTGATTTTATGAATAATGATTTTCAAGATATCCAATGTTATTATTGCTCTTTTCTGTAATGTGCATAACGGCTGTAGGTTGGATTTGTAGGTTTTACCCCATATCTCCACACAGTATCTTAGATATGGAAGTATGAGTGCATTATACAGAGTATTATGTAGTGATTTATAGTCCAGAATGTTTAATATGTTGTTTCCAGGAGATTTTATGATCTACAATCACACCCAGAAATGTTATTTCATAAACTCTTTCTATGCTTATGTTGTCAATTTTCAATTTAATTTTACTTGAGGGTTAGTTTTATATTTTCCGAATAACATAATCTTTGTTTTACTCAAATTCAGTGACAATTTGTTTACATTAAACCACGTTTTTATTAATTTATTTATTTCTGCTGTGATTGTCTCCAGAAGCTGCTGCACATTGTCCCCGGCGCAAAAGATGTTCGTATTATCGACTAATAAGATACATTTCATTACACATGATACTTTACATATGTTGTTTATGTACATTACAAACAGTTTAGGACCTAAAACAGATGCTTACGGTATGCCACATGTTATCGGCAAGTGAGCAGATGTATGGTCTCCAATTTTCAGAAACTGCTGCCTGTTTCTTAAAGGAATAGTTCAACATTTTGGCAAATTGGCCCATTGCCATAATCCCTCATACTCATACTCATAGCAGTAGGTTCGTTACCTTTAATTGTCGGTGCAAGCTATTTTTAGAACGGTGGAGCAGAGCCGTGAGCTGCTCAGAGCTATGCTACGGAGGCTCATGGGATTTCTTGGTTTCCTTCATCAAATACACAATCCAACAACTCCAAAACACTCAAATTGTGACCTGCACATTCACCACGCTATGAGACAATAACAGTTTGAGAGTTGTTTTAGAGGTAAATACAGAGACTGCTTGCTGAAAAACTGCAGACGGGAACGCGCATCAGCGGTTTTGCATGTATTTGCCTCTAAAACAACTCTGTCTCGTAACGTTGTGTTATTATCTCATAGCGTGGTGAATGTGCAGGTCACAACTTGTCCACCAGAGCGTTTTGGAGTTGTTGGATTGTGAATTTGATGAGTTTGATGAGGGAAACCAAGAAATCCCATGAGCCTCCGTAGTGTAGCTCTGATTAGCTCATGGCTCTGCTCCGCTGTTCTAAAAATAGCTTGCACCGACAATTAAAGGTAACAAACCTACTGCTATGACTATAGGGATTATGGCAATGGGCCAATTTGCCAACATGTTGAACTGTCCCTTTAAATAACTCCTCACCCAATCCGATCCAACCCCTCTGATGCTTTACCTTTCTAATTTATTGAATAGAATAGCTTTCTTTAAGGCTATGAAAACTCCCATTACATGTTTTTTATTCAGACCTCTGTCAAGCTGATGCTCAGTCACATACACCCATTGAGAAATAAAGGGAGGGGGAATTAACTGAAGAAGAATTAATAATAAAGCTGAATAAACCTCAGCGCTAATTAAATTGTTGCATAATTTTCACCCACTACGAAATTAACTCTGGGTTAAATAGGTTTAAAAGGTTAAAGAGGTAATTTCAGGCTAATTCATGCTGAGCGCAGTTACTGTGCTGCTAAATTGATGTTAATTACAATTCCAATTTCTGTCTTTTTAACAGGTTTTTGGAGATTATTTGTTTTTGCTAAATTGTGAAATGTTAAATTTAACGAATCTCATTAGAATAACGAGGCCGTGATCAAGTCTTGTTAAATCCTGAGACAAATATGATGCACAAACACACAAAACAAACTGTATTTTTCCATGAGCTAACTCTGAGATTGTTTCAGTTGTGTGTCTTATTTTTGTTTCTTTTCCACTCAGAATTTGTTACCCACGGCAACGCCACAGGACGCACAACAGTGGCTTCACAGGAACCGCTTCTCACCTTTTTGTCGGCTTTTCACCAACTTCTCAGGTAAAAAGAAGCTCTTTAATACAGAAATTATATAAATAACAAGTGTTTATTTTTGCGTTGTGTCGCTTGTAGCTGCCAAAAAGACAGGGAAGAAGTCTGTTGTTTGTTAGCGACTGCAGGCAGAAAAATCGTCTGTAGCTCAGCTTGGATGGCGACCTCTCTCAGGACACCCAGAAACCTGATAGTTAATTAAAGTTCAGAGTTAGAGAAGGAGGTTTCTGTTGTTAAACATGGCCGGTCCTGTTTGTGTGCACCAGGGGCAGACCTGTTGAAGCTGACCAGGGACGATGTCATTCAGATCTGTGGCCCTGCCGACGGCATCAGGCTCTTCAATGCACTGAAGGGACGGTGGGTCTCCTGTTATGTTACGTTTTATTTAATTCTACACAAGATGGAAAAGTATAGAATTTGATATTATACATTTCCAGGTCTGGAAAAGTATGGAAAATGGAAATTATTGTAAGGAAATATATTTATCTTAAAGGAATAGTTCACCAAGAAATGAAATTCATTCATTAGTGACTCTCCCTCATGCTGATGAATGCTCTAGAGTAGTTTTTTATTCCTCAAAGTGCACCTGGAGACCCGAGAGGCCGGTTTGTAGTCCAACAGAAACTTTATATGAGAGTCAATAGGGCCCGACACAAAAACGTCCATAAAACTACACAAAAACCATTTAATATTCCTCCACCCTGCTCGTCCACTCCAATCCAAGTATCCTGAAGGGATATAGCTATTATATATTAACTCTGGAGCCTTCAAGACACTAGGATTGCTGCGGCCGAGCAGTATGGAGGGATATTAAATGGTTTTTGTGTAGTTTTAAGGACATTTTTGTGTCGGGCCTTATTGAAAACTACCCCAGAGTATTCATCAGCACGAGGGTGACTTACTAATGACTAATGAATGAACTATTCTATTCTAACTATTAGTGTTATCTTAAGTTATTTGGGAAAATAAGTTCCCTTGCACTATTTTACCTAGCTATAATCTTCTGGAAATGATTTGGTGACATGTTAAACGTTAAAAATTCAGAATAATGAAAACAGACGATTATAATTTGTCTCGAAATTGGGGTCTGGAAAAAGTGAAATGTTGAAATGTTAAATGTGTAGGAACCCTGTCTACAGAGACTGGCTTTATGTATTTATATTGTGTGGCTGTGGTTGTTCCAGAGTGGTACGTCCGAGGCTGACCATCTACGTCTGCCAGGAGTCTCAGCAGCTGCGGGAACAGCAGCCGAAACACGAAAACGGAGACGCTGCTGCCAACACTTTCTTCGGTGAGTCGGCTTCTTCTCCATGTCCAACAGGCAAAGTGGGGGCTGCTGAATCAACAACAATTATTTTTATTTGTTGTATACATTAAAAGTACATTGTACAATCAATGCAATCAAGTGAAATTTGCCAGACACCATAAATAAATGAATAAATAATAAATAGAAAGAATAAAATAAAAGAATCAGTGGCCCGTGTCACTGGATCTGTTCCTGCTGACATTTCAAGGAACAATTTTGACATTTTGAGAAAAACACTTATCTGCTATCCAGAGATAATTAGAAGATCGAGCTCTCCCCATGTCTATGTGATAAATCTGAATACTGAAGATAATCCCAGGGCTCCTCCTGTCATCACCATGAGGCGTTCAGGGTCTCCTTGAAGTCATCAAACCTGGAGGAGAAGAAGCTTTGCAGATGTGATGTTTTTACACATTATTTGTCTAAAGGAATAAACAAGATAAAACAGGTCGGTAAATGAGTTTTAGGAGGAGCTGGATGTGGATATCGGCACCTTTTCTCTGTTTAATCCACCTCCCAGTATGAGTGTTAAAGGGGTAGTTCAACATTTTGAGCAAGTTGGCCCATTGCCATAATTCTTACAGTTTTAGGAGTTGGTTTGTTACCTTTAATTGTTGGTGCAAGCTGTTTTTACAACGGTGGAGCAGAGCCGTGAGCCGCTCAGACCTATGCTACGGAGGCTCATGGGATTTCTTGGTTTCCTCATCAAACTCGATCAAATACACAATTCACCTCGTAATATTACATTATTATCTCATAGCGTGGTGAATGTGCAGGTCACAACTTGTCCATGAAAGCTTTTTGTAGTTGTTGGATTGTGTATTTGATGAGTATGATGAGGGAAATACTGCACATCTTCGCAGAACTCACGTCTGCCCCACAGATCTCAAAATAGCTTGCACCGACGATTAAAGGTAATGAACCTACTTTTAAAACTATAGGGATTATGGCAATGGGCGAATTTGCCAAAATGTTGCAATATCCCTTTAAGCACCGATTCTGCCATGTTGTAATGACAGGAGAGAAAAAAACAGGTTTTGATGGTTGCTTCCTTTCTGTTCTGGTTGCAGTTTATCACGCCATCTACCTGGAGGAGCTCACGTCTGGCGAGCTGACAGAGAAGATCGCTCAGCTCTTCAACATCTCGCCCAGACAGATCAACCAGATCTTCAAACAGGGTCCCACCGGCATCCACGTGCTCGTCAGCGATGAGGTGAGATCTTATCTGTTTCATATGAGACCCATTAGAAAGCAGCTTCAGTCTGTTGTTAATGAACATGAACACTGTTTTTTTTCTTCTTTTTTTTTTAAAACAGATGATTCAGAACTTCCAGGACGAAGTGTGTTTTGTTTTGGACACAATGAAAGGTAAATGAGCGTGTGGTTGTAATAAACGTTGATGGTGACGAATCTATTTTTTTTTACCACAGAGCCTTGATGAGCCGTGCTTTTTCTCTGTTCTCTCTCCAGATGAGTCAAACGACGGCTACCACATCATCTTGAAGTGAAGGCTGCGCAGGAGAATTAACGTCAGACCTGATGATCCAGTCGGCCCCTTTTTTTTAAAAAAGCGCCACGCTCCTCGACGTTCTCGGATTGGTTCGAGGCTGCAGAAGAAGGAGAAACATGCGACTGAAGCCCTTTCCTCCTCTCCTCCTCTCTCCCTTTCCTCTCTCAAAACCTTGTTGTCTTACTTTTTAAGGGAGTGACTCTGTTACCACGGTGAAGTGACGCTCGCTCACCACGCTCTCCTCTCCTGCCTCCCTTTTTTTTAAAAATGTCTGTCGCTTGTTGTGTCTCATGAAAAGAAAAGAGGAGGGGGGTTAGCGTTAGCGGCTCCACAGCTGCTGTCACTGTTTATCTGTTTGCTCAACGTCTCGTGTGCCAAAGCCCCTGTGCTTCAGAATCAACAATTTGTTGTCTCTAAAAGAAAAAACTAACAAACACAACAAAACAAATCAACCAAAAATAGCAAAAAAAAAGAAGAAAATGTTCCAACAAGCGGCACAGTTGCATTGACAGTACTTGATTTTCTGTCTTTCTGTCAGTGAATCCTCCTCGCCACACTAGGTCGTCTGCTTCCGCTTGTTGTGTTTTTTTTTCCGCAGCAAACATGGAATCACTAACACAATCACCACACAGTCGCATCCAATAACCAGCAATCAGGACATGAAGGGAAAAACTGTTGGACTCCAGCTGTGTGTATGTGTGAGAGAGAGAGTCTCAGTCATTCACTGGTGATGATTGTGAGAGAAAAGAAAAGTTTTGTCCGTCTCCCAAACGCTGTTAGGTCCTCGTCGTTAGTGTAGAGAGAGAGAGAGAGCTCGCATTCACGCTCCTGTTTGTTACTTAAGAATTTTGATTGACGATGATGAAAACACTGTCTTACTAGTGATCGCACCAGCAAAACCGTCTCTGGTCCATGTGCTTCCTGTCCCGAATCCGCTTGTTTAGCAACGACAACATCCACCTTGTGGCCATTTCCCGGTTTATTTTTTTTTAACTAGATAATTGTTTTAAGATGCTTTCATGAGGAATCATACTTTTTATTTTAAATTCTCTGTTTTTGTTTGTTTGTTTTGTTTTTTAACTTACTGACATCTCTTCGTCATTGTTCTTGGATGTTACCTCCTCCAAATACTAATACATGTAATGGGGTTGTTGGACACACCACAACTGCATGTGGAGGGGGGTGAGAAAAAAATATGGGTTAGTTTATGTTCAGGTCCATTGTACTGCTGCTTACATGAAAATTGATAGCTTGACCTTGACTTCTTTTTAAATTTTTTTTTTTTTAGATATCCATCTTTGCCCACATCTCATCAGCATTATTAAAATACTTACCCATGCACCAGTCGCCATCTGTTTCTCTCCTTTGCATTTTTGCAAAAACAACAAAAACAAAACAAATATTTTTTATTTTTACAACTAAATGTCAAAATGTGATAACTGATTTTTTTCATTATTATTATTAAACATTAAACACAGTTTTTCCTTTGTTTGACAGATGTGGAGGTTTTGGTAGCTATGGTAAGGGAACAGTCATTTTGTTGCCATGGAAACAAGGTTTTTGTCATCCATCCAATAATATAAATGAACCTGTCCGCATGCAGGTTCACGCTAAAAACCATCAGTTTAATGAAACATGTCAGTTTTTTTTTATTTTGGGGTTGGACAAATGTTTCTGTTCAATATGAACAAAGAAGGAAAAGGAGGAGGAGGAGGAGAAGGAAAAAGAAAAACGCGTCACTCCATTTCCCAGCATGCCCCGGCGCAAGGCATGCTTGTGATGTCACAATAAGTATATATACGGCTACAGGGGAAATTTTCTTCCTCCATTGTTACATTGTAACAAACGGGGCCGGGGCGAAGCGGTGGAGGAGAAAGGCGTCTTCTCTGCACAACTCAAAGGCTTCAAACAGGACGAACCGGCCACAAGTCCGCGGAGGAAACAACGAGAGAAGACACCGAAGTAACAAAAAAAAAAAAAAAAAAGCCTGAACGACCGAGCCGCCCCGGTGCGAAGAAGAAGAAGAAGAAAAAAAAGGAGGATAAACGAACACAGATGTCAGCGGATTTCGCTCCATTGCAAAGCATTTTTACAGCCTCCACACCAGGAAGAAAAGATCAGACCAGACTCGTTTCTGTTCAACGCTGCAACGAAATGTTGGGAAATAAATCGCAGCTAATCATATGACGTCCCTCTCTCTCTCTCTTTAACTCCCTCTCTCTGTCTCTCTCTTCCTGCCGTACGTGTGTCCTTTAAATAGACAGACAGGCATGCAACATTTAAATAAAAGCTGCAGGTCTAACAGGCAGCTCCTGCTTTCTCTCTGCGTGATGATGATGATGGTGGTGGTGATCCTTCACTGTGCAGAACAATGAGCATGGAGCCTGAGTAGCCTCATATCTCTCTATATAAAGGCTATACAGTACATAACAGCCCAGGATACCACTGTTGCAGACTGACAATCACGCAGCAGCAAGCTTTGTTCAAAAAAGAAAAAGAAAAAAAGCTCCAGATCACCGTGGGCTCTTGTTCCGTCCACGGGCTGCAGTCTCTGGATCCTCCCCGGCGCATGGATGTCGGTTTCTGGCACAGAAAGGCTTCTCGCAGGGCGGTGAGAGATTGATGTGCAGAGAGAGAGACAGAGAAAGAAAGAAAGAAAGAAACGACCTCCGAGCTGGTTGGGATACGGGTCCAGGCTGTTTCTGCCCCAGGTAAGAGAGGGTTTAGTGTTTCATTAACCGGGCGGTTTGCCATTGTGTGTGTCTGTGTGTGTAGCCTATGTGTGTGTTAGAAAAATGAACAGAGTGAATGAAAGGGAGAGAAAGGGCCTTTGCCTGTCAGACTGATAACCCCCCCCCCCAACAGACAGTCTGGTCATTTGCTGCATGCACACAGTTAAACAAATACCTCATCCACTTTGCCTGTATTAATGTTAATGTGTGTGTGTGTCCCTGAAGGGAAACACAGCAGCAGCAAGTCACAGTTGTCTCTAAACACACTGTGGCCTCCACACCAGTCCAACTAAAGAAGAAGTCCTTAAAGGAACAGGAGGAGGGAGGGAGGGAGGGGGGGAGGGGGGTGACTCTGGTTTTCTTCAGTGAAATGAGCTCAGAGTGAAAAAATCAGCCTCGACTCTATTTCACCCTTTGCCTTTATATAAATATGTGACTCCAGTCTGAATAGAAACAGTTCACATCATCTCTGAAGCTGTAAGAAGCTGCACTTGTTCGTCACAGCCTCTTTAGTTGAGACGCTTGTTCTCGTACAGAAGCAGAAAAAGGTTACAAGATACAAACAAAAATCTACATTTAAAGCTTTTATATTGTGTTTTTTAATTGAACATAAAGCATCTTCACCTCCCAGTGAAACCACTGTCTGTCTGCAGCAGTAGTTTGATTATTCACTGTCCACAGAGCAGGATGTGTCTCTCTGTGACATCATCTCTCAGTTTAGCCAAAGGACAAAAACTGCTCTGCTCTGTTTTAATATAGAAATCTACAACATCACTCCTCTGTCAGTCAGACAGACAGACCCTAAATAACCCTCAGTGGTTAATGTCGTTTATCATTCGGGGCTGTCCCATTTAGGAATATTAATTAATTTCACATGTTGCTGTCTGTGTCATGATGTGACAACCAGGTGTGTAATTGTGTTATATACAGATGTGCACTTTATACATAATAAACCAGTTATTATTACCTCATGCTGCAGTATAGGTTTCTAATATGACTAGATTGATGTGCAGGTTTGGACTTTCCTATATGGAAATATGCAAATGAGCCTCATGCATATTCATTTATTTAGATTATAGGGTTTTTTTGTGCAAATATTGAACTTCGTCCGGGGTAGTAACATAAGATTCATAGCATTCTGCCTCCTCTCACCTTGATTGACCTCCCTTACACTATTGATGTGATTGATCAGCTCCAGCTTTCATATTCACACTCATATTGACCCCCCCCCCTTACATCCCTCCAACCCCTGCACTGTTTATATACCAGACTTAAGAGAGAGAGAGAGAGAGAGGGGATATGAAGCCACAGAGATCATTTGCTTCAAGGCTGTGCACATAAATCGTGCTTGCCTAGTTGCCATGGTGACGTTTCTAGACTTGATGATTTCAAAGTAGGATTTCATGTGAGATGTGGGGAGGGGGGGAGGGGGGGGTTGATGATGGAGCTGGAATACAGATGAAAGGAGACAGGGCAAAAACAGCTGATGTCACCTCTTGGTTTTAGTTAGTTGATGATGAAACTTAAACCTGGAGGAGTGTGTGCGTGCGTGTGTGTGTGTGTGTGTGTGTGTGTGTGTGAGACACATCATCCAGCTGTGATTGACAGCTGCATTCTGTCTTTAAGGTGGCATGCAGGTAAAGTGCAGATGCAGACAAGTCTCATCCACACATTTCCCCCTTTAATCATCTGTGTTGCAGAAGAGTTCGCCCGGCGTAGCTCGACGTCGTGTGCTGCTCGTCCTCGCCCCCCCCTTCCCTCCCTCCTCCGTAACCCCGCCCTCCCCACCACCCCACCCCCCCACCCCCTCTACACCGAGACACCAACCGAGTTTCCATGGAGGCAGGTTCGTCCCTCAGCCTCAAACGACGATATGAAGAGGTGGACAACAGCTCTCCATTCTCTACACCTAAGGACTCAGACGATGACATCTCCAGCAGTGACAGCGCAGACAGCTGTGACAGCCTCAACCCCCCCTCCAGCACTGCATTCACCCGTAAGCAACAACAACACACACACATTAAAGGGACATTGTGTAACTTCTCCTGTTATCTATCCACGAAAATCGACTATTTTGTTAAAAAGTCTGTTTTTCATTAATTAAGCTCTGAATGAGCCGTTCATATCATTCATATCTACATGGAGCGGGTCAGCTTGCTGCTGGCTGCCACGTTGTGTCGCCAGGAAACCATGGAAACTCAGCGGAGACACCGGAGCTGTTGGCTCAGGTCGAGGTGGCATTCAGGTGCAGTTGGACAGACGGCCGTCGGTAACAAACCAGATGTCATTTTAGTGACAGAAGTTCAGAGAAAGACAGTAAAACGTGGGTTGAACAGGTAAACAATACAACATCGCCATGACAACATATTGTCACGTGTATTGTTTTGCCTCGTGCTGACGGAACACTTGTTTACAAAGAGGCTTGTTTATGCCGTTACGTGCAGCAGCTGCGTCTGCCATATAACCGATTTCACATGAATGCAGCATGAAAAATACGACTGAGTTGCTTGCGGTCTACAACCACAACGCTAGATGGGAGGAATTTTTACACAATGTCCCTTTAATAAGGCAACGCACTCCCAAAACGCACTCATTAGAAGCAGCTTCATCTCTCTCCTCCTCTTCCTCCTCAGCCACCTCCATCCTCAGACAGCACAAGCCGTCGCCGGGGGGGAAGCGGGTCCGTTTCGACGTGGTGACGGTGTACTACTTCCCCCGGCGGCAGGGCTTCACCAGCGTGCCCAGCCAGGGGGGCAGCTCGCTGGGCATGGCCCGCCACCACTCCTCCATCAGACACTACACGCTGGGCGAGTTTGCACGCGAGCAGGAGACGAGCCACCGCCACACGTTACGCCAGCACCTGCGCCAGGAGAAGCTCAACGCCCGCAAGATGAAGGTGAGCGCCCTGAGCTTTCATCCAAGAACGATGGGGCTTCATCAGTGCAAGTAAAGGAGAAGGGGTTTTTACATTTTATGCAGACATGGATGCACCCTCTCTCCTGTGAAAAAACATGATATCTCATTTTGCATCGGTGGAAAGTAACTAAGTACATTTACTCAAGTATTTTGCTTCATTACAGTTTGATACTCTAGTTAATTATATCCACTTTATGCAGCTTAATACCACTGCTGTGCTGCAGGGAACGATTGTACGTGTTGCTCTGTGCTCTTCCATCTACTCCTCAGTTTAAGATTGGACATTATCTGGATCTCTTTTTGTGACGCCTGAGGAAAAAAAACTGTGTTAAGTTGGGTTTGCAGTTCCACTAAAGAGTGAGTTACCATCTAAACGTCTCAATTGGTTTAGCTTTGTGAACTGTCTGAGGCCTGAAGAGAGAAAACTGACAGAAAAATGTTGTTTCTTATTTTTTTCTTGCCATAGATTAAATCACGACCTCTCAGATTTACATTGTGACACCTGACGCTTAAATTAAATGTATCTAAAGTTGTAAAAACTGGCTCCATCTCAATTTACTGCAGCAGTAAAGGTGTTAACAGTCTAATAATAATCTAATATACAGGCACAATAATGTATATAATGGACTTTTGCAGTGGTGTGTTTTTACACCGTGCTACTAAAATGAAAGATTAAGAAGGTTTTAGACTCTGAGTCCGCAGATAAATCTGTTTTTGAAGTATCAGCCTTCAGGATAATTACCAACCACTTGAGCCTGAATCAGAGAATCAGTCTCACATTGTCCTCAGCTCACGGCGCTGCTCTGTCTGTCGTCCACAGCTGACCAGGAACGGCACGGTGGAGTGCGCTCAGGCCGACCTGCTGACCCTGGAGGACGTCTCGGACGAGGACCTGGACGTGGACGGGGTGGAGGTGGACGACTGTTTCTTCCTCCAGCCGCTGCCCACGAAGCGGCGCCGAGCCCTCCTCCGAGCCTCCGGCATCGCCCGCATCGACGCGCGGGAGAAAGCCGAGCTCAGAGCCATCCGCCTCTCGCGGGAGGAGTGCGGCTGCGACTGCCGTTTGTACTGTGACCCCCGACACTGCGGCTGCAGCCAGGCCGGCATTAAGTGCCAGGTAATGATTGTTGGCCTGTATGTGTGTTGGTGTGTGCGGATGTGCAGGAAGAGCAGCTTCCTGAATGAGTCAGTCTGCTCTGCTGATAAAACCTGTGCCTGGCATCATTTTTAATTTAAAGTCCTGTGTGCAAGCATTTATGTTTCCCATCGGCCTTTTCCCTCGAAGACATTTGATTTGTCATGGCAGGAAAAAGAACAGGTGCTGCACAAAATATAAAACAAAGCTAAAATAAATGACAACTGAAATCCACTTGAACTGCTTCGGCTCACTTGAATAATGGAGGCGTCATAAATTAGGTTAGAAGCTCCTGTCAAAATGTCTGCTTTAAAAAAAAGAAAGAAAAAGGCCTAGTTATTAAATAAGCAAATATTGTTGTTGAGTTACGGCCTGATGCGATTTAGCTGTGAACCACGGTTTGATTCAGTGACTGAGCCGACATTGTTTATCCACGAGGTAAACACTCGGCTCCTCCGCTGAGACTCTGCTGCTCTGTTTGAAAAGATGAAAACACATCATCGCCGCAGCACCTTAAACTGTGCTCACACTCAGATGTACCCACACACTGCTCCAGCAGTCCAACCAGGTTTACAGATGGCATGTGTCCTGCGTTTTATTGAAGTTCAAATAATGCAGACACTTCCCTCTGCACAGAATTTGTGCAGTACCATCCATTTTTCTCTGTAGCTGAAGCTACTTTCAAGATGACACATCAAAAAAAATAGCAGGTAACACAATTTTACACAAAACAACTTCTCTTACTCTTTATCCCCGGCCATATCAGCCATGTATTTCTATATGTTACGTAGTAAGAAACATTGAGGCTCAGTCCAGAAGGGTCCTGTGCATCCAGATCTGGCTGCCATTGATCTTTATGAAACCGGTAACACTTTATTTTAATGGTGTGTACTTAAATACACGCCATTAAAGGGATACTTCAACATTTTGGCAAATTGGCCCATTGCCATAATCGCTATAGTCATAGCAGTAGGTTCGTTACCTTTAATTGTCAGTGCAAGCTATTTTTAGTACGGCGGAGTGGAGTAGCAGGCTGCTCAAGGGTACGCTATGGAGGCTAAGGTTATTTCCTCATCAAACTCATCAAATACACAATCCAACAACTCAAATGCGCTGACATGGACGTTATGAGCTGCACAACCACCACGCTATGAGATAATAACAGAACGTTACAAGACAGAGTTGTTTTAGAGGTAAATTCATGCAAAACCGCTGATGCACGTTGCGTTCACGGACAGTTTTTTAGCAAGCAGACTCTGTATTTACCTGGAAAATGGCTCCGTTTCGTAAGGTTCCATTATTATTTCATAGCGTGGTGAATGTGCAGGTCACAACTTGTCCACCAGAGCGTTTTGGAGTTTTGGGATTTGATCCAGGAAACCAAGACCCCAAATGCTGGGTCCCAAATAAAGGTAACGAACCTACTGCTATGACTATAGCGATTATGGCAATGGGCCAATTTGCCAAAATGTTGAACTATCCCTTTAAGCATTAGTTAAGCATTAAATACTGAATTCATAATTTATAACACAGCATATGCATTAGTGCAGAGGTTCCCAACCTTTTCTGGCATGTGACCCCATTTTGACATCACAAATTTCTGGCGACCCCATCAATCAAGATGCGCCAGCTCAGATATTTTTATAAGCTACATTTTATTTGAACTCGATTTAAATTTGAGAAACTGAGAGTATAGAATACAATTGTTTAGGATTGTGTGCGATGTTTTAAATCATAGATAAAAATATATATATAATTAGTTTAAAAAATATTTTTATCAGTAATTCTTTTGATCAATTTCCGGACAATTCGGCGACCCCATTTGAATTCCAGGTGACCCCAAATGGGGTTCCAAGCCCAGGGTTGAAAAAGACTGCATTAGTATCTAAACACACACAAATATTTTACTCATCATTGATACACTAACTGTATTTATAAACTACATACTAATGAGTATTCATGCATTATAAATGAATGTTATCACGTTCACAGAGGCATTAAGTCAACTTTTCCAGAGACTGTCATTACCTCCTTTAGTACCTCCTCCTTTCCTCCTTCCATTACCAATCGTCCAATTTAGGAATGTCCTTATCAATCCAGATTTTGAGAAAAGAGTTTCTTACAGGGGCGTTTCTAGACACTCTGGAGGCCCAGGGCAAGAGGCACCTTGGAGCCCCCCCTCCCCCAACTGCAGCCACAAACATTAACTGTTAAATAATCCAAACATCCCAAACCACTGATGATTCAATGCTGTGTACACAACCACTGGCGCCATCATGTAGCCTGTTGTCATTGATATGGACCATTGTTAGCCGTCTCTTGCCCCCCCACGCCCCCACCCCCCTTCCAGCTCAGGGCCCTATAGGCTATTGACTGGGTTGCCTGCCCTGTGTTTGCTGTAGACACTGAAGAGGTGGATAAGTCCAAGTTATCCAATCAATTCATTCGACTCATTCCAAAACGTTTGTATCTTTGCACATTTCCAAAGCACATCTGCATAAGTATCAATTTCTCTGTCACATTTATTGCAGTTGGAAAAACTTTGACCGAGCCTGTCGTCCTGTGTTTTATCCTAGTCGGTGTGCCTGCACTGTAGTTTCCAGTGTGGAGCCCCAAGAGTGTTACTGTTTGATGATAAATATGTAGATATGGCGTCATTTCTGTTTTACAAACTGTAAGATGTTACAGATAAATATGACAAACATTTCATTTTGGAAGGAGCTGCAGCCTTTTTCAATATCAGTAGAATTTAAAATCAATGCACAATAGTTGACACAGTGGATGAGTAATTACACCATGATCTTTTTATACTTCTAATTTCTTCATCCATTTTTATTCCATTGACATAAAACGAACCAAACAAACCCGCAAAAGCTTCGAGACAA
The DNA here is from genome assembly GCA_030347415.2 of Decapterus maruadsi. Classification (NCBI taxonomy): domain Eukaryota; kingdom Metazoa; phylum Chordata; class Actinopteri; order Carangiformes; family Carangidae; genus Decapterus; species Decapterus maruadsi. The sequence goes on from CM064899.1 coordinate 27,960,460, forward strand.
GATATTGATTTTTTTTTTGTAAGGATAAACATTAAAACCATTTTTACTACTTTGTCTATGTGTTTACGTGCAGCTGTGGTGACAGTGAATCAGTTGTTGCATAATTATCTACATTACATTTATACAAACTGGCAGTATTTGCGAGACTTATGCAAATGAGTCGGCTATTCCTGTTAAATTAAAATGAAAGTGAAACTGACTGGTACCTCCATCTTCCTCCTCAGGTGGATCGGATGTCGTTCCCGTGCGGCTGCTCCAGGGACGGCTGCGGCAACGTAGCGGGCCGTATCGAGTTCAACCCTCTGCGCGTGCGAACTCACTACCTGCACACCATCATGAAGCTGGACCTGGAGAAGAGGAGGATGCTCATCCAGGGGAACGGGGACCAGTACGCCGAGTCCGACCTGGTGTCCTCCCCCACCTCCACCTGCCCCACTTCCCCGGACATGTCCTCGGTCGCCGGCCTGGACTCGGAGCTGGAGGAGAGCGAGGTGCAGGCGGTGGTGGAGGTGCAGGACCTGCTGGTGGAGCAGGACATACTAGAGCGGGAGAACGAGACGGCCGTGCTGCACCTGCAGAGCGCCGAGGAGCAGGAGAGGAGGGAGAGGGAGGAGGCCGAGGGCGGGGAGCAGGAGCTGGCGGAGCAGCCTCTCTGCCTCCTGCCTGAGCAGGCCGAGGTGCCGGGCGTGGAGCAGGTCCTGTTGCAGGGGCCGTTCCCCACCGGCGCCACGGTGTTGTGCATCACTGACAACCAGGAGGAGAGCCCCTCCGACCTCCTCAGAGACTCCACCTCTCTGCTCTACTACCAGCTCAGCCCCATAGAGCCCGGAGCCTTTGAGACGCTGCCCAGGGCGGAGGAGGCCGAGCAGGGGGAGCGCTCGGCGAGAGGACCAGAACCCGACGCAGGAGGAGGAGGAGGAGGAGGAGGAGGAGGAGGTGAGTGTGTGGAGGGGAAACAAGCAGCGGGAGCAGGAGAACAGCCCAAGGATGATAAGCTTGAGAAGATCACCTGCAGGCAGAGTTTGGGCAAGTCTTTGACCGATGTGATTCTGCGCTCGGAGGAATGCGTGGCGGTGGCGGAGGAGAAGCCCTCGAGCCTCCCCGAGGAGCGGTGCCAAGGGGAGCAAGAAGCCAATCCACTGCCTCCTGAAGTTTAAACCCAGCTTCTCTGCAGATATTTTGCACAATAGCTTCATCTAAGATGAATAAATTACACATTTCACATTTATTACTGCTATCATCAAGGATGATTACAGGTGGCAATCTCTTGTCATTGAATTAGTGGTGGAGAATGATCTGGAGTATTAACAGTACACGAGGGAGGAGAGATGCTGAAAGCACACACAGATCACTCCCCAGATGTTGTATGAGTGCAGTTACAAGAAAACATTCGACATTATTCTGTTGAGGGGGGGGTGATGTATGGATGGATGCGGCCTTAATGGAAAAAACAAAACAAAAAAACATTACAACACTTGTGTGTAGAAGTCATTTGTGGATGAGAAGTACAGCAAGTAGTGCTTTGTTTAATTCACAACACATCAAACAGAAAAAAACACAACCGTGTGGATGCTGACTTCAGCCTTTTGTTGTTCAGTGGTATATAAAGCAAATCAACACTAACACAAATTGTTTTGCGAGCGCGCGAGGAGCCGGCGTGTTGTAGTCCAGTCGAGCGGCTCGGTCTCCATCGTTACAGTCTCTGTGCTGTAGTCAAGCCAAATGAAGGCCTGTTAGTTCCCTCCGCTCACACATAGACCTAATAATCCTGGAAATACTTGTTTTTGTGTACTGTATATGCATTTGCAATGTGCAAGACAGAGCCGACTCGAGGTTGCTGCTTTTTTTTGTTTTTTTTGTTTTAAATGTTGATGATCTGTATGCACATTGTGAACTTATGGGGCGATGAGTGTGTGTGTGTGTGTGTGTGTATATGAGTGCGTGTGTGTGTGTGTGGCTCTGCTGCATCCCAGACATGAAGGTTTGGCAGCACACTTTAAGCACCGGCCTGTTCGCTCTTGCTCACCTCGGGCTGCTCGTGCAAAAAAACAAAAACAAAAAAACAGTCGAATTCGTCAAAAAATAGAAAAAGAAAAAAATGAATTAAAAAAGAATAGTTTACCTGTAGTTACGATGCCTATGATATTATTTCTTTGAGTAATGTGTCTTTTGTGGATTAGATACAGTTGGATTTAAACTTATCACAGTCTTTTTTTGTTTGTTTGTTTGTTTATTTTTTAAATCAAAGGAAATGTTGTTTCTTTCATCCAGCTACACTGTAATGCCTTGTAGCCAGTCTCGTCACGTCACGATGAAATGCAAGAGTATGGATTTTTTTCCCCCCCGCTCGTCTTTTTTGGATGAGGAGGAGATGAATCAAGAAGAAATCAACATTTAACGAGTCAAACAACAACAGCCTGTGCTTATTGAAAGTAGATAGAGGAGATGATGTGATGTTACTAATTTATGGAGCAGACTGACAAACAAACCTGAATTTGTATATTTTATGTTCAATCTGTATGTGAATGAATGTGAATGTATGTCTGTGTGAAAGAGAGTGAGTGTGCATGTATGTCTATGTACTGTATTATGAAAAGGGGGTGGAGGGTGGAGGAGGGGGGGAGGGGAGGGGGCATATTACTAGTGAGGATCCATATTTTATTCCTGAAAGGTGCTGATGTTACAGATTTACAAGTCACTGCTTTTTTTTTTTTTCCTCTGGATTAATCATGAGAAATGTGATCAGAGAGGGAATCTATGTGTTTTTATTTTCCCCCCTCGGTGACTGATGAGAGTCTGTTCGAGTGTCGGAGAGACCTCTCGTTAGGAAAACGCAATAGAGCAACTGCACTGCAAATCATGGATGTGGCCGTCGTTAGAACTGAGTCGTCGTCCTGTCGTCGAGTCTGTAAAATGCAATCGTATATATATAAATATATATATTAAAAAAAAAACCTTTCCTGGTCTTTAAATGTCTTTTTTAAAGCTGCGTCTGATTGATACTGATCTGCATTAAGTGTGCGTGCCGACTCTTCTTACACTAAATCACTCCTTTGTTTTGTTGTTGGCCTAAAAAAGATGTTTTTTTTGCAGCTGACACAGGACGTGCTGCTGTGTATGAGATGTCTGATGTTATTTCTTTGCCTTTTTTTTTTTTTTTACTTTTCTTTTTGTATTATTGTCTTAATATAAACCTGCTTAAGAGTTGCACCAAAGCAGTGGTTTCAAGCCTAATTAAAACAATGCTTTCATCCATCAGATTTTAACAAAGCAGTCTCCCTGTAGTTGTGTTTTTTTCTTTTTCTTTTTTTTGTGAGGCTGTAGATTTATTGTGGCCCTTTGTGTTGCGTGACTTTGCCTTGCAATAGTACCATCTTTGAAGTGATGATGATTACAAGCTGCCTATTGTTGAGCCTTTGTCCTCGGCTTTCTATTAATAGACTAAAGGTTTGGGACCACTGCATCAAATTAACTCCGTTATACACTTATGTGATTGTGTGTTTTCTCTTGTGCGAATGTGGAAAGGGCGTGTGTGATTGTTGGAGACTGACAAGTTTTGACTTCATCTAAAAGCTGTGAGAACTACTCTCATGCTAACTGTTGCCTAAAGTGGACAAAAAGTTTTTTATACAAAAATAAAAACAATAAAATACTCATTTAAAAAAAAGGATAAAGAGTTTATGTGTGTGTTGATTTTTTTTGTCTTTTATGAATAAGCTGTATTTTTAGGATCCCAGGATTTATATGTTGCACTTTATGGTGCCATCAATCACCTTTTATTACAGTAGATTATTTACACACAGAGGTCACTCATATTCTGTTGTCTGGTTATATTACATTTATTCACAATTCTCATGCTATTATGATGGTGATGAGTCATTTTTATTTGAGAATATTACATTTATTGTCTTTAAGGGGGGTGGTTGTTCTGGTTAAAGCAAAAACCAACACAGCTAAACAGCTTCAACAATGAAAGCTGAGTGATATATCTCCCCTTTTTTCTATAATTTGATAAGAAATAAGTCTCAGAAGTTGCCTATTTTGTTTTTTATAATCGTTTTTGATTGATTGATGTCTATCTGATTGTTTAGTCTGTACAGATGGGTGTGATGAACCGCAGACCTTTGAATATGATGTGTAAGCAGACAGAGAAAGAGAAGCCTTTGTTCTCTCGGGAGGTCATGGCGACGTCTGGCTGCTGCAGAACAACCACCGACCACTAGATGGCGGCATAAACTCAGCGCTGCTCCACGCAACCTGCTGCGTACATGCACTATCTCACTGTGAAATCTGAGTCTCCCTACATGTTATCCATGCTGCTCAGTGGATATATGTTAACACAGTCAGCTGTGAGTTATCTTTAGAGTGGTTTCTTTGCTCATGTGATTAAAAGCCAGGCCTGGTTCTCTCTCGCTCTCACTCACCGGTCTGAGGTCTTTGATTCATCACACCGATAAGTGTCAGTAGGAAAACATCTTGAGTTTTTCATTACATCCCTGCACAAGCAGATTAAACTTTATCTTTCGGTTCACTGTGCACATCGACTGATAGTTGAAAGACAAAAATATTTGCTCTTTTCTCTCTTCAATAGCAGGAAGCTGCGAGCTGGATAAAGTGACACACTGTCTCTCCCCTTTATTCCCCGCTGGCCTGAGCCAGAAGTGGTTTCTTAAGAGCGGCCGGTTGCCAGTGAAGCCCACACAGCTCCGAGGTCTCTCTGCTCTGGGCTGCAGGATGCAAAGTCTCACTGCCTCTGACATTTACTTCCTTTGCAAAAAAACCAAACATGGATAAATACAGTATGTTACCGGTCCATAATAGTCAACGTCAGCGATTCTGTGACTCTCTGAAGCTCTGCTATTGTCTCATCATGTTGTCTTATTCAAGGTGCGCGCTGCTGTTTCTACACTTACACCTACTTAAAGTTCATGTTGCACAGTTTGAAGAGCAACACTCGGCTTCTCAGATCAGTCGTATAATGTTCCCACTTTTTCCCCAAAGACCCTGTTTGCTGCTTTTACTCCTACTCCTACAGTTTTAACTGTGAACTACTTGACTTTACTTGACTTTATAACTTTTGCAGGATATAAACTTTGATATGATCCTTTTCCTGAACGTCTGTTGCATCCTCATACGTAGACAACGTATACAAAAGTTATATATCTCTCCTTTCTCCAAAAAGGACCTAATTGTAGCTCTTTTGTTTAACATTATCTTGTTGTACCTACATGATTTAAACAATGAAACTAAACTTTAATTTGTAGGTTCTTCTATTTGACACATTTGTGTTTAATATATGTCCTGCAATATTCCCAGTTTGTTAGTTTGTGCCATATTCAGGACAGATTACTTCAATTTAAGTAACTTTATTTGTTATTAGGCGGCAATTCAAAGGACACATGGAGTAGACTTTCAAAACATAAACACACAAGCAGTGCAAACAGACAAACAATAAGAAGAAACCAATCACCTGTTACCTGATTAAAATTCCCCTTCCATCTCTGCCGGCCCCTCCATGTGTTTATGTTTGTGTTTGAACAGGGCCACACACACGCACACACTAACAAACACCACAAACATGCAGAAACAAATTACCTCTGGAAACTCTGGAACAATTGTGGCAGCAGTACACAAGCTCTGAGAACTATGCATCATCTGTTTAACCTTTCCGGCCTCTGCTTTCCTATTGTTTTACCTCCCCAATGGCCGGAAGAAGTCAGCTGGGCCGATAGCTTCGGGGGCCCTCCCGATGACGGAGCACATCGGGAGCCTGTGGAAATATTTTAAGAAGACATTAAAAAAACATCACAATCAGGGGGAGAGAATGGCTCCCACAGTCATCTCAGATTGTGTTGACAGATGTGCAAAATCGCACCGCTTTATCTGGGCTTCCATTTTACTGTTGTGACTGGACAGCGCCACGGAGAGCAACTGGGCATTAAGGAGGGTTCGGGTTAGCAGTGACGTAAGTGAGATGGAAAGCTGCCACACCACCTCAGTCCGATCTACCAGTCTGAAAGTGCTGCTCCAGCGCCTGGAAAGAATGCTCTCTTTTTCCCTCTCTCTTTCTCTCTCTCTTTCTCTCTCTCTGTGACGCCACCGCTATGGCATCATTAGGCCTACCCCCGAAACCAATCCCTTTTAAATGGCACTATTCATAAAACCGGCTCATGGTATTTTCACTAGTCTGCTGCCCCGCTCCCTCGCTCACATGCTGGCTGAACCGAGGAGGGAAATCCAGACCCTCCGGCAACAAGTTCACTCTGTGTGCTCTGCAGAGAGGATCCAAACAGCCTCCTGAAAGAAGGAAGAGGGAAACAATGAGGGCGGTAAAGGTCAACACAGAACTGGAACAGCTCAAACTTTCACTATGAGTCCATCAGTGAAATGACATACTATCCCCCCAGGCTCATGCACACTGTATGCACATGTACTCTCTTTCTCTGTTACATACACATGCTATATAAGAGGAATGCATTCTCATAACAGTGTAATGGATATTTATACAGCGCTAGGATTTTGCAAAATCTTTGGCACGTAATTTTTTTTGCAAATCCCAGCAGAGATGAAGTAAAGGGGCCGGGGCCTGGACCTGGTCCGAAATACAACGAATTAATGCATAAAGTCAATTAATATCTAAATAATAGATTTTATACAAGCTTTTGAAGAAGAAGAAGAAGAAGAAGAAGAAGAAGAAGAAGAAGAAGAAGAAGAAGAAGATGAACAACAACAACAACAACAACAACAACAACGAATAACGCATATGGACATTTAATGGAAAAATGGACGTGTAAAAGTTACAGCTTTAAAGACAGCGGTAGGCCTAAGTGAAGTTTTGTTATTTCTGCACGCATGCTAACTGTTTCCCTTTGCTTCCAGCCATTATGCTAAGTTAAGCTAACCGACCACCGACTTTAGCTGTTTGTACAAGTTTGAGAGAAGGATTCGTATCAGTCTTTTAATAATAAAAGTTGAGTCATCAGGGGAAGATAGTAAGTTAAAAAACAGGAAGTGGTAGATCTCAGTGTCAGGGTGTGAATAAATGTGGAGGAAGGGTGTTAATTCACCCATACAATACACACTGCACACAACAGTTGCTCATTTTGGAGAGTGGAGAAAAAAGATAAAATGTTTTTGAACATTAGCAAAACTAGACGACCAGCCGTCCCCTACAAAAGATGATAATTCATAGTTTTGTCTGACAAAAGAATCCAAATAATTCATTGTTTTTACAATCAGCTGTGAAGCATCAAAGGTGTGAAACAGGTCTGAACCTGCAGGAACGCACTGGAGCCAAAACTAGAGGATTTCTTTTATGTCATCCAACGTGGTGCAAGGTGGCACCGGCCAGAACAAGCAGAGAGGGGAAAGTGAACAACAGCGGAGCATGGCAGCGCAGCCCAGTGAGTCGCAGCCCAACCAGAAAAACAGCTGTGTGTCCACAGCTGTGTGAAATATGTTGTGTCTTGCTCGGCCGACTGGTCCCCAGAGACATGTCATTCATCGCTGCATCCAAATTCCCTGACAACAACTCTGACACAACATACACGATGGAAGTTACTGGAGAAAAAATAACAACTTGTCTATAGCGTGTACTTTCTGCTGCGTGCCTGTTTCCTTGTGTTTTTCATAATGTTACATGCTCTGGCTTCCTCTGCGTCCTCTAATAGAAACCATCCCATTAGCTAAGCAGCTGGCAGTGTGCCCAGCTTTCCTCGAGGTGGAGGTTTAAATATCTATATGCTTACATAGCCTCTTAACAACAACCAGTGGGTAACCTCATCTAAAATGTTTTCTAACTCACCCGAGGAAAGAAAAAGAAGTGACTTCATATCAGAGGTATCTGGTGAGATCTGAAGCTCAGGCCTTGAACCCTTTGAGGATGCGTTTTTAATTTATGGAAACAATAAGGTTGTATGTACAAATTGGCTGGTTTTAATTTGGTGAAAGTGGTGAGTAATTCTGGTTGTTGAGTGTGTTCATGTGTTTATTCTCCTTTTACTTCCTCAGCAACTGAACGCTTGAGGCGGATGATGTCAGTGGGACAAAGGGCGGCTGTGATCATCAGAGAGAGATTGATGGATGGATTGTGGATCTTCCTCCTGTGGTGTGGTAAAAGTATCTCTTCATAATAACATTGCTCCACAATATTTTATGGAAACACAGCTCACACTCTCACTCCCTAAACTGTATATTAGTAACATTAACTTGGCCTGGCTCTGGGGGTGGCACTGTCATACTTTCTGTTGTGGTCTCTCTTCTGACCGTAAACTCCTCTTGGTCCAGAGTGAAATATGTCAACAACTATTTAATAGATTCAAATGAAAACTTCTACAGACATTTTTGCTGCCTGAACGATGAATTTATAATGATTTTGACAATCCATTGACTTTTTGTCTGGTAATATTAGCTTGTCGAAGTTTTCCTCTCTCATCTATTTGACCGAAGTGGCACAATGAGGCTGATATTTATGATCTATCGATTAGACAACCTGCAATTCAGTTTTCTGCAACCATTTATATTCATTTTATTGAATACATCTGAAACAACCAGATGGTGTACAGCAGCATTTTCACTTATTTGGAGTCATCTTCTGGCCATATAATGAATGTAAGTCCAGCATTAACTCTCCTATATTCATTATTTTGTGGTGACAGCGAGCCAAGATAATAAAATTGAAAACAGCCAATTAAACAATAAGTAAAAGTAAAGCGAAGAAAGAAGGTGCAGATTCAGATGATAATTTTATGCAGATTCATCACCATGAGCGTTTCCTCTCAGATCCTCCCTTTGTACATTAATAAGCAATAATGACCATGCCATCACACTAAATTAAAGAGGAACTATGCAGGATTTTTAGCTTAACTATGCAACATTTTGTAATTTAACCATTGTGATGGTTAAATAAATGACTTGTAACTCTCTGCCTTCCATATGGAGTCTTTTGGCCAAATACCATCTCGTGTCGTCAGCACCACAACATGTAACCCGTAATCTCTTGTTTATGACAGATAAGACTACACTAATGTACACATTGTAAGGCGTATACATGAAAAATAACAAATGCACATGGCCAGGAAGAGTGTTAGCAAAACAGCGGAAAAGCGATATGATTTGCATAGTTCCCCTTTACGTAAGATAGTGAACATAGTAAACATTGCACTTTCTACATAATATGCTTGTTAGCATTTAGGTAGCTGAGCCTCCCAGTGGAGTTTCAAACCTCTGCTGAGGTTTGAGGTATTTAAACAAAACGTGTCTTTGTCTAAATCCACTTTAATTTTCTGATGCATTTCTCACTTTGTTCTGCTTTTGATCCTGATGCCGCTGTCGCCCCCGGGCAACAGTGATCAATAGCATGACTGTGGGAGGTGGAGGGGGTGGAGGGGGTCAGACTTTTCTAGCTGCAAGTGGTGGGAATAAGATGGATATGTGTTTTTGCAGATCTGGGAAAGGATGTCGAATCGCTTCCTGTGCATGTGCCCTATCCCCAAATGGACAATTAAGTGAATCATGTGAAAAGTCCCCAGTTTGTGGCAAATGTCTAACCCCCATTACTACGCACAAGTCGCTCCTCAACCTTAATGAATACCATGCTGCTACAGTGCTTTTTGTGTTTCTCCATCCCTCTTGTGCACAACAGGCGCTGACTGTCTTTCCCAGCAGGGCCCTGGCTTCACGCTGATGTTTACTATATGGTCCATGTGTTAATTGTTTTTTTGTTTCATTTCCAAATATCATAACAAAGGGGGTTCACTGGTCACTGGTCTACCTGTAAAAACAATGCTTTGCTCTGTCGTCAGTGGGTCAGAGTTTCCACATTGGGCTGGACTTTTTCCTCTCTTTCATCACCCTCAGTGTCATGGAAACATGTATGCAGAAGTTGCAGGAGTGTGTGTGTGTGTGTTTAGAGTTATGATGTTGGAGGGTGGAGGGTGCTTTCCAGTTGTGGAATAATCTGAGAGGGTGGAGTTTACTAAGGAAACGTGCTACGTCAGGTTATAAGTGCAGAAAAAGCAGTTTTCGTTTGGAGCTGATAAGAAACCCAGTGTTTTTGTTCACTGCACTTTTTTCCTTAGGAAAACATTTTGATTAAAACAAACATAATGATGAGATTAACTTTTATTATTTCATGGTTCATTCATCAGAAATGTTTCTAACTTTCCAATTCTGGTTTGTTTATGTTGTAGCATTGTTGCCACATGGTTCCTGCTTTGGAAAAACGATTGTTTTATTTTGCCTTTTGTCTTTTTGTTGGTATAATTTGAATCACATTTTTACTCATACATGACTCCAAGGATCGGTGAGATATATACATATAGAAAAGAAAAGTACAGCAAAACAAATTAGAAACATAAATAAATAGAAAAGTTTTTTTTTTTTTGAAAGTGAATAACGAAACTACTTCCAGTGTTTCCCACACATTCCGCAATATCATTCCGTTCATTCATCTCTGCATAGTGCTGTTTCTTATTGGCATTCACACACACAGAAGCATGCATGCATGACAGCAGTGCGTGGTAAAAGTGAAACTTATGTGTGATTGCCACCTCCCCACCACGCTATGAGATAATAATGTAATGTTACGAGTTGTTTTGCATGAATTAACCTCTAAAACAACAACTCTGTTATTATCTCATAGCGTGGTGAATGTGCAGGTCACAACTTGTCCACCAGAGCGTTGTGGAGTTGTTGGATTGTGTATTTAATGAGTTTGACGTGGAAAACCAAGAAATCCCATGAGCCTCCGTATAGTGCAGCTCTGAGCAGCTCGCGGCTCTGCTCCACCGTTCTAAAAATAGCTTGCACCGACAAGTAAAGGTAACAAACCTACTGCTATGACTATAGGGATTATGGCAATGGGCCAATTTGCCAAAATATTGAACTATCCCTTTAAAGAGGAATTATGCATGATTTTTCACCTTAATTAAACAGCTTCAGAGTTAATTGTGATGGTTGAATGACGTTTTAGGGAGAATGAACCTAGGGTCTCTAAGCTGATCAGCGCCTCCGACCCGGCATCATCATGACACGAACACACCCTGTAATCTGTGATCTCTTGTATATGACAGATAAGACTCCGCAAATACACAATATAAAATGTATATGATATATACGGTAAGGGAGGAGGGTTGGCAAAACAGCGAAAAAGCGGCCAGACCTGCATCATTCCCATTTAAGAATGGTTTCCATGTTGCATTAAATTTCTGAGCACATCCTCTTGTGGAGTAATGGATCTTCTCATTCATCATTGATGCACATCTTAAAAGTTGGGAGGAGTTTCTTCTTCCACTTAAGGAAAATGATTAGTCTATATGAGAGATCCAAAAGCTAAGAGAATAAATTAAATGAATGGAAATGATAAAACTACCATAACAACACGCAATATACTCTCTCTCTCTGTCTTTAAATTCTGACTCACAGGAACACTATTAATTACCTGCTGTGTCCCTGGTGCTGGTGTGTGCTGGGAATCGGGCCCGGGTCTTGGGTTACTGCTGGGAAAACAGGCGTAGCGTGACTCCAACAGGTGATGCGCTTGATGGAGGGGCTTGTCATAACACGGCAGCGCTTCATCACAGAGGGGGGGCCCGCTGCTGAAAATTAATTACCAGGGATGACTTCAGAAAATTATTTATAGCCTCTCTCCAGGGTTTTAGAGGAAAGGGGATCCCCAGACACACACACACACACACACTCCATTTGGAAAGGATATTCCTCCGAGAATAAACTCAACATCCCATTAAGAGTTTAGGGTGAGGTCATCCAGAGTTTGTGGTTCTTCTGCATCTGTGAGCTGATGTCAAAGTTTTTTAAGTGTGAGCAGCAATCAGTAACAGATAACAGGTCAGTCCACCTTAAGTGAACAGGAGGTTAAGCTCTGTGATGCTCAGGAATGTTGAATCGGTTTCTGTTTACGCTGCTCCTCCTTTATGTGTGGACTTTTTTTTTAGGGATAGTTCACCCAAAATTTAAAAAAAAGGACTCAGAAAAAATAAAATAAGTCTATATTTTAAGCTTGTTTGTAGTGGAAGCTCCCAGTGTCTCGGTTCACTGCTCTTCCTGTGTCAGTGCAAACCGGCGGAACAATTCCTCATGTCGGGGCTTCAATACAAGAGGGACATTACAGATGAGCAGTATGGAGGTATTTAGATGTTTTTTGGTGTGTCTTTTTGGATGAAGAAAAGTGAACTCCATTCACAACCATTATATGGACAAATACTGCTGCATGGACCCCCCATAACTCAGAGAAGGCACGTAGGACTCCCAGCCAATTTTCCCAGTCCTTAGTCGACATGAGGGTGAGTAGATAATGAGAAATTTGAATTTTGGGTGAACTATCCCTTTAAGTTCATGTTACAAACCACTGGAAAACAAAGCAGGTGCAAGATAAAGAAAGACTCTGTTGTTCACTCATGTTCAGCTCCAGAGACCTGAGCTGTCTACGATGGGAGATTATAGGGCAGAGTTAGGAGGTCACAACACTGCTCAGTGTCAGTATGATCTTCTTCTTCTTCTTCTTCTTCTTCTTCTTCTTCTTCTTCTTCTTCTTCTTCTTCTTCCTTTGATTACCGTTAAGTCCCAGCTGCTCCTAGACAAGACGTCATGGTTCAGCAGCAGCAGAGGAACCTGCTCAATGAGGATCCGCTGCGTTTGTATGACTCAACTCAGACTGACAGAGGGTGAAACATCAGACGACTCTTCTGTGATCACGCTACAGATTTACTTGACGTCTATGTCAGACAACATCTGCGGAGCTGATAACACACACATTCACACACTTGCCTAAGCTCCAGGGGAAATAGAGAGAGAGGGAGAGAGAGATGAGGAATTCAAACGGCCACAAATTCTCAGCAAACTAATGCGACGGATGGTTAATGATTAGAAAAATGCCCTGATCCGCCTCATTTCACCCTCTGGTGCTGTTTCCCACAGGCCCCATGTTTTCCCCCTCAGGTCGCTTGGTGTGGGCACAGCAGCTTAAAATAGCTGCAATTAGTGTTGTCTTCCTGGTACGATAAAAATTAGTCACAGTTGAACCTTTTTTCCCGCAGAGGGACCTGCGGGAGCGGGGAAGTGGGCACGACTTTCTCAGGGATGTTTTGGCTGCGTGATCATCAGACACTTATTTTGTTTCCTTGTTTCCTCCAGGGCAGAAGCCACTGGGTAATCCCTGCATCACATGTTCTTAGCTGGAAGGATTTAAAGGGTTACTTGCATCTAAAATGAGTCAAAACACTTCCCTTTTTCTAAACCGATGCAGACTTTTTTTTTTTTTTTGAGCAAATTCGATGTAACATGATCAGACGTTGGACCTTGAGCTGCGATGGTTTTGTTAACAGACAGGATTTCTGCCTCCGTCCCACTTACTGGAATTTGAACCGTTGGTGCTGAATTGGGGGAAAAAAAGAGTTTCTTCAGAGTTATGAATGTTGATACCAATGTTGTGTTTGTGTTTAAAAATGGATGGTGTCCATCAGGCTATGAGCTTAGCTTCTTGGTTTCCCTCATCAAACTCATCAAATACACAATCCAACAACTCCAAAATGCTCTGGTGGACAAGTTGTGACCTGCACATTCACCACGCTATGAGATAATAACACAACGTTACCAGGCAGAGTTGTTTTAGTAAATTCATGCAAAACCGCTAATGTGCGTTGCCTTCAGGGACAGTTTTTCAGCAAACAGTCTCTGTATTTCCCTCTAAAACAACTCTGTCTGGTAACATTCTGTTATTATCTCATAGCGTGGTGAATGTGCAGGTCACAACTTGTCCACCAGAGTGTTTTGGAGTTGTTGGATTGTGTATTTGATGAGTTTGATGAGGGAAACCAAGAAATCCCATGAGCCTCCATAGCGTAGCTCTGAGCAGCTCACGGCTCTGCTCCGCCGTTCTAAAAATAACTTGCATCGACAATTAAAGGTAATGAACCTACTGCTATGACTATAGGGATTATGGCAATGGGCCAATTCGCTAAAATGTTGAACTATGCCTTTAACAGACGTTTGCCTCCGTCCTACTTACTGGAATTTGAACTGTTGGTGCAGAATTGGAAAAAAATGTGTTTCCTCAGAGTTGTGAAAGTTGATACCAATGTTGTGTTGATGTTTAAAAATGTATTAATATCCATCAGACTCTGAGCAAACTTGAGTCTTATAAAGGCTGGAAACAGTTAACTCAACTGTTCGGGCTCAACTCCACTGACATTTTAACACTTATCACGTCTCCGCATTCGGCCAAGAAATAGTCCCAGTCTGAAATTCCCCATAAAACCACGACCTGACGTTTTTACATTTCTGTTTGCAACCAGTTAAAACAGATCTGATCGATCGGCAAGTTTTACTGTAGAGGTGCAGACCATAACATGACTTATTAAATGACATCGCCTCTTTATTGTATTGGCTGGATATGTGCACAGTTAGTTTTTTGTAATTTATGTGAACTAGCCCAATGAATGAGAAGCACTTGATGCTAAATCACACACACACACACACACGTGTCCGATCCTCCCTGCGCTGTGTTGAGTCTCACCAGATTAGAGGGCTCTGTAGTTTCTCAGCCTCTGACCCTGCAGGCCTCTCCTCTCGTTTAGGCCCCTTCATTAGGCTCCTGCAGAGTGTGACCACTCACCCAGGGAGGCGAGGTCATGTCTCCACCCCGTACTAATCACAGCCTCCAGACCCCCCCCCCAGCAGCAGCTGGCAGGTGAATCAACGAACTCTTTGTCGAATCACCTGAGGGCTGGTTCTTTGTCCCCCCACCCCTCCTCCTCCTGGATCTGACTCTTTTTTCTTGTTGTTGTTGCTGATTACGGGGCGAAAGCCGGTGAGTCATGGACGTATACCTTTGTTGCGTCTGCAGGAACAGCTGCTCCTCATTCATTACTTTAATGTCTTCTGTCTTTTCTTAGTCATACGGCACGTTCTTGTATTTATTGTGGTGAGCTGTAATGTTCATGTTCAGAATCAGAGCAGCAGGCAGTCCTGTAATTTCTCTCTGTCTGTGTGATCCTGACTTTTTTTGGTAACTAAATGTCTGGGGGGGAAAATAATGAATCGGATGACGTATAAATTAAAAATAAAGGAAGAGCGGTGAGGAGGAAGCGAGAGGGAGGAGACTATGATGAGTGCAGCGTGTGACAAGAGGTGATATATGAATGAATGTGGAAGGTTTAGGAACCCTGCTCGGCTCTAAATCACAGTTAGAGCAGCAGGGTGTGTCCCTATTAGAGAGTAGGGAAACTTTAGAGCAGCATGCTGTGCTAATGAGGGCACCCGGTGCCTCGGCCCAGCGTGGTGCTCCTGCATGTGGAGGAGGCGGCTGCGGGAAAGTTGAGCCACAGTGAGAAAGTTGATGTTGTTTCACTGACTAGAGCTACCGAGATGTGCCGTAAAATGTTTTTCAAAGGGATCGAATTGTGGGAAATTTGCTTATTAGTAACTCTGAGGCTCCATGAAGCTGCAGCTGGTTAGCTTAGCATAGTTTAGCACAATGTGAATAACAAAATACTGTGCATCTGCTTTGTTTAATGTAGGTGCAGAAAACAAAGAGTTTTAGGTACTAGTGCACAAAATTTAACTGACGGTCTTTGGTCGTTATTATAAGATAAGCTAAACTAGTTACTGGCTCCAGCCTTGTATTTAAAGGTCCAGTGTGTAATAATTTTCAAGGTTTATTGGCAAAATCTGAAAATTCTACCCATGAATATAATTGTATAAGTGTATAATCGCTTTGCCGACAGAAGCGGTGCGATCTAAAATCCGAACACTAGATATCACGGTTTTCCCCACTTTTTACACACTGGACCTTTAAGAGAGTGGCATCCAGCTTAACACGTTAACCCTTTGGTTTCTTAGCAAGACACTCCATGACATCATCTTATAACTATTCCTAATTTAAATTTTTAGTGAATTTCTGTGATTGAGGTGGATGCCATTAATGTGATAAATGTGTAGCTATCATCACACCAGCTTTACACCAAGTCAACAACAGTAGCCTACAACTTTGGTTTGTTGAGGAAAACATTGTGGTTTTCTTTGAATGTAAATAAATGTGTTGTGGTCGAAGTCGGTGTTAAAGGAGTCATAACCTGGTTTTCTATGTATCCAGCCCCCCTTGGATTGCTTTGGATCAATTCGTAAAACTTATTAGAAAAAAAAAAAAAATTTAATCAAACATTGAGCTTGTTCTGACCCTTTTTCCTACCGCGACTTTATCACGCGAGATTACGCGTGAGGTTTTGACTGGTCCGGATGTGCACTGTATGAGGCACGCGTTGATTCGCCGCAGGAAGGACAGAGCCGGGGGGGGCTTGCCTGCATGCAGACTCCAAAACATAAACAGCCCCCTGGTACCGCTTCGGCGATTTCAGGTAGCGGACGGGCCGGGTTGGGTGGTGAAAGAGGCAAGTAGCCTCCACGGTGAGGTCACCGTAGGAGCAGAATCAAAATCTCGTGCTTTAGGAAGGCACACCATTGTGTGCTATTCCTGTTCGGAAAAAGAGCCGAAGCGAAAAAACGGCGCCGCTTTCAAAGTCCAGCTTTTCAGGCAAGTTTCAACTGAGGTCAAACTGAGGTCAAATGTGCATGTTTTAACGAGAAATTGCGATTTCCGGGTGATGACTCCTTTAACGTTTACAAATTCCCAGAACTGTCTGAAAAAAACCAGAAGCTGAGCAAGATGAGAGAAAGGCATCATCTTAAACTGAGTTCCTCTCACTGGTGTGTCACTGACACACAGGAAGAAACACACCCTTGGCTTTGAGTTTGTGTTGAAACCACAGTGATGGTGTGACAACTCTGTTTTTTAGTATCTGTGCAACCTCTTCGCACTGAACTGTTTTTCTACGCAGCATTAAATCTGGTGGTCGTAGATGTTGCATCATAAAACAGATTTTGTTACCTCTGGACAGAGACAGGACGTTTCCCCTCCTCTCTACACCGAGACACAATAATAACCAGCCACTGGGATTATCTGAGTATTTCCAGTGAAGTCATGAAGCATGAGAACGGTCCGCTCGCAGATGTAATATTTCTACACGTGTCGAATCTCCATATATTGAACAATTTCACATAAAAAAACAGATATTACATATGGTATCCATAAGAAACTGGAAAATGCCATATATTCACAGATATATCCAGGCAATACAGTGTTTACATATGTGCATATACGTATTCTTATTTTGCAGACATACAAGAATAAAGAACTGCATATATGTTATTTTAATACCTACAGTTCCATAAATTAAATATATTGATAACAATTATAGCTGCAACATGTTAGACCAATAAAAATCCATTTTATATGCACATATACAAACTTTGGAAAGGACTTTTAATATGTTATAAACTTACATCTTCATATATCACACATTTAGAGTGGCTTCACCCTTGATACAGGAACATATCTGTCATATATATTCTGTCTGGGACATTATGGATGAAAAGATGTTTGCAGCTGCTCTTCAGTTCAGTCTCATGTATCAACACAGAAATCGTTTCCCCGGTCAGATTAATATCTTTGAAACAGACCCACATTTCTCTCTGATGTTTCTTTTTTTTTCTATGAGAAAACAAACGAGACTTTGATTCATAGTTATTCTCTTATTCACTCTGAAGACGACCACAGGACGACTCAGCAGCCTGGAAACCTCCCGGAGCTGAAACAGTTACAGCTACAGCGCACGACTTCCTGTAAAACCGCAGCTTTATTTTATTTGTGTGACATCACTGACGTGTGCGACTCAGCTGAGTCTCCCCAGTGAACAGCGTCTCGACCCCTCAGACAGTGGAAGTGAGTAGGAGTGGAGTCACAGGCTCGAGTCCTGGATCTGTGGAGCACTGGAGCATTTCCTCATCTGCAGAGCTGGCACAGGGACATTTAACAAAGCCTTCAATTGTGTTATTAACAAATGATCTGACTGTGAAATCTTTTCTGTGGCAAACATGAGCACAGAAAGAGCAGACCACCCGCAGATTAGTGGTAATGTGGTGAATAAAGACGCTGCAGATCCCGGCAGCGGGGAACAACTGACTGTTGTTCTTGAAGTTACTGTTACAGCTCGTTCTGTGATGTGGAGTGAAAACGAGAACGGTATCAGTTAATCACACGTTTGTCCTGGTATCACCTTTAAGGTCCTTTCACTTGGCCTGGCTCCGCAATTTTCATTTCCCTTCAGTTCTCTGCCTGGGCTTTTCTCCTGCAGAGGATCTACCGACCCAATCGGCGAACAGAGGGAGTGGCTGAGAACAATGACGTTGAGGTTTTGCGCTGAGCTTGAAGTTGGGGATGAGGACCACTTCCTCTCCTGGTAAAACTTGGAGGATAAATGAACTTTGCAGGAACTTTATAGGCCCTGTCCTCTCACAGACTCTTGAGGCAATGCAAATAAGTTAAGAAGTCAAGCTTAACCGGTTAATTAGACTGGCACTGCATTCTCGTGTTTAATCGACTTCAAATGTTTGGAGTTTGAATACAGCTGAAGATGCTAAGATGGCCAATCACAATCTGCCCCAATGATATGAAATGGTTTCCACTTCCTGTCTCCTAAGTGGGTGTGGTTGCTTGTACCCCCACCTCGTATTGTGAACGTGTGTGTGGATGGACAAAAGTTGTCGGAGGAGGAAACTGAGCTTTTTATATTTTCTTAGGATTCAACATTAAATATTTACCTAGCTACCAGTCATATTTAAAGGGATAGTTCAACATTTTGGCAAAGTGGCCCTTTGCCATAACCTCTATGGTCATAGCAGTAGGTTCGTTGCCTTTAATTGTTGGTGCAACCTATTTTTAGAATGGGGGAGCAGAGCCGCAAGCTGCCCAGAGCTACGCTACGGAGGCTAATAAATACAGCATTTCGAGTTGTTTTCAGTGGATTTATGTGTACGCAGATTTCATTCCGTGTTTACGGAGAACTTTTTAAAAACGAACAAGAAAAAGCTCTGTTTCCGTGCAGACAAGGCCCAAATCTTCTCTGATCAAAAGGGCCTTCAGTGAAAGAGAGAGAGGGAGGGGAACACCTGGAGCCAGATGACACCTGTGGTATTCATCCTCCTCACCTGTTGCCAGGGTGTGCAGCTCCCAAACACCTGGACCGAGTCTGGACACTGAGTTCATTCTGTCCCCCCCCCCCAAAAAATATCTGGCATCGCCCGCCCGCCTGTCAGAGGGTTTATCAGACCGACTTGTGATGATAAGTGAAAAAAAGAAAAAGAAAACCATAACTTCAGAAGTTTGTGCAGATTTCCAGCAGAGCTACAGATCAAACAGATCTCTAACTGGAAGCACAGCGCTTTATAGGAGACAAAAAAATCTTTTCATGTGTTTCAAATCAATATAGATCCATCTGACATCTGAGGGTTTTTCACAGTTCAGGAAGGTTTAACGTGCACCGACTTCACCTCGTCTCTTCTTCCCTGCTAAGCGTGTGGTGACTTTAATTGGCTGTAGGGAGGTTGCGGTTCAAGACGTAAGGACGCCCTACATGACTGCTATGGAAATAGTACGTTATGAGCGGAGGAAGTCAGGGAAAGCCTTACTCATACAGACGCTGCCTGGGCTCCATAGCTGTGTCATCAACGTGCAGCAACGTCTGCTCAGCTGAGAGAATGAGGCTCTGCACAGCCAGCCAGTCAGTATAATGACCCCACCCAGCTGCTCTGTGTGTGCTGTCCTCATCCAGAAAAACCTCCCTCCTCTCCACCTCTCGCTAACATCATCAGCATGGCCTGCACCACAACTGAGAGACATGGAAGCAATTATAGCAGCAGGCACGGGAACATACAGCATAGGGAAAGGAAGGATGAAGTCAGATCTGCGCAAAACCTACGAAAAT
The DNA here is from genome assembly GCA_030347415.2 of Decapterus maruadsi. Taxonomy (NCBI): domain Eukaryota; kingdom Metazoa; phylum Chordata; class Actinopteri; order Carangiformes; family Carangidae; genus Decapterus; species Decapterus maruadsi. The sequence continues at coordinate 27,980,298 of CM064899.1, forward strand.
CAAAGCCCTGGCTCCTTTTGAACCTGAGCGGTCGCCGACCATCAACTCAGGAAAAGTTTCAGTATAAAAAACACAACAAAAAAACACAGGATTTGACATATGTCAGAGAAGAGGCACCGATTCTCAGTTCTGCTCATCTCACAGAGCGCTGATCTGACGTATGAAGTCTTCTGAGGAGCTCGACCGAGGTTTATAAAGCCTGATTAAAAATAACTGTGATGATGTCATCAGGGTTATCTCAACTTGGGCTGGGAACCGTGATGTTTTCACTGGAAAACCTGAGTTACCAACTGGATGGGGGGTGTGAAGTCAGAAAGATGTGGGTGGAACCAAGGCAGGGGAAGGAGGATTCACAGATACTTGGAGCTTGACTCTGAATTATTATGTGACTATCAGGATATTTTAGCATTTCTTGCCTCTGGGTATTTTTTTTTATTTCACTCTGTAACACTCAATAGACGTCCAACACTAACTCTCTGTCGTTTTCCTATTAATCAATGGGTGAAGGGTTCATAGTTTGTCCAAGGCTGTCTCAGATCAATAGCCAAGTATCAGTATCTACTCTTTCTGGTCTTGCTCTAATGATTTTTCCATTAAGAGACGAACTTCCATTATAAGTAATAGGGACAACAGTCAGTCCTGAGTCCATGGAAAATTATAATCTAAAGACGTCTGGAGTCTGTGTTGGACAATTCAAGTAAGTATCCTCCACAGTTAAGTCTCATTCGTACTGTAATGACATGAATTAAAGCTGCCTGTATTGATTGAAGACCTCTGTGCTTTGAAAATGGTCAACAGTAACGTAATGTATGTGCAATTCGTACTTGATGGGCTATGAAAGAAAAAGAAGAAAAAAAAACCCAAGGCCAATGATGTGGTCTTTGAAAATCACTTTTTCTTTCTGGATCCACACCAGCGGCTTTGATTCTCACAACGTCCGTATAATTATTTCGGAATCCAGATGATAATTTTTCTCACCATTTACTTCATCACAGGCTCATTTGACATTTTCTCTGATCCTCCCTTCATAACATTTTTTTTCTCTCCCCTCCTCCTCCTCCTCCTCCTCCTCCTCCTCCTCCTTCTTCTCTGGGAGGTCATTACCGTTCACATCACATGGGGTATTGGTATTACAAGACAACAAGGTATTTTCTTCCAACTCCTCAGTCAGCGAGCGGCTGTGTGTCCGGCCAGATCCATGATGAGCCGAGGTGGGTTCATCCAAAAAATCTGGACGCGCCCATGACAGCAGCTCCCCGGGGGGAGTCCAGCCCTCCTTGTTACTCATGGAAACCAATATGTTAACACACACAATATAACTGGGAGACTCAAATGTTCCGGGCTGTTCATGATGTCCCCACGCTGCAAGGGGTAGGATAGCCAGGGGGGGCAGCTGTAAATTAACACATTATATATATAGTGTAAGTGCATATGTGTGAGTCACAGTGAATGAGGGATGGGGGGCTCTGTTGTAAAAAAGGGAAATTTCTTCCTTTACAGCTCCCGTACCTAAGCAGAAAGTACGTGGAGGCCTTCAGCCAAGTCCCTAATAGAAACCAGACACATGAGAGGCTTTCGCTGCTCAGCTCCCGAGGGAACCACTGGAGGAGTGACGGAGGAGAGGAGGCAAGAAAAAAATAATAAAAAAAGAGGGAAGACACACAGAAAGAGAAGTAACTAAGATAGATAACAAACTTTTAACCGTGATTTGCCCTCGGAGGCAGCCTGGGACGGGACGGTTACCTCCCTATTTAGTATATCTGGAGATTTCTCCCTCCACTTTCAAGCAACGACTGATAAGGAGGAAGCCAGCATAGCACTTAACTGAGATAATTCCTCTGAAACTAAGCCTGCTGTAAATGTGAAAAAATACTCTTCTGCTCAACGTCTTATTGATTTGACAAAGCATCTTTAACTACAACCACATGCAAACTCGCACACAGATAACCACCCAGCTCCAACTCTGAACCCCCGTCCGACAGCGTCCTGACTGTTAGCCAGCCGCGTGGTAGAAGATAAACATGGACGCAAGAAGATGTGAAAAGTTGAGTATGGTGTAATAGCGTTATGTTTTCGTATGAGACAAACTGGGAACAGAGTGGGAAGAATTGGAAGAACTTGTGTAATTTGGGACATTGGGACGCCAGATCAGATGATTCATGGTCATAATTTTGTGAATCAGATGTTTGCTCAAGACCACCAGACCCTTTACCCTCCTCTGCTCTCTTCTTTTCCCTGGAGAAGCTCCATGCAGGTCATGTGTGAGACATACAGCGAGGCCTCACATCAGGCTTTTTTTTTTTTTTTCCCTGTTGGAGGGACAGTGAGTACCAGTGAAGGAAGGGAAGGAGGGCGCGTTCGCTGATAAACGCTACCGGGAAGCACACTGCCTTATTTAGAATCACAGTTGGAAGAGGATTTGAGTCACAAGGCGATCGGCAGCAGCAGCAGCACGGTCGCTCTCTCTTGCTCTCGCTCTGAGGGGAATTCATTAGGAGTTCAGAGAATGAATCAGCATTTCAGCACAAACATTAGGTGCTGCTGTTGCTGTTTATGCCTCGGCTCGGAGTTTGCATGAGGTGCTAGATGTTGTTACCATGAATGGTCAGCTCTTTGCTGGGGTGAGACATTCAGACTCCAGGTGGTGGCGGTGAATCAGCAGTGAGAACAGCACCGTCACTTCCCAAACAAGGTCTTTTTTTTTTTTTTATGAAACTGGAAATGAATGTGTGAGAACAAAATGAACCAACACCTTGACCTGACTGAGCCCAACAGCTCTGGTTTTATTGTATCTCCCCCATTCTCACTCGTACTCTCATTAGCTGTCTCCGTCTCCTCATTAACCTCGTTATAAAAAAAGCATTGTTCACCTATTAAAACAGAGGCCGAAACATTATAAATATTATCTGTAGAGTCCTAGTTGTGAATTAGAATATATTTTGAAGCTGTCTTTGTTAGTTTTTCCTGAGTTGAATAATAAATTAAGATCCTTTTCCTTGGCTCATCACTCTCTTTTGTTTGGTTGCAAATATGTGCCACAAATGTTCCACTTCCTGTGGTAGGTTTATGGGAAGTTATCCACTGGCAAGGTAATGCCTTCCTGTTGTTCTCCACCTTGGTGTTCCTCTATTGAAAACTTGTTTGTAGGGAAATAAGAGCATGTTAGCGCTTCTTGTTAAAAATGTATATTTAGTTTTTTTCTCCTCTAAACGGACGGGAAGACGTTGCTGCTGCTGCTCCAGTGTGTAGGTGGTCCTTCACTAAGCCGAGCTCTATTACATTACCAGCTCTGCCTGTTATGAATGTGCGGTCAGGAAAATGCATTTTGTAAGAGCTATAACTATAATGCATTTAACGTAATTACAGCAGCACCACACTTAAGTGAAATCCTGAGTGTTTCTTTAATACGGTGTGACTGTATTACTTCACGGCTGAGGAGGGAGAGCTTTCACTTGTGGAGACGTCAACACATTTGTCTCTTAAATAAACTCCTTTATCTGCGAGTAGTGTTTTCATCAGCGACACCAAAACATACGATTCCTCCACACAAACACAGGAAGGCCCATGTTATTTGGTGGCAGCGCTCAGTTTGGTGGCAGCGTGTGTTCCCAGAAAGATCCCTCAGTCAATGTGATAGCCAGAAATTAGGGTTTCTGCAGAGGAGAACATGCAGGACCCAACCCTCTGCTTTGGGTAAATCTTCCTTTTACAGAGCAAAAAAAAAAAAAAAAACACAACATAGAGAAGTTATTTTTAGTCCAGATCAGGCTGTTTGAATTATGGATACCTTACAGCCAGGAGAGGAGTCATAGCCTACAAGCAGCAGCAGCAGACTCCACAGTATTAACGACTGTCCCAAAGCAGAAAAAAAACCCCCACACTAAACCACTAAAAAGATTTTCCATGGAGATGTCCCAGAGTTGGATTCAGCAGCAATAAAAATACCTGCATGAATTGCTTTTTCCTACTGGCTATAGCTTGTGTTTCAGCGATAATTTTAAACTACAACATGTTCATGTCGTCCTGTTATCTACAGCTCACAACATACCGTTTAAATATTTAAAGGCCCCCTCATATTGAGCAAATAAACTCAGAACAGGTGGAGGAGATCCTTCCCTGGATATTTAATGTGAGCTTTTTTTGGGTGGGGGGGGTTGGGGTTGAGTCCGATTACAAGCGGTGGAAGGAAAAAACCTGCAGTTGAACCATAATAATGCTACTGACCTTGCACCCTTTCATTAGAGAAGACACTTCACTTCCCCTCTGCTCTGTTTGCTTGTGTGTCTTTGGTTTGTTTGGATGGTAACTCTATCCAGGCTGGGGACATGCTTACGTGCCAACAACTCCTTGAAGGCCTTCATCAATCTTCACTCCCCTCCCGACCAGGAAAAATGGTGTTACCATGCCAATAATTTCCCAGGCACCCCCTTCCCCCTCCCTTTTCGTCCCGTGTTGGACCCCTACTCTCATATAAGGGATGAGAGTGGGGAGCTTTTGCTAAACAGCCTCACCAGACCACCTCGGGACGTGACCTCGCCGTGCACTTGTACATTAGCTGGATGACAGACTACCCTCTCCGCATGTTGGTTCACACCAGCTGATACGACTAATGCACTGATCACAAACCTCCGATGGCTTCTATATAAGGCGGTGTGACACCTCGGTGGTCTGGACAGCATTAATATCAACATTGACTTATAAGGAGGAGCAGAGCAGATTAAGAGGAGCCGGGGGGGTAGGTGTAACCTCTTTTTTTTTTTTTTTTACGGGCATTGTGACTCACCATCCCAAACATTGTTTCTTGGTTGTTTACAGAAAGCGACACGAGCTGAAGTATGGTACATTCTTTTGAGACCCCCACATAGTTCAGGACCCACTATATTGTTCATCAGTCCTGCTGAGGAAAGTCTGGCCAGGACATGACACACAATACCTCAGGAAGTAGTCAGATGAGAGATATGGGAATAATAGTCATGACCAGAACAACAACTTGTTTAAAGAGTTATGAGTTATGTAATGCAGGCCAGGGGGATGGTGTTGTCAGTCCGATTGTCAAATCAGCCCACCATTTGAATCCAGGTTAAAATATCTCAAACAAATGTTCATGTACCTCAGCTAATGAATCTTAAAAAACCCAGATGCTCCTCCTCTTCCTCAGACCAACAGGTTGAGACTTCCCGTGAAGTGTTTTTTTAGAGCAACGGGATGAATTGCTATGACATTTGATGTGCACGTTGTTCTTGCCCCATCACAATGAAATGTAACAGTGGTGACCCATGCGTCAACTTCATGAGGTGTTACCACGTCATGTCCGGGTGGGCATTTGGGTATTTGGTTAGGCAACAACAAAAACTTATGAGGTAGAGCCAGGGGGGTCTTTAAAGAATCACACAGCTGGCACAATGTGCAAACTCTATGAAACTACAAAACTAGGTAGGCTATTAGTTTGAATTGGATTGCAATTAACTAAACCGTGTCTGTATCCACGTGAGAAGTCCCATGGTTCTGTGATAATGTTAAAGAGGAGCACACCAAAAACTTTAAAAATTGGCCAATAGGAAAGCAGAGCTATATGAAAAATAATACTATTAGCCTACTTTTAACTATTATTATATTAATGCTAAAAAAGAAAAGTTATAACAGTGATTTTTTTTCCAGACTTTTCATTGGATTGGCAACTCCTCTAGGTGAGCACTGCCCATCCCAGCCCCCCACTAGACACGCCCTTGCATGCAAAAACCCAATGACCTGACTTCGATTTTAGTGATAGTTAGCTAATCTTAGCATGCTAACAGGCTAACCTAGCACAGTAAACATGATCATAGTTACACCAGCACAGTAAGGTTATGATTCTGAGCACATTAGCGTGTTTAGCTCAAAGCCCCACTATACAAAAGCACTTAAGATAGCCTCAGCATTAATCAGGCTGCATTCAAAGACCCTGCACTGGCTGATGGTGTCAAAAAAAATAAGGAAGGAAAAGATAACATGACCACATTAACCAGAGTAATAGATCAAGATAGGATTAATGTGTTACCCTTTCAAGTCGATGCAGATGATACATGGTGATAGTAAATGACTCCACCTCAAGAGCTCACTTACCCACCATTCTTATTCAAAGCACACAGAGGAAACATTATGGGAAACTGTTGTTTGTGCCATCAGCCATCATTACTGTTCCATCAATCCGGCGTTGAAACGTCTCCAGAGGAAACACAACATTCAGCTGATGAAGTGCTGAAAGTCAATGCAGCGTTGTTGTGTCTGCTGCCGTCAGTGAATCGTTATCGTCAGATTTCAAGTCTCAACACAAAGTGCAGCAATATAGCCCTTGTCTTTTACAAGCGGGATGTGCACCGCCTCCAGTCGTACCAGTAATAGAAATATATATGTGCTCAAAACAGCATTGCCATTTTTAAAACAGTAACATCCTGTTGCAGAAATAAAATAAAAATGCAAATGTTTATGCTTTTGTCTGGGAGTTATTAGAAGACACAGTGAGCTATACTTACCTATTTCCACTTTAAGTGCAGTTTGTTCTTACCATGGGAAGCCGCCGGGTGCGTCTGTTTTTATATGCATTGTGTCAAATGTGTTTGGCCAAGGGGAGTGTGGGTGTGGGAAAGCAAGAGCAGCAAATTGCAGGGAATGTGTGAATGGTGATGTGTGTGTGTGTGTATATATATATGCGTGTGAAACAATAACCCGAGGCTCTGCAGTGATCACACTGATTCACTGCCCTCTCCTGCTGTACCCCCAGATACACACTTTTTTTTTTTTTTTTTTTTTTTACAACCGCATTCCTTCTCTCCAAGGCCTCGCAGCGGCCCCGGCCCTGCAGCACGCACCCGCCCGCCCCAATAGCATAACACAGGAGGGGGGTCAAGGGCCACGCCATTACTCTGAGAGACAAATAGGCCATCCAAATAAAACATGACACTCTGAACACATGAGCTGGATGCAAGAAAAACCCGGCGACCGACTGCGCACACGTCCTCTTAACCTGGTTTTAGAATCCGACCCTCTGCAGTTTCTTTATTGTTGTTGCATCTTGATAACTCACTGATGTGGTACCAGGTTTATGTTTCTAAGAGGATTTTCTCAAGAGCCGACCTTGTGCTGTGTTTTTTTTTTTTTTTTAGCTGAGTGCTTGAATCTTGTCTCGCCACGTCAGCCTGGCCACTCTGCCTCGGTGACCCCCCCACCCCACCCCGCCCATTAAATGATGTCGAGCATTTAATGCCACCTCTTAAAAAAGTTTCTTCTAAGCAAACAAAATCAGCGAGGCAGGACTGAGACTAAACACTGCATGAAGCTGAAGCGCAGCGCTGGCTGTGTGAGCGCCGGCAGGGTTCAGTGAGTGGCTGTTTGGGGACACTTGTGTGTGTTATGGACTGTGTAGAGTGAGGGTGATGGAGCTTGTGGTTGGATTGACCCCGCCTCACCCCCTCCTCACCCCCAGCAGCTTTACTGCCCTGCTCCCTCACACTGATTAGCAGATGCACATAAAAAAACAACAACCCACAACTGCTGGTTTTCAGGCGTTTCGTGGCTGTTTTTAACAAGGCAACTAAACAACAGTGGACACTGTTTAGATCATCTTCCTCCACCACACACGTCGTCGCCCGGCCGTCGGCTCTGTTTGTCTGGATTGACAGTTAAAAATCCTCACAGGAGGAAACCATAATGCAGAAGGGCGGGTGATTGTTGCCTTGTAAGGAGCCTCCGGGATGATTTCTCCCTCTAAAACAATCATATGATTCACTCAGCCGCTACGTTGCTAAGAGCTTGTGTTGAAAACAATGGACGGGCCACTCAGCAACACCGGCCAGCTCAGGACTTCCACCCCTTCATGACAAATCTGTCATCCAGTGTGCAATGTCTCAGTTCGGCTGGAGCAATCAGCAGCACCTCACCACCCTTCCCTTCCCTTCCCGTCCCTTCTTCCATGTACTTGGGGAATGTTAAGCGAAGGGGGGGAAAGCAAAGCCTAGTGGTGTGTGTGTGTGCATGTATGTATTGTGTGTGTTTGTGTGCGTAACAGAAAACACAAAGAGTAGGAACCTGGTGAAACAGGAAGTCCAGGCTGGCTTTTACATTGGAGGAATTTCCTGTCTGTAAGATGTGTATCACTGCGTTCTACAGTTGAGGAGAGACAGAGGAGGAGGAGGAGGAGGAGGAGGAGGAAGGAAGGAAAGTTCATTCTGTGTGTTTGAAAGGCAGGTTTCAGGCTCAGGATTTAGATTGAGAGAACGTTTCACTCTAAACCGCAGAAACCCATTCTTCTCTAGGACAAACATAAATTGAGAGCCGACCTTTTTTGTCACAATTTTCCGTCGTTGACCCCAATTTCCTTTTGTTTCCCTGCACACCTAAATGAATCACAAACCTAATGCATGTGAAAGGAGCTGGCAAACTGCTCCAAGGAACAAACAGGAGTTAAATCCACCTGATTGTTGTGACGCGTGTGTGTGCATGTGTGTGTGTATACAACCCTATGGTGTTGCCTTTATTTTCTGTCTGTTCCCGAGTGGTAAAATGTGGTGTTTATTCTACGACTTAAAAGGCCCTAACAGTTGCCTAATGGCAGCCGTCAGTGTGTCACCCCCCCTACACACACACAGACACACACACACACACACCATCAGTGTCAGCCCACTGTTTGTGCTACAGAGAGGAATGAGACGAGGGTGGGATTGAGGCCGGTGCCTGAGGGGATTAAAGATCACTTGAAGGTGGCAGGTAGATTTAGAAACGGAGCTTCCCTCCAAATCGATCTTTTTTCTTGTTCGTGTTGAAAAGGTTTTCCGTAAACATGGCATCGTTTCAAGAAATATCTTCATAAACACAGATCCACAGAAAACGACAGACGTTGGCCAGCTGTTGTTGTTACGTTACGCCAGTTTTCAGGTTAGAGCCATGGGGGTTATGACATCATCACTTTGGAAAAGATCAGTTTGGGGTGTCTACACGAAAATGCAGGGGATACGATTTGAGATTTACCCACTCTGGGACCTGTTACCAAAAAATACAGTTTTTGGCCTCCCAAAACCCTGTTTCCGTCTGGATGAAACCGATACACTAAAAAAAAAAAAAAAAAATTGGCCCATTGCCATAATCCCTGCAGTCATAGCAGTAGGTTCGTTACCTTAAATTGTCGGTGCAAGCTATTTTTAGAACGGCGGAGCAGAGCCGTGAGCTGCTCAGAGCTACGCTACGGAGGATCATGGGATTTCTTGGTTTTCCTCATCAAACTCATCAAATACACAATCCAACAACTCGACTCAAACGTTACCAGACAGAGTTGTTTTAGAGGCAAATACAGAGACTGCTTGCTGAAAAACTGTCCCTGAAGGCAACGTGTATCAGTGGTTTTGCATGAATTTAACAACTCTAAACCAAGAAATCCCACTTCACGCCTGTGATGCTGATGAACATTGACGCATGGACGCATGATGGACAGTTAAGAAACAGGATGTAAAATTATGCAGCAAGATTTTTTATCTCTACTACCCACAATGCAAAGTGAGCAGCAGGCCAACAGGGGTCTGATCAGGTCACTTCTTTGACTCTATTCCCTCTGTTTTTTTGTTTTCGTTTTTTTTAATTCATCAGACTTCACTCGGCTCCCTCAGGAACCATAAAAGGCTCTATACAAACTTTTAAAACATGCGCGTGTCTAAAATCTGCTAGCGCTATTAATAATATGTCCCTATATCGGAAAACATGTGCTCCGTCACCCAGAAGGAAGAGGGTCAGCGTGCACATGTGTGTGTGTCCTATACATGTACATGTATGCATGTGGCTGTCCTTGCAGAAGTGCCAATGTGTCATATCTATATTTAAAATATCTGGCCAGCTGTGAGATGTTTCTATAAGTGTTTTTTGCTGCACTTCAGATCTGTTGCCATAGTGGCTGAGTGATGATTTCAAAGTGGGAGGCGCTGGAGTAAACCCCCCCCCCCACACCTTCCACCCCACCCTCCCTTTTTCAACGGAAATCACAGACAGTTAGAGCGAAATGGAAAAACTGAGGCCGGACCTCAACGGCAATACACACACTTGTACTGGTGGATGACACACACACACACATAGAGAACTGGTGTGTGTGATGAAAGAGAGGAGGCGAAACACTTAAGAGGGAATATCTCTGATAGTTTAAAGGGTCAAATAGATAAGTGTGGGTGGTTTGATAGCGTTAACCGTGCTGGACAATAAAACAGACGCTGAACTAGACAGTGACTAAGAGCTTGGATCACGATTATCTATTTCTGAAGTATTTGTGTTGAGGTCATGGGACTATATGTGACTGGTTATCAGAATAAACACTGACCAGAAGGTGACGTGAAGCTACATTCCTATTATCATGGTTCATCAGTCTGTTTATGACAGTTGCACAAACATGCATACAGAACGTTTGCTCATGTTGTTTATTCTGAAAAAAAAAACAAAAAAACAACTAAAATCATGACTTCAGTGGGAAATTTTCGGGTTCCAAATCATTTTAAAGGGATGGTTTAACATTTTGGCAAATTGGCCCATTGCCATAATCCCTATAGTCATAGCAGTAGGTTTGTTACCTTTATTTGTCGGTGCAAGCTATTTTTAGAACAGCGGAGCAGAGCCGTGAGCTGCTCAGAGCTACGCTAAGGAGGCTCATGGGATTTCTTGGTTTCCCTCATCAAATTAATCAAATACACAATCCAACAACTCCAAAACGCTCTGGTGGACAAGTTGTGACCTGCACATTCACCACGCTATGAGATAATAACAGAACGTTACCAAACAAAGTTGTTTTAGAGGTAAATGCAGAGACTGCTTGCTGAAAAACTCCCTGAAGGCAACGCGCATCAGCGGTTTGGTAACGTTCTGTTATTATCTCATAGCGTGGTGAATGTGCAGGTCACAACTTGTCCACGAAAGTGTTTTGGAGTTGTTGGATTGTGTATTTGATGAGTTTGATGAGGGAAACCAAGAAATCCCACGGAGAAGAGCTCACAGCTCTGCTCCGCCGTTCTAAAAATAGCTTACACGACAAATAAAGGTAACGAACCTGCTCCTAAAACGATAGCGATAATGGCAATGGGCCAATTTGCCAAAACGTTGAACTATCCCTTTAACGGCCACATGTGATCCGTCTGTGTTTGTGTGTCAACCACGCCTTGAACTCTCGCTCTCATTCATCTTCATTCATCTCATCCACAGGACCTAAAAACAGAGTGAGACCCTTTCCAGGATTAAGGCTTTGACCCCATCAAGTGCCCCCAACAGCTGTGAACTGCCACCACCAGCAGCCCCCCCTCTTCACCCCCCCTCAATCACTCTGGATCATTCCCATCACTCTACAGTCAGATCTCGCTCCCAGTTATAAATACGAGCAGCACTTGACACAGAGAGAGTTCATGTTGCTACTGCGATGCGGCTAAATTTGGCTCCTTGGCGTTCAATCCCTCCGGGCTTCCAGTGAATCAGCTTAAACCAACAGTCACTAAATCCAGTATCGGTTTATTAAAGGTCCCGTTTCAGTGAGTTGCTTTTTCGCAGCCTAAACCGCTCTGTGACTCACAGGCGGCAGGGATATGAGTATGACATCTTCCCGGTTCCCACTCCCATGCTCTAGGAGCACCAGGGGATGTCGTATATACGCCCCAAATCAGAGCGACACTGTAATTAGATAGAAATACATATGGATCACACATTTAAGTCCCAACTAAGGGTGTGCGATGAAGGTATAATTAGTGTGGAGTTTTACAAATAAGTCACTCGGGAAGTTTATTTGACCAGCGGAGTGGCGGCGCTTTATATTCCTGGGTTTAGCAAAAACTAAATTGAACACAGAACTAACCTTGTAATTATTGGAAAAAGTTTGGGTTGTGGCCATTGGAGCTTCCCATATTTTACACTTTCCATATGTTGTATTTTGGAGTTTTGATACATAAGAAGATATATTTGTGGTTTTAAGTACCAAAAAACATCTCAGTAGAAGTTTATACTTCAAAAAAACAACAACCCTAAGACTCACTAACGTTGGAGTTTTAGCCACAGGGAGAGAATTTGCAAGGTATTAATTAGCATTGATATAAACACAACAACTGGATGAACTCACAATATTTCACCCATTTTCTGCTGTAACACAGTGGACACACCTGTCACCTGTCCAGCATGGTGTGTGCTAAACCAGAAACTCTGTGGCTCCTGAGGTCAGCGCTGAAAGAGTTAACGCACATCAAAATTAACTTAAAAAAAAAAACATTAACCAATTTTCAGTAAGTTTACTCATGTTTATAAAACCCACTAATATCCACTTGTTTCAGTGGGTATCAAGGAGATATGGCAACAACAGGTTGGTGTCAGCCAATCAGCAGAGAGCAGCCTCTGACCTCTCTCTTCTGATTGGCTGATTGTTTTCTGAGCAACTCAATAAAAAATGTAGCAAATTTCAGGTAAAGACTCTGATAAACAAATCCTGAAAAATTGGACGATGTAACCAAGTGGGCGGGGCTTGGGGCACTGGATAAAGGCAGATGCTGCTTCTTGTGACATCTCAAAATTACATAAATCTCAACAACTCATTTTAAGGCACAGTTTCTAAATAACATTCACTGTGAACTTACCAGTCTAGACACTAATACTTGATCAATAAAAGACATGAGAGAAGACTCCACTTTATACAACATGTGACCTTTAACGCTCACACAAGACACAAATAGTCTGAATTCCTGACTTATCAATGAAAACCTGAAGTTATCAAACATCCAAAGGGTGCTTTATCATGACATGGACACAGGAGGCATCTATACGAAGACGTTGGTTGTTGGACATGAAGAGTTTCATTGACCTTCCCATCACCCCCCCAGTCCCAAAAGGTGAAAGATAGCCGGGAGATAAAAGGAGAATTTTGAAGCCATTGTCCTTGCGGTTAATAATCTTGGTGTTCCTGGTAAGTTAAATAAAAAGTGCAAAAGTGACTCATTGGTAAACACACGGAGAGAAGGAAAGAGATAGGTTAGTAGAGGAGAAGAGCCCTCTGCAGAGTGAAGGGAATCACAGGCTCCTCCCCCTCCCAAACTTTGTCACGGGTGTGGGAACTCCCTGCTCCTTGTATCATGATTAGGTGAGCAGAGAAGGCGTGGACCCAGAGAGAGAGAGAAAGAGAGAGAGAGAGACGCACAGAGAGGAGCGAGGACGCGGAGGAGCTGACGGAGCATTAATGAGACACTGGCCGGTTAGAGTTACAGGGATGCAGTTTTAGCCACAACCCGCCTCTGGTGTTCAGGCTTCATCTGCTGCTCACTTGAAAAAGAAAAAGAAAGAAAAAAAGCGCGGACAAACGGGGACTGTGACTTTTGTTTTTGTGTTTTTTCACCATTGAAAAGAAACTTTTTTTTTCCTTTAGTGGATTAATTTATTCTCCAAAAACAACAAAAAATGGGACTGGAGCGGTTTTGCGTAAAGACGCCGGGGATGGTGGCTCCTCTCGCCCGCTCGCTCCTTTGTACCATCGGGCTGTTGCTCGCCTCTTCTCAGCCTGTCTGCGACGCGTTCAACTTGGACGTGGAGAATCCAACTGTTTACAGCGGACCTAAAGGGAGCTACTTCGGATATGCTGTTGACTTTTATTTGGCTGATTCCTCCAGGTGAGTTGATTCAACCCTGAACTAAAGTAACCTCACAGATGTTTCATAGCAGCAGAATGAGACCAAACAAAAAAAAATCTCTAACCAGCTCTTTAGACACTTTCAGTGTTTTATTTTCCTCTGGACACAAATCTGTTGCTGCGAACTTTCCATCAGCTTTATATCAACTTTCAAACTTCAGAACATTTACTACTCCCCTGTTAAAGACACAGAGAGAGTTTCCAATAGGAAAAGAACACACTACATTAGTGGGATGGTCTTTTATTAAACCAGAGGTTTGTGCCTCCTGGACTCATTTCTTCTTTTACGCACAGCGCTCGCACCCTCAGTGTGCACCCAGCTCACTGTAATTGAATATATTCAGGAAATTGCATTTGTGTTCTGAATGAGTCCTCTACATTAAAGCCATAATAATAATGGCAGCAGCCTATACAATATAACAAGAGTAAGAGTGGCTGCGTTTCATCACGAAGCCAGAGGAAGAACAGAACCTCTTGGAATCTACCCACAAAATCCTAATCTCATTTCCTTCACAAAATGACATTTAATTCTGACCTTTTAATCTGACCTCACTTTAAAACACCAGAGAGAGAGGGTGAAGAGAAAGCCTGTTAACTGCAGCGGTATTGGGCTGAAGTGATTGTGATGCTTCCTGGCTCTGTGGGGACGTGATCCCTGTGACACCCAGCAGGCTGCTTCTGTCTCAGCACTTCTCCCTGTGAGATTTCTCTGGTGGTGTCTGTCTTCAGGGGGACTAAACACATGCCTGTGGTCTGGACTGGTCTAATACTCCAGTTGTCTGAGGAGACAATTATAATCCTGTTGGAGCATCCTGCATGGTCTTCTGGTGGACAGACAGGGGACACAGAGATGAGAAGATGCATGGATTCAATTTGGGAAAAGATTGTACATTCTTTTCACTGCAAAAACTCAAAAATCTTACCAAGAATATTTGTCTTATTTCTAGTCAAAACAAATCTCATTATACTTAAAATAAGACTCATCACATTAAAGTAGCTTGTTTTTAGACACTTTTTACTTCTTTCAAGCATTTTCACTTGAAATAAATAGAAAAATCTGATGGTTTTTCTTTCTTATTACAAGCACAAAAGATTTGACTTATTTCAAGTAAAAATCTGTTTGAAATAAATGAAAATGATCTAAAAACAAGTTCATTTTTAGGTGATAAGTGAAAAGAGTTTAGTTTTGACTAGAAATGAGACATTTTGACAAGAAATAAGACAATTATTCTTGGAAAGATTGTGAGCTTTTGCAGTGTATGCCTCTGTGTGAGGCGTATAGACCCTACTCTGTAATAGTTATAATCATTAACAAAAGGGTCACGCAGCCGCAGACAAGGTTTCACTCAGACTTCCTGGCTCACTCTGTGTCTGCTGAGCACCAGAGGTGTCTTGGCCCAGCGCCGCCCGAGCAGCGAGCATGCTGGGATTTGAGGAGAGGGCTTTGTGCCGAGTGGGTCGCCAGCAGCAGCAGCAGCAGCCACGGCTCCAGTTCCCCCTGTTCCTCTTCTTCCCTGGACGTCAGACACTCAGACAGGGGGAGACCTCCACCCCACCCCCGTCTTCCCTGGCTGGCCCTTGCTTGTCTCTTTAAAAGCCTGCTGCTATTGGTCCTCATGAGAAGAAGAAGGGGAGCTGGAGAGCTTTATGATTTAGTATGTGAGGCTTGTATGCATAGAGCCCACTGATGTCATCCTGCGAGGCTTTTTAATTCATCTACCTCCTCATCCCCCACTCAGCATCTCCATATCAACACCCCCCCCACCCATTCCATTAAGTACAAGACAGTAGACGTCATCTTTCTGATGACTTAATCTGAACTTTTTCTACACTTGTCCAGCAGGAGATGAGACAATGAGCAGGAATAATGTTGGAGCGCAGCTTCCTGCGGCCCGGCGCTCTGTAATTTAGCTGTGGATGATAGTGTATTATTCAGAAGTCGAATGTCAAACTAAACCAAGCATGAGCGAGCAGATCTGAGACCATGAATCATCAACTTTATCTGCAGAACCACATGTTCCTGCCACTTTTCATCCACAGTTTTTCTTAGAAGTCGACACATCAGAGTTTCTGTTATCTGTTGCTGCTTTTTTCTTCCTTTTTTTGCCATCGCCCACGCTGCCTGCAGAGACATGAAGGAGGGAGAGTGGGGGGGGGAGGGATGGAGTAGCAGGAGTCCTGGAGGGGTGAGGTCATGTGAGGGATGCACCAGGAGTTTATTCCTGTCAGTGTGAGCTGCTGTGAGAACTGGCTCCGACCTCATGAGTTATAGAAATTATTGCTGTTTGTATAAAAAGTTGTCTCCATCACCACCGGGGCAGACTGCTGCGCCGCGTTACGAGGGGAGGGGGGAGATACGTCTTCCTGTCAGAGCTCTCTAAAACACAAAGGCTCACTTTCTCCTGCTACGACTCTGACAACAAATTTTATATACGAGGGTCTGTCATGCCCTTCGGCCTGTTGTAATAAAATTAAGTTTTGGACGCTGGCAGACGGCCCACCGTGGAAGAAGAACGCCTGAGGACAGTGTCTGTGAGCTGAACTGTGTGACGGGCGGCTCACGTTAGATGCACACAGGAAGGGCAAGAGGGTATGCATGTTATGTTCATGTTGAGAGAAGATGAACTCCTGACAGTCTGAACTCTCTGTGCGTCACTCATCTCATGGACACCCCCCCCCCCCTCCCCCCCTTCTCCCAGGACAGTCTCCTCAAACAGCTTCTAATCAAACAACAGTAACTGACTCCGCTTTGACTTTCTCCGGTGCCAGGCAGGGATAAGGGGAGTGGATCATACAGAGATACAACAGGTCAAAGGTCAGACAGGAGGAGGGGGGTGAGGGGTGGTGGTGGTGGTGCTGTAAATAATAACAGACCAGGCCTGGAGTGTAGCTATGAAAGGATGAGGCAGCTTCTGGAGGCAGTGATGGTGATGAAAGAGGTTGGAAACAAGCTCCTCTTCTTGTCTGACTTTTGAGGAAACGTCTTAAAGGGATAGTTTAACATTTTGGCAAATTCGGCTATTGCCATAATCCTCACAGTTTTAGGAGTAGGTTCTTTACCTTTAATTGTCGGGGCAAACAGTTTTTAAATCGGCGGGGCAGAGATGCAAGCTGCTCACGAATGGGTACTTTCGTCTTTCCCTAAAAACTCATCAAATACCCAATCCAACAACGCCAAAATGCTCTCGTGAAGAAGTTATGACCTGCACGTTCGCCACTATACTATGAAATAATACTGTATATATGAAGCAAATACTCAGAACTACTCCACCCAGCAGCCGTGTCTGGAATTTAGTTCCAGCTGCATTTGTCTCTAAAACAACTCAATCTCATAATGTTACATGATTATCTCATAGCGTGGTGAATGTGTATGTCACAACTTGTCCACCAGAGCATTTTGGAGTCATTGGATTGTGTATTTGATGAGTTTGTTTGATGAGGGAAAAGCGAAACTGCACGCCTCTGTTGCGTTAGCTGAGCAGCTCACGTCTCTGCCCTGCTGATCTCAAAACAACACGCACCGATAATTAAAGGTAATGAACCTACTGCTAAAACTATAGGGATTATGGTGGTAGGGGAATTTGCCAAAATGTTGAACTATCCCTTTAAACCCATTTCAGGTTTCTCTGTAAAAAAATGCATCGATTGAGATTCTGCTTCCAATAAAAAAAAAAAAGTTGCGTCACCGTGAAATAATAACAGAGGATCAGTCATATGTTCCAGTCTGTGCGATGTCGGTGATGTGCATTAGCTCACGGATGGTTGCGGCCGTGACGAACTCCTGCTGAGGTCAGCCGGTCCATGTAGGTCACTCTCCTCTCAAACAGGGTTAGAGTTGAACTAATATTGACATTGGACCATTGGGTGAGGGGGGGTTGGAGGAGGGGTGCAGTGTTTTGTGTTTTCTCTACAACGTCCCTCTCCACATTATGACCACTCTCGTTTCTGTTATTGTTTTCCGTGGTGTCGTTTCTTCGAGGGACCTGTTTCTGAATCAAACCGCTGAGTGTTTGAGCTGCGAGTGGTGCAGCTTGTATGTTTAGGCTGCCAAGCTTTTTCTTCATCCAGGTTCTTGTAGTTGTTGCGCAGCGGCAGACAATGGGGCTCTTTGTCTGACGGCAGAAATTGTTGACTGTTTTCCATTGTGAGGAGTTTTTTCTCTATGACTCAAGACTTTCTTGATTCATTGGCCTTTAAGAAAAGCTTCTTTTAATTTGTCTGTTGTCATACTCTCTCTCTCTCTCTCTCTGTGTCTGTGCTTCCATGATAATCAGACCAGGAGGTTGGGAAACATTAGCTGTCTGGTGCTGGAAAGGTCGGTCGGGATAAAGTTAGCATGGCTTCACTGCAGTCTGTCTCAATCATAAAGTGCCTGTCTAGTTTTTACTGGTCTACTGGTGGAAAGGGTGGGTAGGGGGGGTTGAATAATGAGCCAGTGTGTGCGCTCCACTGGAAAAAGATGTCAGTATGGACGGTGACGATGTGTTTAAAGGGCCTGTGTGGACCCTGCCGTCACGTCTGCACTATGGAGTTGGGAATGCCCCCAGGACGTCGCGTCTACTCTGGAGCGAGGAGTTGGCCGCTGGTCAGGGTCGTCCTGACTCATACTTCGCTAGATTTAATCTCTGACTGCCAGCAGGTCTGGTTTGCTTTAACCCCAGGTCATGAAATGACTCACATCTCTAGTAACTCGATAAAAGCTATCCTTTATATGGCAATAAGCAAATGACGCCATCATCATCGTCCGCTGGTGCCGGCTGAAAGTCAAATTAGCATCACTGCTCATATTTGAGATGGAAATAAGACGAAACCTCTGGCCGTTACTGTCTATGAATGAATGAATGAATGAATGAATGTGTGTGTTTGTATGCATGCATGTGTGTGTGTGGGTGAGGCTGGGAAGAGGGGGGGTTTATCTGGAGGGGGTCTGGGTGCACAGACAAAGTGTTTCAGCAGCTGCTTCAACACCCCCGTCACCACGTTTTGATACAACAGCCTCCCTCTGCTGAGGTGAGAGGACCGGACCCCCTGACGTGGGCATTGTGGAGAGGTGTGAACTGCCGGCAGTTAAACTCCCTGCAGGAGGATTTTTTAGGGCGGTTGGAGTGTGAAAGGGTGTGGGGGGAGGAGGTGGTGGTGGTGGTGGTGGTGGGGGGCAGCAGTTTGGTATGGGAATGTGCAACAAGCTCTGACCACAAGTCTTTTAGATACGTTACAGCAGTTTTTTTTTTCACTCGCCACTTGTGAAATGCTTTTTGTAGTGAGATGACATTAGCTGGTGGTTTTGACAAAAGCAGCTGCTGGTTTTCACACATTAACGAGTCCCGAGCCGTTAAGTCACAGAACGAGTCCTCATCGCTGAAAGGTTTGAAAACCAAAACCCCCAAAAACCAAAATCAGCTTGGTGTCAGTTTGCTAATTCAGCTACCAGACTCGTAGCACAGAATCAGTCTAAACCTCAATTTTGAGTTTAACCTTTGCACATCCATGCATTTTTCCTTGCAGGACAATAAACAACATTGTTTGGCCAAACAGGCCCACAGCACTGGCTTTGCAGGCCACCTGTTGCCCGACAATATTCTTCTTTTGAAGACACTGAGGAAATGATTCAGCCGTCACAGCGAGACCAGATCCCCGACAGACTGGACTGTTTATCTGATCAGCGCTCAGATCTCAGTTCCTTTTCCTTTTCGACTTCTCCCCCATAGCGCGTGGGCACGTCTATGAAGTTCTATAAAAGAGTCGATTTTTGCCTCCAGGTCGTGTGCCCTCATCCCGCCTCGTCGCCGTAGCAGCAGCAGCAGCAGCAGCAGCAGCAGCAGCAGCATCATCTGACTGCTAGAAACAAAAAAACGTGGCTGCGGCTCAGCACAGTAGACTCTCTGTAGTCAGCACACGCCATCCCAGCAGGCACTGCTACTCTCATCATCCTCAGGCTCCTGGACAGCAGCAGCACTGAGAACATGTGTGTATGTGGTGTATGCATATGTGTGTGTGCGAGTGTGTGCGTGTGTGCGTGTGCAGACAATCGTCCATATGGCAGCCGTAAGGAATCAAACAGCTTCTGTCTGGCCTTGGCTCTGAGAGGACGTGAGACTATTCGTGTGGCTCCATGTGGTCTAGAATAAGTCATCACATACTCCTGGTACCTCTCATTTCTGTCACTCAGCTGATCTCACTGCTAAGTGCCCACGCAGGCTTTGAAAAGTCAATATAGCTGCACTCAGATGACATCACCGCCCCACGTTCATTAATTTCTTGAACATGTCCAGCTCCATATTTCCACTCCCACTGATCCAGGAGTCGTTTTTTTTTTGCTGGCGGAGCGACTCCTCAGACCCAAAGGGGGTTTTGGCTCCGGTTTTGTCGTCTGCAGGAATGCGAGCGCCGGTGAAGGTCAAGAGCTGCTTCTGGCTCCGATCAGGTCGCTGCATCTGGGTTTACTGATACGGAGCTGCTCTGCTGTTTGAGCATGATTGTGCTGATAGCTCGGTGTAAACTCCACACTGCAAAAACTCAAATATCTTACCAAGAATATTTGTCTTATTTCTAGTCAAAATGTCCTTTCTAGTCAAAACAAATCTCAATAAGAAACATCACATAAAAAGTAGTTTGTTTCTAGACAGTTTTTACTTCTTTCAAGCAGATTTTCACTTGAAATGAGTAGAAAAATCTGATAGTGGAGCAAGTTTTTCTTCCTTATTACAAGCACAAAAAAACTTGCTTTCACTGGCAGATTTTTGTACTTATTTCAAGTGAGAATTTGTTTGAAACAAGTGGAAATTATCTAAAAACAAGTAGATTTTTAGGTGATGAGTCTTATTTTAAGTGGAAAGAGATTACTTTTGACTATAAATGAGACATTTTAACAAGAAAAAGGACAAATATTCTTGGAAAGATTTTGAGTTTTTGCAGTGCATGAGGTGTGATGCCCCCCCCCCCCTCCTCCTGTGCCATATCGTTGCTCACTGAGCCATGTTTATGACCAGCGCAGATGGAGACTGGCATGCTTAACAAATGTGAATGCATTTTTCTTTTTTTCGTTTTCCCCGCCTCTTCCGAGCTTAAGGCAGTTATAATAGTGTTCAAGTGACATCAGCCTCTGCAGCTGGAAGGAAGACAATTAAATTGGAAATGTGGAATGTCTGACAACCCTCTGTAATTATGGTAGTGATAATGTCACATCAGCAGGTTTCCAGCCTTGCTCTGCAGCGTCTCCTAATTTCTCAACTCCACATAAAATAGTGGTTGTCTGGTAATTATGGTGTGGCGAGAGCTTTTTTTTTTTTTGAAGAGTGTCTTCTGATTGCTTGACTTTTCAAATGAGACAAACCTCAGGCCTTCAGCTGCTGTTTATACACATTCCTTACTCGCAGCCCAAATCACTTACTGTAGTTTAATTAATGCTTAATTGCCAGTCGGGTCATTAGTGGCTGCTGTACGGCAGCAGACGCTCCGAGACGTGGTGAAGCCTCTAATGCTTCTCATACTGAAGCGTCTCTCTTTTTCTTGTGAACATGCAGCAATGTACAAAACTGAGAAATGGCCAAAAGTTGAGATTGTAGCCAAAACAACGGAGAGAGGCCTGGTGACTCGACTTTTCAGAGGCACTTAAGAGCTGTGTCTGTCAGCGTGGCTCTTCCTGTCGCCTGCTGTGGTCCCTATCAGACCTGAGCTCCCACTCCCACCATCACCTCACCACCAACAAGCCTTTGTCTAGACTCATTTGATTCGCTGTGGTTTAAAAAACAAACTCGATGAGTTCGTCCTTCAGCTCCTGAACAGCTGAGGATTTCTCGCCCCTCTCTCCTCTCCTCTCCTAATTACATACATTTGCATACCCCACCCTTTTTTGTCCTACAAAAGAATTTGTTATGCAGCACTTACCTGACTGCAGCTGAAGCTTCATTAAATGCTAATGATACCAACGCTCTACCTTTTCAGCACAGATAAGGAGAAGGGGTGTGGAGATGCCAGCTGGAATTAGACTGATCCTGGCCAGATAGGGAGCCATTAAATGCTAATTCTCCCACATATTCTCCACTTTCAGATTACTATCAATCAGTTGTGTGTGTGGCACTGGCAGCACATCTGTGTGTAGCTGTGTAAGGTAGTGAAAACTTTCCTCAGCTGCCAACTTGCTGATTAAAGCATGATCTGCTTGTTTTGTTATTTCCTGTATTTTTTTCTTTTCTTTTTTTTTTTCTTGGAGAAGCTGCAGCGGCGGCCAACTCTGGCTGGACTCCTTTCAGATCTGATCCAACACAAGATGCTGTGGCTTCCAATTTCCCTGGGGTTGTTATTGTGTGTAGATGGTGTCGTTTATTGCATACATGTGCTCGCCCCTCAGTCACAGTGTTTCTGGAAGGTTTTTGCCAGCTGAACTCTGCTTTGTCGTGCAGGACAGTCGGCCTGAAACTTATGGGAATGAATATATATGTTCTGAGCTTGAAGGGGGTGATGCATGCTGAGGTATTATCCAGAACAGACAAACAGAGCATGGTCTAGTGTTTTTATACGTTTATGTGTTGAGCGAGTTCAGCAGGACGGAGATCCTGTCTCGTCGTGAGAACCTCAGAGCGAGGAAGCCCCTCCTGTGATTTACATTACTGTACAGGTGGAACTGTGTTGCTCTACTGGGATATTCCTGCGTCTGCACATGTGGTCAGGAATAAAAAAAAAAACCCAACAAAAAAAAGGAGGAGAGCTGCAGGGAGGAGGGAGGAGGAGGGGGACAACACTGTTTCTTGCTCTCCAAAGTCAGGCTGGTTTGTTTCTTTTTCTCTCTTCCAACACTAACCGGGAGTTTCTGCTCTGCATTTGGAGTTGGCACCGCGCTGCAACAACCACAGTGGACGGTGTAATACTAAACTCGTACCTTCTTTCCTCTCCGGCGCCTTCACCCTTTGTTCTCCCACACAGAGCAGAGAGAGAGATGCTGAGATGACGTGAGGGCATGGGCCTTTGCACTGACCACCAACACTCCCTGCATGGCCTCGCTTCTCTTAGATTCTTTCTTTTTTTTTCCATGAGACATCTCATAACGTGTCATCTGAGGTAATAAATAGGTTCAGTGGGATTAATTATTGAGGATTGCACAGCCTTGGACCGCTGCGCGGTTTAACTGCCGTTCGGTTTTAACTCATGTTGGCTCTTTTTTGTCTTCCTCTCTGGACCCCGCTGAGTATACTCACCCCCCGGGGGGCAGGATGCTAAGTTTAGCCAAAATGTAAACCTTCATGCACTGGTGGTGGTGGAAGATCTGGGGCAGGAAAGGGTGTTCTCTTCCTGTTTTATGGACCCCGACCCCCCTAGACACTGTCTGTCTGTCTGGTCATGATGCCTCCTTTACCCACATCAGTTGTCCAGAATGAGGTAATGGCTAAAACGTCCACTTAAAACACATTATCTACTCTGCCAACTTAACCGTGCCCAAATCTGGTGGTTTCCTACTTTAATTTATCGCCGCTCTCCACCCTCTCCTCTTCCCTTTCATCTTACGAAGTGCTGTACATCTGATGCGTCCTTTTCGGTCTTGAATGCACCTGTAACCCGCACTGATGTCTGTTGAAGTGCTTGCCCCCCCCCCTTTTCCTGTAGCTGCACAGCGTAGCTCCAAGGACATGGATGTTGGAGTGTGACAGCTGTAGAAACAAGAGTGTGACTCCACTTAGCCTGTCTGCTCTCTTGTTTTTTCTGTTGAATGTGCCCCACAGGGGTGCACGTGTGGTGTGACTGTGTGAGTTTCTCTGCATGTGTGTGTCTGTGCGAACATCACGTGCACACATGTCACAGTAGAAAAAGCACTTTCTCCGGGGTTGTACAGGATTATGTAAAACGGTGCTGCTGCAGCCTGTTAAAATGTTTTTCTCTTGAGTCAGAATACTAATACTACTGCTGCGCTAAGCGGTAAAATGTGCGCACCGCAGCATCACGTTTAGAGCTCAAGTCGAGTGGGAGGTCTGGTATGCGATTTTTTTAATTGAGGCCATGCAGGCAGGGAGCTCCAAGACCTTAAGCAGAAGAGATTCAGGTTTATAAATGTCTGTCAAACTTTTAGTTTTTATTTCATTTCACTTACAGTATGTTGTCTGTTTTTCCTCCGCAGTGCGAGCGTGTTGATAGGAGCTCCCAAGGCCGACACCAGGCAGGTCAATGTCCAACAGGGAGGATCTGTCTTCTACTGTCCTTGGAGCCTCGGCCAATCAGACTGTCACAACATCGAGTTTGATACTGAAGGTAAGGCATCGTGTGTCGTGCATATGTGTGGTGCACTCTTCCTTTATGTGATTGAGGCTGGCTCCAAAACACAAAGTCAGTCCCCATAGATGTCGGTGCAAGCTATTTTTAGAACGGCAGAGCAGAGCCGTGAGCTGCTCAGAGCTACGCTACAGAGGCTAATGGGATTTCTTGGTTTCCCTCATCAAACTCATCAAATACACAATCCATCAACTCCACAACGCTCTGGTGGACAAGTTGTGACCTGCACATTCACCACGCTATGAGATAATAACAGAACGTTACCACACAGAGTTGTTTTAGAGGTAAATTCATGCAAAGCCGCTGATGCGTGTCCCCTTCAGGGGCAGTTTTTCAGCAAACAGTCTCTGTATTTACCTCTATCCCTTTAAAAATGCCCCAACGTTACTGCAGGAATGAACATGAACATCTTTACAGCCTGGTTTTGGTCTCTGCAGCTTATTTCCCTTGTCATGAAAATTTGCACAAGGGTGAATTTTGAAATAACTCACCTGTTTATATTCAAAGTTTTGCGAGTTTCAAGTGAGGATGCTGCCATGTTGAGTGACGTGCATGATCCTGTAGGCGTGCACTAAACTTTTGACTCACACACCCCGCCTCTTTACCGGTTTTTAGAGTCAGACAGAATTGGACTCTGAGATTAAAACCTGCTTTATGCTTTTCACTCTCTGAACAGATGACGCACAATGTCTCCTTCTGTGTTGCAGGTTTGGTGTTGTCCCACACTAGTAAAACACTTACGATAAAAGCATTTGCTAAATCAGTCAGTTGTTATGTAACATAATGTGGCGTTCAAGGGATCTGACATCCAGAGCTGGAGGAGAAAATACCCAACAAATGCCTCTTTGTGCTCTGTAACTGATGCAGCCCTGATGTGCTCCTTGTTATTCGGCTCTTTTGAGAGGATGATGTTTTGAACTCTGAAAATGGCTGCTCTGTTGTTGTTGCTGCTGCACTGCAAAAACTCAAACTTTCCAAGAATATTTGTCTTATGTCCTGTCAAAACGTCTAGTTTCCAGTCAAAACTAATCTCTTTCCACTTAAAATAAGACTCATCACCTAAAAATTAACCTGTTTTTAGATCATTTTCACTTGTTTCAAACTTTTTGAGCTTGTAATAAGTAAGAAAGACTTCCATTATCAGATTTCAAGTGCAAACATGCTTGAAAGAAGTAAAAACTGTCTAAAAACAAGCTACTTCTTATGTGATGAGTCTTATTTTAAGTATAATGAGATATGTTTTAACTAGAAATGACATTTTGACCAGTAATAAGACATATTCTTAAGATTTTGTGTTGCTGCTGCTCCGTACCCAGTTCACCTCTGCAGACCTGGATCAGGCGTCACTGTTCAACTCCGCTGAGCTGTTGTTGGCGACACTGAGTCCTGGACTCAGGATGATCCCATCTTCCTGTTTGTGTCCTCTCTGCTCCGTGGGGTTGAAAGGAATAATGGGGTGTTGAAGAGGTTTTCTTGAAGGATTCTCCTTCCTTCCCCTGCAGGTCGTGTTTGTGTTGCCTCACCCCACCCCGCCCCCTCCCTGCCCCCTCCAGGAACTATAGAGAGATAAGCAACTTATAAACAAATAGGTCAGACAAAGAAATGTCCTGTTTGTGTGACAGGCGAAGGAGACGCCGCTCCGCTCGTCTTTCTTTGACTAAAAAGGCCCCGAAGGTGAGTCGGGTTTAGGTAAAAGCAGTTTAGGGAGAACAGAACACGAGGAAGTGTGTGAGTTTGGCTAATGAATGGATTCATATTTCAGCGTGTTGACAGAGAAGCCATCAGTGTGTTTTGAACAAAGGCGCCATGGTGAAGCGAGGAAAGGAAAGGCACACGGGAACCAGACGCTGGCGTTTAAGTTGAACGTGGCCTGAAAAAACACAAACACATGCACACAATCAGGACGAATCGCACTTCTCGCAGGCTAACACGAGTTAAACGTGGAGTGTTTCACAAGCCTCGTTTAACAGCGTTATTTTATTGAACACTGCCTCTTTGTACCTTAGTTTTGCAACGTTTTCCCTTTTTGCAACATAAAAATGTGTTGTGCATCCCCGGGTGCTGGCTGCAGGCCACAGGGAGTGATGTCATGTGCGAGCAGCGTGGCCTCATGCTTGAAGGTTAGTCCCCCGGGTTCTCAGAGAGCGTCCTTCATTTTTTTTGTTAAAAGGATCTTGCTTTGAAGGAGCTGATTAGAGTGCCAGAGCCGGTTCCGACCCGACATCTGGATCATGGCAGAGCGGCTGTAAAGTTGAGAGTCTCCAACAACTCAGTACACGGACATCTGCATGCAGATGTGCCGGTGCCAAACAGCTGTTACATGGAGGACATTTACTGCTGCGATTCAGCTATTGTAGCTTTGACTGAGCTCTTTGCCAATCCTGATAATAAATGTTACAGCAATAAATTAAAAAAAAGAACGATATTCAAGTGATGATGCCGGACGTTTATATAAATATATTTCAGAACTTTTTCCACCATGAATGTCTGAGTGAGGAAGGATGTCCACGTTATCCTTCATCCTTCACGAGACCGTCGATCCTTCATATAGCATCACTGGTTTTTATATGTATGTATATAGCTATATACGTATATTCCTGGTGTCATAGGTCTGGCTGCCTCTCGGTGTGTTTGAGCTCTGACCCACAGGACACAGACCCTCTTAATTAGCCTAACTAATTGGGTCAAAGTGGCCAGAGGCCCCCCTCCCATCCACTTCCTCTTCCATTGAGATAAGAGCCTGTCCATGGATCTGAGCGGAGGAGGAGGAGGAGGAGGAAGAAGAGGAGGAGAAGAAGAGGGCAGCAGAGAGGGTGCAAGAGGGGCACATACAGGATGGGAGGGAGGGATGGAGGAGAAGAGGGAGAAACCAGAAACCCCCCCCCCCCCGTTCTCCTGCTGTCTGAACTCCCACAGGAGCAGCTGATGTGATGAGTGAATTTAGCCATTTGTCTTCCACTGCCCCACTGACACACACAAACACACACACACACTCACACAGAGAGCCTCTAACCCCACTAATGGCCGTCCTCGCACACACAGTTCAAAGGCGAGACTTAAGTCTATGGATGCACTGCAGACCCCCCCCCTCAGACTCCCACCGCTGCTCCCACGGGAAACTGGGCCGGGCACCGTGTCACCGTATCAGCACACATGCATGCAGCACTAACCGGGGCCTCCCAACGGGAATGGGGGGAGGAGGAGGTGTGGGGGGGCATCGGTCGAATGACATAGTATGTCTCTGGGTTTCCCTCCATCTCCCCCGTGCATCTCTGTCACGTGACTCCAGCCAGGGGCGTTTGTAGACACTCTGGAGGCCCCGGGCAAGAGGGGCCCCCAGCCCCAACCGGGACCACAGACATTAACTGTTAATGAATCCAAAAATCCCATTGATGATTCAATTTCCAGCCGTGAGAACAAAAAACATAGCAAATATTTCTATAATTTTTAGTGGAAAAGTCTATATTTTAAAGGTAGTTTCTGTATAAAAATGCCCTTTGATTACATTTCTAACAAAAAAAGTATATTTTATCTTCATAATAATTACTCAGTGAATGTACATAATCATTTGCTTGCTTGTTGTTTTCTCAGATCCAGACAGAATAATTGGAAACGGCAATGTTTTCAACCGTCGCTAGGTGGTTACATTTTTATATATGATTCTATTTTATTTTATTTTATTAACCTTTATTTAACCAGGAATAATCCCATTGAGATTAAGTCCTGGCCAAGAAGGCAGCACAGTAGGTCCCAATACTGGGTTGACTATACACAATATTAGCTGCTCCTGGGGGCCCCTCTCAGCTCAGGGCCATAGGCAGCCCTGTTGCAACGCCTCTGACTCCAGCTGGACGCCTTCAGTCACCTGAAATAGACGCAGACTTAAAGGTGTTGGTGTTTATATTAATGCACTTTATCTCTTTTTAAGTGGCGAGATAACTGATCACAGCGCTGGTGTATACTGTAAATCACAGGAGGACTCAGACTATAACACAGCCATGCAGCGCTCATGCAGCCTCTACCCCCCCCCACCCCCCCGCCGCCGGTGGCTTTGCGTCTGCCTTATCCAAACACAGACCCCTGAGTTATGAAAATATTCCGGAGGTGTATGCTTTAAGGAGAGGTAGCGCGCTGCTAAAGGCAGATTAGTTAAAGTAACAAGCTTATAAGGAGCCTGCTTGAAGTGCCGGTCGTGTTATTGCCTGTACGGATAAAGCACTTCTTTTCACACAAGGACTTTCTGAGTACTTAGAGCTGGGACGCTGTTGGAGCGCGATGAATAACTCCAGCAGGAAAGCCCAGATATGGAGATTACGCAGTTGGGTTATTAAAAAACTATAATCTCTCTGCTAACCGTCTCGGGCGAGGTGGGGGGGTGAGGTGGGGTGAGGACGTGGGAGAGATAGTGCAAGAAAAATGATTAAGAATATGGAGATAATATTGAAAGTGCAAACAGAGGAGGAGAGGGAGAGGGAGAGGGAGAGGGGGGAGAAGTGTGTGCCTAAACAGAGATTACTGGGAGGTTGCTATGTGGAAGCCCGGGCCAGAGTGTGTGTGTGTCTGTGTGTGAGTGTGTGTGTTATCCTTGGACTCCGGCCGCTTCGCTGTTTCCACAAAGACACAAGGAGGGAACGGGCCCTCGCCCCCCCAGCTCCGCTCCAGGCTGCCTAGTTGGCTGGGAGAGGGGAGGCCCGACCGCCACACGGCCTGCTCTCCTCACGTTCATGTGGGTCGTGATCTCTCTCTTGCTCTCACAGCATCGGTCTGAGGAGATGCTGCCCCGGTCACCACGGCTGCTTAGCAACGGTTTGACATTGGAAGTCTGGACGGGAAACGAGTGTAATAATGTAATGAATGTAAAAGACGAGGGTGGAGCTGCATGTGCAGTAGCCTATGATTTCTCGTCAGCTGCTGCCATGTGAGAACTATAGGCGCTTGTATTAATACACTTGGAGGTGAGAAAACTGATCATGATGCAGGATAAATCACAACAACAACAACAACAACAGGACTCTGCTGCCTTGGTAACATGACTCAAACTCATGCGGTCTGTGTTGTCCTCTTCTTAGGAAACATGTCTGTGGTTCGATCAAATCTTGAGGGGAAGTGAGTCTGCAGATTGGAGAAGCTTAAAGGGTTAGTTAGTTAAACATTTTGGCAAATTGGCCCATTGCCATAATCACTATAGTCATAGCAGTAGGTTTGTTACCTTTGATTGTCGGTGCAAGCTATTTTTAGAACAGCAGAGCAGAGCCATGAGCCAAATCGAGGTAAATTAATGGAAAATGCTGATGCGCGTTCCCGTTGAGGGCAGTTTTTCAGCAAGCAGTCTTTGAATTTACCTCTAAAACAACGTTCCGTTTTTATCTCATAGCGTGGTGAATGTGCAGGTCACAACTTGTCCACCAGAGCGTTTTGGAGTTGTTGGATTGTTGGATTGTGTATTTGATGAATTTGATGAGGGGAACCAAGAAATCCCATGATCCTTCATAGCGCAGCTATGCTCCGCCGTTCTAAAAATATCTTGCACCGACAATTAAAGGTAACGAACCTACTCCTGAAACTATAGGGATTATGGCAGTGGGACAATTTGCAAAGATGTTGAACTATCCCTTTAAGGCTGGAGTGGTTTCCTATATTTCTGCACATGCAACTCATGACACATCCCTTATAGATTTCAGCACTAAAATGTCACGATCAGCGTCTCCTCTCCGCGGCAAAATCAATTTGTCTGAACTTCATCTTCGGTTGCAGCGCGTCTGTAACATCTGTCTTCCAATAAAGTTGTGTTTAAACCTGACTCCCCGCACCATCTGTCATGTCACCTGCTGCTGTCACCGGAGTAGTGGAGAGGGAGAGATCAGTGTTAGCGACTGACCAGGTGGTCAAACAGAGTAAAAGGTCACTGAGGGTTAAGCCGGACCAAACCAGACCAAACCAAACCAAACCCAGGCAGCGGCTGTAAGAAAACTAACCCGTCTCCTTTAGTCGGCGGTGGCTGAGAATCAAATACCTTCTTTTCAGATTCTCACTCTGATCGTGTTTGCATGAGAAATGGTCGAACTGGAGTCTTACAGCCTGCTTTCTGCCAAATGTCCAGATGTTTCCAATGGGGAGGGGGGAGGAGGGAGAAGGAGGAGGGGAAAGGGGGGGGGGCATGTTTTATCACAGTTTCATCACTCAGAGTCATTTTCTTGTGTTTTCTTCCCAGGGGAACGCACTTTTTCTATCAACGACACAGAACACCAGGTTGATTTCAAGTCCCACCAATGGTTCGGCGCCACTGTGCGTTCCCACGGTGACACCATTCTGGTAAGTCAACCACCCCCCTTTTTCTTTTCTTTTTTTTGAGGGATTCTGGGGTTGGGCGGGAGGAGGAGGACTAGGGTTTCAGCTCTGCTCCACACCACTGTTATGATTAGGACTTTCATTGAAGCTCGGCCACACGGCTGTGAGGAAACCGTCTGGTTGAAGAGAGACGTCTCACTATGACATCACAAAGAGATGCATGTGTGTCTGTGTGTGTGTGTGTGGGGGAATCTGTCTCTCATATTTCTCTCCATCGACTTGTTGTCATTCTCCTCCAATTTTCACCTCCCCGTCTCGACACCGTGGAGAAACAGAGAAACATCAAAGTTGAGCCGCCCGTTGTTTGGTCTGATGGTCCTGATGGGGTTGTGACCTGGGTTGAGTTACGTGGTTACGCCGCTCCAGATGTAGCGCCGCTGACCTCAGCCTGGGTGTCCTCCTGAGTTCACCAGGCTGTTGTTACAACTGGAAAAACAGCTCCCAACCTAAAAGCTCACCCTGTTCATCACCACATCTCCCTCACCCGCCCGCCGTCATCTCATCCCCGTCTGTCTTGTCTCTCTCCACCTCCCCAGGCCTGCGCTCCTCTCTACTCATGGAGGACGGAAAAAGACATCCCTCTCTCCGACGCCACGGGAACCTGCTACCTCTCTGTCCATAACTTCACCAAGTTTGTGGAGTACGCCCCGTGTCGCACAGGTAACCGTCACCTCTCCTTAGATCTGACTCTGACAGCGCCAACGTCAATCTTCTTTAGCTGACGTGTGAAAGATATTTTCTAATGTAATGTAATGTGATGCCTCAGCCTGTAACAATTATTACATAATCGCTTGATCGCAATCATTTGAGCCGATGACCGCAATCATTTTTTGCATAATCGTTAAAATGGTTTCCATTCATCTCTGTAAAAACAGCTGGATGAAACTTAACAGAAATCTCATATTTCCATCACTATTTCAACACCGCTTTCCATCGTTTGAGGTTTGACTGGACAGCATTACATTGTGCCCCCTTCTTCTTCTGTGGTTTAATGACACATGAGCGGAGCACCACAAACTGTTTATGTCGAGGAGCTTAATTTCTAATGTTTCTCAATGAGCATCTTTTGACATTAGCATCTTGGATTTAGTTGCCTTAGAAGCCTAACGACGAACAGAAACACAATTTTTATTTATATGCTCTAATGTGTGAAGCCAGTAAATGGCTCCTTCTTCTTCTTCTTCTTCTTCTTCTTCTTTCTTCTTCTTCTTCTTCTTCTTCTTCTTCTTCTTCTTCTTCTTCTTCTTCTTCTTCTTCTTTCTTCTTCCTTCTTCTTCTTCTTCTTCTTTCTTCTTCTTCTTCTTTCTTCTTCTTCTTCTTCTTCTTTACTGTTCTATATTTATACAGTAATAGTGGCTTAAAATGATCAGGAAAAGACAATTGAAACATTAATCGATAGTGACGCCTGCAGTGATGCCTTGAAATCACAAGTTCTGGATCTGAGATAAATTGATTGATGTTTTTCAGAAATCAGTGAAGAGGGCGGACAGGGATACTGTCAGGGAGGCTTCAGCGCCGACTTCACGACGGTAAAGATCTTAATGAGCTGCTCCTGTCAACTTAAAGTAAATGTCTCTGTCTTTTTCCTCTGTGTAGTAAACAGCCTGGTTTATGTTTCAGGATGGCAAAGTGGTACTGGGAGGTCCGGGCAGTTACTTCTGGCAAGGTATGTAGGACACATACCACAACCAAACCATGTGGGAATATGAACCCACGTCTTAAAATATCTTCAAAACCAAATGGTCAACACCATTTTTTTCTTTTTTTTTTTTTTTTTTTTTTAACTTTTGCCCTGTAGGTCAGGTGATCTCTGCAGCCAAGGAGGACATCATCAAAGCATACTACCCGGGATACTTCATGCAGTCTGTGAACGGACAGATCCAGACCAGACAGGTCGATGTCATACATGACGACAGCTACCAAGGTGAGAAAAAACGTTATGATGAATATCCACCTGAATGCATAACATACATTCCTTCATCTGGTGTCCATGCAAACTAAAGGAAGATCTCATCTACAGGCTACTCCATCGCTACCGGGGAATTCAGCGGCGATCAGCTAGAAGGTAAGTTAATAAAAGAGAGGGTTATGTACCCACACGGCCTAATTTAAGGCGAGAAGTGCAGAAAGTAAAACATAAAGGGGGGGGCTGTAACATAGCAATGCAAATATTACAAGTGAAGTGAGCATAAACTGATGTCAGCGACAATATTTTACATTATTATTGAACTGGAAATGTCATCAATGCTGGATTTCTCTCCGCCTCCTGCTGAGGTTGACCTGTGTATTTCCCCTCCCTAAATCTTTGCTTCATCTCTCTGTGCTCCTATTAGATTTTGTGGCCGGCGTCCCGAAAGGACTCATGCTTTACGGTTCGGTAAGAAAGCGTAATCATCACTCTTACTTTGGCTTTCAGTTGTGTCCCCTTTTTTTTTAGAATGAGAGAGCTTTGGAGATTTGGACTTGGGTCTGAC
Organism: Decapterus maruadsi; assembly: GCA_030347415.2. NCBI lineage: Eukaryota > Metazoa > Chordata > Actinopteri > Carangiformes > Carangidae > Decapterus > Decapterus maruadsi. The sequence goes on from CM064899.1 coordinate 28,013,037, forward strand.
ACAGGAAAATAAAATGAGAAAAAAAGAAAACGGCCTTCGTGATATGGTCGCAGTGGGAATTATTTTTCTTGTGAATTCCATATCAGACGCTGTGCTTATATTAGGATCCATAAAAAAGGAAGACATTCACCATATGTTGCTGCTGTGTTGCAGGTGTCTATTCTGAATGGTACAGATCTAAAGACCATGATTAACTACACTGGCGAGCAGGTGAGTTTCTCCTTCTCTTGCAGAAAGCTCCTTCACGCTCTGCTTAAACCTGCAACTTTCACCGCCTGGCTCCTCGTGAGAGCTCCTAATTTGTTGAGTCAGTGTAAGCAAAAGATAATTTCCTTTTGCTCCGTTCTGTTTAATAGAGTTTGCTCTCTTTCGTGGTTTAGCTGTAAAGCTCGATTATTGAGGGGGGAAAAAAAAAGAAGTGCAGTGGCAATTTCTGCAAATCGCTCTCGGAGGGGCGCTAAAAAAAAGCTCCGGTGGTTGTTTAAACAGCGATGATTGACTCAGCTGAATAAATAAAATCACAAGTGACTTTGTTTACGCTCTGCCTCCACTACGCCGTCAGCTGGAATAGACACTGCGCCCATCTGGGCCTGTAAACCTGTAAAACCCATCAACCCCTCATGTTTCCTTCGAACTTAGTAGCGCAGGAAACATCTCTGCAGATCGCAGTAGCATGACAGTTTTGTACAATCTTCCTCTTTTTTGATTTGAATGTCCTCTGACGATGAGATCATCAGTAATGGAAACTATTTTGTTTACAGATGGGATCATATTTTGGCTATGCAGTAGCGACAACTGACATCAACAGTGACGGGTGAGTGTTTGCTCTTGTTTTGAATCTGTGTCAGTCGTCTAGTCGAGATCGGACGATGCCAGTGATTCATCACAGCTGGATTCTCTGGCATCAGTGTTTCTGATCTTCCTCTCCCTTCGTCTCGCCTGCAGCCTGATCGACCTGCTGGTCGGAGCTCCCATGTTCATGATGCGCAGCTCTGACGGCCGCCTGGAGGAGATGGGCCGGGTGTACGTTTACCTGCAGCGTGGCCCCCTGAACCTGGAGCCACGCCTACCTCACCTCACAGGCACTCAGGCCTATGGGAGATTTGGCAGCACCATTGCACCGTTGGGAGATCTGAACCAGGATGGTTTCAATGGTGAGAGCGGGAATTTGATGCAAATACATCATGTTAAAGGCAGAAATGTTCTTGCTGCTTGAATTAAAATGAATAAAATTAAAGGGATAGTTCAACATTTTGGCAATTTAGCCCATTGCCATAATCCCTACAGTCATAGCAGTGCGTTCGTTACCTTTAATTGTTGGTGCAAGCTAATTTTAGAACGGCGGAGCAGAGCCGTGAGCTGCTCAGAGCTACGCTACGGAGGCTAATGGGATTTCTTGGTTTCCCTCATCAAACTCATCAAATACACAATCCAACAACTCCCAAACGCTCTGGTGGTCAAGTTGTGACCTGCACATTCACCACGCTATGAGATAATAACAGAACGTTACCAGACAGAGTTGTTTTCGAGGTAGGGGGGTAGGAGACTGCTTGATGAAAAACTGCCCCCGACGAAAACGTACATGAGCGATTTTGCATGAATTTGCCTCTAAAACAACTCTGTCTGGTATGGGCCATGGGCCAATTTGCCAAAAATGAACTATTCCTTTAAATAATGAGTAGAGAAACAAACAGAAAACATCAATGGCAATTAGTTATGTTTGAATAGTTTGGCTTTTGAAAGTATCTACGTAACTTGGACAAAATGAAACTGACAGGAAATGGGCGTCATAATATATTATCTTAATATAATAAAAGCTATTTCCCATGGTACCTTTTTGTTTTTCTCGCAAGGCCACTGTGGCTTCAGGCGAACCTGGATTTGCCAGAAAAAACTGCTCCAGTCTGCCAACAATATCTCAGCAAATGATTGAACATTTAATCAAAACGGATTTAATATATTCCAAATGAGCTAATAATTTCCCGACCTCTTGCCCTGTGGTGAACAGACGTGGCCATCAGCGCTCCGTTTGGGGGAGAGGACCGGCAGGGACTGGTCTACATCTATAACGGGTACTCGGAAGGACTCAGGGACAAACCGTCTCAGGTGATCGCGGGCCAGTGGGCTGCTGGGACGATTCCCGCCAGCTTCGGATTCGCCCTCAGAGGCACCAAGGACCTGGATATGAACGGATACCCAGGTGAGTCCAACTGATGTTAATGACCACTGATTAACTTTTAACCCTTTTATTACGTTTTCTAATTTCTTCCTTTGTTTCCTCAGACCTCATTGTTGGAGCCTTTGGAGTTGATAAAACAGTTCTTTATAGGTGAGTCATGGTGAATATTTTCAGAAACGTTTTTATTGCAAGAGCAGTTAAAGGTCAGACACAAAGGTTATTCATAAGGGAGGCAACAGAGAACCCTCAAATAGATTTTTTTTATTTCTGCAGGTTTATTGAAAGTGGCTGATCTAATAGATCTTCAGACCTTAAAGATAATGTATAAAGCAAAGAACAGATCATTACCAGAACATTTACAGAACTTGTTCAAGCTGGAGGAAGAGGATTAACTATTGAAGTTTGATTTTAAACACACATTTGCAAGGCTAAGCTTAAAACAAATGTGTATTTCTGTTGCAGGTGTAAAACTATGGCATTCAGAAAGCAAGGAACTGAAAAGTTGTACAAGTATTTTAAGCCAATGCAATTATAACTATAGAATGGTGCAGGTACTATAAGTTTTTCTTCATCCTGCTCCTTTTCATTTATGGTGACTTAGTGTACATTATGTAAATATGCAACTGTGTGAAGTATTAATACCATGAATGGAATAAATCAAAATGAAATGAATGATGATAAAATAGTAAAAGGTTAAAGGTAGCGATAAAATAAAAATGTAAATAATAGAAGATAAAATACAATAAATTTGAATATTCCAGTGCAGAAAATATGCATATACTATATACAATTTAGGATTTATATAAAAAGAATAAAATAGGGTAAAGATAAAGATAGATTTATAGGATATCTGTGTACCATTAGATGTGCTTTATGCTAAGCTAACGCCCCAACAGGTGGCGATCTTCTCATTTGACTCTCTGGAAGTGAATTAGCACATCTCCTTAAAATGTTAAACTATTCCTTTTTAAAGCAAGAAAAGCAAAAATCGAGGATTTTAATCTATCTTTTTGTTTTGGTCAGGTCCCGTCCAATCGTTAACACAGTTGCCTTTCTGAACATCAACCCCACCATGATCAACCCGGAGGAGAAGAACTGCATCGTCACCAGTGGCAACTCCAGCATTCCTGTTTCCTGGTGAGTCGTCCAGTTTGTCCACTATCACACCAGTCTGTTTCCTCTTTTCCTTTGCAGTGCTTTTTGTTCTGTTGGTATTTATTTGACCCAAGTAACCGCAAAAAAAAAGAAAAAAGATGGGCTTCCCCATTTCCCCTCCACCAACTCCTCCATAAACATTTCTATCTGGGCAGGAAGTTCTGATAAGCAGCGAGTGACCTTTTCCATTTGCAGTCACGATATTAATTTTTGCACTGAGAGCTGCTCTTATCTGACCTATTTTGAAAATGTCTTCGTATCACGCTGCTTTCTGTCGAGCAGCCGAGCAACAACGTGCTGAATAGCAGCATTGTGAGACGCTTTTTGGCTTCCTCTCCCGAATGTGCACAGTGTTCGGTTCCAGAAAAGTGGAGAGAGGAAACAGACGACGGTTGCTCGCCGCTCAACATGGTTGACACTGTGCTCATGTGTCTACTCCCACTCCCCCCACCCCACCCCACCCCCCCTTTCCAGGTCCTGATCCATAAAGGAAACTGTTGTATACACATGTGTCTTGATTACGCTAGGTTGCCTGGTGATGAGGATTTTTCGGTGGGGGTGAAAGGAGAGCAGAGGGGATAATGGGGAGGGGAGGGTTTTTTTTTTTGCAGTTGCTTTGAATGAGATATTGTTTGGTGCTGGAGGAACAGCTGGGAAACATCAGGACACGTAGACTCGGCGAGCGTGCGCACACGGCCGTGCAGCAACAGGCGGACACGGGAGAATCTGCACTAAGTTAATACGGCGACTTGAGAAAGGAGTTGTTTGATTCTCCCGTGTCCCTCTGTCTCATTTTTCCACTTCTTTTCCTGCTGCTTTTTTCCCCCTCTCTTTTTCTCTTTCTGCACACTCCAGCTTTTGCTTTCTCACTTCCAGTTTTTGTTGTGTTGTGTAGAGACTACAGGGAGGTTTGTTGGACAGCGTTGTGCAGCTGATGTCATGGGAGAGAGCTACAGGCTCGTTATATAGACAGCCATTGAGTGGTCAACGTCTGAAACCTGAGTCGTTGCCCAATTTCACCCTTCTTAACTCTGCTATGTCTTTGTGTGTGTGTATGTGGGATGGATTTGAGAGAGATTGAGAGGGGAGGGGGGGGGGTTTGAAAATGGAGAGGCACCGATTTATCGGCCCCGGCTGGCACAAGCACTCAGATGCCAGTTTGTCTCGGAGCAATTGGCATTTTCTTCATAGTATTCATTGTATTCCCATTACGCCCCATGCCTTGTAATGTGAACCATGTAAGGAGCTGACACGAGAGAAAGTGGAGCACGGGAGAACAAGTGAGGGCAAGTGAGGTGTCTTGTGCGTACAGTGTATTTATTCTGAGCCGCTGCCATAAATGAATATGCTTCCCTCATCATGTCCTCCCCTCCTTTTCTCCTCTCTCTGTCCAAAACAGTGTCAACCTGAGTTTCTGCATATCTGCTGATGGCGAGCACCTTCCAGACAATCTAGGTGAGCCAATTTTCCACATTTTTGCACTTACAAGACTACAAGTATAAGGAAACGATCAAGTAGCAAGTAGTCAGGCAGCCACTTCGTAATGTTTTAAAACCCACAGCGGTTCAGTATGTAGGTTAAGCTGCTGTGGCAGGTGATGAAGTGCTTTGCTGTGATTCACCCTTTTTTTTTAATGATCAAACCACTTTTGTTCTCCATCAACCCTGATTTATTATCTCTAATTACTCCTCTTTCCCTGAGCCGGGATGTTTAAGTTACATTGACTACATTGTGTGTGCTTCAGCTTCAGAGTATTAATGGAGGTCTTTTTTTTTTTTTAAAGCTGTCATTACACGAGTCGGGGACATTCATCACGCCATGAATGCTCATTTGTTGCGTGCGTTATGTGTTCCAGATTTCCAGGTGGAGGTGCGGCTCGATAGTCACAAGCACAAGCAGAAGGGCGCCGTGAAGAGGGCTCTGTTCTTCGATACCCAGCAGCCATTGCTGCAGCGTAGGGTGCGGGTGCGCCACGGGGATCGCGTGTGCAACCAGACAAAGATCTACCTTAGGGTAACGTGTTGCCCCCCCTTTGCCACCCTTACTCTCTCACTAATAATGTCATTATTCACCCTGTGACTGAGCAGCTGTAAAACAAAGCTGCTGAAAACGCGACGAAAAGGAGGAATTCTAATAAAATAAAATATGACCGTGGTGTATTTATCCTAACATTTAACAAAAAAGCTGATGTTTGTTTTGGGTTTTTTTCAACCGCAGGACGAGAAGGAGTTCAGGGATAAACTCTCCTCCATTTTCGTGGCCTTGAACTACAGCCTGGATCCAGAAGCTGCAGCCGACTCCCACGGCCTGCGGCCCGTCCTCAACTATCAGACCACCAACGTCATCGAGCAGAAGGTAAATTAATGTTGCACTGCACCTCCTCCTCTCTCCGTCTCCGTCTCCGTCTCCGTCTCCGTCTCCGTCTCCGTCTCCGTCTCCGTCTTCTCTCCGGCGTCGGTCAACTAACCCTGGAGTTCATCCACAAAACCTCGAGTGGAGTGGAGCCATGCAGCGTTTCCCTAATAATGACCGTTCAGCCCTTTTTTTGATTTGATTGCGTAGCTGATGATGAAGAATATCCTCCACACCGAGTAATCACTCCTCGTATCACGGGCCAGCTACTCATCGACTCTCTCCTCTTCCTGATGAAAGAGCGAGTCTGTGTTTTTTCTGATGTAAATCCTAAACTACCCTGCTGGGAACAGGTCCAGAGTGTCTGGAGAGCTGCTTTTTAAATTAAATGAATGTGAGACATGTGTTTTTTCCCAGCTCTCTGTAACATATAAAGGTGCGTCGTCCCAGACTTTGCACACATTTATTAAGGTTGGTAGATATTTCAGGGTGGGGCGCGGCCGGGCTATTTGCCCATCTGGTCGAAATCTTCCGGCGTGCAGCCAGTTTTCCTTTGGCAGTGAGTGAGCGGAGCTGGCTCAACATGTGGGCATCCATTCAGCTGTGGCACCATATGTGAGTTTTATCTCCCTGCCTTCCTGCATTTGTTCCCATCTTTCTCCCGGTTGGGTCAGGACTCGAACCCCGAGGTCGTCATTGTCGTTGATGGCACCTCCCTTCACGGCCTCCCCTTCCCTCAACAGATGTGGTCTCTTTTTTGCTCAAACCAAGACCTTGAGACGAGCCGGAGCTGAAATATCAACCTTAAACCTGGAAAAGCCCCTTTTTGCCAAACACCCAAAGAGGGCAAACCTGATCTGTTATGTGTGTGTGTGTGTGTGTGCAGAATGGGAGTGGGAGCAGTGTCAGGCTGCCAACATATTTCATTAATCTTGCTTTAGACTGTGTGAATGTAACGGTGCATACACAGCGCCTCCACCGCAGCAGCAGCAGCAGCCTTGGCCTCGATCAGACACACGATCGCCCTATTGATTTGCACATGTTGCTCTGCTTTGAGAAAACGCCGACGTCGAGTCGAGCATGTTAACGTTTCAACGACTCCAAGCCAAGTTCCTCTCGCTCAGGCTGCAGGAGAATGAGAGACGGCCGACGATGCACCCTCACCCTCCCAGCTTTAACATCTTCCACATGTTGCTATGAGGAGTGATGGCGTTATGATGGGATGTTAATTACCCACATTTGCAGAGTCTGTATGAATAGATACATTTATTCAAAACCTTGGAAGGATCCAGGTTGTATTTTTTTTTTAAGCTCAATCTGGGCATCAATGCGCTCGTTGTTCTTCACAACATAATAACATATGAGCAAATGAGTGTGACATTGGTTTATAAGGAACCTTATATGACGTTTGCCCTCATTATGTCATATGCTGATGTCAGTGTTGTGTTGTTTCCCTGCACACGTGCGCCCTTGCAGATGATTGTGCACATGTGGCGGAGTTAGCATGGCGGTTTCCATGGTGTCCATAATTAGAGCCCCCAGTTGGTGTAATGACAAGGGGAGGTATCGCCCCGGCTCTCTCTCTAATCACCTCCTTCATTTCTATTCATTATCCTCGTCGTCGTCCGTGAGCATCATCATCATCATCATCATCATCATCATCATCATCGCACTGTCACTGACGCAGCGGGATGCAATTTAGCAAAAAAAAAAAAAATTCTGCAGGGCTTTTCCTGCTGCGGCGGCCGCGCTGCCACACGTTCAGCGGTCGTGCACTTATCCAGTTGTGTTTTTGCTTCTTTCTTGTCTTTTTTTCCTCCCTCTCTCTCAGGGTTCCCACTTGTCCTGGAAAATCTGGAAAATGCTTGACCAATTTTCCAGTGGAAAATGAGAAAAAAAAGTCAAATGTCCTGGAAAAGTTTGAGTTGTCCTGAAAAATTATTTATCACACTGTGACATCAGCTATGAGAACTCTGTTTGACCTCTCCAGACCCCACCATTTATTTTCCAAAGAAGTGAATCGTGAGAAAACTAAAGACTTTGAGTGTTTCCAGTCTTGGACCACATGTTTGCGCTGTTCTATGAGAAATTCATTTATAATTTGTCATCATTTCTAAACATGTAGAAATTACATTTGACAATTATTATGAGACTATTTCATAAATTAGAGCCATAGGCAGAAATAATGGGGTTGAGAGAGAGGAATAAACTTTGAAAAAACTGGTTAAATGTTCAAAATAGAGTACAACTGTGGAAAAGAACATTTCTCCAAAGCATGAATGGGATGGGGAATGTATTAGTATATGGCGTAATAACATCAAAAATGATTTCAAGAAAAGAGTGGGAACCCCTCTCTCTGCTGCAAATCTCTCCGACCCCCACCTCGCTCCCCCCTCCTTCGCCACCTCGCTCTGCTTCTGGTTTTTCCAGGTCAACACAGATATCCTATGTCTCAGAAAGCTGCTTTATAGGATGCAGGCTTTCCTTCCCCCCCCTCCCTTTTCCATATGATCATATAGCGCTGCAGCGGGCGGCTGGGTGGCGTAGCGTGTGGTGAGAGTGTGGTTTGCCACAGGGAGCTGTGATGTGGGAGGCTGGTGAGAGCTGGCAGCGCGGCGGGAGGAGCGCGTGTCCCGTAGCGCTGGCTGGACCCCGTTCATCGTTTCCTTCTCTTACAAACAGAAAGCATGTGTTTGTGTAGTAGCAGTCTATTCGTTCTTTTACACAAATCACAACCAGTCAACCTTCCATAATACCATGATTAGTTCTGTTAGTTTCATAAATAAAACATAAATAGATTGAAAAGGTGTTGGCTGAAGCCATCTAGCTTCTAAATGCCTACCCTTTAATTCATTATTTCAGTAAATTCATTAGAGCTCTTTGTGGTTTCAGAGTCATAGAAAGAAACAAGTAGGCTATCCAATAATTAACAAATGAAGCCAATAAAATAAAATAAAATAAATAATAACAGCATTACAGTTGTAACCAACACCCAATTTGTCAATCCTGTTTACAGCTTTCTATCACACTATGTTTTAATCTATTTCTAAATTGTGTTGTGTTTTTGCATTGTTTGAGATCCTCTGTCAAGCTGTATGTGTGTGTATGTATATGTGTGTGTGTCTGTCATGACCTCACCCAGTCAGTCGTGCCCCCCCCCCCAGCCACAGCATTATGTGTGTATGTGTTGTTAACCTTCTGATGTGCTGTGATGATGTCTTGTAAATAAGAGGGGGCTGCAGTCCAGGTGTGTGTGTGTGTGCGTGTGCAGGGGGGGTGGAACGTATTACTCATACCACATGTCGCATCTTGCTACACACATCCTGTTGTCTCCTTTAAACGCACATCTGATTTATCTCCTGCGTCTAATCCTCCTCACGTGTACAAACTGTGTTTCCAGTCTGGACTTCATCCCAGTCTCACCATTAAAACCAGTAACCCCCCCCCCTCCCATTTTATGCATCTTCCAAAGATGGGGAGGAAGCTTTTAGTGTTTATGCCCCACAAAAATGGAACACCTTGCCTGACACAGTTCAACTTGCCACATCAGCAGCCATCTTTAAAAACAGAAAAACCTTTTTTCAGCAGCATTCTGTTGAACTGTGTGCTTGTGTGCATGTGTCTATGTGTGGGTGTGTGCACATGTGTGAGTTGAAGTGTGCATGTGGTAGGGTTGTAACATTCCAGGAATTTTCAAAGTTGGAAACTTTTCATGGGAATTAACAGGAATAAATCCGATATTTACAAAATTGAAGGTGGGTCCTTAACAGGGAACTTAAATATAGTTGGGGAAAATATTCTGTAGCATAATCTTGGTTAAAACAACCAGATTTAATGCAAGTACACTTGAGTATCTACAGTATCCTCAATCACATGCACACAGCACACTGCTTACTGCAGGGCTATTGAGGCCACGCCCCCTACATGCACTGTCCATTCCTCCATCACATGCACAGAAAACAAAATATTTGCATTTATGTTTGGATTTGATATGTTTAAATTACCTCCAATTTTCAGTTAATTCCCAATAATTCCCATAAATTCCCATAATTAACATGGAATGTTAACAATTTGGAATATTACCAACAATACCCAGCTTAACTTCCCATGGAAAGTTTCTGGAAATTTACTGGAAATTTCCTGTTGTGAAGCAAATTGAGTCTGCCTTGCGCTTTATAAATAAAGTTGAAAAGAATTGAATTGAATTGAATCTTTTCTCTTCACAGGCTCAGATCCGTCTGGACTGCGGCGAGGACAATATCTGTGTTCCCGACCTGAAGCTGGCAGTGCACGGGTGAGTCTGTTCATTTCCCCCTCATGCGTGTCTAAAAACCCTTGAGCGTATGAATTTCAGGAAACATATTAGATTGTGATGGATATTACACAGTGAACTGTGAACGGCAGCAGACACTGAACTCTTCACCTCTGCTGTTTCGAACGGGACCTGCTGCAGGATCCGAGCGCCGCTGCAGCATAAATACAGCTGTTTTTGTTGTTCCGCCGCTTTTGTTTCGTTTAGCATACCATGTGCTGTTAGCCACACAGTCAGTGTTACTACACAACACAACACAGGAACGAGAAGCTCTGCAGCTCCACAGGTGCTACGACAAAACAGGGAGGAGGAGGTGGTGGTGGTGGTTGAGGGGGGGGTGGAGGGTTAAGACAGGAGAGATGAAAGAGATCTGTTTGGAAAGTATGGGAGTTGTGTGTGCCAGAGTCCCAGGAGAAACCCTGCCACACTTTGATTCAAGAAATCTGTTAGCATTTTTCTCAAAAATAACAACCTCCCTGATACTCCCTTCTCTGCTCTGTCATTTTGATTTCACATTCCTATATTTATCTACCATCTGCCTCCATTTTTTTGTTGTTGACTTTTTTCAATGTATGGCTGATGATCCATCGCATATGGAGGAACCTGCTGTGAGCGCAGGGTCGTTACAGCGTCCAAGTGCAACTGCAGAAATGTGAGATTAGGGCAATTAAAATAATAGCTTCACTTTTTTTTTTCTTTTTGTAGCAAATTATTGAAGCCTAATAGTCGTCGGAGGGGCTGATGATGGGATGGGCATGATTTAGTGGAATTTCAGAGGAAAACCCCCCCCCTCTATCCATCATTCCTGCAATGTTGTTTCTTCTCTTCCACTGCCAAAGCACATAACCTGTTAGACTGAGGGTCCCACAGGGAAGCTTTAAGGTTTTTTTGTGTTGTTTCTAATTTTGAGCCGTTGTTTGGTTTTGAAAGTGCGATGCCAGTTCGAATCAGACCGTCGACTGTCACGCCGACAGGAGGAGGGGGATCAGCTCTCTCTTCACTCCTTCTGCTTCTGCTTTATGAGACTCAATGGGGTGAGGGTGGTGGTGGTGGTGGGGGGCTGTAATTAAAATCGTCTGTGTGCATGGGCCCTCGACGTGGAATTTCTCATTGTTCTCAGCTGAGGGGAGAGAGGAGGTGTTTTACAGTGCTACGCTCCGTCGTACAGCACATGACTTTATTACCACGTCGGAAAAGTTTTCATTTAATGGAGAGATGAATCTATTATTTTCCCGACTCGAAAGAAAAATGGATATGCCAAAACACAAAAGCTGAACATTTATTAGATTCATTAAAACAACAAACAGTTTATCGGCCTCACTCTGCTGCCAGCTCGCAGGAACAATGAATGTCACTGTTTGCTCAGAGTATAAAAACCTTAACACAGTTTTATCCGTATTTATTCAGCCAAACAGTCGTGACACCGTTTAACCTGCACAGACAAGACATGAGCTCTTAACTAATCTGTTGTTTCTGGCTGGATCCTCAGGGACAGGAAGGAAGTCTACCTGGGCGATGACAACTCGCTGACCTTGACTTTTAACGCTAAGAACGAGGGGGAGGGAGGTGCGTACGAGGCCGAGCTGTATGTGGTCCTGCCCCCCGAAGCCGACTACAGCGGCATCGCCCGCAATAATGAGGTGAGTAGTACGGCTGCAAAGCTTATACAACCTGCAGGAAAACTCATATGTATCCTGGGACTGTGTGGGCTGTGTTGTGTTTTTGACTGGTCTGTCCTCCTGGTTCGCCAGAGCCTGACCCAGCTGACCTGCAGCTACGAGACGGAGAACCAGACCCGGTACCTCAGCTGTGACTTGGGCAACCCCATGAAGTCTGGAACCAGTGTAAGAAACACCTCCGTCTGCTTTTTTATGGGTCATAGTGCACGGTGCTGCACCTGAAGTGTGTTTTTATAATAGCAGTTAGCAGTTGTGTCATGGTTTCCTGGTTATTGTTGGAAAAAAAAAAGGTGCATGCCAATCTCTGGTCGACCGTGAGCAGCTCAGGAAATGTTGGTGTGTGTCAGGAAATGTTGTGACAAAAAGTACAAACTCCACCTGTGCCCTCAGCTCAGAGTTTCCCTCTTTAATGACGGAGTCGTACTCCGGCTGTGAGGGATGATTATTTGTCAGCGGCATGTTACATTTAGAGAACAGGTCCTATATCCTGCATAAGTAGATTTCAATTACATTTTTGATTATACTGTAGGGCAGGTTTAGCTTTTATATTAACACTCTTTATTCAGCCTGTAATCAAAAACTGTGTCTTAAAACGAGCAATCAGGACTTCTGTGACTTTGTGATGTCACAAAAAAGTTACGCCCCGCCCCAAAGCTCCAAGCCTGAGGGACGAGATGTAAAACTAAATAGAGATGGTTTTTGGTTCTGAAATCCATAAAAAACATCTTCTTATGGAAATAAAACACCAGAGAATCTTCAAATATGGGATTTAAAAAAAAAAAATGTTATGGTGAGAATATGATCACACGCTCTCAGCTTGTAGCATCAGAGATTAAAGGGTAGCAGCAGAGTCTTGATGTTGCAGTGATTTATGATGGATGAGAAAACAAAATATTGATGTGCGATTCAGGAATGCACACATACAGTACACCCTCTCATTCACCATGTAATAGAAATTACTGCGCACAATGCCTCTGACAGTGCATGCTGATTCTGTGGGAAACAAATGGATCTGAAATTATTACAACAACACAGCAAATGGAGCGTATAGAAGCTTTTATGTAGATTTTTGCTTCTCTCCTCTGTAACTTGTGAGGTTGCGAAGGAAAATAATATTGATCGAGGCCTTATTTCATGTTTAATCATGATAATTAATACATGTGATCTTCATCTCTGCAGCTGTGGGCAGGGCTTCGCTTCACGGTGCCGCGGCTGAAGGACACGCACAAGACGGTTCAGTTTGACCTGCAGATCCGCAGGTATGAACGTAGTATCACTGGGAGTTAATCCAACATGTGTGGATTTGGATTCAGCAGCGGCAGCGGCAATGGCTCATTAATGATCTAATCACAATCTTTTTCTCTTCCTGTCTCTTTATCCACAGTAAAAATGAGAACAACTCCCACAGCGAGGTCGTGCCCTACAAGCTGGAGGTGGTTGTCCAGGCTGACGTCATCCTGCAAGGGTGAGTCCTCGGATTTCCTCATATGAACTTCAGTAACTTCATTAAATGCCTTCATGCACATGTTCTCACACTCTCGCTTCTTCTTCTTCTTTTTTTTCAAGTGTGTCTCGACCAGATAAGGTCTTCTTCCCGCCGCCCAACTGGAAGGTGACCAAAAACTATGGGGTGGAGCAGGATGTCGGGCCTGAAGTGGAACATATCTATGAGGTAATCGGCCATAGCTGCACTCTCTCATCGGGGCTGAGGCAGATTGGGTTGGAAAGCAACATCTACTGTTCATAAAACAAGTCAACTTCCCAGAGCAAGCACTGAGGAAAAGAAAAAAAAAAACGAAAAAAGAAAAAGTTGGTGTGATTTATCTTCACGCTGTGCAGATCCACTTGATGTTGAACAGGACTCTACTCTATTTGTGGATTAAAGAAATATGTCAGATATGAATTTTTCAGCACTGGAGAAGAATCAGATGCAGCAGCAGCTGTAGTGAAGCAAGACGACCAAGCTGCTCCTGAGGGTTTCTAATACTTCGCATACTCAGCTTTCCCTATTTTCATTTTCCAGCTGGTGAACAACGGGCCGAGTCGCATCAGCCACACCCTGCTGGAGCTGCGCTGCCCGCTCAGCGTCCAGAGCCACTCGCTCCTCTACCCGCTGGAGTTCTCCACTGAGGGCCCCATCAACTGCACCGCCGACAAACACATGAACTACCGCCACCTCAAAGTGAGTGACGAGCGCGTTTTTTTAAAATTTAATTAAATTTTTTCATTTTGCACAAACATATAATTTAAAACAACATGAACATCCATCATGACTGGGATGTGCAGAGGAGAGGTATGAAACCCAAAAGGGCTGAGTTAAAAACAAGTTCATAGGGAATAATTAAACAATAACGAACAAGTAAGTAGAAAAGTAAGTGATTAAACAGTAAATATGAGGAAGTAAGGAAAAATACATACATGAATGAATAATACAAAACAATAAAAATGAATGAGATAATGAGAAAAAGAAGAAAAAAAAGACAATAATGTCTTATCATGTTTGATGGTACATGGTTTGACTGATGAGGTACTTTTTGAGAGCCTTTTTAAATTATGTTAAATGTTGGAAAGATGTGTTTGCACACTGATGCACACACACCTACTCAGAGTTCAAGTGATGCAAAAAAAGAGAGAAAAGGACAGTGAAGGTCTGACTCCCACCGATGTCGATGTGTGATTAACTGCTGGATCCTCCCCGCTGCCGGGGCCCACGCCCTCCTCCTCCTCCCTCCCGGGTTCGCAGCCCCACCCGGGGACGCTTTGAAGCAGCTCTTCCCTGTCCTCAGCGCAGCTTGATTGAACCACCTCACTCAGAAACATACGTACTCATCTTCCACATCCACACTGGGATGGAGCCTTGGGGGGGAGAGTTTGCGGTCGAAACACGCAGCGCAGTTGTTTGTGTTTACATTTGACAGATGTTGAGCGGGGCTGTGAGTGGTCATCTGTCTTAGCTCTGATTTAATGTGTGTGTGTGTGTGTGTGTGTTTTTCTTCCCTGGTGAATTGCTAAGTGCGCAGTATTTCCACGGGAATCTATGCAGAGTGGGACTCACATGCTTCTGATTAATGACAGAACGCCTCAGGGTCATGCTAACATTAGCTCCGATATTGACTTCTGGCTCCTCTGCCTGTTGGGCTCAGCGGTGTCTGTCGTTCCTTAATGTGCGACGTGTGACGTGTGATGTGTGTGTTTGTGTTGTTTCCCTCTCAGCTCCAGCAGCCGTCCACAGAACCTCCCATCCTGGCGCTGAAGGCCCATGAGCACCACGTGGAGCGGAGGGACGTCCACAGGAACCAGCTCGCCCATTTGACAAACCTGGTAAGATGCTCCACAGCCGAGGAAGACTAATGTAAACTGTGAATTTAAAGGGATAGTTCAACATTTTGGCATATTGGTCCATTGCCATAATCCCTATAGTCTTAGCAGTAGATTAGTTACCTTTAATTGTCGGTGCAAGCTCATTTTAGAACGGGGGAGCAGAGCCGTGAGCTGCTCAGAGCTACGCTATGGAGGCTAACGAGATTTCTTGGTTTCCCACATCAAACTCATCAAATACACAATCAAACCTCTAAAACAACTCTGTCTGGTAACGTTCTGTTATTATCTCATAGCGTGGTGAATGTGCAGGTCACAACTTGTCCACCAGAGTGTTGTGGAGTTGTTGGATTGTGTATTTGATGAGTTTGATGAGGGAAACCAAGAAATCCCATGAGCCTCCATAGCGTAGCTCTGAGCAGCTCACGGCTCTGCTCCACCATTCTAAAAATAGCTTGCACCGACAATTAAAGGTAATAAACCTACTGCTAAAACTATAGCGATTATGGCAATGGGACAGTTTGCCAAAATGTTGAACTATCCCTTTAAAAGTGCAGCTTGAGTTCACAGTTTGGGGGAAAATGTGGTTACAGCTGATCAAGTTGAAGTTGAACCCATGCACTTTACTGCGCCGCCTTAAGCCTGCAAATCTGGACCTATTTTAGTGACACCGGCCCCGAGCGCTCTTACATGAGGCTCCTGGGATTGGGGGGTAATTAGCTTATGATGTCGTTAAAAGGGAGGGAGAGTGAAAGGGCAAAGGCCTCATCCCCCCTTTTGTGGTGATTAACATTAAAGAGCCTTTAGTAGTGGTGGATGGGTGGAGACACGGAGAAGACGTGATACTCCGACCGACTCTGTAATTTTGGGCTCTGGGTGTTGTGAGGCCCCTGCACACTGGGCCCCATTGATAAACCCACCTGCTCTCTGTCTCTCCTCCCTTTCTCTCCTCTGTCTGTGGGTACCTGCCTCGACCAAAGGGGCCTTTGTCCGAGCGCCTGTTGCTCTTAACCGCCCTCGTTCATCAAGCATGTCCAGTGACACGTTAGCATGAAGGAGCCCATTCTGCTCTTTTCGTCTGCGTCTGCACTTTTTGTTTTTCACGCTCGGTAGGAGAAGACGACCATCGTCCACAGTCACAGCGTCTCTTTATTAAAGTCTGTCGGCGTTTAGCAGTGATTGGGTCAAGCTGTCAGTCGTAGTCTGAGTACAATAAGTTGATCAATGCACAGAGAACAATGGACTCACTTGGATACTTCAAGAAAAAAATCTGTTTCACTTTTCTCATCGTGTTGCACAACTTAAATTGTGTTGAAATGCATGCACGGAGATTATTGTGCAAGAGTGAGTGATGTGAGTAAAGTCAGAGTATTTCAGTTCTTTATCTTGCAGCAGGACATTTATCTTCTGTAGCAGATGAAAAAGGAAGTTATCAACATGTGCAATTGTAGGTTTGAATGTATTTATTACAATGAATTAATGTTTAATTAGCTCAAATAAAGGATAAAGGCATTTACAGCAGCCTGTCAACAATAATCTGATCTGTTTGATTGCTTATGATTGATTTTTCATTCATTTAGTAAAGCATAAAAGCACAATAAATCATAATATTTGTCACCTCTTATAATAACATTCGCATATGATGCAGACACAGGACTGAAATAATGATTATTTTGTTCAATCAAGACTAATTAGATTAACATGAAACATAAAATAGAACTCGAGGCAGAAACTTTATTCGACTTCATTCGTTTTTTCCCTGAATGATTTTCCATCAGCTGACTAATTGAATAATCAGCTGGTTATTTCACAGTGTTAACCTATATATTCAGGGCTGCTGCAGCTGTGCTGTTACTATCTGAGGTTGTGGGAACATCCTCTACACCCCCCTTTACCCCCTCACCCCCACAACCTCCAGGTCTTGACCATGTAATCCCACCAGGGACGATATGTGGGACTCGGGTTCTTGAGGCATCTTTGGCACTGGACCATGTTCATGTCATTTTTCCACAAACCTTCATGGCCCCCGCTGAACCTCCCACCCCCCTAACCCCCCACCCCTCCCCTGAGGTATGAAGGAGGTCTACCAGGAGGAAGTGGACTGATCCGCTCCCTGTCTGTCTGAATACCCTCATTAAGTCTGTCTAAGACCGAGCCTGCAGGAGCGAGGCGGGTAACTCTCCTCCTGTGTCTTCGCCCCAACGTGGTGTAATAAGTAAACTAATGCGCTCCCGCAGGAAACCCGCCGAAACCTCTCCATCTGGGGGTGGTCTGGCTTCCAGCAGCAGCAGCAGCAGCAGCAGCAGCTCTGAAACACACTACTTGCACGTTCTTATAAAAAACAAAAAACAGAAAGTTAAACTCACCAAGCTGCATTATGAGGATCTAATTAAGACTGTGTATTCGACAGTCTTGAGAAAAATGGGCTGGTTTTAGTGGTTGGGCAATAATGTGGAGAGCATGCTGCATTTTTACAGTCTCATGACATTCCTTCAATCTAATTCGAAGCAGGCATGGAATAGGGATCATAACATTGGACTCTTTGTTATATTTATTCGACCTGCGGCATTAACGGGCCTGTTATTTGTGCTTCTTAGTTGGATTTGGACTTTTTTTTCCCCCTCCTGTATGTTAGTTAACTTCTGTGGGAATTAAACTCCATGCTCTTCTCTTTGTTCTTCCACAGTCCTGCTCGACGGTGGAGTGCTGGTCGCTCCAGTGTAAAGTGGGTCTTCTGGAGAAAGGGACGACCGCGATCCTCAAAGTGCGCTCCCGCGTCTGGGCCGAGACCTTCATCGAGGTTTGTTGGAGATGATTCTTTGCCATTACAAAACCTATTAGATATGTTCTTGCTCTCATGAACATTGTCCTCCCTCTGGAACAAGGGGGAAATGCTGTGTTCTCCCACTGCTGTCTCTGTATTTTTTCATGTCAGGGTTTGGCAGGAAGTAAAGAAGCCATTTTTCATTATAGCATCAAACAAAAAAAAAAGAAAAGAAAAAGAAACATTGAGAATAATAATAAAAAACCTCAGATGTGTGGCTAACAAAGACAAATAGCTGCAGTTGTCAGTCTCACTCACATATTGGTTTGTGTTGACCAGACGTCAGCATCGGTTCTGGATCAATTCTTCAGGCCGCCAGTTTGTGCACGTCTCACATGTTTTGCCTCGACAAATGGGACGACAGTTGCTGACTGAGGCTGCAGATTGCTCCAGACTGGCTGTGCAGATTGCACTTTTTTTTTTTTTTTTACCAGTTTACATTACTGTCTTCCTGCCCGGTCTGAGATACACACATGCACACACATACACACACACACACACACATTATTTGCCACCCCCTGCATGCTCTAACACAAGGCATATGTGTGAATGTATTGAAAATTCATTATCTGGTAGTCACAGCTGCTCATGGGATAGGAATGCTGAGAGGATTTTCTTTGGCAAGATGCACTCGGTCTCTTTCGCCATCTAGTGTGCAGAGGATGAACTGCACTTTGTTCTTGTGAATGTAAATGTAAATGTATTTTATTTATATAGCCCTTTACAACAGTCGTTTTGGTGTACTAAAGTGCTTCACAGCAAGTAATAAATAAAGAGAAGAATAAGTAAAAACAATTAAAAATGATAAAAGAACAGTGAAAGCAATAAAATACAACAAAATCAAATGAGTTAAAATAAGATAAGTGTCAAAGCCATCCTAAATAAGTAGGTTTTTAACCTAGATTTGAAGAGGCCCAGGTCAGAAAGAAGACGCATTTCGGCGGGGAGCTTATTCCAGAGCCTGGGGGGCAGCAACGGAAAATGTATTGTAATGTATGTATTGTATTTTGACCTGGGCACTTCCAGCAAAAAGTTGATTTGTTGACCTCAGAGCTCTACCAGGATTATGGACAGTTAAAAGCTCAGATAAATACAATGGGGCGAGGCCGTTAAGAGCTTTAAAAACAAATATTGAAAGTTTAAAATCAATTCTATAAAGGACAGGAAGCCAATGATGTGCACATGTCTGTTAGTAGTGTTGGTTAAAAGACGGGCAGCAGCGTTTTGCACACGTTGAAGGCGACTAAGAGAAGAGAAGACTGGGAGATGGCGACATAAAGTGCATTGCAGTAATCTAACCTTGAACTTATTATTTCTCAAGGTCATTTTTTGAATCTGATGAAGTAACGATATTGTGTTGTTTCTCCCGTTTGCAGAGGTCCTATAAACAGTACATTCTGGAGTGTTTGGCCAGATACAGCGTGGAGAAGATGCCTTACGCCATCCTGCCCAGATACGCACCCAGCGGACACAAGAAGGTAGAGAAAATATAAATAAGTTTTTGATTTGTCACTTTATTATTGTGTTGACCTGCCTTTTTTGGGTGCGTTGGATGTTGAGCTGAGATGAAACTGTGACTGTGGTCCTCAGGTGGTGACCCCGGTGGTGTGGAACAAGCCCGACATCGAGAACACGGTTCCCCTGTGGATCATCATCCTGGCCATTCTGGCTGGTTTACTGCTTCTGGCTTTACTCATCTACGTCCTATACAAGGTCAGAGGAAATAACATTTTAAAGTTTTTGATCAAACTGTGCACATTTTTGTTCTTCGGCTTCTCTAAAAATGCCATCTTTTTCCACAGTTTGACTTCTTTAAACGATCTGTACCCTACGGCACGGCCATGGAGAAAGCCCAACTGAAACCACAGGCTGCGTCCGAGGCCTGAGCAGCGGCGCCACCACAGCACCTGGCCATATGATTGCAACAGAGAAACACAATGGAAGATGACGAGTGGATCACAAAACGTTACAAGAGTTGGATGAAAGAGAGAAAGAGGGAGATGGATAGATAGAGAGATAGAAAGAAAGATAGAGAGAGACCACTGGAACTCCACTGTGCTGCACTAGAAGAAGACAAAAAAAAATCCAAAGATCTTCAAATCCAGATGAATGTTTTTTGTTTTTTTTATCTTCGCTTTTTTAATTTATATTTTTCGGCAGGTTGGGATTGTTACCAGGTAGAACTTTTTTCTTTTTTTTTGTGGATCCTTGGGATGGAGAGTTCAGGAGTTCAGTCACACCCATTTAAACTGCCTTTATTATTATTATTATGATTATTTCTATTGGTGCTAATGATACGATGCGTTCACGGCTTCTTGACAGGATAAGGCCACATGAAGCGTGTGGCGGCCAGGAGCTGTGAATTTCACTGAAGGTTTTTTTTTTTGCATCCGATACGTCCACAACATGTTTTTTTGTTTTTTTTGACAGTCCACATAGTTCATAGTAAAGGTAAATAACTACACGCCTCGATGCTGAAACCAAATCTGTCCAAAAAAAAAAAATCTACTTTTATTTTTCTACATATGTGCTGATTTGTCAAGAGGTGTTCCTCTCATTCTTGCCCATTGCATGCTGGGAAAAATGCTCCAGCATCCCGCAAAAAAACCCCCATCCCGACCAGGATAAGCGGGTATTGAAAATGCTCGGATGGATGTTTCTCAACTGCCTCAGGACGGTGGACAGCGCTGGGTTGAGTTGTTGTTGTTGTTGTTCTTTTTGTTTTGCACTCAAAGGAAATCTACTGAAATGTTTCCAAAGATGCCAAAGACTTGACTGATCGACCTTCCTTTGAGTTTATTTTCTCTTTTTTTTGGCTCCTACTGATCACTTTGTTTTAAAAAATCCTGTTTGTTGTAAGTTTTCAGAGTTACCAACGCTGGCATCATCGTCATTGTCGTTGTTGTGTAGTCGACTGGGAATGGGACTGGAACCACCACGGACCTGTTGAAAAACCCTCACGTCAGGCTCCAAGCAGTCGAGTGGTGCTTCTGAAGAACACACGCGCAAAAGAAAAGGAAATGACTTCCTTTAAAATAAAATTGTGCTGCCTTTACCTCCATCTGCTCCGTTTGGGTTGAGCTCATGTGGCGTGGAGGTCACGGGCCGGCGAACGCCACTAAACGGTTAAACATGACGATGGTGTGACGACATCTTGAGCCAAAAAAGACGACGTGACAATCAGCAACGTCCTTCACAGTCTGTGTGAGTGTGATGGATCCGTTTTCAGCTCACAGTATTGTGTTTGTGCGTGTGTGTTTGAGTGTGTTCGATTGTGTGTTTGAGTGTGTGTGTGTTACTGTGAGATACTGTATTCTTGATTGTGTTGCAGATGTTTAGACAGAGACGTGGAACAAGTCATCCCACTACCAAAGGCTACAGGGACTGAGCATGTTGGTTTCTTTGATTTGTCCTGTACATAGATTTTTTTTTTTTTTAAATGTGCCTTAAATGTAAATACTTCATGTCTGTGGGTTAGACTTAGGGCTGTGTGTGCGCGTGCATGTGTTGCATGTGTGACCTCATGCATGACCTCATGCAATGGAGTGAATGGAGTATTTATGAATGTTTGTTTTTATGTATGAATTGTATTTTTTTTTTAAATTTTTCCCCGCTGCTCCGTGCTGTTTATCCCTCTTCACCTCCGTAGCTTTAGATCGTTGAGGTTCAGCCATTCTGCATCACTATTGAAGATTTTATAGAATAACTACAGTCAGTTTTCTGGATGACTTCTTGTTTAATTTAAAATTATATAAAGAAAACTCAGTGGAAATGTTAAAAAAAAAAACAATCATTAAACTGCTACCGTCCAGGATGTCTTGTACCTCTAACAAAGGGATAAACTCAGCACAGCTCAGCACTGGGAACTCAATGTTGTTTGGAAGTGCAATATTTATATTCACTCTTTATTTTAATATTACAGTGCTTTCTTTATTTTGGTTTTATTGTTTTTTATTTGTGACCAGAACATTGTGTGTCTAAAGTATGTGATGAGCACATAAGACTAGACTACATCCTTTTGTAAGGTTCTGGCTATTTCCCACTTTCACCTGCGTTCTCACTAAACATACAAAGTGTGAAACCTGTTTTTTTTATAGATTACTCACCACTTGCTGGACCACTTTCCTGATTTTTTTTTTTACAAATACATATTATATTCACCACAGACGGAAACAGAACCGCCACCTGAACACGTCTGAGTTGAACTTGGACGTGCTGCTGACAGTTTGATAATTCATGCGCGCTGCTGTTGCACCTGTCCAAACACAAACTACTACGTTATAGTCGCCATATGTTTTACATTGCTTTGCCTCATTACAGTGATTTATACTGTCAGTAAAACGGTCCACAAAATCATCCCTCTTTTTTGATAATCGATTAAAATCCTTTTCACAACAGTCTGACCCATTATTTATAACGACAGGGGATCTTTTTGTTTTTTAAAGGGATAGTTCAAATTGGCCCATTGCCATAATCCCTATAGTCATAGCAGTAGGTTTGTTACCTTTGTTACTTTTGTCGGTGCTATTTTTAGAACGGCGGAGCAGAGCCGTGAGCTGCTCAGAGCTACGCTACGGAGGCTCATGGGATTTCTTGGTTTCCCTCATCAAACTCATCAAATACACAATCCAACAACTCCAAAACGCTCTGGTGGACAAGTTGTGACCTGCACATTCACCACGCTATGAGATAATAACACAACGTTACCAGACAGAGTTGTTTTAGAGGTAAATGCAGAGACTGCTTGCTGAAAAACTGTCCCTGAAGGCAATGCGCATCAGCTGTTTAGCATGAATTTCCCTAAACAACTCTGGTAACGTTGTGTTATTATCTCATAGCGTAGTGAATGTGCAGGTCACAACTTGTCCACCAGAGCGTTTTGGAGTTGTTGGATTGTGTATTTGATGAGTTTGATGAGGGAAACCAAGAAATCCCATGAGCCTCCGTAGCGTAGCTCTGAGCAGCTCATGGCTCTGCTCTGCCGTTCTAAAAAAAGCTTGCACCGACAATTAAAGGTAACGAACCTACTGCTATGAGTATGAGAGATTATGGCAATGGGCCAATTCGCCAAAATGTTGAACTATCCCTTTACTTACCTGCTCCGTGGTCACATCAGGAGACGGCACTGGGTTTTCTTATCTTTTTCTTTCTTTTCTTTTTTCTTATCCCTTTGTCTCTCTCCAAGACTTTTCAAAAAAGAAGAAGTTGTACATATTTAAGACGAGGAGAGTATTGAATTCAAATGAAAAAAAAATGATTTGTGAATTTTTCCTCACCCCATATTGGGGGGAACATGTTTGTCAGGGGAGGGAGGGAGGGAGGTCAGTTTTTACCTGTTACGGTTTGTACTTTAAATAAAATATTTCTCTTTTTACAAACTCCTGTTGTTGTTTTTTTATTTATTTTTTATTATTAAATACACATAACTGAGAAAATAATTTATTTATAAAATAACAACATTGTATGAAATTATATGAATGTCAGTTAAGGTCTGATATAATACATTTGTTTTAATGTGAAAATACATGTGCACGAAAAAAGAAAACTGACCTAAAGTGAGAAGTGACGTGTGATGTGTTCTTGTGGCCCTGCAGTGGAAACTCCTGTGTGGCTCTCCCACTGTCGCATAAATGAAAAAAATACCAAACTGTACAGGTTATAACGCTGCTGCCTGTGTGTGTGAATGTGTGTGTGACGGGATGAGTTTCCACCAGAAATGTTTACACACCAGTGAACTGCACTGCAAGAACTCAATATCTTTACAAGAATATTTGTCAAAATGTCTCATTTTTAGTCAAAACTAATCTCTCTCCACTTAAAATAAGACTTGTCACATAAAAATTAACTTGTTTCTAGATTATTTTCACTTGTTTCAAACTAATTTTCACTTGAAATAATTAGAAAAACCATATTTTTCTACTTATTTCAAGTTAAAAATATGCTTGAAAGAAGTAAAACGTGTCTAAAAACAAGCTCCTTTTTAAAATGTGATGAGTCTTATTGTTTTGACTAGAAATAAGACAGATATTCTTGGTAAGATATTTGAGTTTTTGCAGTATGTAAGGCATATGGATGAAAAAATAAAGTCCTGTGAGTTCAATGGAGGGAGAGTCAGCTTCTCTGTCTCGGCAGTAGAGGTCATCACTGAGCCGCCGTCCCAGCTCCGTGAATTAGAGTGACTCTCCTCCACACCATCCCATAAGGTCCATCGTCATGTTGTCATGTTTACAGCGGTGTGGAGGAGGTTTTCTGATCTCCAGGTTCAGATTCATGCTACAGTTCTGCAGTCATTTGTGTGTTTCAGGCCGGCGTTCCTTAACACTCCAGCGTTCTGGAAAGCTGCGTGAGCTTCCGCTGGCCGTCAATCACCTTCAGGTTCTGGATGTAATGGCGGATGTTGCTGGGGCTCCGCAGAGGGAGGGCGTGGTCCGAGTCTGGATCAGAGGGATAAACCACAACCAGAGTCAGAATCAGAAACAGACACGTATTTATCTGCACATAAGGAATTTCTTAATCATGTAAAGCACTTCGAGCTGCTTCCTGTATGAAAAGGAAAGGCAGTTTTATTTGTATAGCCCATTTTTACAAACAGTTTGTCTCAAAGGGCTTCACACAGCATCATAACAACATCCTCTGCCCATAGACCCTCACATCGACTGAGGAAAAACTCCATAGTAAAATCTTTTAACGGAAAAAAACAGGAGAAACCTCAGGGTACACTGCAAAAACTCAAAATCTTACCAAGAATATTTGTCTTATTTCTAGTCAAAATGTCATTTCTAGTCAAAACAAATCTCATTATACATAAAATAAGATTCATCACATTTGAAAAGTAGCTTGTTTTTAGAAACTTTTTACCTCTTTCAAGCATATTTTCACTTGAAATAAGTAGAAAAATCTGATAGTGGAGCAAGTTTTTCTTTCTTATTACAAGCACAAAAAACTTGCTTTCACTGGCAGATTTCTCTACTTCAATTGAAAATTTGTTTGAAACAAGTGAAAATGATCTGAAATCAAGTTAATTTTTAGGTGATGAGTCTTATTTGAAGTGGAGAGAGATTAGTTTTGACTAGAAATGAGACATTTTGACAAGAAACAAGACAAATATTCTTGGAAAGATTTTGAGTTTTTGCAGTGTGAGCAACAGAGGAGGGATCCCTCACCCAGGACAGGCAGACGTGCAATAGATGTTATACAGACAAGAAAACATGAGATTGATTAAAAAATAAATATAAAGAATATAAACATAACTCAAAGACAGTTGGCATATAACAGCACAGAAATACTATTTGTATGTAACAGGAAAGTCCAGTTCAGTCCAGTGTATGGGGAGCAAAGTTTTCATGTTTTGAAAGCAACAGTTATTGATCTGGTGGATGCAGCTTACATGCAGAAATGCGAGTGGTGGGTCCTTCCAGAAACATCCGGTCGGCCAGACCCCTCTGTGGAGACGAAGGCACTGCAGAGGAGACACAGAGGGACATGTCAATCATAGACACAAACCTGACATCATCTATTTACCTGCATGTGCATGTGCAGCTCCTACAGTTACAAAGGCTGTGGCTCACTCACCGTAAGGCTGGCTCCGGCATCCTCGCACAATTTTAACTGTCTTGGCGATCATCCTCTGTGACAGTGGGAAGGAAACAAACCATTTCAGGTCAATCTTGTATATCACCACGATAAGAGACGAGAATTACTGAGCTGAAAAGCTTCCCCAAAAACATCTCTCTATCTCACCATCTTCTCAAAATTGACCAGTTTTTCGACATAGTTTGGATTCCCTTCATGGATGAAAGTCATGTCTGTGCATAGACGAGAAAAACAGAAAACATGCCAGTCATTACATACTTGGTGATTAAGAGCAGGATATCCGTGGACCTGGACATCAAAAACACACCACAATCAGAGAGATTTCGCGTAGGGAGAGGAAATTGAGATGATCTAAATTGCTTCAAACTAATTGGACACCATATACCAATCAAAGCAGCACAGCTTTACAGTATATGCATACCAGTCAGGCCCCTCCGACTGCAATGAAGTTAGTTGCATCTCTGTATAACCAAATCTTAACAATAATGGACAAGAAACCAACAAGGTGGCATCACTGTCACATTCTGAAGCAGTATCACTTGCTTAGTTTTGACAATTTCTTAAAATTTTCTTTTTCTTTTTAAGTGTCTGCAGAGTTTGGAACCAGATGTTTTGTGCAATCTTTTCAGCAGACAGAATAACGATAGGATCACCAGGGGTACAGCAAAAGATTTTGGACAATCAGCCTTCTCTATAAAGGACCCCCCGATGTGGAACTCACTACCAACTGAAATAAAACTAACCCGAGACATTACGAGTCTTAATAAAAATGCTCAAGTCTGGCTGAAACAAAATCAGAGCTGTATGCATTTTTAATGGCTCATGACTTGGAATGATTTTAGATGTATTGTACATCTTATTGTAATGGTATGTCATTTTGATGTCTCTTTTTTTTTACTTGCTAGCTATAATCTCTGTATGCAGGACATCAGTCACATTGACTTGTTTGCAAGTGTTACTATGTTGATCTGCACTGACCCTATCAAATAAACTAAACAGAAATTGTAAATGACATTAACATGTAATGCTGCTGTTACCTTTGAGGAGCAGAGGCATGAAGGGGATGTAAGGAGGACTGAGTTTGGCCACAGCCAGTCTGTAGGCCCGGTGGTTACGGGAAGGATCCTGACACAAACAGAGAGTAAACACCTTCATCACAACACTGTAGGTTACAACAAAACATAAAATGAAGCTGAGACTCTGCTGCAGCGGCGAGAACAGATACAGTCACTCACCATCAGCCTCTCATAGGCACAGTAAATCCTTTTAGTCTTGCTGGGGATTCTCTGTAACAGTCAAGAAAAAAAACAAAAACATGAGTCATTATATTGTTGCGTAAATTATCATTCTGAATGTTTTCGTGATGCGTTCAAGGGCTTCTCACCTCCCAGGTCTTGTAAAGCCTCTGCACTGCGCTGTTGCTCAAACCAAACATCACAGCGAAGAATGAATTGAGATTCTTCTGCTCCTTCAAGCTGCAAGAAAAAGACACAAGAGACTCAGATTAAATACTAAATTACTCATGGTGGTTTTTTTTTGGAGGTTTACAGAAGGCTACATGGAAAAAACTACCTTGGTTTAAAGGGATAGCTCAACATTTTGGCAAATTGGCCGATTGCCATAATCTCTATAGTTTTAGGAGTAGGTTTGTTACTTTTAATTGTCGGTGCAAGCAAGAGGTAAATGAAGAGACTGCTTGCTGAAAAACTGCCCCGACGGGAACACGCATCAGCGGTTTTACATGAATTTCCCTCTAAAACAACTCTGTCTGGTAACGTTGTGTTATTATCTCATAGCGTGGTGAATGTGAAGGTCACAACTTGTCCACCAGAGCGTTGTGGAGTTGTTGGATTGTGTATTTGATGAGTTTGATGAGGGCAACCAAGAAATCCCATGAGCCTCCGCAGCGTAGCTCTGAGCAGCTCATGGCTCTGCTCCGCCGTTCTAAAAATAGCTTGCACCGCCAAAAGTAACAAACTTACTCCTAAAACTATAGTGTATAATGGTAATGGGCCAATTTGCTCAAAATGTTGAACTATCCCTTTAATATTACAACATTTGCGAATTAGCACTGAACAGAGAGTAAAGCTGAGGCCTATTTACAAGCGTTTGGTCACAATTTAAAACAGTGGACAATTAAAAAAAAAAAAAGAAGCTTATGATGACACTAGATCAGTGGTTCTCAAACTTTTTACACCAAGTACCACCCCGGAATATACTTGCCTCTCCAAGTACCACCAAGTATTAGTTTTGGACTTAAGAAAACAAAAAACATTTTTTGGCTGTAAAAGCAACATGCAAATTCACATGCAATGTCAGGGAGGGAGTACATTATAGGCTATTGAGCACATAACTCTAATGTTATCCCATATTGGTGAAAGTGATGCTGTTACAACCATCCCCAGTCTTCCCTAATAATAATAGCCTAACTACTAATTACTAAGATAATGGCGGTATACAATGATAGGCTACCTTGTTTTTCAGCTCACACACACGTTTGTTTTTATTCGGGTCCAAAAGCCACACCATTCATGTTTCCATGACGACTGACTGGAAAAGATTAACAGTAGGCTACATCATGTGACCCCCGATCATAAAAATGAAATTCTGAGAAGTAACACTAAAATTTAACATCACAGACACACATATGCGGTATACAAGCAGGTTATTTTAAGCGCTGCTCATTTCATTTTATAAACGGGCTGCTCCAGTTGGTCTGTAGCCGAGCTAATGCAGCTAACGGAGCTAACAGAGCTAACAGGTAAACAGATACACGTGTGGTCGGAGCGGTGCCTGCACAGCTGATAGGCTAATGATTTTCGGCAGGTTTTTGCTTGTAGGCTATTTATATTCTATGGTATCAACACAACATCCTGCAAATGCATTTTTGGTCATTTTCGGCCTAAAATATGCACTTGTCCAATTTTTGGTGCTTCTGAAATTTATTTTATTTTATTTCTATGTAATTCAGTGAGTCTTTTGCGTACCACCTGGAGGAGCCCGCGTACCACTAGTGGTACGCGTACCACAGTTTGAGAATCACTGCACTAGATAATAAGATAAAGTCATCATTTCCTCCTGTCTGTCCCAAATTTCAAGGAATCAAATTCTTTTAAAGACATATTATTGGCTTTTTTAATAGCTTTATAATGATGGGACAAAGTGAGAGACAGGAAATCAGGGGAAAGAGGGACAGGGGTGACATGCTTATTGACTCCTCCTTAAAACATTTCTATAATTTTCAACCTCATGGTGGCAGTAGATTCAAAAGACAAAACAGGATTATGAGGGTGAGTGAGCTTCACCCTCTGAGAATGATCATGAATAAATGATATCATGAGACTAGTTCCTAAAGATGTAAGGACATTAGAGTCTGGACCTACTGTAACACATCATCTACTGTATCTAACGCTTACACTGCAGCGATCTTGATGAACTTCTTGAGCAGAATGGCTCGTTTCACCAGGTCCTCACAGAGACACAGCTCCGTCACCACCCAGTACTGCACCTCGTTGAAGCGCCGCACAAACCGCTCCAGGTTGGCCGTGATGGCGCCGGGGAATTTGTGACGCCCGAATATGTAGTGGATGAGCTCCACCTGGAGAGATGACAAGGAAATGTAAATTACTCATAATAAATGCAGTAAATGAGGAAGAGATCTTACTGTAAAATCAAAGTGAGGCCTTTTTTTTTTTTTTTTTTACAGGTGACTCCAAGAATGTGAAACATGCAGGAAGTGTTGTGTGTCACAGGATCAGATGACCTGAAGGTAAAAACTGATGCTGTCAGATAAAAAAAAGTGTGACTCAGAGACATTTGAGCCAAACAGAAACCAGTTGAGTTTCAGCTGTGACTGTAGTGAGTATAAATATATGCTGACTCACCTCATGCATGGCAGTGAACAGCTCCCAGTCATAATTGGTGAGCTCACCGGCGACGTCTTTGGAGCCCATCTGCTCCAGGACGTCGGTCGTCCCTCGCTCTGGACCCTGCTGCTCCTTCAGAGGCGTCTGACACAGGGAGAACAAGAGAAAAAAAGAGTGAGTGTGTTGTTGTCATGTGGATTTGATGCTTTTTGCTTTTTGCACCAAGTGTTGAAGCTGCTTTATTCCTCACCAGTTGTTCCACTTGGCTGCTCGTGCAGATGAAGAGTCTCTCGTTGAGGCCCAGGGCGGTGTAGACGGCAGTCGCATCCAGCTTCAGCTGAGCTCTCTCTGTGTGTAAAGTTCATATATCAACATCCTTTTTTAAATTTTTTTTATGATGGGAAACTGAATTGACATGCAGCACTGATCTGATCCTCACCTCCTGTGGAGTTCATTTTGACCAGGATGTGATCGCTGCCAGGTTTCACTATCGCTGACATCACATCCTGCACCGACGTGTTCACCGGGAGCATCAGGGTGAGAGGTTTACTGTCCGGCCTGTAGATCTCGTACAGCACTGCGCCGAGAGGAGACAGGAGACGCCGGAATGACATGTGTTTCTCATAATTCATACCAAAACTCATTGTTTTTCGTGCCTCCTTCCTTACTCACCTTTATCCTGTGCTCTGATTGGCTGCAGCCGCCCCACAGGCTCCTCACAGTTAGAAAACCAGTCGAACTGCAGGTTCTGTCGACAGCAGATCACAGTGACTCAGTGAGCGAGAGACGTTCGACTGCAGCAACAGCTGTTTCCTCATTAACATGCATCATATGAAAACTGTGTCTGAGAAACGCTCACCCTGCTCAACGACTGATATCCGTTCTCCAGACTGTCAAAAATATGAAATGATGGAAAACCAGTGTTATATACAGAAGTATGACTTTTTCTATTATGATATTTATATGATTATTTTCTCATTATATATTATATTAAGTGTTAAACGTGATTATTTACACTTTTGTTCTCCTCCTTTCCCTGAATTGTTCCTTCAGCAGACTGATCAGACGGTAATCGCCGGCCACCTCCTTCTTCAACCTCTGCATCATAAAAACATGGAAAATTGAAAAAGCAGGAATTCATTATCCTTAAAAATGAAACAGAATCCCAAAATGCTAAATATATTATATGCAAATATTCACAAATCACACATCTCACCTCCAAGAAGTCCAAAGCGATGGGGTCTTCTTTCAGCAGGAGGCCGTACAGCGCCACCCACTGGCTGACCAGCTTCACTACCTTCTGCTTGGTGTTGAGGATGTAAGCGGCCTTCTCCTGGTCGGAGCCCTCGGAGAGCTCGGCCCGGTAGGTGCAGTGCGGGTTAAGGAGTGCAACATCATAAACACAAATAACCACAGACAGTTTCACGACACGTGTCTCTGCAGGATGTAGATCAAAACGCTTTGTCCCCGCTGTGGCGGTGATCAACAATGCAGCGAGAGCAGCAGCAGCACATTTTATCACCGCCTACATCATCACTGTTATCAGTGTTAATGACCATCTCAGGATATTGGTGCTGCAGTGCAGGACACAGCTGGCTGCAGGGCATGAAGACTTTATAGGTGAGAAGGAAGTCAGTCACGCAGGGATCTGCACAGGGAGACACACAGACAAACAGACATCACAGTTAACTGACTAGTGAAAGAAAAGAAACAAGTCTGGTTATTCAGTGTGCATCACTCCTGCAGGCTCCGACCTATGGCATCATTTCCATTAGAGTCCAACTTCACTGTTTCCAGCAGGTGTTCCAAGATTTTCTCCGGCGTCCCTGACATGACTGTGTACCTGCACAGACAGAGAGAGAAGAAGAATTCATTGTTTTCTTATTGCATGTGTCTTTTAATTAGGGCCTGAGTAGATCAAGTATCTTAGTGACTGCTAATGTAAATTAGTTAAAAATGTGAGTGATCCAGGTAGACAATAACCATTTAATTGTCTTTTTCCGATCATTTTATGCCACTATTATAGTATAAACCTAAACATATAGACACGGCTTATGCAGAAGAAGAGCCATCTATTGGCATTAAACATCGGAACACACTGTATGAATAATAACCTGCATTTCTGTTTGACTTTAGGCTTTGCAACTAAAACCATGACGCTACTGTCAAGAGATGCAAACAAAAACAAAATATGTTCATTGAATATTAGAAATTAAGCACCTTGAGATATGTGCCATTAAATCATGGAATAAGAAGGAGGCACAATGTGATGATGTCATTAAAAGAGGACCAGTCAAACCTCAAACGGTGGAAACGACGAGGAAATAGTGATGGAAATATGACATTTCTCTCAGTTTCCTCCAGCTGTTTTTATACAGATGAATAGAAACGGTTTTAACAATTATGCAAATTGATTGCAGTCAGTTCAAAGGCAATTATCTAATAATTGTGACAGGCCTAGATCCAGGTACCAGGCATTCACAAACAGAGCTTAGTCTCTGTCGGAAGAATGCAAAGTGTTGAGCACATAAGCATAATGGTATTTCACTGAAGAATAACTGCAGCTGACGTGCAACAATTTAGGTTAAATAAACATGAATGACTGATTGAAGGGATTATTGGAGCCTCCTTCATCACATATCCTGTATTATCACTGATAGCCATCCTGAAAAAAGAAGAAGCAGCAGCAGAGCCGTGACGTCAGTTTGTCCTGCAGACTTGTGTGTTTACACTGGGGAGAAGTTGGCAGCAGCAGAGTGGACAGAGGTGTTCAGTCTGCCACGATCACACGTTTATTGTTCTCGCTTTTAACTCCTGGCCTCTCTCCCACCATCAGCAACACCACCGCCACCTGCGTCAGAAATGTGACGGCATCGCGGCAGCTGAAATCATGCTACTGTTTGGGCTCCGTAGATAATGAATCCTGGTTGTTTGGAGTTTTTTTGGAGAGAGCGAGAGCGGAGGATCGCGGTGTGAGTGTGTGAGAAACAAGGGAAAGCCGACGCGAAGAGGTCAGCGGCAAGTTAATCACCTTCCTGTTTGCTAAAACACTTGAAGACTGATAACGAGTCATTCAACGCTGCAGGGTTGAAGTCCACTTCTTTGCTGGCTGTCAGATAAATGTCCATTAATAAGAGCTTTATTATGTCTGCATACCTGCCTGAATGTGTGACAGTGACCAACGGGTTTGATATGTTATCTGCTCTCACACCCACGTTAAGTGTCTTAATGATGCTTGTGACGTGACTGTTGTTTAGTCTGTGTCAAACTGTGTCTTACTTGCTGTTGTTGGTCGCTCCGCCTTGCTGAGCAGAGTCGCCCACGCTCTTCTCCAGCACCAACACCGACTTCCCATGTTCCTCCAGTCGCACCGTGTTTGCCTCCACATCCTTGACGGAGAAGAAACACACACACAGATGATGATGATGACGATGACAATGATGATGAGCAAGGAGAAAACAAAGAATCTGAATCCAACATTATATCATAAAAATGAGTATAGTAGAACTTAACACTTTTGCAATGCAACACGATGTCTCTTGACAAATTGTACATAATTTGTCACATGATTTAGAAGAAAAGCTTTTTGTTTTTAGGTTATGTCCTGCTCAGTGTTGCCAAAATGCATACAATCTAATTATATATATATAGACTTTAGTATACTTAAATCCTCTGTAGGTGCATAGAAATAATAAGTGTGTTTATCATTTTTTTGTGTTTAGACCATTTGACATGTTCAAGAGCATTCAGCCTTACAGTACTTTTGTTAGAAATGGTTCAAAGAACATAAAACCAACATGAAAACAAAATTTACATTTGAACAAATCTGATGCTTTTCAAACAATTTAAGATATTTCTGAATTGCTAATCTTGCCAACCCTTATTTGTCACTGACCCATGTATGCATATATGTATGTCTATATACTGTATGTGTGGATAGGAATGTATATAGGAGTCAAAGTGGATGTACTATTTGTATGCATATAAAATCTTTGTATGGCAACATTTGGTTATGAGCTGTTTTCTGGTCTGCTTATTTTGGTACCTTGTAAAATGATTTCTTGAAAAAGAAAAAGGTGCATATTAAAGGGATTGTTCAAGATTTTGGGCAAATTGGTCAATTGCTATAATCCCTTTGATGAGTTTGATGAGGGAAACCAAGAAATCCTATTAGCCTCCGTAGCGTAGCTCTGAGCAGCTCCGCTGTTCTAAAAATAGCTTGCTCCGACAATTAAAGGTAACAAACCTACTGCTATGACTATAGGGATTATGGCAATGGGCCAATTTGCCAAAATGTTGAACTATCCCTTTAAGTTTGCTTCTGTAATATGCTGAAGATGTATTTGTGGATGCGATCAGAGAAACAGACCAGTAACTGTTACACCACCACCCATGGTCCTGATGTGACCGTCACCTTGAGGATGCGGATGAAGTCCTGTTTATCAACGCGGAGGAAGTGGCAGTTGTCTTCTCTCAGGATGATGGTGGCGGCGCGAGGGGCGTCGTTCAGCAGAGCAAGCTGCCCGAAATCCTCGCCCTCGTGTAGTGTAGTTACCAGCCCCTGTAACACACACACACGGCACTTTGAGTATCAAAATTACAAAATCAAGGTAGTTAATGAGTGATACAAACCCACGTGTTGCAGCCGTACCTTCCCGTGTGTGATCACGTTCACGGAGCCTTTCCAGATGATGTACCACGAGGTGCCTTTGTCCCCCTGACTGAACACTGCATCACAAACAACACAAACAAACCAAAAACAGAGACACTCAGCACCAACAGGTCATTTATCTCTCATTTATCTCTGCATGAATAACCGACATAATTGCACCAAGATCACATTTAGAGGGGAACCTTGATACAATGGGAGTTATTATGCGTGTACGACTTTTATATTCAGGATTGGATGGTAGAGTGAGAGATGATAAGAGCAGAAACAGACACGTGACATGTTGACACGTGTCTGTTAGGCTCCAACTAATATGATGAATCCATAATGATTGATCAGATGGAAAGACTGTGGGTCAAGGATGTACTTTACTTTCTCAAACTTAAAAATATGAGAAACAAAAAACTACAATAAAATATGGGGACTCTACTTTAATATGGTCAATGTAAAAAATATCCCAGATATGTTTAAATAGTGATGTCCAAACTGAACTGAAATAAAAAGAACGTAAAAAATAAAAATAAAAATGAAGAAGGTATAAATAAAGCATTTTCATGCACAATGAAAGTATGTGTGTGTAGTGTGTCTCTCCACCAGACAAGCTCAAACGTCAGCAGCACAAAGCTGTCACACTCACACACTGTTCCAGCCTTGGCATGTGATTCAAAGACGAGCACCGCTGCCAGCTCCTTACGCACCTACAGGAACAACAGGGCAGGAAATGAGACCGAGTTACTACGACGACAACAACAAACTGGAGTTTTATATCAAATACATGAGATATAACAACATCATCATAGAAATCTGACCGAGGTGGAGAGATGAGCAGCGGCCTTGACGTGCAGCAGCTCCTCGTAGATCACCTCCAGGTCCTCAGCGCTGCGCTGACTGGGACTAAACACACAAACAGACGGAGCAACATCAAGAATCAACAACTGGACCAGTTCAGTCTCATGTCACAGAGTCCAGTTGTTGTTTATTTACATACATGGTTGTCAGGACATAATCAGTCATGTGGGCGCCAAAGGAAGGAAGTGTCCAGTGTTTTTGAATTATGGCTTTGACAAAATTGTGTCACAGTGAAGTTGACCTTTAGTATATGTCATAATTTTACCCTATGAGACATTTGTGTTTAGATTTTGTCATGATTAACATGTGAATGTTGTCGTTACATCCCAGCTACGTCACAGTTGCCTTGACCTTTGAGCTTCTGTTCATTCCCACCTCTGACTACAGATCCTGCTCTGTTGCTTCCTTTATAATAGCTATGGCATTAAAACTCTGACACACTGACTTTATAATTGTTCGACATACGGACCCTTTGCGTAGAATCATGGTGAGCAGAGCGTCGGGCCCCAGCTGAGACAGCAGCGACAGAGCTTCCTGCAGCTCGTCCTCCGAGTCCTTCTCATTCGTCATGTGGTTCAGGCCGAACTCCGACTCTTGGAAGCGGAAGAACTGCGTGTCCTTGTCATGGAAGTTCAACTCGTGTTTCACTTGAATGAGGACACGCAAACCACAGAAGAAAGAAAACATAACTCAGTCTGTGCATGTGGAGTGGTGAAGTGATTACATAAAGCTGAGTTACTTAACCTACAGATATGTATCAGTTAAAAAAGGAAACACGGATGGAAGTTAATGAATGTGCAATGGGACTGCACAAAATGAAGAGACATATGCAAGTAAATGCAAATATTCCTCTTTCTAATGATGAAGCGTGTCCGTCCTGATTGGAGGAGCCTCCTCCTGGAAGACGACGCTCCGTCCAAAGAGCAACAAGTGGCGGCCGAAACACTTGAGCGAGTGAGGACACATTGTGAAACGAATGCTTTGGCAGACGCAGCCACCAGATTCTCAAGCTGCTTCAAGCATCTCTGGGAAATTCTTGAGAGCTGCCTGAGACATTGTAATCAGAATATATTAAAAAATACCAGAAAATAACTGGATTCTTCTTTTCTTTTCGTTTTTGGTATTGGGAATCATTCTCACATTCTTCTTCGGTCCACAAGCTCGCACACTATGTTAGTAATCTCCCTAAATTTAGCCACAGGACTCTGTCTGGTATGATGAACATGCAGGCGTGAAAAGGATTTCTACACTTCTTTCAAATACTGTATGTTACTTGGGAAACGAACAAAAACAACTAAAAACATTTTTAGTTTTTTACAGAAAGTAAGAAAAAATTATAACAACAAAAAGCGAAACAAAGAAAAAAGCAACAGTGCATACCCTCCCATCATCCCCCTGGATTTCTACACTTCTTACCATGAACGATGATTCCTTCATCCACCAGGACCTGCCACATCCCGACCGCCTGGCTTCTGGACTGGAGACCTTCGTTCTGTTTCAACAGCCAGTCAACAAGTTCTTTACCAGAGCTGCATTGTCTGTGAGGAAAAATTCATCACATCAATTTCCAGATCAAAACCATCATCACACTTTATACTTTATATACACTATACTCACAAAAAGTTAGGGATGTTTGGCTTTTGGATTAAATTTCAGAATGCACCTACAATGCACTATAACCTTTACAGGTTTAACCTTGTCTAAACTTTTTGTCCAGTTGTTCAATGTTTCAGTGCTTATTGAATAACATGCTGTTCTCTAAAAATCACAAGCACCATCTGATTTAGTGGTTCAGATGCCATTGAAGCCCCGACATGAGAAATTGTTCCGAAAAAAATTAAATAAGTCTATATTTTAAGCTTGTTTGTAGCGGAAGCTCCCAGTGTCTCAGTTCACTGCTCTTGCTGTGTCAATGCAAATTTCATGTGATTTGCACTGACAAATACAAGAGGGACATTACAGACGAGCAGTATGGAGGTATTTGGATGTTTTTTGGTGTGTCTTTTTGGACGAAGAAAGTTGGTGTCCATTGACAACCATTATATGGACAAATACTGCTGCGTGGACCCTCCCGTAACTCAGAGAAGGAACGGAGGACTCTGAAAATTCTCACAGCCCTTAGTCGACATGAGGGTGAGTAGATAATGAGTGAAATTAGAATTTTGGGTGAACTATCCCTTTAAGCATCAGCGTAAATGCGCCGGACTTAGCATAACAGCTAAATTTGAGCCGTAGTCCCACGGCAGGTTCCTAGGCAACATAAACAACAACTGATTTTGAAACCATGCAACAACACATCATACAATGGACAATTACATAACAGAACACAGACAGACAATGTCAAGGCAAAACAGACGCAGACAGACAAAATAAAAACAAAACCCACAGTTACAGAACAATGTACCAAAAGCCACAGGAACAGGCATCAGATTAAAAAGCAGTATTTAAGCTATATGTCTGTTTTGTTTTTAACCAATGTTTGAGATTTTTTTTAAAGTTGTCGCAGTTTCTGATGTATGATGGTAAGTTATTCCACTACTGTGTTCCTCTTACAATGACAGTTTGTATACAGTCCTCTTCTCTCTCCCTCTCCTCTCCACCATGTTCACATGTTGACATCATGAGACCAAGACAATACTTTGATCAGATTGATCAAGTTATTGAGACATTGAGATGTTTGTTGTGCTACAGCCCCCACTGCTGTTAGCTTTTGTTTGAGATAAAGACATCACCACTGCATCCTTCTACTTAAAAGGCTTTCATGATACAATATCACTGTAGCACAAACTTTTTATAGGGAGATTCTTGTCAAATATCCCTAACCTTTTGTGAGTAGTAGGCTATATAAAGACAAATCCCAGCCCCAGCCCAGGCAGCTACAGTACCTGTATGTTTTCAGGTGATACTTCCTGTCCCGGATCAGACCAGGGTTCCTCTCGATTATGAAACTGTACACGGATCTCGCTGCCTTCACAACACGATCTGAAAGAAACTGGACAATCATGGGAAAAAAAGTTTATCAAGCAGTGAAACTTAAACATCTTCTCTATCTTTATTTATCACAAGTTGTTGTTATGATTGTGTCGTGTTGTTTGCATGAATCACAGGTTGTCTTGTTGCTACAGCAAATAAGAGAAAAGTTCCCTTGTGGTTCCCACTCAGTGTGGAGACCATGTGTGGTGGCGCGTACTGTACGTCAACAGCGTGAGTGGAGGTTTCTGTAGGTGCTGCAGCGTAATTTTTCAGTGTGTGTGTGTGTGTGTGCATTTGTCTATGTATGTGTGTGTTTGTGTGTGTGGGAAGCAGGGATGAGAAAGTGTTAAAAATGGCCACGCTCAACTCTCCCACACCTCGTCGAGTTTGCAGCCTCTGCAGCAGCTCAGCCCACTGGCGGGGTGGGCACGCGGTGACAACAAACTTTCCCTTTCTGACCACCCTCGAAGTGTTTCCTTTCAATTCCCCCCCAACCCCCCTTCTCTCTCTCTCACACACACACACATGCATACCCCTAACTAACCTCACTGGGGTCAGGCCTTAAACTGAAAAGAGCTGCAGACGGGAGTAAAACCTGTCAGCCACCGATGCAGAAGCGAGGCGGTCGCTTACGTAACAAGAATGTGCTTTTGTTTGTTGCTGTACTGTGGCCGTCCTGTTTCAGGCCAATTTCATGCTTTATGCTCTGGCTTCGGCCTCCAAAACAAGTCGGATCTGAATCCCACCCACTCGTATTTACTCTCTCAGTGATTGACACAAGTTGTATATAAATATTTTTGCTCCTTCTTATCACCCACTGCCCCCCCTCCTCTTCCTTCTACTCCATTTCTCTTCCCTCTCCTGCACCCAGTCTTGTGATTCCACGAGTGGCTCAGACGCCTGTTTGTGCTTTGGATTTTCCTCTGGGCTTCCTGCTGTTTGCCCAGGGTGGTGGTGGTGGTCTTGAGATGCATACGGAGCCCAGAGCTGACCATTTTTACTTTATTTTTTATTGTCAAATGGAAACGTGAGACGGAAACGCACTCTTTGCCTCTAGTCGTCTCGTCTGCACCTCATTTGATTGATCTGGAGACCCCATCGCCTCTGACCTCTGCTCTCTCACACGTTATACAGGCAGAGTCATCATACTGCATCACTATGACCAACTACTGTGGGTACCACACGCTCCAGCCGGTTCCCAGACCTGACATCAACAGAGTAAATGTGGCCCGAGGCGTCTGCTCTGCCCTTCTGGAGTTATGTTGTCTGGAGGTCACAAGTATTCCCAGGGGCCTTTTTTCCCCCCTGGGGCCCCTCTGAGACATGTCAACTCCAAATCTTGTTTTCTAGATGAGGAATTCTTTCCATTACCTAACCCAGTCCTTATAAAAACAATATCAAAATCCATATTTCTCTGGGAACCCTGACAGCCATGTAAACACGCAATGAAACACTGAATTTGTTTTTTTTCTTCTTCCTCTTTTTCTTTCCTCACGTCTCTGACCGTGATTCAGACTCAGAGTCTGTATGTAGGCCAGCTAATCTCTAGGAACTGTAGCCCGCAGGTGATTGTTCCCAAACTGAGTCAAGTTACAGAGCAAACACCCTTCCCACAGGTGCGCCAACCATGACACAAAGTACAATACACACTCGAGCGACACTGATGTATGTATGGGCCATGTGTGTGAGGTTACAAAGGCAGCTGTAACCCGGTTTATGACGGAGGTTTATTCTACTGTCGCCGTCGTTTTACAGCAAAAAACAGACAATTTTAATGAGCATACATACATACGGTATGTCCTTTACCTCGAGAACAGCTGCTGCTCAGCCTGCTGCAGTTTACTCAAAGGCAGATGTTCACTATCTCACAGCTGTAACTGTCCATCATACAGTATATATATGTAGGGGAGACTGGGGATGGTTGTAACAGCATCACTTTCACAAATAAGGGATAACATTAGAGTTATGTGATCAATATCATGTGTACCCACTCACTCCCTGATGTTGCATGTGAATTTGCAGGTCAAAGACTAATATTTTGGACCAAGCCTAAATTTTGACTATTGATACCGTTGAAGTTTGAATTAAGTAACTTGCATAAAGATCAAAGAGCAGGTTCAATATGAGTCAATTCATCAATGTTTATTTCAAACCACCATGCTGGTACAGCTAGTCAAACAATGGCTGACAGGGGTGGGGATGGTTGTTACACCTTTTACCTTTGTTGTTTTATTACTGTAAGTGTCATTAAGAGTCACCATCTTTCCTGGAATTGTATGATCTGCTTCTGACCTCCTGTTGAAGGTTTCAATTCACACATGTTCAGCATTCACATGATATTATCAGAAAGACAGCTCTCTAATGTTGGGATCCACACCACTGTCACTGATCTTCATTTAATCATCAGTGATGAATCCTTTTTGTTCATACTGGACCATACATGTAGGAAGATGCTTTATTTTGGAACATGCACAATAAACTTACATAGATGCATGT
Source organism: Decapterus maruadsi (assembly GCA_030347415.2). Taxonomy (NCBI): domain Eukaryota; kingdom Metazoa; phylum Chordata; class Actinopteri; order Carangiformes; family Carangidae; genus Decapterus; species Decapterus maruadsi. Next base: position 28,053,302 of record CM064899.1, read on the forward strand.
TTTTTTGGTTTGGTCTCAGTTTTTAGTTTTTAATCTCACTGTTACAATTTACCCCAGGTTGTGTTACAACCTACCCTGGTAATGGGGTAGGTTGTTGTAACACTGGCAATCTTTGCATTTGATATCAAATAGTGAATTCTGTGATATACAGTACTTTGAGAAGTTTAGGGCATTGCTATTTGTAGAGGACAAATGAGGACAAAATGTTACAACCATCCCCCGTCTCCTCTATATGTGACTTGATTCCTTCAGTTTCCTGCCTTTGAAGTACAGTTATCATCAGTGTGGGTGAGACAAACGGCGCTCTGCCTCGTACTCTGTGACCTCGTGGGCTCATCTGTAGTGAGAGGCAGCTGCAGACGAGCGCGGCCGAACAAGGAGCTTATGCAGCTTTGTGCACCGACTGCAGATACCTGACTTTTTACACCTTTTTTTTTTTATGTGCGTGAGGAAAATACAAGACCAGCACCACCAGCACACTTCTGCAGACTGTCTGATCGTTAAAACTAAACTTCCACCCTGAGCCCTAAACACCGAGTGTGACTGGAGAGGCAAAGAGCAAAACCCTGCACCACCTTTGTATCCCATAACACTAAAACCATCTATCTTAATTACATAGGTGAAAAATGCACAATTTTGCACGCATTATAAATCAGCAGCTCCTGATCAGTTACGGTGTGTTCCTCTTCTTTACTGCGTGTGCAAACTTGTGCTCATACTGTACAGGGTTGGAGGAGGACAATCAAAGAGAGTTTATTAAAAACAATCCGTCTTGTGCAGCAATATCAGAATGTATGATGCTCATTAGTGACTTTTTTTTTCTTTCAGGATCTGGAGCCAACTCTCGCTTGGCAACCAAACAAAGCTCAGAGAGAAAGAGAAAGAGAGAGAGGGGTTAGCAGCACCTGCGTCCTGCAGAAAAACGATTACCCTACTTCCTCTCTCCGCCAGCACAAAGGAGAATTCACAGGCATCGATTCTCTACGGGTTGAAATATACTCGCTCATTCTCTTTCACTGTCTGGAAACAACATTCACTTCATGTCCGGCCCTCTGGTTTTAAAGCCTCTCTCTGTGGCAGAGATAAGGGCGGTGGCGGCGGTGTGAGGGGCCAAGGGCTGAGTGAGGTGTATAGGACCTCAAGAGGGTCAATTAAACGTGAACCCTGGAGTGCCCTTTAGACTCCTTGTGACTTCACGCCCTGCTAGGAATGTGTTTTTTTTAAGACTCGCTTGAGTAGTAATGCAGGATATTATAACAACAGAAGAACAAGTTCAGCAGTTTGAGAGGATGCAAGCGCTGCAACTCTGAACGATCTCAGAGGTCAGCACTGCTGCAAAGAGAGGAACGAGAATACAGGCTGATTGCAGCTTTAAAGGGATAAACCCATTGCCATAAACCCTGTATAAAGTAGTTTATGTAGTAGTTTTAGGAGTAGTTTTGTAACCTTTAATTGTTGGTGCAAGCTATTTTTAGAACAGTGGAGCAGAGCTGTGAGCTGCTCAGAGCTACGCTACGGAGGCTCATGGGATTTCTTGGTTTCCCTCATCAAACTCATCAAATACACAATCCATCCACAACGCTCTGGTGGACAAGTTGTGACCTGCACATTCACCACGCTATGAGACAATAACTGTTACGAGACGGAGTTGTTTTGAAGGTAAATTCATGCAAAACAGCTGATGTGCGTCGGGAACAGTTATTCAGCAAGCAGTCTCTGTATTTCCCTCTAAAACAACTCTGTCTGGTAATGTTGTGTTATTATCTCATAGTGTGGTGAATGTGCAAGTCACAACTTGTCCACCAGAGCGTTGAGGAGTTGTTGGATTGTGTATTTGATGGGTTTGATGAGGGAAACCAAGAAATCCCATGAGCCTCTGTAGCGTAGCTCTGAGCAGCTCACGGCTCTGCTCCGCTGTTCTAAAAATAGCTTGCACCGACAATTAAAGGTAATGAACCTACTGCTATGACTATAGGGATTATGTCAATGGGCAAATTTGCCAAAATGTTTAACTATCCCTTTAAAGACTGAGAGACATCAAGGTCACAACCGAAAAACCAGTGTTAATTAACGCGAGGGGCTAATTAGTGCAGCGACACAGATTGAGAGGTTAAGAAGCCTGATGTGTGCTTACAATCCTGATTATGACACTGTCACTGAGATGTTGAATTAAAAATGACAAAAGACATCAAACGACTTAATATAAGACGTTAAATAATAATTAACCCTGATGAACAAAGCTCAGAGAGAATTACACTTTTCATTTAAAGTTTCAATTATGTTGCAGCAGGAGATGATTCATGTTTTCCCTCTGACACTGTGTCTCTTCTTCTAGGGTCCAACAGGAATGGAAAAAAAACACCAGTGGGAACATTAGATTAGGTTTAGCTGCGGGGAAGGTGATGTACTAAAAAACACAAGACACCGTGCACACACCTGCTTCATCGTGTCCTTTGAATTCAAGGCCTCTGGCAGTGGAGTCTGGGAGAAACACAGAGACAGAGACAGAGAGAGAGACGTTATCACAGCACAGAGTCATTCCTGCATATCTTACTGTAAACCTGCCGAATTAAAAGCTGATAACTTTGCTTTTCCACAGGAACTAGCTGCTCTGGCCGTTAATGATAATGTTGCTGTGGTAACACCGAATGAATAAACAGATATAACCCAAAAGCTGGACGGTCCAGATAGAAGGAATCAGTATTATTCTTTACGATCAGGATGAAGGTCAAGACAGAAATACATTATCTCAAACCTGTGCTGTGCTGTGTGTGTGTGTGTGTGTGTGTGTGTTTACCATTGTCTTAAATGTAGTGTGGGTGGGTTTGTGGTGTTAAAGTGTGTGTAATGAAGTGGGAGTGCACAGACATCATCATTGAAAGGAAAGTACACCACTCTGTTGCTTTTAACCACAACCATCCTGTCGTATGAAAAGGCCTTTTGAAGATCTAGACTGTTTTATTAAAGGTTAAACTAGGCCGGTGCTGCTGCTGCTGCTGCTGCTGCTGCAGTCGCCTGTTTTTATCACATATTATTTCAGGAGACTCCCTCAATGCTTCAGACTTATAAGCGTGAGATCAACCCCCCTAACTACGACAAAATAAAAACCTGCTGGCATGTACAAATATTCAACATTCTCATGCGCTGCACTCGACTCGGGTCCAAGTTGCACTTCCTCTTTTATGTTTTTATGATCCTCTTGTAGCTGCCAGTGTGTTCTTTTATTCCCAAGGCAACTGCTTCCAGGGAACATAATTCAGAGACGTTTTCAGCAGACGATTATAAATATAAAAGGAAATATCTCCAGATCTGGTAGCTCGTGGTTGCAAGGACAACAAAATATTGACTCGCGACAGGACGAGTTTTCCTTCTTTTATGCAGCGTAGTATGATGAATGGCTTGCAGAAAAAAAAACTTTCCAGATAATTTACTGTATGAGTAAACACATGCACGACAGCAGCTGCAACTGTTATTGATCAGGAATTGATAAGCATCTCTAAGCTGTCTGTCCCTCTGCAGACAGACTTTTGTGGCATGCATGTTTTGTCTGGCCGGCTGTGCAGCCAGTTACGTCACATGATCGCTGCCTGAGCGGCACATCGCCAATAGTTTTAACCTACTCATAAAAAACAACAACTCATTAACTCCCACTGTTCGTCTGTTACCGTGGGAGAAGAGTTTGTAAAGTCGCTTAATGATTTTGCTTGTAATTAAAAGCTTTTTTTTCAACTTCATATCCCTCCATTAAACCATTTTAACAACATCATATCAGTTCTATCAGTTATGACTGAATTTGTGGCGCATGAGTAGCACAGTGAAAATGTGGAAAATGTGGAAAGACTTGAGCGTGCTCCCAGCAGGTCTGTGGATAGTGAGACACAATTAGAGGACCTATATGTGAATGTGAGGTATTTGGTTCTGCTTTGTGTTCACGTCTCAGCGCTGGTATGCGAGAGCAGGAAGGAGGGAGAAGGGAGGGAGGGAGAGGACGGTGGTATGGCATCTCCCTAATGATGACAGCAGAGGAATTAGCTAATGCCTCAGAGCCACTTTAACATGGCTCAGCGTTGATATATACATGACAACAATGAACTGATATGGGAAGTGTTGTGCGTGAGGAAAACTTGTTCTGATGTCAAGTCAATGTATTTATACATTTCAAAATGAGGCTGCTTGAACTTTGCGCTTTTCCTAATCTTGCTCAAGCGGCTAAATCTGTGCCAGTGTTGTGTAATATATCATATCTGAGACACGCTGAATAAACACAAACTCACTCCGCTCAGTCACTTATTCCTGTGACATTTAGGAAGAAATGTAGCACATTACACTAAGTGATATACAGCAAAGCTGGTACAGCAGATCCAAAGCATCATCTGTAGGTTTGTAAACACAACATTCAATTTGGTCCAATCAACTGCAAACGGCCCTGACAGTACTCTCAAAGTGGGGTCCAGGGACCCCCAGGGATCTTTGAAAGGGTTCAAGGGGGTCCCCACCTTTTTCTTGAAACTTTGGCACTTCCTAAAAAAAGAAAAATTACATTTTTCTACAGAAATTTCTCTACATTTTCCCAAAATTTCACGGCACTGGCCCTAATTTGAACAAACATTTATAGAAAAAAAGTAACGTTATTCAGTCTCAGAACAAATATTTGTGTATTTCTGGTGTTTTTTTCAAAATTTTGTCCAATGGGGAGGGCGCCGGGGTCTAATTTGTGTCAGTTTAGCGGTCCTTGATCTAAAAAAAGTTTGAGAACTGTTTCCCTAGGCTTCCATAGGCCTTCCTACTCATTGTGGCTCTGTATTTCCTTTTCTTATGTATCCAGCATTTTTCCCGGTTTGACGGCGTCCAGTCTCTATCTTGGTGGTAGTTTTTATACAAGCCCACAGTGCTGCATGCCCAACTTCACCTGCACTCTGTCATTGGCTGGAGAAAACACACCGACTCCGCCCAGAAACGTCCTGACTACACCAAAACATCAAAATACAGCCAGAGGAAAGGGGAGGCTCTGCAGACCATTACAACATATGTAGAAGCCCATAGGTGATGATTAAACAGGATCTTTTTTTCCTACATCCTCAACCTTTAACAGTGGAATCCGTCTCTCTATGTGAAACATGACATCAGTATCTGGTGAAGAGCAGGAAGTCCAGGACACAGTCAGTAGAGATTTACGTCCTATGGATGTTTAAAAGTCAGACGGTAAATTTAGAAGTTAAAGAGCCTCGCTGCCGCTGCTCTGTGTCTTCCTGTGACCTGGAAACATAAAGCACCTCTTCCTCCTCCTCCTCCTCCTCCTCCTTTGTGCATTCTTACAGACTGTAAACGGAGCGGGGCTGTTGTGGTGGTAGAAGGTGAACAATAAACAATACACTATTTATAACCTGAGTTTAATAAAAGAAGAAAAGAAAAAAAACTTCATTGTTACTTTCCTGTGCCGCCCACTCGAGCTGCTACAACAATAGTTGTACACATTCTTTAAATGTCTTTAAACTGCTATTCTTGGGAGCTGAACTCTGCTGTACAGAGGAAGGGAGATCCATTAAAGCTCATCTTGAAGCTGCACTGTGATAAATAAGAGTCATTATCACTTTCTCCATCTCAGCACAAAATGTATTAGGTGTAGTTTCCCCCAGGGAGGTTGTCACAAGGCACAGACACTAGAGCTCCTCAGTCAACATCTGCCAACATCTGCATTATAAATGTCCATCTGAGAGCTGTGAATAACTCACTGATCATCTCTGACTAACTTAAACACAAGTTCAAGATTTTCCAAGTCATGTGAAAGCAGTGAAGTCAAATTACTTCCATGATGATGAGGGTCTTCTCATCCTCACCCTCATCATCGCCATCACCTGACAGCAGCCTCTGTAACTCTAAAGTCTGTGTTTGTGTGAATTTAACATGAAAGCAGCTGTAACATACCCAGCTGATGCCTCGTATGGTCGGCGTTTCCACCGAGAAGCGATGCGGGAACACTTGGTAATTGTGACTCCGAAACAGATGCATCTTTGCCGCGGATTATTAAAACGAGCTCCACCAACTTTCCCGGTCAGAAGATCTGCAGCAGCAGCAGCAGCAGCACACGGAGCCGCCGGCAGCAGCTCCAGGCATGATCCACCACCAGAACCACCAGCACCGGCACCACATCGACCCCACGTCAACCCGCAGCGCGTTAAAGCCAAACGACGACACGACACGGCGGCAGCCTCGGTCCAGGACTCAACATGTTGTCAAAAAAAATAAAAAGAAAGAAAGACAGAGTCCGTGCATCCAAAAGCAGCTCCTTAGATCCCTGGACTGGACCGTGTGGTGAGGCTCAGTGAGGACGCACGGTGTGGCGCTGCGCAGCCATCCCTCTCAGCACAGGCGCACTTTGTTGCTGAGTTGCCTGTATGTGTGAGTGTGAGTGTGTGTTTTCGTGCGTGCGCTCTTCGGGTTTGGCAAGAAACCACATGGAGTCATCTGAGAGAGAGAGAGAGAGAGGCGGCCTCCTCTGGCACTTTGACCATCTATCTAATGGAGTTATTAAGCTTGACAACAGAGTGTGTGTTGTGTGTTTGTGTGTGTGGGCAGGTGCAGTTTAGACACTCTGGAAACACTTTACAATAAGGGTCCCTTAATTAACGTTAGTTAGTACATTACTAAGCATTAATATTATGAACTAATGTCTTAATTAATGCTGAGTAATGCATAAATTATGATAACGAATTACATTATTCAGCTTTTAAATGTATTAACTAACTTTGAGTTGTAAACATTAATTGACTGCTTAGGCTCCTAATCCTAAATAATACATAATAAATCTGTAAACAGTTAATTAATCCTTAATAATGTACTAACTAACGCTAATTAAGGGCCCCTTATTGTAAAGTGTTGCCGACACTTTATACTTTTTCTTAATAAAACAAAAAAACATGTCAGTAGATTGTATTAAAGTGCGCAGGCTCTAAGATTCAGTGATGCAGTGAATAAAAGAGAGAAGATCTTGATCTGCAGCTGAACACAAAACCACAAAAAACCTCCACGCCTTAAAACAAACCAACACTTCCTCACTGTGTTTGTTGTTGTTGTCTTATTTGGCCGAGTTTAATCTGATGATGACAATCTCACTGCAGCCACACAGACATGAGACTGGGTCAAGGGTATTTCAGGGTGCAAAATGTTCTGTGTACCAGTGTTGCAGGCACGGTGCGGTCTAGTTTGTTCAGTGTTCATATAGTTCACAGTAGCAGAACTCACACTACACACACGCACACACACACCACACACACACACTTATCAGGTCGTCCAGCTGTCTGACTCGAGCCGGTCTGTGGGCACATGGAGGCGCAGATAAACTGTTTCAAGGGCAGAAAGTAGTTCCTTCGGTTTCAGGTTGTGGGGGACGACACTCCCGTTTGCAAGCTGCAAGCAGGTGTTTTACCTTTGCACAGGTGTTAAACTGTTACAGACCCATTACTGATTTATGGATCCATAAAACTAAATGCTGCATATTGCAGGAACATGGGTCACTCCAGTTTGTTGTGTCACTGTAACCCCATCTCCTTCTGACTTAACCTGTGAAGCCCTGTAGGGGTTTTTGGAGGTGAGGTTCGTAAACAGTTCTTCCGTTTTAGTTAATTTACAAATCATTTTAAAATCAAAATACAATTTCAATTCATAATAGGCTATACAGCAAGACAAGGATCTTGTAAAAAGGGGTAACCCCAGAAGCTGTCGGGGCCAGAACATCAAACAACAATACAATATATTATGAAAACAATTTCCTATTTCTATTTCTACCTAGATTCTAACCTAACCCTGAGGTAATTCCATCTACTTCCTGCTTTCCTACAGTGCAGACACTTTTGCTGCTTGCTCCCTGCTCTGCTTTCAAATTTAGCTCATCTTCCAGCTATCTCTCTATCGTTAGTAATAATAATAATGTTTGCTTTTTATGTTCTCATTTTGCTAATATGTAAAGCACCTTGAGTTGTCCTGTTGCGGAAATGTCCTATCCAAATAAACTTGCCTTGCCATAAAGTTTAACACAATAACAACACATCATGTACAGTTTACATTAAGCAAAACACAGCGACCCAAGCTTGAATTTAACACATTTCAACAGTAGTTTTTGTTTTAATCTCATTTTTAACAATAGGCAGAGATGTAGACTCTTTTATCGTGCTCTCAACCTCATTCCAAATCTGACGTACACCCAAAATAAATCAAGAATAGCTCCATAATTATCAGGTCAATATGCGTAATCTAAATCTCAGTGGATAGTCGACACCTCAGACAATATAATTCCAGCTTCAGTAACATAACTCCCATCACCCACTGCTGCATTGCTCTTGTCCAGCAAAGGAGCAGATTCAGCGGGTGCCTGAGATCCCAAAACTGTTCAACTGAAACTCAATTCAACACATAATTTATCCCCCAATCAGGGCAATACACAATATTCTATGCACTTTATTTGTATAGGCCTACACTTCTTAGCACCTTTTTAGCCATCAGTTTCAGTATTAGCAAGCATTTTAAGATATATTTTTAAAGGCACTGTCCGTCTATTTATTGTTATATTCTGTATATTTATTGTCGTGTTGCTTGGGCTGTTGGTATCAACAATTTCCTTCGGGATCAATAAAGTTTATTCAGTTCAATTCAATTCAACTGTGACTGTTCCAGTGTCTGAGCAAACTGTGATGAACCAAAAGGAAAAAACAAACATGTTTATCCTCTCGTTTAGTGGAAAACGCCATGATGAGTCTATTTATGGAGATGCTACTGAATGCATTCAGCAACTCCTTGAATACAACTAAACCAAAGTAGATGAAAATATCACAAAGCACATAGTTTTTTTCAAATAAAGGTTTTAGTGAGGACAGCGGATTCTCCATTTGACCACTTGGGACACTGTTGACAAAATGCACTTTTCCATACAGGTGAATCTGTCAGGATAGCAACAGGTGACTTACTTCTCCATGCTCTGGTGTGCAGCGTCTCGGCGGAGAACAGATGGATTTGACCAAGTCCTCCATAGAGACAAGTTGGTTTAACTTGTATCTGTGTAAATGGACAAAACATGCACCAAGGCAATCATTAGTTTTGATCTGACAGGCTGCGAGGATGCAATAACTGTCAAACGCAAAGCAAATAGATGTAAATCTATTGGAGGACAAGGGAGCCCTCTATCTAAACTTATCACCCATGATAAACCTCTGGCCCGTGGTCAACTGTGTCTGCAGCCTGGACACGTTATGTAAGACTTGTTTAAATCCCTGCTATTGTTCCAGTGCAGGGGCTGCCCTTCCTGTACTGGCCTTGGTGACTAAGTCACTTTACCATGGCTTTCCACACCACAACACACACACATACACACACACACAAAGGAGAACATCTATTCTGTCATGATTTCCATATTTTGGTTTGCTTGTTCCTCCAGATGACGGAAAGCAAGACGGCAACGAAAGCAAGACGGCAACGTAAAGGGGCAAAGTGTTGCCTCTGTTTCCGATCTTACTGCTTCTGTCTTAGAGGGTCGTCATTCAGTGTGTGTGTGTGTGTGTGTGGGAGGGTGAGTGATTGATGGTTTCCCCAAAGCCTGGAGACCTCAAGTTCACCTTGACTCACAACCCTGGTTAATCTCCACTGTATGTAACAGAAGGAGGGCTGTGTTTCACTCCCTGTGCTCTGAAACTATTCATATCTTTAACCATCTCTCTGAGGAAAAAAACAGAAAAGAAAAAGACTTCTTACCAAGTTTAGCTCTCCGTGGAGTCATGAGGATGCTCCGATTTCCCTGCTGCTGCCCCCCAAAAAAGGCCAGAATTAAAAATAAAAAAAAGCGAATCGAAACCAAATCGAAATGACTGTTTCAAGTGCGGCCGATTAGTTGTGTGACTCGGTGTCTCTTCCAGATGCCTCACAGGGAGGCTACGCTGCCAAATTGAGAATGTTCACAATGAAGGAAGCCAGTTTAGCTTCTTATGACCTCCTCGGGGAATGTAAACACGATAGTTTTTGTAGATAAGACAGAGCACATTGCTACAGTCTTTTTTGATGATATCTTTCAAAGTGATTGTTCTTTCAGCAGCAGCAGCATCACTGAGGAAAAGGTGACTGTTTCAGATATAAATAAAACAAAACTTGTCTTCAACAGACTGCTTCCTGGACGGTTGAGAAGTCTGGATGGAGATAAGCTCAGGGATTGATTTCTGAGCAAAAGTAAAAAAAAACAACAAAAAACTGGGGCTGAATTGAGGGCTTAATTGCTTTGTGGCCCCGCGGGGCTGAAATTAAAGCTCATTAATGCTGCTGCTTTTTTTGGAGGGGGTGGAGGGGACGACCGAGGACGACTGTGGAGCTGTAAAACTGTATAAATTCCGTTTGAACTGTTGCAGTTAAACAGGTCCCAGGTCATTTTGTGTTGCTCCACGTTGCTTCATGTCACATGTCTGCCTGGCATTTTTGAAAAACAAATGGTGCCCTCTATTGAGAACTCACACAATCTGCAATCTGCATTTATAAATTCATATAAAGCTCAGAATAAATGATCATAAATCCCACAGAAACTTGGAGAGATTAGAAATTCATAAGCATCTAACCATGCTGAATGATAATATCTTCTCTTTTTTTAATTTCATCCCATAATAAGACTCATAATCTTTCTTTTTTCTCTGTGTTGTTTATCTGTCTTTCTTTCTCTGTCTGTCTGTATTTATTTATGTATGCGTGTTTCTATTTAGATCCTCCGGGAATGGGAGTGGGATTTCCTGCAACACATCTACGCCCATGGAATGTGCACATTGCCAACTGTCTGGTGGTGGTACACACACACATACACACACATACAGAGACACAGACACACACACACACACACCTTTTCCTTCCTTTCTTCTGACTTGTTAGCAGTGACAGGGACAGACTTATTTTATCTGTCTGACCCCTCGGTCAAACGAGGACTCTGCCAGAAATTCAAGTAAAGATGATTTTATTTTACGAATCTCACTACAATCTTCTCTTTGACAGCAGCGTCATTCACACATTTGCCTCCCGCTACTCTGGAGTCACATGGCAACATTTACAAACACGAGTTGTACGTCATAAATACTAAAGAAACAACACATAACTTGGAAATGTCACTCAGCAAATGAGGAGCTGCCACCGCCTTGAACAATTGTGGGGAAAAACATGATATGTTTACCATCATAAAAGATCTTATCAGACATATTCTCATATTTAGTTAAATAAAAATATCATATTTTATCCGACCATATAACACTAAAGTCAGTTTTCCATCGAGAGGGATAATAATATTAAATTATATAATTAACACATAATTATGATTATTATTTCTATCACATTATTCTGAGAAGAAATCAGTCACTCACTTCTTCACTCCTTCTTATGTGAATCCTCAGTCCGATGATTTCCACGTTGTGCTTTGTTTTCAGGGTTTTCTTCTTTTCCTCTTCAGCTTTTGCTCCTGTAATAAGTCCAAGGATGATTTTCTTTTTCTCACTCAGTTGCAGTTAATGTGAGTTGTGGGGAGTTGTTGCTGGACACGGCTTCCTGTATCTTCCTGATTGGTCATGAGGAGAGAGAGAGCTGGAGGGCATGGACTGAGAGCAACAGTGATAGACGCTGTAGCGTGTGTGTGTGTCTGTGTGTGAAGTGTAGATGCAGCTGCACGGTCTTTGGTTTTCTGTAATTTGCTCTTACTTCACAGCTGTGAGGAAATGCTGTGGCTTTCAAGCGTGACATCTGCAGCGATACAACTACGAGACAACCACAGGAAAACTTTGAAGCTCATGCTTCAGACCAGAGATTTCAATGCTTTGCATAATGTGTTTCATTGCTTGATTAACAGTAACACTGTAAAACACTAACGTGGAACAAATGAGGATATTTTACTTTTATGTTCCCAGTCAGTGAAGTCACTTCTTATGTCTGACCCCATAGGGCTTTATTAGGCCTATTTTTTATGTGGATATCTCCTATAATTCAGCATTTTTTATTTTTGACTTCCAAATTGTGCATTTTGTTTAACAATCACTGTCATTATTTCTCTGATAGTTTGCACAAACATAATGTTCATCCAAGAAAATGCTTCAACGCCTAAGCCGCCTGACCTTGCGTGAACTTATGCATCTCCAAATTTATTCTGTAGCATGGTGACGAACCTGGACATACAGACAGAGTCATAAAGAATAAACACAGTAATTACTGCCTGAGAGCCTGAGAAAAGAAAAACAAGGAGTCTGGTCTCCACAGAGTATTGTGAATTGTGAACATCATGAGAGCAATCTGAGATTACATAAATAGAGAGAAGACAGTGAGAAGAACTGGGACAAGTTCTCCAAGATGCATTAGAACAACTACATGCACCTGCTATCTTCAAGAACTGTGCACAGTACTGAGGAGAAAGAGTTTATGTGCACTTCGTATGAACTTGGTTAATAAAATGTATATTATCTGATTTGTAATTTAAAATTTTAGTTAATTTAAAAAAAAGTGTAAGTGCACATTTTACCAGAAAAAAAATCCCCAAATTATTATAATAAATTTGGCACCACCGGTCTAAAGATGCAGTTTCATGTTTCGTCCATTAGGGGCGCTGCTATGTTTACTCGGGGGTTTCCTCACTCCAAAGATATTCAGAGTGTAGGAGATCTGTAACTTTACAGCAAAGTGTTAAAATACTTGTAGAAATCTGATTTGTTTCCTGCTGAGTATCGATTAATATTTCATATTTGTGGTCTTTAATAATGACAGAGAAGGATTACGGACCAACAACACCGAGGAAACGTCGTTCTTACCGATAAATGTTGTCCTGAGCTCCAGACCGGGATCCGACCTGTTCGTGGTATCTCGCTCACCATTCGCCATCTTTGCGGCGGCTGTGAGATAAACACTTACCTTGGTATATTTTTTGTCGCTGTTGCTGTTGCTCAAAATCTAATTTGTGCCATCGACGTCTCTTTTTCTTGCTGGAGAAGTCTGAACAAACCAGCAGCGACTCTTAAGCTGCTTCGTTAGCCACGAGAAAAGCTACTTTAATCCAAAACCGAGAGGGAATTTCATCTCGTCTCGTCCTGTTTTTCTCTCCTGTCGTTACTGTGGAGGATATTACATAATGTGGCCATAAGCTGTTGATGCAATTTAATACTTTCGTTTTTAAAAAAACGCTTTTTATCGCTTTTTAAACAAGCTACAAGCGTTACTGTCTTTACAATGGGAATCAGCAGGATCTACATTAGCATAGGCTATGCTACCTTCGGTGCTCTGGTCGGACTGTCGGCTTTCCTGGTCTGGAATATCGCCTATAAACAGCCGTGGACGGCGGCCATGGGAGGCCTGTCAGGTGCGGTAACACCTCCATAAGATTTAAATAGTTGTCTTATTGGTAACTTCATTTTATTCACATGTAAATACAGCATTAGCCTGGATAATAATCCTAACGCAGGCCTCCTGTACTGCCAAACAACATCATAACACTGTCACAGATTATAATTAAGAGTAATAGTAAGTAAATATCTCTTCCCTGTTTTGTGTTTAATCTTATGTCATTCTCGTTTAAAAACTGTATAACATCCCATTCTGTCAGTGACTTTGTGTTAAATACCCTTAATATGGGTCACACTGCTGCACATGACCAGATTTATGCCATATCCCCTCCACCAGCATCGTTTTTTTCGTCATCGTCATTTACACCTTCGTATGTGTTATATGTTGATTAATGTGGGGTTTTTGAGGCAAGTATTAACATTTGGTGGTGTAAAATAAACTAAAGATATCACCGAGGTTACATAGAGTTTTTGTATTTAGGGAAAACATGGTATTAAGTCAACTTTCTTTCAACTATGCTGGTTTGTTAGGACACAATGTTGTCAGCAATTAGTCAGTATTTGCATATTATACAATAGACATACACACATGTGCAATAGACAAGTCAAGTCAAATTTTATTTGTAGAGCACATTTAAAATGACTTATAGAAAGTTAAAACAATATAGAAAGCAATACAACAGAATTATACAAGCATGCATGCATACATTGATATGCATGCATACATCCAGTCTAAATCATGAAGATTACTATTTTATTGGTGAAGCTTTAGTAAGTAGCTGCTTTATGTATTAATCTAGTAGTTGTAATCTTTCTTCACCTCCAACTTCTCATTTGAGTCAAATTTTACCTGAATATTTTTTATTTATTTTGTGACATAGATCAGCAGAATATATGTATTTGAATTACATTTCAGTTTTAAATGTGATACTCTCCTGTAATTTGGATAAAGCCTCTATAATGAGTGTGTTTCTATTAACAGGAGTGTTGGCGCTCTGGGCTCTCGTCACACACGTCATGTACCTGCAGGATTACTGGCGCACCTGGCTCAAAGGCCTCAAGTTCTTCATCGGTGTCGGCGTCCTCTTCTCAGTCCTGGCGGTGGCTGCTTTCATCACCTTCCTCACTATCGCCATCACACAGAAACAATGTAAACCCTCCTCCTTCTGCCGTTTCTTGATTATCACGTTTACTGTTTAACACAATATAGACTTTTTATTCCTTTATGAACATAATAATCATGACTCTGCTGTTTCCGTCCCGCAGCTCCTACCGACCCGAGGAGCCTCTACCTCTCCTGTGTGTGGAGCTTCCTGACTCTCAAATGGTCCTTCCTCTTGGCCTTGTACTCGTACAGATACCGCCAGGAGTTTGCAGACATCAGCATCCTCAGCGATTTCTAGTCAGTACTCGTTTCATAAGACTGCGATGGACTCTGAGGGGGTTTAGGCAGCCGGCCGGCCGGAGCTGGTCAGAGAGAGCTTTTTGTAACAAAGAAGGAGGAAACCCAGAAATGGCTAGATTAAACAGTCATCTGACATTTACCACATGGAGTTGCACTTGTTGCACTTGCTTAACAAGTTCTGTATTTTCATTGTAACACCTCTTCCTACCTACTCTCAATGACTTGCATATTGTATTCCTGTCGTAGTCGTGAGTCTAAAGCGCTGAGAAAAAACTGGAACTGCTTTTGAGTAAAACCGCTTGAGGCTATTTATGAAGAGACACGCCAGTGGATTTTCAGAAAGATTTTAAAACCTAATATGTGAGAGGAAATGCCCACAATAACTGGTTTTAATCCAATCCAAATTAGTTGTTGAAAATACATGCAAAGCTAAATCCCACAGAACCAAAACTAAAACCACTATAACTTTTATGTTCGAGTGCTTCATTGATAATTTTTTTATCCAAATAAGCTTTTTCATAGCTGCAGTTGTGACCTACAGAAGAGTCCTAGTCTCCTGTGGCTCCATTTATCTCCAATGAAGAGATTCGAAGGAAGCAATTTTAATTATTATAATGATTATCATTCACCCACTGGTTTCAGTAATTGCATTATCTTATAAAGATACCAGTCAATGCATGATCTAAAGAAGGAAAGTGATGTTTGTTGAACACGCTGCTTTTCCTTTCATTACAACTGAAGGGTGGAGTTGTGTATCGTCATGGTGCCCCAGAGAACAGGCATTCCTGTGGAAGTTGTTGCTCTTCATCTGTTCTTCCACCAGGGGGAGACTCGCTCACTCACTTGCTTTTTTTCCCCAACATCTGCAGTTAACAACACACATTCCTCTTCAGCGAGAAACACACATAGATTTGATGAATATAATTGCACTTTAGTCTTTGATAATGATACCATTGTTTTTTTTGCACACGAATCCTGATACAATGGACAAGAAGAAAATTGTGTTTTAACATGTTCATGTCATTCATGTCTTTCCCTTTTTAAATGTTGAAATACACTATTTATATGTATGGTTTTCTGTTACAGTTAGTATGATTTGTGTAAGTCAGGTTAAACTGGGCTTTTGTGAGTGGTGCTTTAGCTCCAGCTGTAGCTTATTGTACGTAAACCTTTCACCATGCGACACGTCAAATTGTATTTTTTGTTGTTATTGTTGGTGTTGTTGATGATGATGAGAGAACGAATGTAAGAATGCTACATGTATGTAGAAACTGAACCCATTAAAGATGAGTTTATTATTAATGACATCATGTCGTTTCTTCTCTGTGACGCTGATTCATGTCTAATGTGCCACAGTTTCCTTGTCTAGATCTTTTTGTTTCCTCAGGCTCCGCCCACTCGCCGCAGAGGGTCTCGACCTGAAACCTGATAAGAAATCAAACAAGTGAGTGATACACACACACACACACACACACACACCTGAGCCAAATGCCGTAAGACTTTGTTCTTCAACAATAAGGTACTGTGCTGTTTTCACACCCTTTTCACATTATTTGGCACTTTTATAGTGATGTCACTGAGATGGATGTACTTAATACAACTTACATTTTGATCATTTTAATCATTTAAAGATTTGTAGGAATTACATTTTTCATTCACAGATGATGTAGAACAGATGCTTTTTGCTAATGTCCTCTTTTGACAGTGATTGAAAATGTTATCTGCTGTTTTGTGAATGGGAAACATTTTGTCACAGTAAAAATGAAATCCTCATCTCCTCAGTCGACCATCTGTTCACTCTATAAATGATAAAAACGTCCAGATTTTTATGTGAAAATGTTTCATCATTTTGTTCCAAAAAACTGGAATTTGATATTCGAGTTACTTCAGGAAACGAATGCCACGTTTCTCTCTCGGTGTGTGAGTGCTATTATTTACCAGGTGTTAATCAAATATTTTAGCAGTGCGTCAACCTGTTGGCAGCTCCTTCATCCATCAAGGTTAGATTGATGTCCTTGCACTTGAAATATGCCTCATACATGTAAAACAAAATGTAGTATTCAAGATTGACAAGAGGAAATGAGTAAAAAATTTATTTTTAGATCACTTGGGCTATGATTTAGTAAAAGAAAATCTTATTTTTCAAGGTGAAAAATAAGTTGCAAAAATTCCTATTTGTGTTAACATGGTAAGAGGAGCTTCCTTTACCCTGTAACATGTAACTGTTATAAGATTTTAATGCAAGACTTTATAGATGTTTTTTTAAGGGACTGTCTTCAATATGCTTCATTCAGCCATGCAGCCGGACCAGGACCACCCACGTTACGTGATTGACAGGCCGGCGTACAGCCTCCCAGACTTCGACAGGGAGTTTGACAGGAAGAGTCGACAGTTCCCCGTCGGAGAGAAAGTAAAGAAAGTCTTCAGGTGCAGAATTAGACAATCTTACACTGCACAGTCAACATTAGCTGCAAGTCTTCTACCTCCTCATATCACAGTCAGCCTCCACCTCTGACAGGCTCTGTGCTGTGATCAAACACTGCAGTCCCCTGTAGCTACGACTCCATACAAACTTTAGACACACCAGTTACGGACTTTTTTTTCCCTAAGTAACAACAACAACAACAACAAAAAGCAGCTTTTCCGAAGAGTTTCTCCTGTTTGTTTCTGTCAGATGTTCTGTGCAGAGACTGAAGGGCTTGTTACTGCGGCATCTGCCCGTGCTGAGCTGGCTTCCCAAGTACAAAGCCAGAGACAACTTGCTGTGTGACGTCATCAGCGGTGTCAGCGCCGGCACCATTCAGGTTCCCCAAGGTCAGTCAGTCCTCTCCTGTAGAGTGAAGCTACAGCACTGGCCTCACTATGAAACATGGTTTTGTGTGTATGTTATTTTCCATATATGATCCTGATTTATTTTTTACTTTTTATACTTATTCTTCATTATATTTCCTTACATCCACTTTTACATCAGATGTATTCCAACAACCAGTAGGTTGACGATTCATTTTAATCAGTGGTCTCCATCTTACGCTGATCAGCAATCAGCATATTTTTTTTGATATAGACAGTTGCCCATAAAGTTGGAATAATTTAGTTTTTAGACACTTTATTCCCATGTATACACATTTGACCAGGTGCAACGGTTACATCCTGAGTCCCAGTTCCCAGTTAGAAGAAGAAGATATGCACCGTACAGTATATATCAGGAATAAATCACATTGTCACAATCATTTCATGAGAAGAGTCAAAAAACAACAACTTTATGGGCAACAATACTGTGCAAAGGCACTTTAAGTAAAGTAGCCATGAATAGTCTTTATTTATTGATTATCGTGGCTATACCATCTTTTACAGGACTCAGTCTTCTTGTGAATTAAAAACTTGACATTTGCTGTCATTTTTGGGTCTTAGGGACCATCATGAAGAAGAATCTAATCTAATCCGAGATGCCTAAAACCTTTGCATACTACAGTATATAAAAAGTAAAAATACCAAAGAAAGTCAGTCAATCCAATATACTGTATCAGCACATACAGTACATGTCTTCATCAAGCACCTCGTCTGTTTATTTGTCTGTTTTAAAAAGCTTTTTATTCTGCTCCTTCCAGGCATGGCGTTCGCCCTCCTGGCAAATCTGCCCCCCATCAACGGGCTCTATTCCTCTTTCTTCCCCCTCATCCCGTATTTCTTCATGGGCACCGCTCACCAGATGGTCCCAGGTAAATCACAGTGATTTATCTGCTGCCATTTTTTTTAACAGGCTGACAGTGACAAGTTGCCGGAGCTGCACGATGCAGATCAGCTGCCCTCAGCCCGCCGCCGTCTGCACAGGTTTTCAAAGTACAGCAAAGAAAATAGATGTGACACAAACACACACACCACTTGTCTATGTCTGTGTCTCGTGTCCAGGCACTTTTGCTGTCCTCAGCATCATGGTGGGGATCGTGTGTCTTCAGCTGGCCCCAGACTCGGACTTCAGTCACTTCAATGCCACTCGTAACGCTACACAAGTGGACATGGAGAGGATGAACAAGGTCCGTCTGGGGATATCTGGAACCCTGGCCTGCCTCACCGCCATCATACAGGTACCTGGATGATTGACAGCTCAGCCCTGTGAATTACAAAGGAATGAGATGAGCAGTTAAAAGGATAGTTAAACATTTTGGCAAATTGGCCCATTGCCATAATCCCTATAGTCATAGCAGTAGGTTTGTTACCTTTATTTGTCGGTGCAAGCTATTTTTTAGAATGGCAGAGCAGAGCCGTGAGCTGCTCAGAGCTACGCTATGAGTTAATAACAGAACGTTACCAGACAGAATTGTTTTAGAGGTAAATTCATGCAAATCAGTTGATGCGTGTTGCCTTGAGGGACAGTTTTTCAGCAAGCAGTCTCTGTATTTACCTCTAAAACAACTCTGTCTCGTAACGTTATTATCTCATAGCGTGGTGAATGTGCAGGTCACAACTTGTCCACCAGAGCGTTTTGGAGTTGTTGGATTGTGTATTTGATGAGTTTGATGAGGGAAACCAAGGAATCCCATGAGCCTCCGTAGCGTAGCTCTGAGCAGCTCACAGCTCTGCTCCGCCGTTTTAAAAATAGCTTGCACCGACAAATAAAGGTAACGAACCTACTGCTAAAACTATAGGGATTATGGCAATGGGCCAATTTGCCAAAATGTTGAACTATCCCTTTAAATACTTACCTGCCCATGTCCACATGCAGATCGGCCTCGGCGTCATGCAGTTTGGGTTTGTCGCCATCTACCTGTCGGAGTCCTTCGTCAGAGGCTTCATGACCGCTGCAGGGTTACAGATCCTCATCTCAGTGCTCAAATACATCTTTGGCATCAACGTGCCTCCGTACAGTGGACCGCTGGCTGTTGTATATGCAAGTATCTGTTTTCACACAGTGGTTACACAGAGAACACAAAATAGTTTGGTGGTTAACCTGCTAATAAAACGTATCATTTTTTTCATTCTTTGTCACAGACTCTCATAGATATTATCCGTGGGCTTCCTGACACCAACGTAGCATCGTTAGTGTTTGCTCTGGTCAGCAGTGTAGTTCTGATTATCGTGAAGGAGCTGAGTGCACGCTACCGCCACAAACTGCCCTTTCCCATCCCCATGGAGATCATAATTGTGAGTTGTTTATCCTTTACCTAAGGGACACAGGAGTGCATTTCTAATTTTGTTTTCAGTCCCATGTTGCTGTGAGACAGATTTCTTTGGCAGTTTGTTTGTAATATAACAGTATTTTTTATTTAATTTTTTGGTAACACTTTATAGTAAGTACACACTATAAAGCATTGGTCAAGCATTGTTGAACTACGTACTAATGAGTATTCATTCGTCATAAATGAAGAACTCAGTATTTACTAATGCTTAACTAATGCTGAAGTGTGTACTTATTATGAAGTGTTTTTTTTTTTTTTTTCTTTTACTTTTTATTGTGAAATACAACACAAATGGTGTATGTATAAAGTGTGAACAAGGTGTGAGTCTAATGAGTATAATTCAGGTATAATAAAAAATGGTGGTTATAGCAGTAACAAAGAGAGAAATTAAAGAATAATAATAGTAATATCAGTCATAATAACAATATTCAAAGAAATAGTTCTGACAGCAATAACAGAAATATTAATAGTGATAATAACAGCAATAATTCTAAAAATAAGAAAGAAAAATAAGAACAAAGGATGAAAGAAGGGAGGGGAGGATGGGGAAATTTTGAAAGAAAAAATAAATGAAATGGAAAAAATGAAAGTAAACACAAATAAATAAATAAAATGGGTCCAGTTTCAAGACGCCTCGGATCCATTGAAATATAACAGTGTGAAGGTGATAGTAGTGATGATGGTGATTGTCTTCATTCCTTCACTTCCCAGGTGGTGGTAGCAACCGCCGTCTCAGGCCCTCTGCATCTACCTGAGATCTATCACATGGACGTAGTGGGTGAAATCCCTCTGGGGTAATTATCAGTATATTCATCGTCAATGGCTGTCGATTCATTCAAAGAAATCCCTTTTTACTACACGGTTTTTTACTATTCCTTTTAGCTTTTTTTTGTCTCTCATTTTCCAGTTTCCCGGCTCCGACCCTGCCAACAGTAAGTCAGTGGGATGACATGTTGAGCACAGCCTTCTCCCTGGCAGTCGTCGGGTATGTCATCAACTTGGCAATGGGCAGGACGCTGGCAGCCAAGCACGGCTACGACGTGGATCCCAACCAGGTAAAACAAACAAAACACTTCCTCCTTTTTTAAAAATAAATGTGTATTTAAATCCATTTGTGTAAACAACGCTGCGTGTTCTGGTACAGGAGATGATAGCTCTGGGCTGCAGCAATTTCCTCGGGTCCTTTTTTAAGATCCATGTGATCTGCTGCGCCCTGTCGGTGACGCTGGCTGTGGACAGCGCTGGCGGAACATCACAGGTGTGTGTATGTGTGATTATATTTAGTCTTGCATGTAATTTAATGCACTACAAGGAAATAACAAGACAACTGCACCTGCGTCCTCCTGTAGTTTGCCAGTCTGTGTGTGATGCTGGTGGTAATGGTTACCATGCTCGCACTGGGAGCGTTCCTCGAACCACTTCCAAAAGTAGGTGGACATTAAACGCACGGTTCTACTGACACACCGTGAATTATACACAACATTTAAATAGAGGTAAGAGGAAGGTTTTGGCATGATTAATAATTCATGTTTTCTCTCTCAGTCGGTGCTCGGAGCCTTAATTGCAGTCAACCTGAAGAACACACTCCTACAGCTCTCTGATCCCTATTACTTATGGAAGAAGAGCAAATTAGACTGTGTAAGTCAGAGTGATGCCTTGAATGCAATATTGCAACGCTATATATATATATATATTTTTTCATTCCCCCCCCCATATTCTGTATTTTCCTTTTCCAGTGTGTGTGGGTTGTTTCATTCTTGGCCACGTTCTTCCTAAGCCTGCCATACGGAGTCGCCATCGGAGTGGGCTTTTCCATCCTGGTTGTGATTTTCAAGACACAGTTGTAAGTAAACTCCATGTTATATGTTACGCTTTATTTCAAATAATGCAGCGGTGAAACGAGTATATCAATAGATAACTCCTTTTATAATGTGTTCCTGTAGCCGTAATGGATCAGCAGTGGTCCAGATTATGGATACAGACATCTACAAAAATCCAAAAGTGTACACTAAGGTATGAAAGGGAGATATTTTTGTGTTTTTTGTCATTGCACATGAGAGAAGTGGACACATAACTGATGTTTTTTTGTAATAATCACGCAGGTTGTGTCAATAACGGGTGTGAAAATAGTGAATTATTGTTCGCCGCTCTATTTCGCAAATGCTGAGATATTCCGGCAGAGGGTCATCAAAAAGGTACGGTGGATAAATTACCTCATTTAACTTCAACCTGTACCTTCACTGAGTGTGCTCATGCAGTGTGAGTGTGTGAGTGTTTACATAGGTGTGTTTGTGTCTAGACTGGGCTGGATCCCGGCAAACTTATTCTGGCCAGGAGGAAGTTTTTAGAGAAAGAACAGAAGGAAAAAGCAAAACAGGAGAAGAAGGACAAAGGGATGAGGAGGAGGAAGCCGAGCTCGTTGGTAACCATGAAGGTTCAGGTGGGGATCAAGGATTCAACTCACATGACACACAAATTACAATGAAAATTCCCAAGTTTATCACTTACATTAAGACAAATATTTTTTGTATTACAAGTTTTGTCAGATTTCATTTTAAAATATGTAAATGAGGCAATATCTAATGAAATATGCGCTAATTTGCATACATTTCCAGAACCAAAATCTGAACAATGGATTGAGCCAATTTCAAAATTCTTGTTTTATGTTGTTGACACATTAGAGTCAGAAGTTTTTACAGAGGGGATTTTGGATATCACTCTATAAACGAGAATATAATGTCACCAGCCCTAAAAAAAATCAAATTTCGCCCTGTTAGGAATAAAATGTTGTATAAATCAGGCTGTGAGTGATATATCAACAAACACCTCTGTACAAACCTTCAGAATATAGACAGGATTAAACTGGAAGGTCTGGTGTGTGTCAGTGCTGCTGAAGTTGAGATTTCGGGTTCAGAGTCTGAGGAAAAAGTCATTTAGAGAAAATGGCCTTTAAAGACTTGTACTGTAAAATTCCATAGAGTGTTAATGTAAATTATACATTTACGATTGGTTGCAGATACCATGGAAATGACCATTTTTGGAGCCTACATAATCGTTCAAGAGAGCAAGAGCTTTACAATGATAGCTGACATAAGATAAGATAAGATTACACTGTATTACATGACATGGGTCAGACTAACTTTTGGTGAATTTAGAAGAAATCTATTGACAAAAGAGACAAAATCAAGTAAAGTAACCACCCTAATGTGGAAATTCATGTTAACGAAGAAAAATATCAATCGGTGCATGAAAAAACTGTAATTTTGCCTGTAGTGTCTCGCCTTAATCTCTCATCTGTGTGTATCTCCTCTGACTTCAGACCATATCTAAGCTTGAGCTGCAGAACGACTTTGACGTGATCGACGGCAGCAGCAACAACCCTGATGCTCCCACCAGCTACGTCAACTTCGGCTGTCATGACAGCGAGCAGGCGCCGGACCCAGAACCACCCAGTCCCTCTGGTCTCACTCTGGACTCTCAGCCCGTGCCCTTCCACACGCTGATCCTGGATCTGGCAGGGGTCTGCTTCATTGATCTGATGGGTATCAAAGTATTGATAAAGGTCAGAATGTGTTTTGCACTGCTGATAAAACTGATAGGTTGCTTTTATAAATACATGTGTGAACCCGTTAAGGTTTTATAAGGAATATTTTTCAGGGTTCAATCAACAGAACTCTTCATAACTAATGGCTCTTATTATTTAAGGTATTTGCCTTTATTTAACCAGGAAATCCCATTGAGATGTCAGATCTCTCTTACAAGAGAGACCTGGCCAAGGTAGCAGGCATGTAAAATCAGTCCATACAAGATATAAAATAAACAATAAAACAAAACTCAGATTCTCAATGACACTCTTCCCTCACCGCATTCTTTATAATACACTTGAAGTCACTCATAGGCTCGTCGCAGATAGTAGCTACTGGAACTGACAGAGAGAAGCACGGCACTGAGGTAATTTGGAAGTTTACCCACCAAAGCTTTGTAGATGAATATGTACCGGTGCTGCTGTCTATGAATATTCAGTGATGTCCAGCCAACTAAAACATAAAGAATGCAGTCATGAGTGAGTGATTTTGCATTGGAAATGAAACATAGAGAAGCATACACTGAGTCGAGTCTCCTTAGAGTGGATGAGACTGCATGCATATACAGTATATCACCATAATCAATTACCAACATGAAGGAGGCTTCCACAAGTTAGGGTACATGATTTGTTTCTAAAATAAAAGCTTGTCTTCAGTTTGAGTTGGATTGAAGATATGTACTGTATATTAAATGAGAGCTTTTCATCAATCCATATTCCTAGGTACTTATGAAGACACCCTTTCAATCAATGTACGGTCAGATGTAGAAATGTTTAGATTGCTAAAGTTTTGCAAGAGAGCTCTTGATAAAATTAAATCTAGTAATTATGAATAATTATAATAATGATATATTGGTGTCAATAATAAACTACTTCATACAGGAAATTTGCATTAATTAAAATTTAGAGGAGTCATAGAGGGGTAACTAGTCTTATTAACCAGCTTTACATTTTCAGATTATGGTTAAATGACATGAACTGTAATCTAACATGAATAATAATATCAAAGTCTAATTTGCCATTTAAATTGATGTACCTACTAATATTCATGCGAAAGAAACGAAACTCTAATGTTAAATTACCGGAGAAATGTAGAAAATTGAAGTGCATAAAAAATTAAATGAAACAAGCGCAGCTACTAACCAGGATTAGAGTAAATTGGGTTAGTGCAGATGGCTTTGGCACCGGGCTGCAGCTCTGCTCTCCAGCCGCTGGCAGGTCAGAGAAGCTCTTAGTCATAAAAGCTTCTGCTCTCTGAACAAATTCTTGCTAATAGCTTGTTGAAACATTTGTGGCCAAAGGTTATTTGATGTGGATTTAAACCCTGGAGTTTCCTATTGACCCTTTTTTATGAGAGAATTAATGGTGTGACTGTGTTCGATTACAGTTTGTCCAGCATGTGTATGTATGAATAAAGCTTGTTTCTTTTATTTCTCCAACACACAGATGAACTCAAGCTATGCAGCGCTGGGCATAAAACTCTACCTGGCTGGAGTACAAGGTAAAGACTTCATTAATTGTAGGTGCAGTCACACGTTTTGGTTCTCCTGAAAAGTTGGCAGTGGCAAAAAAAAAAGTATGTGTAACCTTTGGAATAACCTAGTTTTCGTTTCCCAAACAATTCAGCCTGAGTTTCATCAACCCACAAAACAGTTTCCCAGTAGAGTTGTGGAGTGTCAAAATGCTCTTTGGCAAACTTCAGGTGTGCAGTAACCAGTTCCAGCGATTTCTTCTGAAGGCTTAAGTCTTGAAATCAGTATGCTTTTCTAATGAATACTGATATACACTTGAAATAAAAATATACTTACTTAAAGCAGATATCAGTG
Organism: Decapterus maruadsi; assembly: GCA_030347415.2. Taxonomy (NCBI): domain Eukaryota; kingdom Metazoa; phylum Chordata; class Actinopteri; order Carangiformes; family Carangidae; genus Decapterus; species Decapterus maruadsi. Next base: position 28,078,624 of record CM064899.1, read on the forward strand.
GAATGTTTTTGTTAATGTAAGTCCTAAATAGTCCTATTTTCCGTCAGCAATCACTTACATGGAGTGTTTCAGCCGTAACACAGTCTCTCCGTCACTCTGCTCTGCTGTAACCCGAAGAGAAAATTTTTCTTGTGGGATACAAGTGTTATCCAATGAGGAGAGAGAACGGCATGAAGGGCTGTGTGTGCAGCCAAGGGGTGCGCGTGAATGTGGTGACGTAGGGACGAGGACCAATAGATGCCTGACGAGGGCGGGGGCTGCTAACTCATGGTGCGTTCAAGGAAACTCGTACTTTGTGTTTTTCCTTCCTGTGAAGTCGTACCAGTTCGATCTGGTACGAGTTCACGGGTTGGAAGTTACGAGAGGCCGTTATAGTGCACTTTCACAGACAACAGGACGGTAAAAACACGAGCTACGGGTTGCCTGGAACGCTACAAAGTCGTAGTTGTGACTTGAAGCTGTAACTTACGGTTTCAAAAGCCTGCCTTGAATGCAGCATTAGCCGAAACGGCCGTACCGCTGATATCTGCTTTAAGTATACTTGAGAACAATTTAAAACACACTTACAGTAAAGTACAGAGACTGCTTGCTGAAAAACTGTCCCTGAAGGCAACACGCATCAGCGATTTTGCATGAATTTATCTCGAAAACAACTCTGTCTGGTAACATTGTGTTATTATCTCATAGCGTGGTGAATGTGCAGGTCACAACTTGTCCACCAGAGCGTTGTGGAGTTGATGGATTGTGTATTTGATGAGTTTGATGAGGGAAACCAAGAAATTCCATGAGCCTCCGTAGCGTAGCTCTGAGCAGCTCACGGCTCTGCTCCGCCGTTCTAAAAATAGCTTGCACCGACAAATAAAGGTAACGAACCCACTGCTATGACTATAGGGATTATGGCAATGGGCCAATTTGCCAAAATGTTGAACTATCCCTTTAAGTGTAATACTTTTTTTACCTGGGTTTAGCTGTTACTCCAGGTTCTTTTTACCTCACTGAGCATCCTGCGTCGTGCCTTTGGTGTCAGCTTGGCTGGGTGCCCACTTGTAGGGAGAGAAGCCACAGTACTATGGTCTGTATTTGTTAACTTGTCTAAATGTGGACTAGTGAGATTTGAGGTGACTCTTCAGTTTTATGCAGCTCTTCAATTCTTGAGGCTAGATCTCTGATCTGCGAGGCATGGTTCACATCAGCAGATGCTTCTTGTGAATAGCAAACTTTTATAGGTCAAAGCGGCCCTACACCTTGGCCCCAACCTCATTTCATTGTTTGGACTCTAGGTTTCACTCACACAGTATCTTCTTCTTGTTTTTTGTTTTTTTCTGGAGGGTTTACTTACTTTTTCCACCAGCGCTGTGCCTTTTCAATGCATGTTTTCACTAATAACATGCAATATTATAATTTTTTGTATGCTATTAGTTTAAGCACATTGTGTTTGTCTATACCTGTGACTTAGATGTAGATCTGATCACAATTTATGACCATTTAATGCAGAAAACTTGGTAAATCTAAAGGATTCACATTCTTTTTCTTGTCACTATGCGCCCATTTATAAAGGGAATGATCCACAGTAATGGTAGTCTACTGTGATTGATTAGTTTAAAGCCTCAAATCTGTGTTTTCCCCCTACCAAACAAACATTGTTGTCAGTGCATTTCACTTTAAATACCAAATGAATGTCAGGCAAAATGAGTTTCACTGTGCATGCAAGTCCTTGTTTGATATTTGTTGTCTTGCCGCCTGCAGCCCAGGTGTACGAGGAACTGGAGACTGGAGGAGCTTTTGATAAGGGGAATATTTCCCGCGGTAATCTCTTCCTTTCCGTCCATGATGCCGTTCTGTTTGCTCAGCACACCTCCGGCGAGAGGCGAGTCTCCCTAAAGGTATACAGGCCCGGCTGTAAGGGAATAACGTTATCATACAAATCCTTTTCATAACATCACATACAAACACCTGCTGTTCAAAGGTTCGGGGGTTATGGGTGAGAGATTAAGAAGAACTACAATAGCATGATTTATTTTCTAAGTAAGAAATTCCTCCTCTTCTTATTCTTTTTTTTTTTTTAAATAGCACAGCTTTTTGTCACCTTATCAGGTCCTACAAGGGTAAACAGAATATCACAGTGGCTCGTGCGACACAGTAAGTGCAGCCACAAACAAAGTTGTAAGTTACACCAAGGTCATGCAGCATGGTGCATAGAGTGTGCACACGGAGTAAAGCTACTTCATGAAAGGTACAGAGAGTATGTGTCGCTGCTGTAAATCTGAGAATAGGTCGGCTTTTTTTAAAGGTAAAAATATATTTAAAATACAGGTTGTATCCCTTCACAGTTATCTTTAACACGCAGGTCAAAAGTCAAATATTTTACACTTTTCCGCTGCCTCTTTCCTGACTGAATAAAAATGCAGGAGATCCAATCAAATCAAATCCATTTTATTTATAAAGCACAATTTAAACAAACACAAAGCTTTCCAAACTGCTATACAGTAAAACATAATAAAAAAGACAAAATACTAAAGATAAAAGACACAATTAAACATTTCAGGTGAGCACTCAGAGATTTTAAAGAGGGAGGTTGCATGGTTGAGATTGATGACTTGGTTGTTGTGACATCACAAAGTTACAGACGTCCTCATGGCAGTTTCTAAAGTCACCCTTTTATTATACTTAGCTAATATTGCATCTATACCATAGTTTGTTGATTGATTAAATTTATTGTCATTTCACATGTTACAAGAACAAGGCAACAAAATGCAAATTGCATTCACCCATACCAACCATAACACATAACAATACAATAAGTGCAAGCAGATGATATATGAATATAATATACATGTATTTTTCTATATACAGATGTGTTGTATGAATATACAGTAGTGCAATGATAGGGTCCTGAGTGGCATTGAGCTACAGTATGTAGTTGGTTCAGTGCATGTGTGAGGGGATGAGGCGCTGAGGGGCAGAGTTGAACAGTGGGAAAAATAAGCTGTTCCTGAACCTGGATGTTTTTTTTAACCTTAGCATATTCTATCTCTTTAAAGTCATGTCACAGTCTTGTGATTTTAATTTTAAATGTGTATGTTCACTTTGTTTGCAGCAGGAAGAGACAGCAAAAGAGGAGCATGGCTTTAGCATTAACGAGGAGGTGGATTTGGAGCAGGTGTGTACAGTACTAGTTTGCATTACATATATTCTACTGCCATGTAAAACCATTCATCTGAATCTAACCGCAATTTCACTTTTTATAGGAAATGTTTGAGCACTGATTGCTCCAGTGGAGACGAGCAGAGAAGAAAAGGCTAAAAATTGAAAACGATAATCCTCAGGGTCACTGTAATTGATGGAAATGTATTGTTGCCAAATTCCCTTTTTTGCTGACTATCAATCATCCAAATAAAATGTTCAACTTTGTGTTTGTGTGCACGGGAATCAGTACTTGACTCCGCTGCCAGGGGGTGGCATAGACCAGCACAAGAGACGGCAAGGAGCGAGGCGGCGAGCAGATAATGAGGGAAACTCAAGTCTGAGTTCGTACAGGCCTCACAGTGACTGCAGAGTTCGAACCTGCTGAGTGCGCAGTCCTACACAAGTGGACCTGTAATTAACTGACTAATGTGCACGGCCACAGCTGTGAGGCGCGGCCCAGCTGAGCAGCCCGGCTCAAAGTCCCTGTGGAGAGCAGAAAAAGGCTAAAACACAACAAATTGCATCAGCAGATTTGAAGCTTTGTCGTCTTCTAAACTCCATTTAGCTTCCACAGCCTGCATCATCCCCACCCCCTCCTGAAAAAGAGGAAGAGAATGAAGCTACAACAACCAAAATAACCCTTGTAATTGTTGCCAGCAGCAGCAGCAACAGCAGTGGAGAGAGCGTAACAAAAAAGAAATAAGTGGGCCAGCTTAGCTAACTTGTGTTTGTGTTGTAGCAGGTGCTCGGAGGCCTGTGGTGTGTGGTGCCTAGCAGCGGCGGGGAGCTGACAGTGGCTGCTGCTGGTGTTGTTGGTGTCTGTGATGCATGAATGGATTTATGGAGCTATTAAGAAATCATCCTAAGGTATTCTGGCACGCATCTGCTATTCTGCTTCTCCTCTCCTCTGCAGCAATTTGGCACCACAAGTGATTACAAGGTTTCTATGGCCATCAGCTTTAATTTGGAGCTCTGGGAAAGTCTCTCATCACTTAATGTGGGTGTGTGTGTGTGTGTTTGTGTTTCATCACCTGCAGCTCATCCTTCTCTTTCTTTTCTCCCTCATTGTTTCCTTAAAGCTCTTTCTTTGAGTCTGATTTAATGAATGTGAATTTGGGGGAAAATCATGATTGAAATAATTTATTTGCCAATTGTTTTCATCAGCTGCTCTGCTGCTCTGCTGACTGACTTAACATGCTCACTCCTACTTACTCATAAATATATATAAATATACACACAGCCCATACTAATCACTGAGCTGATTTTCAGTATGAAGTGTGGTTTAGATTGGAGAAGTGTCAAAATGAAGTATATACTTAAAACAGTAAGTACATACTAAAATAAAGCCCTCTTCTTGGAGTGTGCTGTTGACTCTACAATTACGCAGTTCAACACACAAAGACACTTAATTATTTTTACCACAGCAAAACAACTGACTCATATATTATAACATTTACTGTCACTGCTTTACAGAATGATGAAGTATGAAGATTTGATATTGAAGCCAGTTGGAAAATATTGAATGTTACACGATTATCTCTACATCAAACAGTTGATCAAGCTTTATTTGTAGAGCACTTTTCAGACAGAAAAAAGCAGCCCAACTTGTTTAACATGATAAAATAATAAACATTTATGCACATAGACACACACACAAACATCAAATTAGGAACACTGAGGAATAATTTGCAATGGGCTAATATATACACTACAAACAAAAAGTTCGCGATATTCGACTTTGGGGTGAAATTTATTGAAAATGAAAAGAAGTAGAAGTATGTAAATGCAATTTCTTATTCTCAATCAATGTATTTGAAACAAGAGCCAGCAACATTGGCGGGTAAACCACAACAAAACATGACTGTTTCAATACAAACTGTCATTGAACCAGAGCATTTAGTGGTGGATTCATGGATCGGACACTAATATTGTGATGTTTGTGGTAATGCATCTGGGGGGTATTCCATCAAAGTCGCTAAGAACATCCAGACTATGGCGTAATCTTGAAGCTTGAATGAGCGAGAACTCCAAACCAAGCCCCGACCCGTTCCATCAAAGGAGATCAGCTGGCTCCACTTGACGCTAATTCAAGCCTCAGCTGTAAGCCTCACCTGGTCCAAGCCCACATCAGTCGAGTGCCGAACATATCATAAAATGGCCGAAAGCAAAGGGAATGAACGCAGCGAAGCTTCTCCACAGCTACTAAACGCTGCTTATGGAGATTTATGATGAATATAAGGACTGTACAAGAAGAAAAGAAAACACTGCTCTAGATGGATTGTCTGTTAAAACAGTGATTAAACTATTAAAATGACTCTGTAGTAAAAGCTGTATCTACTGACACCGTGAGTGAGGGAGGTGGTCAGATGAACGGCCTGCTGGGTAACTTTACACAGCAGCTTGTTGGCCACGCCCCCAGCATCCCTACCTACCAATAAGAAATAAAGGTGTAAGTCCCAAAAGATACTTTAATCCCCGCATCAAAGTGAATAGTAACACATATTAACAATTCATTTAGCCCAACACCTAAATAAATTCACAATGTATTAATTTAAGTGATATTTATCACATTTATCAACTATCTCATGTGGTTTATCACATATTTCAGAATTGACAGTAGAAAATCAGATTTACCAAATCCATCAATGAAGTGATAGTGAATAGCAGTTTTAAATGCCTCAGTTTCATTTTACTATTTTTTAAATTCGTTTTTGATTAATTTTATCTTTTTAATTTTTTAATAGACTTTTTTTTAAAATATGAATTTCATTATTTTATATCTTATCATTCAACATTACCTAGCTACATGATGGTGAGTGTGTAAAAACACCAGCAGAACTGTCTTTTAGGCATTTTTTGAACATAAATGGAGTTAATCTTCACCTTAATCCTGCTCCAGACCAGGATTGGCCGGCAGCATAAGTCACCATGGTTACAAGGATAGCATTCGTGTTAACCACTTTGATGGAACGGAGTCGAGGCTCAGGTTGATGGAACGGAAAGTCGGAGCTTAGCTCCAAGTGTCAGGCTTAGCCCGAACCATGTTTCCATGGTTACCGAGGTGGAGCTAATCTTTGCCATGTTGATGGAACTGAACTCTCACTCAAATAAGCGAGACTTGGCCATTTAAGCCAGACTTTGAGCTAAGCGAGCTTGATGGAATACCCCCCTGGTTAGAGAGCAGCATGTTATTGTTATAAGGACTGAAACGTTGAACAGTTGGACATGTGCATTCAAAACTTTCATTCATTCAAAAATTTTCATACCAAATCCCAGTGTAAATGGGAACAGTACATATTGATGAACACTGTGGGATTGTAGCCAAGTGGCTAATTTCCATCCCCATCCCATTGGCAGGTTGATGTTAGACATAAAAACAATGAAGATAAAAGCACCAGAGGCAGGACTACGGCAATAGATCAATGCATCATGCATCACACCTTGACACCTTACACAAACATATATGACATGAACAACATACGTATAAAAAGTAGTAAGGTGACCAAGAGATTACAGAACAGTTATACAGTGCTAATTAAATTTGATGAGTGCAAGATTAAATTTATTCTGACTGCACAATGCTCCAATAAAGTGCAGGACTGACTTAAATTGCACTATGTCCATGGCACACGATTGCACATGCAGATGTGTGTGTAATATTGCACTAAATTTGCATACATAAATGTATTATGTACACACACTATTGTATGGAATTAAGATACATAAGTATCCCTAACTTTTTGTGAGTAGTTTTTCAGACATTATAGTACAGAATCAGTGAACACACTGAAGTTTATTGAACATGTATATTCCCAGCCATCAGTGTCACTCACCTCTCAACTCCCTCATTACTTCGTATTCTTTTCATTTATCTAAAATTTACTTTTGGCTTTGGCCTGTTTTGCTTCTTCTTTTTTTTTTTTTAATTTGACCTTCTCGTCTCTGTGCTATACAATTATCCCTTATCAGCGGGGCTATAGGTAGTCAGAGAAACCAACCCCCCAACCCCAACCTCCTACCCCCACACCCCCTAACCTTTCTGTAGGTCAACCGGCGATTACATTGAATTATGAAATGCTTCTAGCTAAATCCTTTTTCATGAGATACCGTTATAATGGACCGGCTTCTCAATCCCTGTAATTGCGAGTTCACATAAAAATTAATTTTACACCCCTTGCACATTCATTGACCATGATGGTTTAATTAACAAGGTCGCCTTTTTAGAAATTTGAAACGGAGAGATTTATGTATTAAATTTGTTTACACGCCCAGTGGTTTCATACTATTGAGACTAATTGCGCGGTGTCAGAGGGTATCTCCTCTTTGAGTCATGGGACCTTGTCATTTAGTGCTCGCCCTGCTTTTATCATGAAAAAAAAGCCGCCTCTGAGACAATATTCATCTCTCTGACCTTTTAAGAATCAAGATTTGAATTTGGAGCACTTTAATAAAGAGCAAAGGAAGTCAAATTTTTATTAAAATGCTTCGGTGCGAGCTTCTGAGAGTCGTCTCAGGAAATGAGGATGATAGAGCAACACCAAAAAAAAGAAAAAAGAAAAACACTTGTGGAAATTTAAATAATGGCTGTTTGACATTGATCAAGCGACAGCAGTTGGTGCTTTGCATATGCATTTCACAGGGCCCGTGTTTGACGGGTAGAGGGATGGTGCGGGGTGTAGCGAGATGGTGGGGGTTTATTCTGCTTCATTAACACACCACTTTGCAGCCAGAGAATCATAAATCTCGATTGTGCAATGTCAGCAAATTGTCTTTGGACAGGGTTTATTTACAGAGTAGCTGAGGGCAAATCTGACCACTGATAACTGGTGTTAATTAATGCTGTGTATTGTCTCTCCAGTTAGTTCACCCAGCAATTAAATGCACCAACAATGGAGCCTCTCCTCTGGTGATTAATTAAGGCATGCATTTTATGGAGTCAGTATCTCTGGTTAATAATTTACATTCTGAATTAAGCCACAACACCAACGTCTGATGGAAACATAAAGCACCTGTTTTTTTTTTTGTTTTTTTTTACTTTTCTCTTTAGCAACTTGTAGATGGAACACGTTCTTTCATTTCATGCTGCCACATTTTTGCAGTAAAACCAATCACTGTGTTAATTATTTCCAAAGCTATTGACCTTTATGGAATGATATTAACTACAAACAGTTTGTGAAACTGCGCCAGCAAGAAAACCTCTGAGAGCTCTGTAGTTTGTTTGTGTTTTTTAATATATTATTTTTGTGGGAAGGAATTAATTTAAAGTTCACAAACCAGTGTCACAAACCAAGCTGAAACAAGTAGATAAAGCCTTTAGGAAGATAAACAAATTTGACCTTCCTTCTGAACACAACCGTCAAGACAAAGATAGATTTGCAGCTATCGCGTTGGACACATTCGCGAAGTCGGCGTGTGTCATCGGTTTACTGTCTTATCAGCCTCATCAACTCATTAAACAGAGCGGCAGGTACTGTTTGCTCTCCTGTCTTCTTATTAGATAAAAACTGCAGCGTGATGACTGCAGATAGCGGCTCCTCACTGAGCCGTTGGAATATCAGCAGGGAAATTAGACGAGACAATGCAAAACAGCGCAGTGTGGTGCAACGCAAAAGGGAACTCATTAGAGCAGTGCAGCCTGGGAGGAAACCACAGGATGCTTTGCAACATGTCATCAGGGGTGTTGTGAGTGTTATTACACAATCATAATTTGATATCTTGTGCAGGATTGCTTTATTAATTCTGAGCATCTTGCATGATATAGACACAGGCCAAGAAAGGGGCTGAAATGAGTGGATGAGCTTTGATGCAGTATGGTGACTTAAAGGGATAGTTCACCCAAAATTCAAATTTTACTCATTATCTACTCACCCTCATGTCGACTAAGGGCTGTGAGAAGTCCTCCATTCCTTCTCTGAGTTACGGGGGGTCCGTGCAGCAGTATTTGTCCATATAATGGTTGTAAATGGATACCACTTTTCTTCCTCCAAAAAGACACACCAAAAAACATCCAAACTGCTCGTCTGTAATGTCCCTCTTGTATTGAAGCCCCGACATGAGAAATTGTTCCGGAAAAAATTAAATAAGTCTGGGGCGGTGTTTAGCTCAGTTGGTAGAGCACCTGCCCCATGTGTAGAGGCTATAGTCCTCGCTGCAGGCGGCCCCGGTTCGAGTCCCGCGTCGGACGGCCCTATCCTGCGTGTCATTCCCCCCCTCTCTGCCTCCCATTTCCTGTCACTCTCTGAACTGTCCTATCTAATAAAGGCATGAAACGCCAAAAAATACACTTTAAAAAAAAAAAAAAAAAAAGTCTATATTTTCAGCTTGTTTGTAGAGGAAGCTCCCAGAGTCTCAGTTCACTGCTCTTCCTGTTCTCATGTTGGGGCTTCAATACAAGAGGGACATTACAGACGAGCAGTATGGAGGTATTTGGATGTTTTTTGGTGTGTCTTTTTGGATGAAGAAAAGTGGTATCCATTCACAATCATTATATGGACAAATACTTCTGCGCGGACCCCCCCGTAACTCAGAAAAGGAACGGAGGACTCTGAAAATTCTCACAGCTCTTAGTCGACGTGAGGGTGAGTAGATAATGAGTGAAATTTGAATTTTGGGTGAACTATCCCTTTAAAGCCAGAGTATTTGTCTACTGATGGGGGCCCATCTGCACTGAAACGATGTCAACATATAGCTGTGAATATATGATGATAGCCATATGCATGTAAACATGTTTTTGCAGGAAAGCAGTGATGATTAGCCTAATGCACGGTGTAAGAGCCATCAGTCACATCCAGTCACTTCTTCACACTCCAACAGGCTCTATTAAAGTCAGGCTTGAGGAATTGAACTGTCATGAGAGCGGCCCTGTCTTGACAGCTGAGTAAGACTCCAAGGAACAAGACACCGGCCGTGTCTGAGTGTCTACAAATGTCTGTCAGATACAGAGCGGTGGTGGCGGCGGCGGCAGTGGTGGGCCGAGGCCATTAACTATACAAGCATTAGTGAAATTGACCCCTGCTTCAACTGAGTAATACATCAGAATCATTAACGCAAATTAACTTTGCAGCCAGCTCCACATGAAAGTGCCCCATGCTGTTCACCATGCGATTCTCATTAACCTCAAAACAACACACACACACACACACACACACACACACACACACACACACACACACACACACACACACACACACACACACACACACACACACATTGACAGGAAGCAAAGGGAGGAAATGAAAGATTGGTGGATTTGGATTTCAGTAGAAAAATGTTCTCTAGACCAGCTTTGGTTCTTCTCTATTGTTATCTACTGGTCCCATGGGTCTGTCTGTCTGTCTGTCTGTCTATCTGTGTCTGTCTGTCTGTCTGTCTGTCTCTGTCTGTCTGCCTGTCTGTCTGTCTCTGTCTGCAGAGGAAACACCTGTGTGAAGAAGAGAAATCTCTGACTTTCATCTCAATAAAACAGCCGAGTGGGGAGCAGGCAGCCGTTTGCAGCCTGTTTACCTCTCCATCATCACTCGCTTCTCATCAGGGGGAAACTTCAACTGTGCAGGTGATTATTAACTCTTTCTTTTTTAATTAGAGCTAAATTAAATGTGTTCATTGGATGAGTGAAGAATTTTAACGGCGATACATGATATTAAATTTCAGGACAGTCGATATTATAATAATCATGATCAGGCTTTTATTGCCTCTTTGTCTGCTGGAGTCATTAAGTTCATATAAACAAATATAATGTGGTATTTAAGCTCCGCTCCAACGTGCTTTATTTCCTAACAGCCTGAAGTGAATTCAAGCATCTTCATGCACAACCACTTAGGCTTATGAGGCGTTTTCCTGTTATTGTGACAGCAACTTGTGTGTTTGGTGATTCAGTGCACCTGGAGCTCTATAAACAGCTGCTTAACTGCAACACATTATGACTACACACTCACCTCTCTCATGCATTTTAATTCCCAGTGACTGCCAAACTTCTCCACAGCTGATTTTAGAGGTAAAGCAATAAAACCGATGTGCAGTATATGTCAGTTTAAATAAAATAGTATGAAATACTACACAGTAAAAGTGCGCTCCAGGAGTTGGGCAACTATACAGCCGAAATAATGTATTTTTATAAAAGATATTTATTGCACTTGCTTAATATCACTGACTGCTGATATATTTCCCTGCTATTACAGCATACAACTTAATCACAGCCGTATAAAAGTGCTCACAAGTAAGAGTTATTACAAATCTGAATCTCGATTTCCTGCTGTAATGACCTGTATTGACCACAGGATGGCACTGTGGCTTTGTCTTTAAAGCCGTCGCTCTGCTCATGTATGATCAGCAGCAAAAAAAAAAAAAAAAACTTTGAAGAAGTCTCAGATTCCCCCAAAGGAAACCATGAAAGACAAAGTTGTGAAGGCTGGAGCTGAGGCGATTAAAAAAAAAAAAGTATGACTTTAAAAGAGCTGGTGTTGTGATCTTGTTCCCTGTGATCCATATATATTGAGCAAAGGGAGAGTGATGGTTGAGTGGGGACTGCAGCACCTCAGTGGCCCCCGCAGATGAATGAAGATGCAAATGGAAGGGAGGGGAAAGTTAAAGCCTTTAGTGACACTAAGCACACCCCAGAGGCCGCGGGTGCACAGCTCCTCAGCCACGGCACATCAAGGACACGCCACGCGGCCCCCTCTCGGCACGCATCACATCCCCGTCCATCTACATTTTCATCCAGACAAACACTTGACTCCCTTATGCCGAGCTGAGCCAATGACAAGAGACAGATGTGCCCTCCTCGGAGGATCCGGTTTGATAAAGCTGCTGCTCCGCAAAACTATAAAATAACCCACAGAAACCAGTGAAGTAAAAAAAAAAAAAAAAGAGAGAGAGAGAGAGGGAGAAAGGCCTACTTTACATGAGAATAGATATACCTAGAAACCGTACCCTCACACGCCGGCTTTTTCCTTGGCTGTAAATGTCAATTTCATGTCAGATTCTTTCTCTATTCATCCATGACGTCTGTGATTGCTTCATCCCTTTGCATGAGAATGGCTTGAAATGAACATTTGCCTATTCTGGCGCTCAGACGTCTGTAAATGAAATGCATCTTAAAGGAGCAGGTATGGCAGACAATCTCACCATCACAGTTTTCTGCTTTATAGAATATGAAAATTGTGCACTGTCCCCGTGTAGTAGCCTACATCCCCCCCTGAAGTTATGCAGCATGGCTAAAAACAGGCCCCAGGTCTTTTCTGTAGGTTTTCTTCTTCATCCACTAAGAGAAGCTTTTCTATTTTTATTTTTTTTCATTTTTTCCTGGTGGGACCTCGGCTGTGCAAAGGAAGGAGTGTCACAACCATGATGCCGGCCCCATGTGGCATGTTGTTTCTGTGAGTTATTCAGGCATACAGTACTCTGGCTTTCCTCTCCACTGGTTACAGAAATACAGGTGAGCCCGCAGCAGGTGAACCTGTCATAGTCAGCACCTGCAAGATCCTAACAGCCAGCGGGGAGGAAAAAAAAACAACAACTGAAGGACGGAGGAAGTTTTGTCGTCAGGAGTTGTGCTGCCGTATACCACCTGGGAAGCTCCGCCGATGAAGGTGAAACACAATGTCATGGTGGGAAAGACAAACTGCTACAAAACGTCACCACTACATGCACTAAGATGTCTTATTTTCCTTCGGAGCAACTTATTTATGCAGTATTTATTTAGAAACGCTGCAGAAGAACATACTGTGTGCGTCAGATTCATTATTAAGGTAATAAGTCAAAACTCAAATCCATGCCCTCTTGGCCTTTTCGAGCATCGCTCACACACAGCTCTGCTCGGCATTATAATTTGTTTAAATGTTGATTTATGAACTAATTGTCTGTAATTGCTGCTTAGCTCCACTGTTAATCCAAGCTGTCTGCCTCCTGAAGCACATTAGGCCAGATTTGTATAATGAAGTAATTAGTTCAATTACGACGAAGAAAGTAGGGATAGCGTAAAAGAAAGTGGGAACGAGAAGCCAGAAAGTACTCGAGTGCCACGAGCGTCTCGCTATTATGAAACTGTTTGTCTCAGCAGAGTGTGTGAAAACACCCTCATTGTAAGCAAATGCTCTTCTTAATTAAAGCTTGCACGTGTCAACAAAGTTAATTTGAATCTTCTAATATGGACATTTGCAGATTACTGACGCCGTCGTCATCCCGGACCTCCCATGCTGCGGCAAGTTATTTCAGCTTGCTAACAATCGTCGCCCCTCCAACACCTTCAAAAACTAAAAACAAACAACTAGAGCTTCATGTCTCTGTCTGACTTCTGTCACCCACTAGCAGCTTCCATCACAACCAAAAGTGCCCCATTGTCTGCTAGCATTGTCATTGTTATTAGTCTTTTTGGATTGCCTGTGGAGGTATCGGCAGGCTCTGGGGAAGCAGGCGCCAGGCTGGATAATTAGTTGTTCTTCGATGCCAGACGGGCACGACGCCGTCTCTCTTGGAGGGGAAATGGAAAGTGGCATCACTATCACAGTAACACCGGAACAACCTTTGGTGTGAGGGCCGGGTTCCAGTGCATCTGTCACACCACTAGTCATCTACCCCGCTGGCAAGACAATAATGCTAATACCAGCCCGGCAACACACACAGCACGGATAATTGCTTTATCCGAAACGGCATTGTATTCTTGTCGTATTTGTCACAATTAGTTGTGGTTTTGGTTCGGATCGATACTGAGTTTTCGTATCGGCATCAGAGATGAGAGCAAAATTTCACTACATGCACTGATCAATTTTGAGAATTTGGGCTATTTTTCTTCCTTAACATGTATTCTTTCAGAAAAGTCGAAAGTCGGTGGTTATTTTACTTCATTTTGTATCTTTCATCAGTAGATTTCTCCTAAATTTAAGTTAACATGCTACAGTGACATACTGTGCTGTACCTGTTGTCTGACCCATGTCATGTCAGGTATCATTGTAAAGTTCTCTCTCCTGAACAATTATATAGGCTCCAAAAATTGTTGTTTCCTCCGTATCTGCAACCAACCGTAAAAGTACGATTTACATTAACAATCTAGGGAATTCTACAATACAAGTCTTTAAAGGTCATACTCTGAGTCCAAAATCTCCACTTCAGCAGCACTTACAGACACCAAACCTTCCAGTTTTATTCCTGTCTATATTCTGAAGGTTTGTACAGAGAGGATTGTTGATATATCATTCAAAACCTGATTTATACAACATTTTGTTCCTAAAACAAGGCAAAATTAGATTTTTAAGGGCTGGTGACAGTATTTTCTCATTTACAGGGTGATAAAAAGAGATATCCAAAATCCTCCTCTGTAAAAAGTTCTGACTCTAATCTGTCAACAAAGTAAAACAAGAATTTTGAAATTGGCTTGATTTTGGCTGAAATTGTTCAGATTTCGGTTCTGGAAATCTATGCAAAATATTCATTAGATAATGAAATAGATACATTTACATATTTAAACATAACATTTGACAAAACTTGTAATACAAAAATATTTGTATTAATGTAAGTGATAAACTTGGGAAGTTTCATGGTGATATCCAACACAGTCTCACTCCCAAGGCGTAATAAACGGACGTTTGGTCAGGGCCCTTGCGCGTTGTTTCCAGACGCTCAAGGTACCCCTCAGCGTGGGACCTGAACGCACAGGGTTTTCAATTGATTTTAATGCAATCCCCTCCGCGGCGATATGTGCCGCTCAGAGCAAGTGCTCCAGCCATCCATTCACTCCTATTCCGATCCGCAATTTGGCCGCAAAAATAACATTTCAACATATTTTTATGACATTTCTAGCGAGAAATGTATGTTTTACTCTCTAAATATATGTTGAATGAAAGCAAATTGTGTTTAATTTGTCCTGTAACGATATCAGACAATGTGCTTGTGACTGTCGAGCGCTGTCGAGCCGCTTTGGGCGTCTTGTTGCCATAACAACGGCCCGCTGAGACTCCGTTCCGGAGCCAAAATCATGGATGAATCGATCGGCCGTGATGACAGATTATGAACCTGCAGCTTTTCCAGCCTGCTAAGCAATGTAAACTGCAACGTGACCTCATTTTAACCGAAAGTATATTCAACGAAGGATTCAAACGATTTACAGGCCGGACCCATTTCACCAGCCGACCGACATGCGGACCACTTGTTGACGTCATTTGGCGCCAACGCTGGACGGGACACTGCCATCTACGGTGTCTCGGCAACTACAACACCTTGGTCACGCACCAACAGTGTGTTTTGTCAGTCAGCTGTGATCATGGGGAGTGGAAATTAAGCCATGTTGATTTAATTCAACAAAATGTGAATAGACAGTGAGGAATCAGAACAGTTAGAATGCTCTTTTTCAACAAAGTCCAAATGATTCAAGTAACTCAAGTCATGTAGGCCTATATTTTTTTTTAATTCCAGAAAACAACATTTCTCCCCCCTTCTCCCTCCTCCCTCCTAGGAACCTTAGTTTATAATATAGTGTAGAATGAACCCATCCACTGTAGTAATGTTTATGCACAACTGCATCAGTTTAGCTAGCTCCTTTATTTCTGGTTTTACATTGGACAAGCTGATTAGGCTCCATTTTCAAGAGACATATTTCCACATCAATTCTTTTTAACTTCCACATGCTTTAGGTTATACGCCTGAAGTGTTCAGCGGTTTATCAGGGGACTAGGGCCATCCACAGACCTGTCCGACCTTCACAGGGGTCACAGGTCAACTTTTCATGTCAAATTTGACAAATTTTGCACTAATTCTATAGGGAAAAATCACCAATTCTTTGAGCTGGGAAGTTGAGCTGTTATATCCTGGTTCAGACTGTGGAATAGATTGATTCTGCAAAAAATCAGAGCTGTGCTCCATTCAGAAGGGTCAAAAATGGCCATGGTAAGTGTCAAAGGTCACAGGGGTCAAACATCAGAGTGAATCCTAACAAAACACACACGCTTTAAGTAATCATCATGAAATTTGGGTCAGTTGTATATCAGAGAGTCCTCTATCAAAATATTGTGGTCCCGTTGCGCTGGGGGCCCCTGGGGACCCCTGGGGGCCACTTTGCTTTCCCATGCTCCCACAGAGTCGGGTGTCGGAGTGATGGATAAAGGCATCACCGTGAATCCACAGGCCAAGTTTCAAGTGATTTGGTTGGTTTCTATGGAAACAGCGGCCTCAAGGAGACAGAGGAAAAGCCCGCCTCTCGAAAAGTAATGGCTTGATCAGGACCGAAAGCACATCAACGCGTTCATCTTGGGCCCCCGGAACCACTGATATCAAATTCAGAACTGTGCGACTTTTGGAAATATTTTTCATCCATTTTGGCTTTTCAGATTCAGAGCCTGTCAGACTTAAAGCCTGAGAGACCCTCTGAGTCAGAAAAGCCAAAATGGATGAAAAATATTTCCAAAAGTCGCACAGTTCTGAATTTGATATCAGTGGTTCCGGGGGCCCAAGACGAACGCGTCGATGTGCTTTCGGTCCTGATCGAGCCATTACTTTTCGAGAGGCGGGGCTTTAAAGAGCCGCATTCCTCTGTTTCCTGGAGGCCGCTGTTTCCATAGAAACCAACCGAATCACTTGAAACTTGGCGTGTGGACTCATTCTGAGGCCCTTATGCACCACCCCGACACCCAACTCTGTGAGAGCATGGGAAAATGGCCCCCAGGGCCCCCCATGGCCCCCAGCGCAACGGGACCACAATATTTTGATAGAGGACTCTCTGATATACAACTGACCCAAATTTCATGATGATTACTTAAAGCGTGTGTGTTTTGTTAGGATTCACTCTGATGTTTGACCCTGTGACCTTTGACACTTACCATGGCCATTTTTGACCCTTCTGAATGGAGCACAGCTCTGATTTTTGCAGAATCAATCTATTCCACAGTCTGAACCAGGATATAACAGCTCAACTTCCCAGCTCAAAGAATTGGTGATTTTTCCCTATAGAATTAGTGCAAAATTTGTCAAATTTGACATGAAAAGTTGACCTGTGACCCCTGTGAAGGTCGGACAGGTCTGTGGATGGCCCTAGTCCCCTGATAAACCGCTGAACACTTCAGGCGTATAACCTAAAGCATGTGGAAGTTAAAAAGAATTGATGTGGAAATATGTCTCTTGAAAATGGAGCCTAATCAGCTTGTCCAATGTAAAACCAGAAATAAAGGAGCTAGCTAAACTGATGCAGTTGTGCATAAACATTACTACAGTGGATGGGTTCATTCTACACTATATTATAAACTAAGGTTCCTAGGAGGGAGGAGGGAGAAGGGGGGAGAAATGTTGTTTTCTGGAATTAAAAAAAATATAGGCCTACATGACTTGAGTTACTTGAATCATTTGGACTTTGTTGAAAAAGAGCATTCTAACTGTTCTGATTCCTCACTGTCTATTCACATTTTGTTGAATTAAATCAACATGGCTTAATTTCCACTCCCCATGATCACAGCTGACTGACAAAACACACTGTTGGTGCGTGACCAAGGTGTTGTAGTTGCGTCCGAGACACCGTAGATGGCAGTGTCCCGTCCAGCGTTGGCGCCATGGCAATGACGTCACATCCTCGGTAGAACGCGGAAGTGGTCCGCATGTCGGTCGGCTGGTGAAATGGGTCCGGCCTGTAAATCGTTTGAATCCTTCGTATGAATATACTTTCGGTTAAAATGAGGTCACGTTGCAGTTTACATTGCTTAGCAGGCTGGAAAAGCGTGCAGGTAGTCATAATCTGTCATCACGGCCGATCGGCTTCATTCATCCATGATTTTGGCTCCGGAACGGAGTCTCAGCGGGCCGTTGTTATGGCAACACGACGCCCAAAGCGGCTCGACAGCGCTCGACAGTCACAAGCACATTATGTCTGATATCGTTACAGGACAAATTAAACACAATTTGCTTTCATTCAACATATATTTAGAGAGTAAAACATACATTTCTCGCTAGAAATGTCATAAAAATATGTTGAAATGTTATTTTTGCGGCCAAATTGCGGATCGGAATAGGAGTGAATGGATGGCTGGAGCACTTGCTCTGAGCGGCACATATCGCCGCGGAGGGGATTGCATTAAAATCAATTGAAAACCCTGTGCGTTCAGGTCCCACGCTGAGGGGTACCTTGAGCGTCTGGAAACAACGCGCAAGGGCCCTGACCAAACGTCCGTTTATTACGCCTTGGGAGTGAGACTGTGTTGTGATATCTGTCCCCTATTCACCTGTAGTGTCTCCCCTTAAAATCCTCCATAAAAGACACACATCTGAAATGTTCGAGCAGCTTTATCTTCTCTAGACTAATTTTCTAAACTTGTTACTCGACCTCCCAGACGCTGCACCCTCTTCCTCCAGCAGCGCCTCTCCCATCGTGACGTCACAGCTGGAGCTCTTGGTGTCCGGTGGTGTGGCGTGACCGCTCCGCTGGCGTCTGCGTGTGATGTGGACGATGACGAAGAAGACGAAGACGCCTGCCAGCGAGGTGCCGCCGAAGCCCAGCAGGAGGCCGTACAGGACGGGCAGGAGGACCACCTCCAGAGGCCCCTTGGAGTACGGAGGAACAGGAGCCCGCTGCACCATCAGATCCAGGTCACGCCAAGTCAGATCCCCCACTGACACACACACACAAACAAGACACACACACACAGACGCATTTGAAGTCTGAAAGTCTGAAAGGACTATGGGAGCATTTTTGTCAAGTTTTAACTTGTGTGAAACACCCGGAAGGATCAAAAAAAAAAAAAAAAAGGGACAGGTGATAATTACATTTTTGAATTTCTAGGTATCCTGGGAAATACTGAGAGTGTTGATGTTGAGAAGTAATGAGTTGGAAGCATGCCCACGGCCACCAAATCTAATCCGGCATCTCATCGCAACACTTAATACATTCAGGGTTCAGTGAAACATTACATAATTTGTCTCTCCGGCAGCCTCCAGAGGGATAACCCAAAAAAGAAAAATCTCCCCTTGACATCAGCGGCCTCAGATGTTTGGGATTAGACTTTGTTCTCCATCGCTTATTCTGCTTTATAATAGCTATATGTCTCTCTCTCTATTGGATGAATCATACCTCCTCTTTTCTTCTTCTTCTGGCGTTTATGGTTCTGGTGTTTGGCACCCGATGGGACGTTCAAAGAGCTCACGTATTTGTGATAACCGTCGACGTAGCGTTTCAGGTTCAGGGCCTTGTCCTGGTTGACGTTCTTCCCCACTTCTGTGGGAAAAAAAAACACACGCACACACATCAAGCACAAGGACCGATTCCAAAAGTGCATCCCTGCTTGCATAGTACATATGCCACCCAATAAAAATAATGTGTAAACTTGTATTTAATTGTTGTTTTCTTCCCATGAACATAATTAGTTCTGGCAGGAGAACAACTGTTGTCCTTCAGTTCAGACTGAAACAACAAAACGAACCACTCAACTTTCTACGTACGAGTAGATCTCCTCAGAACTGCAATCAAGTGCACGATAATTGCCACAGTCTGCATCCAAACCTTTTTTTTTTCCCCCATCAAAGTCACCACTGCCCCCCTCCCTCTCCGTCCTTTTCTCCCCCCCTCCCTCGTGTCTTATAACTCATCTCTTCCCATCCTCTCCTTGTCTTGTCTTTTTTTTTTTTTTCCTCCACCGACGCTGCTGATGAAAGGAGCAGATGGTTTGTTCTGTGGCTGGTGTCAGCTCCACTGAGTCCTCTGTCAGATCATTTACACCTCCCTCTATCCAACGCCACTCGGCTGTGGAGTTTGTGTGCACACTGGACTGCAACACATGCCAGAGACTGGCAGCGTGCAAAATATGCCACTTTTTGAAGTTCCAATTAATGCGGATCTCAAAAGTGATGAAGCAATTACGCACCATTGTTAAAGACTCGAGGAGGCCTCCTTGACCGAAATAAACCAATTTTAAAAACACACCGCCATGTCCCCCCTCCCCAAAATGAGGCTTTGTTCCAATTTCCTTTTGTCAGGGGACATGCTGCGATGTCTGCTCATGAGATTTGCTGCTATCAACAACACCCGCCTGTATACAAAAAGTTAACTGTATTAAATTGAAAACCATTATGGTGGCATTAGACAAAATTGTTCTGTTTAAAAAAAAGGAAAAAGAGGAAATTATTCAGTGCTACAGCAGGCACGAGTTTGCCTCTCACCAATGGCGATGTCTGCTCTGCCGATGTGCTGCAAGGCGCGTGAAAGCCTGTCGTAGTAGGTCTGCTTGCCGTACTTCAGCAGCCAGTCTGTCAGGGCCGTCCGGCACTGAGCCTCGCTATCTGCTAAACACAAAACATATGGCCTTCACACAGACAGGTTCCTGCCAGGAAAACTCCCCAAGCTGAGCCGGACAGACAGGTCCCTGGATGTACTTCTTATTTCTACCTTATTACCCGGCTCATAGCGGTGCCTGTTCTCTCTGAGAGCTGCCTCTGACAACTCTGTTCTCCTCTCCTTGATATTTATGACTCTAACTTTTAATGCATGAGACATAACATCTCTGAAGTGTGTCTGTGGTGTGCAAAGTGCCAAGTCTCAGGTGAGACGTGTTTCAAATGACGATGATGCACGAACCCTCGGCGGAGGAGGAGGCGACGTCTCTCTTGGCTCGGGGCTTCAGATCTAGTTGATTTTTCTCTGGCGAGAGGCGCTCGAGATGCTGGAAGATGTTCTCCTCTGGGTGAGAGAGGGCAAACAGAAGGTCCTCGCACTCTTTAGACGTCAGCAACTCCACTAAACGCTCCAGCTGATATACATCAAGGTCTTCTGCCACTGCATACACACACAGCACAGCACAAACTTGTGTCTCATCTTCAGGAAGAGGAGAGATGAGATGACACCAGAAAAGCCAATAAGAGGTGGAGAGAGAGCAATTTATATAACGGCAATCAGAGGCCGACTATTTCTCCAGAGTGAAAGAACTGAGAACAGCTCAGAAACCAGCTCAAAGTGAACTGAGGTGTTGAGAACATGTGGATTAAAGACTAAACTACCACACTAAATAAAATCCTAAAATCTATAGCCTACTGATGGCAAAAGTACCAAGTATCATCCTCCATTGTCTCACTGTTTAAGACTTTGCAAATATCAGATAGGCCTACTGACTATATGACATTTCACATTGGCAATGCAATGTCAAGTCTTGGAAAAGATAGGGAGTGCTATCAGCTAGCTTAGCCTGGTACAGTACGGTGGCCCTGAAAGATTGACACAATACAACTGTAAGAAAACACATGCAACACAAACATAATGTAAATTCAGAAACAAATATATACTGTTAGCTTAGCATTCTTTCATGTGTTGTCAAATCGATTAACTCGTTTTTTTGAATTTGTAGCACATGTGTATCTTTGCATGTCTCTCCTTAAGTTGTCACCGATGCGCTAAAGTCAGCTTTATTATAGGCTACTCGTTAGCTAAATTGTATATTGCTAGAAACTAGCAAACATAAGAGTTCATCAGCAGATAATTGATACAATGTAATTGGGAAATTTTGAAGGTAAAAGAGTGTATTTAACGTGCCATACAGTGTCACAATTAGTTCATGTGATGCACAGTAAAAGAGAGCTGAAGAGCTAATGTCAGCATTCGTTCAGTCAGCTACAGGTGCCACTAGATTCTTCCAGGCATAGGAAATGTATTGTGAAGTAAGAAAATGATTAAAAATATATATATATTTCACCCCCTCTTTACTCCAAATCTTAATTACTGTAATAACCATAGATTGAATCACTGGCCAAGTCACAAAGCTCGATCATATCAACACTGTAGCTTCCAGTTAATGAGGCATCATGCTGACACCACATCTCTGCAGCAGGGTTTGTGCAGATTTTTCAATTTGCACGAGCTGCTCGTGTGTGGTGTGAAACTGTCATATTGCATCTCTCAGCTGCAGAGAATAGAAACGGAGGAGTCAACATTTCACAGAGCAATCAACAAAATTCAGACTTTCTTCTTCTTCTTCACTTGAAATCCTGTGACAGCGCCGGCTGCTGATGTAACTGCACCTGCTCAACGGGAACACTCATTCTCACCTGTGTCTTCGCCGAGTGTTGAGCTCAGAAGTGGAAAGATGAAGAAGAAACAGAATTTCCAGACTTTCATGTTCAGCTCGAAGAAGTGCATACGCAGTTCACGCGTCGGACATTAGATGAAGTTTACGTTCAAATCTGACAAATGATCTGGAATTTGTTCAGGCATGAACAGGTTGAACTGATGAGGAACATTCTTTGTTGTTTTTGAAACATCCAGTCGCTATGCATTAGAAATTCAAACCACAGACATTTGACATGCTTTTTTTCCTATGATTTCTAAATGACAGAAGCAGTGAATGTGCAACTTCATTAATGGGCTGCAGCAGTTTATTCATTTTCCATTAAAGGTCCCATAGAGTGACATTTTACATTTTTTAAACATAGGAGCATAGGTTTTTTTTATTGATGCAATCATTGTAGCCTAGATGTGGATAACAATTTGGCATAATATCGGCCCTAATACCACCATGTGTCCATACACCAGTACAACTTGCTAAACTTTGTTAAATGAGCTAGTGGTAATGCTAACATCGTTGCACAGCTGCCTCCATAATAGCCTATCATTAGATGACACAGTAGTCTACACAAATATGTAATTGTTAAAGTGCAAATTTCACTTTGAGCCATTTTCTTAAAATGCATTTAAATTCCTTCAAACATTGCCAAGTATTAGTTATTCATTTAATGTCAATTTCTATTTGTGTTCACTTCCTGTAACTTTGATATTGCAACGAAGCAGTCATCATTCAGGTCTTTATTTGGTCACTCAGGTAACAGTCAGCCTCTCTTCTGATTGGCTGACACCAACCTGCTGTTTGTTTGAAGTCAAGAGGAAAGCTTGAGAGAGGAGATTCAAACTACACTGAGAAATTAGATAAAATTTTGCTCAGTAAAATAATTTTTCAGTCTAAAATTAAAAAATGTTTAGAAATCTATAGGTTCCCTTATCTAATGACATAAATTCATCATAAAATGTAAGGATGCATCCCCTTAGTGTTCCAGCTTGTGTTGTCTGAGGGACTCGTATCGCTTGTAGAAATGCACTTTAAAGTCTTGTTCAGTGACTAAAATATAGGACATCTGGAGGGTCGGTTCAGTGTCACTGAGATCAGGAGGTTGTGTTTATATTTATATGAGGACCCACATGCGTATCCACGGGCCAACAATATGTTACTCTGCTTTGCGGTATTTATTTTTATTATTTCCCATTTTAAAAAGCGTCTAAAGGGGATTGATTGTCAGGAACAACAACAACAAAAAAAACACTAAACAAATCAAAACAGACCCCGGCTGTGTAGAGACACGTTCACAAACATCCACGTGCAATGCTCTGTTCTATTGAACTAAAAGCTTTATCCATACTGGGTGGGTTCCCTGCAGCTATAGACTCTGAACTTTACGGAAACTATGAAGCTTTTGCCTACATATGGAAACTGCATCACTTGCATTGCAAAGCAGGGTAATTAATGCATGTGTTGTGGAGTAGAAAATGAAATTTTTACCATTTGCTGTTCTGGAAAAGTGAAACAGCAAAGACTATTATGTTTGTCTTCTTTGCCTTTGATGTGCAGAGAAGTGAGCTGGGAGTAGGTGCATCTCTGTAGCAGGGAGAAACATGTTTAATGACGTTATTGTGTGGGCTACAGTGAGGGCATGTTTTAAATTGTTAATAAGCTTCATTTGCCAAACAGTAAATGTTGTTTGTGTGGGCTGAGTCTCAAATTCTCTATGTTGGCTAATGAAAAAAAATCATGCTCTGGGGCTGAGAACCACAGAAACTTTGGTGTGGGTGGTATAATGGCTCTGTAATGATTTGAAATGTTGCACTTAAAGAAGAAACAACAACAACGCAACACTGTGCACAAGGTCATGAAATTTATTCACATTAGTGACTCATCTTTAAGATACATGCATACCATAACATACAACATGCATACATTAAGTTTTCTTCCAACACAACAGTAGAATCTCAGAAAGTTTGTATATCTTTCCAATAATCAGAGGTGTGAAACTGTGGAAACAAATGGATTTATTTCTTTGACTTCTGACTTGGATGCCCTCTGGTAGCTTGAGCGTTGATTTCGAAGCCGTATCCCCATGTCTCTTACACTTCACACCACTGAAATCTGGTTAAATACAGATACAGACTCCGGTGGAATGAAGGATAGAACACATGGAATATTCTTGAAGAAAAAAGTCTGAAATCGAACAAATAAAATGTACACAAAACAAAAAAAAAGAAAAGAAATACTCCCAGTTTTCCCAAAGTGATGCTACATGATAACTGTGTTTTGGCAGAGACATACTGAGTGTGAAAAGTTACATTAAGGAAAAGCCCTAAGCTTTACTTTTACTGTTAAAGCTGCAGGATGGAGGTCGACCCCGGCACCTGGTGCAGAGCCCGCGATTGGGACTGTGTGATTTATGAGTAAAGCCTCCGAGGTTGAGGGGGTGGCGAGTGAGTTGCGGCAGGAATTGGATGCCGGCCTCTCCCATTTTTTTTCTTTCTTTTTTTTTTTTTCTTTCTTGAGTTTAAGTTTGAGCCTGAGCCTGAGCGAGACCAGGCCTGTCGCTGATCTGTGGCTCCAGGGTTTCAGGCTGCTGTTGAAATCCTCGGCTCTGGCACGTTATCACAGGCCTGAACTGAACGACTGTCTGTCTAGTCATCAGTGATGTAAACCCACAGCACAGCACTGGAGCCCACCATCACAGCCCAGTCCTCCTATCTGTCCGCCTCAGGGTGCCACTCCTGGGGAAACACTACACAGACCCCCTCTCCTCCCCCTCCCACACACACCTGAAGCTTCCAGATAATCAAACTTTTATGCATTTAGACCTGCACACTTTTCACTTTATTTTATATTCCGACACAATATACCACCCACCTACGCCCCAGATATCTGCTGCTTTTTACCTGCATCTTAATACGAATGCTGCCTCCAAGCAAATGATCTCCCCAGGTGATCTTGTCATTTAGAAACAATGACAACAAATTATCAACTATAACAATGTGATTGTATTTCTGCAATAATGCTGCTGTTTGAAGTATTAACAAGATTAGATTTTTTTTTAGGTGTTTTTGTTTTGATTAGATGAATTCCTTACCTCGGTTAAAATGCAGCACTCACCTCATTTCCTCCTTTTTTTTTTTTTTTAGTTCCCCGGTGCAAGTCAAACAACACAACAAAATGTTCAATGTGATCTTCACGAGAGAGTTCAGGTACAACTGACAAGGTGCTATCTGTCTCCTGTCTGGCTTTTTTCCTCTACTTGATTCAGGTATTGGTGTTTTCAGAGGACTGAACCAACCAATAAGACGAAAGCACCTGAGAAGGGCCACCCTTTTTTTTCCTTTTTTTCCCCTTTAGTTATAAAAAACACCACACCCTGCCATGTGGCGTGGTTTTATTGCCAAGACTTAAAGACAAAATAACTATAGAAACCTGAAATAAAAGCAAAGGTGTATTCTCCAACCCACAGTATCAGCAACAACAACAACAAAAAAAAACATCATGTTTTTTTAATCTCCTATTAACATAACAGACACAACATCTTATCTTCTTCAAAGGCTTTGAAAGAAGACTCCAAGGAAAGTCATAAACTTACAAATGAAATAAAGGGAGTTTCATGTAATATTCATCGATTAAAGGCACCGTGTTCATTATTTGATGAGACTCGGCTGTAATTGGCTCGTTTTTGTCTCGTTCTCTAGAGTAAACTACGTTCTTCATTAGGCCGGAGCATCTCTGAAGTATTTCTGAAGCCCCTCAAACCCATTTTCATAAAGATATTTGAAAGATAATTTGCAAGTGTCTGTGTGTGTGTCCCTGCAAGGAACAGACAGAAAAAAAATTGCCTTTGCAGTGAGTTGAATAGACGGCTCTGAAGTCTGGATTGTCATTTGCATTTCAGCCACTGTAATTTGTTTTCTGACCAGACCTTATTCATTTATACATACATGCATTTCTTACAAAGAGACCGCTCCATCTGCACGTATACACCATGCCCCCCTCCGCCCCCCTCCCTTCTTCCCCTTCAGCCTTAAATGAAAAATGGGCGACACCCAACATCCCTCACTGTGAAAGGACTGACTTTTTGAAAAGCATTCCTTCCCCCCCCTCACAATGGCAGGGTGAGTGGGTGGGTGAGGTGATGGAGGGGGCAGGGGGCGGGTGAGGAAGGAACAGCACCGACACATTCCTGAGGTGGAGAGGAGCTGCATGCTGCCGCCGCCGCCACCTCACCTGACAAGATATTTCTCTCGAGAGCACATTCATTTGAGCCCAATCTTCTTTATATGTGATTTTATTGACAAGGACACCAATATCTTTGAGTTATGAGCTGTTGTTCTCCAGAGACACACTGTGCTTTACCTCTGTGTTCTGTGTGGGCCAGATAGCTGCTGTGTGGACAGTGTGACTTGTTCGGGGTATAATCTTTTGGACCAGTGGAAGGTGACAGCTGAAAAACGAGCCTCTAAAAACACTGCACTCGAAGGCAACCCCCTGCGTCTGGCTTACTAACCACACTGACAAAGACTATACTGGCTGCCGCTGCTGCTGTGGGCTGTGTGAACCACTATTGCTGCTCAGTTTAAAATGTTTATGCAAATAAACACCCAATAAAACCTATTCTGCAGCATTTCACACACCGGTTGCTTGTGTCAGTGAGAATCAAATGCAGCGCCTCACGTCTGCTTGATGTCTCTGACAAAAGGTGTCTACGTGTGTGCCTTAGATCGGATCAAAAAGCCTCTGTGTTAAACAGCGGCTTCCCCTCCACAACTATTTTTATTGATATTGCTAAAACAATATGCAAAACATGAACATCAAGCACCAAACGAAAAACAAGCAGCGTACAAAAGCTACAAGTTCTGTTGACGACATCAGAAGTGATGCTATAGCTTTTGTGATTCAGATCAGACCCGTCATACGTAATTAACATAATAAGTTTCTGGAAAATAATCTCATTGTTTACCAAATACTTCATCGTCATCCCAGAGGGATCTGTTGCCAGCTTAAGATGTTGTATCTTATATAGGTAGTAGGCTACGTGTGCTGCGTCCCAGTGGGAGGTGAAACTCAAAGCTGACAGGTTGGTGACAGGTCAGTTCTCGGGTTTCGCAAAAACCTATGTCTCCTTGTTTTTGCTGGAATGAACAAGCAAGCAGGGAGGGAGGGTTACTGATAAAAAATAAAAAAAAAGAGCCAGTCATTCAGAGATGTTTTGAGTAAGCACTGACCCTTACATGGGCAGATTTGCTGAATGAAGAGGTGCCGTGTTTCAGCGACTTCGCTCCCTGAAGGCAGCACACAGAGCGAAGGCTCCGTTCAAACACGTCACCCTGAGGAATGTGAGGCTTCATCAGATGAGTGTGTAGCTAGAGCTGCAAGAGAGAGTCTCCGTGGTGACACATGCACAGACTGAAACACTGCGTTATTACATGTTTATTACAGATAACTCACCATCCGGAACCGTGATATACTTTATTTGACATGATGCACTAAACTAATACGTCTTTCCTATTAAATGCAGCGATGCTTGTAAGTGGGCAGCTAACAAGGCCCAAAATTTACTTTCAAAATAAAAGCACTGCAGTGTGTTCCACCTTAGGACACATGTGAAGGCCGATTATGTAAGTAAGTATTTATTTGTAGCTACAGCACTTCTCACAAGAAAAAACAAAGTGCTTCACAGGATTAAAATACAAAACCATGAATACATAGATACAATGACACATCAGATCCTACAGATTTCCATTGAAATTTCCAGGCGAAACCCCAGCTAAAACACATTTTAAACAGGCAGTAATACAGTATGAAAACCACCCAATCTGGCAACAGCAGCCACCACAGTGTTGCACCACTAAATTGGATACGAAGATACAAAGATACTGACAAATCTGACACATAGTTTTAGTGTTAAAACTGATAAAATAATTGCTGTCTGTTGTTCTATATGGGCTATAAAGTTATGAACCGTGAACTTGGTTCAAAATTTTGAATTATGAACTATGAACTGAACTAGTTAATTTTAAAATTGTGGAACTGAACTTTTATCTAGTTAATGCAGAAAATGAACTTTCCCAATGCCAGCGGTGGTCGCCCACTAAGCAGGTTCTGTTGGCTGCATATCCTGATCCGAGGAGCAGTTGGAAGTGTAAAAACTAAGCCACAACTCTTAGATGTTTGACGGTCTAGCATTAGCTGCGAATGCCACACCGTCCCTTTACCAACAGTTGACGTGGCCGTCAGAGGTACAGTACTTCTGTAGACCGTGTAGGTTGCGTCCTGTAGGCCCCTGAACTGGGACAAACTGAAAGTGCTAACCTAATCCTTACTGTGTTGCACTAGCACATCATATGAACTGATAAAGGTAATACACTCTGAGAGATGAATGCTAATATTTATGTATGATGCCTGATGGTACAATCGCTGCAGAAATTTGCATCAGTCTGCACTCGCATTAAAATGCAAATTACAGTGTTGGTCGACGCTACAGTATAACCCCAATTCAGAAATTTCTCTCCACTAATGACACATAAAAGTTACATTAAAAAAAAACAGAACACCACATCTGTCACAGATGCTTATTGTTTATTCATGTGTGTGGGATGAAACGTTATGATGAATCCACTTTATGCGCCACATGTGGTTGCTTCACGTCTATTTTCAAACAAAACACAGATAGTACCTGAACAAATGCAGAATAATAATCCTTCCTTTGAATAATGAAACAAAAGCTGTTTTCATTTTTAAATGAAGGTGTTTACTTCACAGAGCTTCTGACATTTATTGCAATTTGAATGTATTTGTGTGAGGTTTCCTGGGTGTCGGCCTCGTCTGCAGGCTCTGTAGCCCAAGGCCGCCCAACAGCTTCTCTCTCCCTCTCCCTCTCACCTTGATACTCCCCTCATCTCCCTCTCTCCCTATCTGATGCCTCATTGGCCGATGCTGTTCTGACTTGCCTGGGCAGGAATGCACCTACCTTCTAATGCACTTTTATGTTCAAGCAAATTGACAATGAAGAGTGCCATCATTTTGCAGCATAAATATTTCATTCCCCATTTGGATGCAGATTTGAGGTGTCACACCCAGAATACAAATGGGGCTGTCTCTCACTGGGGGGACCCACAGCGTGAATATGATTTGTGTGAGCTCTCGAACAAATATGGTGCAATGTGATTATGTCTTATTGAGAATCACCGTCAACTGTACAGAAAAGCAAAAAATTTGATCAAGTCTGAATCATAATCAAATCAAAAGATGCAATTACATGAATGTCCGATGAGTCTTCAAAAAAGGCTTTTTTTGAAAACACTGCTGTGCTGTAGTCACTTGGGTCGTAATTGAAATTGACAAAACAACATTGACTCGACTTTTAAAGAAAATAGTTTAAGGCAGATTCAGTGAACTCTGGATCTGAATCGATGTCAATGAAGGTTGACTTTAAAGAAGAGCCTTTAGTTTATCTGAATTGTCATGAGCAGAGCTGAGTGATCCAGGGTCACGGTTTTGCCCAGCAGATCTCAGATGAATGAATAGGTACTGACCATGTCATTATGCTATATTTATATACAATCTATATCATTTGCAGTACTTTAAAGAAGCACTTTAGTTTAATGCCACCTTATATTTTGTCCTTTACATTTCCAAGATGCTTATAGCCTTTTTTCCTCCACTGCGCCTTTATTTCACATCTATATTAAAATCAAATTCATGAACAAAACACGTGTTTAACTTTCAAAACATGATGCATTCATACCGACTGAACTATACAAAGAAGCCACAATTAGCTGTGCACAGTCCTTGAGCTGAAAAAATGTAGTCTTTGTCTTTTGTCAGTTTTCACATGAAACCTTCAGCCATTGTGATCTCATGTTCGTCAGAGGTCGGCGTGATCACTGGTTTTATTTTATTCAACAGAAAAACTTGATATTTTAGTCATTAAAAGATTAATTAAGAAAAAATATCTTTTTAGACACTTACGTTTTAGTCAAGAAGAATGAAGAATAAACATCTCCCTCAAACGTATCCTCATCACAGACAAAACAGGAAGCAAAATTGAAACTTGTTACTTAAATTAATGGATTTGGACTTAAATATATTCACAACTTTATACTGTGAAATAATTTCAATGGTGCGCTGTAAGTCCTTAAACCTATAATATGTAATATGAATAATATTTTTCGTCACATGGATGAAGCAGAAACACGTAAAGGCTCTGATGCAACATAATAATTCATTTTTCAACTTTAAGCTCTGATTTGGAAACACGTGGCTCCTCAGCAGCTGCACACTACTGTAGCTAACTGCTAACAGCTCAACTACAAGAGAAGAAGCAGGGTGATAATTCTCTGTGGATTTGTTTCCCAGACTCAAGATTCATTGTTA
The DNA here is from genome assembly GCA_030347415.2 of Decapterus maruadsi. Taxonomy (NCBI): domain Eukaryota; kingdom Metazoa; phylum Chordata; class Actinopteri; order Carangiformes; family Carangidae; genus Decapterus; species Decapterus maruadsi. Next base: position 28,109,202 of record CM064899.1, read on the forward strand.
AGAAACAACAAGTGTCGATACGTCTTCCACCATTGCTATTGATTGAACCCAATCAAACCCTTGAGATGGATCCAAACACATCATGTCAGAAGTTGCTTTTTGCAAAATGAATGCGTTGGGGCAGAGGGAGCTGGATAATTCTCTCATTCATGTGTGAGACGGGGGGTCTGTCAGTACCCTGTGTTTATGTACTTCTCTGCCTGACATGGTGTAATGGAACGTGCAGTAATAACAGTGGAGGAACGGCATCGCAGCAGGAATCATTGAAAACACCCCATTTTGCTGCAACATTGTGTCTTATCTGAATATTACTGAGGCGTGAATGGCTGGCCGCCGCCATCACCACGGCGGCGCACATCATCGCCACACATGCGGTTTTATGGCGTACAAAAACTGTCAAGAAACCCGCCGCCCCCCCAACCCCAGCCCCCTTGTTGCCATGGGAACTTGACACATGAAATCATAATAAGAGGCATTGTTTCATTATGTTTGGCTGCATTCATCGTCAGAATTTTGTGACATTTTCTTTTTGCCAGAGTGTTTTCTCTCATTGAGGCCACAAATACAAAAGCTCCCAGCACAGCACTCCCTCTTTTTTTTCCTTCTTCCTCTTCTTCTTCTTCTTTTTTTTTTATAATGGTGCTGCAGCCTCATCAGTGAATGAGTCTGGACTTGTTTTCTGCTCAGAATACCTGTCTGCTTTTTCACTAAGCCCCTCCACTTCTATAGAAACTGGGGACATTCCAGCTGGCTCGAGGTGCCGATTAGTCCGGGGTTTGGTTTTGAATGTGTGTGTGTGGGGTGTAGGGCACCAGGTCTGTGTTAAGGGAGGGGAGGGGGCGTAGCTGGGAGGTCGACACTCTCATCTATTGACAAAGGTGAGACAGACATGGCCGACACCCTTTGATTAGCCGGGCCCATTAGTTAACCTGGTCACACAACGGAGCAGACGTCGGATGTCAAAAATATCGCCCTGCTGGAATTTAGTCCTCTGAAAGGTCTGATGATAATTAGGAGCAGGATTCAGACTTCTGTGCTTGTGATTGTGTCCTCCTGTGTGTGTTGCACATAACAAATATGAAAATAACTCATATCTGACGTTCATGTGCAGCTTCGTCCGTCAGTTCGCGACCTGAATCCCTAACTTGTAGGCTGCATTAAAGCAAAGGTTATTCAAGATGTAGTTCCTGAATCCTTGTTTTCTCATGCATTGATTGATTTTTTCTGCTTCTCCTGCTCACCTTAGAGCACAGGGTTTGGGCTCCTTGACGCAGAAAGTCAATACATTGTCTAAAGGGATGGAAAGTGTGTGTGTGTGAGGTCACCAAGAACCAATTTAGATTCTTCGGCTTCTGCAGTCAAACGTTAATCCAGAGACAAAACAAGCTGCAGAAAAAGTGAGCAAGGTGTGACAGGTTGCACGCTGCACCGGGTTTGTCTCCCTGTTGAGGTTATTGGGTCAAACTCGATCTGCAGGCAGCACGAGACAAACACCACTGGCATTAAAAAGGAAAAGGAAAGTTTCAATAAAGCATCTGCTGTAAATGTGTTTAAAAACGGGAAACAGGCTGCACTGTTAACAGGTGATAACATTTATGCAATCTTAAGGGAGTATTTCAGCATTGTGGGAGAAAATGCATGAGTAAGATCAGAGGCTTGATGCTGTTGTCATCGCTGTCTCTTCACCTTATCTGCAACAAAAATACGTAGTCTGTGCATCTAGTTTATGGTGTTTTTGAGCATCTGTATGTGGTTAAAAACTCTAAATCTGTAGAAACTACCGCATGTTTGTTGTTTTCACTTCAATAGATCAGCAGTCTCGGGTCCTACTACTGTATGTTCGCTCTTGTTGGTAGTAATCAGAAATAAGGTGAAAGGGCAGGAGACAGTTAGCTTAGCATGTAGCATAAAGGCTGGAAACAGGTTCAACCAGCACCTCCTAACCTAACTGTAAAACACTGTTGAACCTGGGATGATGCCTGTCTATTATTTCAACATTTTCTTGTCTTTTTGCAAAGCTGAGATTATTCATACGAAAACATGCATTGATGTTGATTGTGTTTGTGGTTGTGCCTCCAACGCTAAAGTGGCAATCACTGTTTGTAGAAGAGTTGGTGAATTTTTTAGTTTTTAGTCAAGCTGCCAGGTGTTAATGTGAAGAATCACTGTTGGGCTTCAACACTCATTTGTGTTAAAGAGAAATAATGATAAGTGATAGATACCGAGGATACAGTGGTAGCTATTAATTCCTTAATTGAATCAACACATACCGTCTCTGTGAAATGTGTAGGAGGTGTGAACGTAGAGCTGTATACTGAACAACGATTTAGCAGCAAGATTTTTTTTTTTTACATGACAGAACAACACAGTGTCAGGCTGCTCCCCAGCTCACGGTAGCCTACAGTCTCACCTGGAGGTATTTAAAGCTTCCTCAGAAAGCAGCAGGAGCAGATCATGTGAAAAATGCTGCTGAGGGCTGACATCACGAGCATTTAGGTGTGAAAAGAACAAAATAGTGATAAATACTCCACAGAGTAATATGCTGGATCTGCAATAAGAGAATATTTTTTATATGCGACTGTTAATGTTATATTAGAAACATGATGCTCAAGGAAAAGTTTTCTCATCAGGTAGCCTAGAGACAACTGACCTCATGATGAGTTAACTGTCCACAGCCAGGCTCTGCCTCATTTAGTCACTATAGCTACACTTGTTGAACCTTTTTCTATCAGTATTATTGTGCATTTCTATGACTCACACTAATACTTTCAACATTTTAACATCTGACACAGATGCAAACAGTTATCGCCAGTGACGACAATGGATTTTGTCAGCTCAAAAAAACACTGTGTAGAGCAGGCACCCTAGTCCTTGCTGCAGTGGCCTTGGGTTCGATTCCACCTGGTGACTCTTTGCTGTGTGTCATCCCTCCTCTGTCCTTTCAAAAGGTCCTGGTCCATCCAAATCTTGCGAGATTTGCGTCAGCGTCAGTTAATCGCAATGACATCGACGCAAATCTCGTGTGACCGGGAAGAGGAGCTTCTGCTGCAAAATATGGACTTATTTGATTTTTTCCGGCACAATTCGAATTTCAGGGCTTCAATACAAGACGGACATTCCATACGAGCAGCATGGAGATATTTGGATGTTTTTTGGTGTGTTTTTTCGTGACGAAGACTGCCAGTGTCCATTTTCAACCATTACATGGACATGCACTGCTACATCGAGACCCCCTGTAACTCAGAGAAGCCACGGAGGACTCTGAAACTTCTCCCAGCCCTTAGTCGACGAGGGTGAGTAGATAATGAGTACAAATTTCATTCTGGGGTGAACTATTCCTTTAAACAACAAAAACACACTTGCGTTCTGTAGCTATCATTAGCTGCTAATGTTAACACAAATAGAATAGAATAGATAGTTTATTGTCACCATATCCACAACTGTGAAATTAAGGTTTTTCCTCTGCACTGTAGAAGGAAAAAAGCAGCTGTAAAGACTATAAAGCTATAAAAACATAGATAAATAAGATAATGTTAAAACAAAGCATCACATTCACAATAAAAGAGACATTTACATTATGTATTCCACAATAAAAGCCCTGTTTCCTGACTTGCTAATAAAAAAAATGGCCCATGAGGCCAATGTTATAGGAGTCAAATGAATGGTCAGATAGTATAGGCTATGTGAACATCTGCTTTAATTTAAAACACAGGACATAACCCAGTATCGGCCTTCCTCCATAGTTAAAGCAGAAGTAAGTGATATATTTGTGTTAATATAAGTCTTAAATAGTTATATCTTCCGACAGCAATCACTTACATAGAGTGTTTGGACCAAAACACGGGTCTGTCAGTCACTCTGCTCTGCTCTGAGCCGAGGAGAAAACATTTATCGTATCCTACAGTTTTTATCCAATGAGGAGAGAGAACGGCATGCAGGGCTGTGTGTGCAGCCAAGGAACGCCGTGAATGTGGCGACGTAGGGACGAGGACTGTTATGGTGCGTTCAAGGAAACTCGTATTTTTCCGACCGTGAAGTAGTTCGATCTGGTACGAGTTCACCGGTCGGAAGTTACGAGTGGCTGTTATAGTGACTTTCACCGGTAAAACAGGTCGGAAAAACACGAGTGGGTTACCTGGAACGCTACAAAGTCGTAAGTTGTGACTTGAAGCTGTAATTTACGATTTCAAAAGCCTGCCTGGAACGCAGCATTAGCGAAAACGACCGGACCACTTACTTCTTCTTTAAAGTGAACGTCATGTTGCTTGTCGTTCTGAAGAACATCAGTTTCACTGGAGTTACAGTGTTTCTGTCCCACCCTGTGTTTTAGATCATAAACTTGTGTAAACTTGCAGGAGCCGTGGTTACATTACTGTTTGAAAAACACCAGCGTGAGTAACCAACATTAAAGCGTAATCTACAGTAATTAATCTAATGCTTGTTTCTATCCTGTAAAAAAGTCAGTTTTTATATAATAAAGCTTGACAGCAAAATACAAACCAACAAATAACATTTTAAGATTTTAAGAACAAGACTTTTCCATGTCTTGGTCTTGTGGGAAAATCCAGATCTTGAAAAGCCTGTTGTACTTAGTCACGGTTTCTAAGCTCCGATTAATGAATTCAATTACAGAGAAGAAATACTACCTGAAATACTTCAGGAAATATACTGCTGACAACCTGAGAAGATGTTTTGTCAAGGGTCAACGACAGCTGCAGATAGAAACCTGGAACCAAAAAAAACAAAAAACAAAACTTCTGTCACTGAGCCTCATAATCTCTGAGAGGATTGGTGGATGGTCGGCAGCTTTAGGAGATGTTGAAGCTTAAACCAGCCCTGATGGAGTTGTTTTCCTCACAGTCTCCAAAATTTCTGTTTTTATAGAGTTATAGGATTATCCAAGCTTAGCCAGCGAGAAGCACATCAGTGGTGACACCAGAAGTTTTTAGTGGCCGACCAGTTAAGAGGAGATGATCCCACATCAGTCGGCGATGAACATGGATACTGTGTGGAGGAGGAAAGGTGAAAGGAAACATCTGTTTTCTGCAGAACAACCTTTTTTAACTTTGTCTTTTTCATCTTCACAGAGGAACCAAAGTTTTTCCAGCTTCACAACGTTCAGTTCGACTCATTTTCACCCTGTTTTATTCAAATGATATAGATATAGATAGATATAGAAAAGCACAATTCACTATTGTGCTATAACAGCTGAGTGGTGAAATTGTATAAATGCACTTTGAATTATAATTATATCATTTTACATCTTAGTGAAATATGTGTTTTGTGTTGGTTTTATGGATAATTGACTCAAATTGTTATGAGCATTAATTATAAGGAGCCATCAGTGAGTAATTATAGCATTTACATGGATGTTTCCAAACTTGCAAATATAATGAGCACGCCTCTGTAATGTCATGTTGCTGCAAGTGTGTGTGTGTGTTTGTTGACATGAGTTGTGGTGTTTTTGTCATCCACTGTGCAAATGAACTTTTTCAGCATGTGACATGATGCTGGTTTCACATTTCTCAGAGCAGAGCTGCCGTCTTTTAGGTTTCTCTGCTCTGCTGACGAGGAACTACAGAGACGTAGCAGACGCTGGTGTGTGTCCCTGTGTGTGAAGGGCCTGTTAGATCCTCTTCATATGGAGCCTCCTTGAGTTCAGGTCAGGTTTATTCCACTCCATGCCACAAAGCATTGTGGGTAACACATCTATTGTGTTACAGAAGAACTCCACAAGTGGTGTATGATTGGCTGAGTTGTGTACTTCAATTATGTTTTCCATAAGTGTCTCTGTCAGTTCAGAAAACACAGGAAATCATGATTTTAATCAAGGTCACTGTTTGGTTGAATTGTTATTGAGGGAACAGTCAGTGGTATACAGCTATAAGATACTTTGGTTTTTATTTCTCTTTATAAAGTGTTTTTCTCAGGCACTTTCACCTTAACTGGACTGGACAGTGAGGACTGACAGGAAACACGGAGAGATGCAGTAAATGGTCCTGAAGGTCATAAATGAAGTGAGTTTTGTTAATATTTGAGTGATATTACGAACAACCTTTGCAGTAAAATCGATTTTAAATACCCCTTTGCCTTCAAAGTAGTGGTAGGATGAATAACTGTATGACTGAAGATGGTCAATTACAGTATGTCAAAAACAAAAAAGGACTCGACACACTGTTGTAGCTCCCAAGTACAAACTTTAATCAGGTCAATCAGATGATGAAAGAAAGAAAGAAAGAAAGATCTCTTGCATCCGGGCCAGAACCATGAACACCACCACTCACAAACCAAACCAGCACTGCATTGGGGTTTTCAAACTGGATACGATTGGAGTCATGGGACGTCTGGATCAGAGAAACTCAGACTTTTTGCATGAAACTGCTTATTGATGCTTTTTATTTACCTGCTGTGATCATGATTGACACCTAAAGAGCCCAACCTGGGGGGTGTGATGTGATTAGGAGGCCCCTTGTTACCAGGCCTCGCTCAGCTTCATTGTTTTGGATTACAGTATTGGCTCATCAGCATCATTTATAGAAAGAGGAGGGATTGATTTTCTGAGTCAGTAACCAGTTGGTGAAGACTTAAAACAACTGAAATGAATTTCAAGTGGTGGATAAAACACAATGACCATATTGTCCTGTGTCTGTGTCTGTACAGTAGTATTGATTTTCTGAGACCCTCTTCCATTGTCATTAACACAGTTGTCTGCTCTGTGAAAAAGACTTGGAGAAAAACAACTTTGATATTGTCGCTCTCAGCGGGGCCGCGGTCCAACTCCAGATTGAATCCCTCATTCAGTTTTCTGTCACTTCACGCTCATTGTTGTGCTACCACAGAGTGACACAGGGGCCAGAAGTGAATGCTATTTATAGATCCCGAAAAAAAAAAGGCCATGGGAACTGATCGAGTGATAATAATGTGTGTGTTCCCATGACTTAGAGGTGTGTGATGCTCGGTTCCCATGGGTGGAGGGAGGCGTGAATTTGTTGTGAATGTGTGACACAGGGTTTTTCATTCACAGTGGTTTCCTGGGAGTGTAGTAAGAGAAAGAGGTGTGACAGTGACAGCAAAGACGCAAACGTTTCCAGTGAATTTTTCTTTTGACAACTGAGAATCAAACCAAACCAAAGCTGAGGAGACACATACAAAAAAAGTAAACATACAGACACAAGGTGGTTTGATATTTAGCCCAGAGACGATTCCCTACATCACTCTATTTCTAGAAGTCATTGGCTCTAAATTGAGAGTTTGTAATCTGGCGTTGGTTATTTTCTAGCCTCTGCTTATCTGAATAGAACACGAGGAGCAGAATGAGTTTCTGACTTTTTGAAAATAAGAGCCACAGCCGCCGGCTTTACATATTTATTTGGTAGCAAAGGTTGGATTACGCAGCTGGGAAACTAAATTATGTATCCGCGTCTAATGCTGATTCCTCTTCATATAGGCCAAGCTCCCTGGATGAGGACGGGGCAACACAAGGATGGCAGATGTATAGCGCAGTAAGTGCCTGTTTATCCCACTGAAGTACTACGTGAAGCCAGACACTAAACACCTACTTTTATATGTGGATAAGAATGGTGTTTTGTTTGTTTTTTTGTGTGGGGGGATTTGATTGAAAACACAGAGATCTAATCTGTGATAAATATTCATCCCATTGCCTTTTTTGTTTTTATTCATTTATTTGCTGTGGAGCCCAGAATTAATGAGAATTTATCTGGTCAGCTGCAGGATTCATCAAAACTCTGTGGACTGTGTGCGAAGCTGATGTTAAAGGGATAGTTCACCCAAAATTTAAATTTAATTTAAATCTAAGGGCTGGGAGAAGTTTCAGTTTCTTTGTAACAAAAAGACACACCAAAAAACATCCAAATACCTCCATGCTGCTCGTATGTAATGTCCGTCTTGTATTGAAGTCCCGAAATGCGGCATTGTCCCGAGTTTGTGTTTTGTAGCGGAAGCTCCTCTTCCTGGTTCATCAAATTTGGACGAACCAGGGACCGTTCTCTTCCCAGTTCGTCCAAATTGGACGAACCGGGAAGAGGAGCTTCAAGAATCTTCCGCTACAAAACAAGCTTGAAATATGGACTTATTTAATTTTATTCGGGACAATTTTGCATAACTCTGAAACTTCTCCCAGCCCTTAGTCGACATGAGGGTGAGTAGATAATGAGTGAAATTTCAATTTTGGGCGAACTATCCCTTTAATGTTGAGGAGAGAGTTATCTGAGGGATGCATTTTGTTTTTCTGGCGGTTCTTTTAAATTCACCACCCACCCGCCTCGCCCCCCTCTTTTCTCTTCTCCACCAGGTAGGAATTTTCCAGAGGTGTTTCTGCAGAGCTGTGGTATGTCGACAGGATGGAGCATGTCTCTGCTGCAGAAAATGTCCTCAAGTGTCTGTGCAAACCAGATCAGACTCATACACACATACACATACACAGAGAGAGAAAACAGGTATAAAGTTCACTTTCCCTGAGGTTGAGAAATGAAAGTTCATGCAGTTATTTTAAATGATTGACAGGGTAATTTTAAGTCAATTGTAATTCATGCATGTACCATAAGGGCACTAATAATAATTTTAGTTAAATAGCACCCTAAAAAACAAGAGTTTACAGAGTGAAAAACAAAAGAGACATAAGAGCAAAACCCAACAACAAATTGAGACCAGGACGAGCAAAAATTAAATATCGGATGCAATTAATTAGATAAAGACAAATAAAAAAAAGGAGGTGATGAGAAGAGGTAGAGGAGTTAGAACAAGTCAAGACATGAAGGTGAAGCTATAAGAACAGATAAGAACATTTGATTAGAAAGGGAAAATAAACAAAACAATGAGAGCAGATAAAAATGTAAGGTGGATTAGATGTACAACATCATCACGGTCTCCTCAGATCTTTATTATCTGAGTTTCTGAAGAAGAAGAAGAAGAAGAAGAAGAAGAAGAAGAAGAAGAAGAAGAAGGCTGAGCCACAGAAGTCAGACAAAGCTCCATATGTGCTTCAGGCTGACTCACAAATCAGTGTTTTCCTCCTCCTCCTCCACCTTCATTCCTCACATACTGAAGTATCCTACTGAGGTTACTGCAGGAATCTTAACGGAGAGAAGGAGGAGGAGGAGGAGGAGGTCTTTATTTTCCCCTCCGTCGATGCTAACACGGGGCAACATGAGCTAATGCTTTTGTAAAAAAAAAAGAAAGCAGCTCCTCGTCCTCTGTGATCAGCTCTGGTTAAGTCACTGGACCGGCCTGCCTGTGAAACCTGATCCACTACTGAGATTTTCTTTGAAATGGAAAGGTAATACAGTTTGCCAGTCTGCCTCGAGCGTAGATAACAGTTTGACGCTTCTACACACTCTCTCTGTTATGTGGGAGTACCATCAAAATGCATCAGTGCAACACATCTCCGTGGAGGTAATGGGATCCGAGTCCCTGATAATGGTGCGCAATCTGAAAACCTCATTTTGGCGGGGGTAGTTAAGCTTTAACACCAGCAGCAATGCTTGACCATTATCGGCCGTGATGCTGATGGAGATTGGGAGAGATCCCTGAATTAGACAAACACGACCGCAACGTCCTTTAATAGGACAAATACTTAGTCAAGAGCCTTCCTGGAGTCACCCAATTTAGTCCTCTGGAAAATGAAACAAAGTGAATTGCAAAAAAAAAAAAAAGAAAGGAGAGGGGGGCAATAACAATCTCTGCAATCTCAGCAGTGGAGCTGCACTGATGACCTGCAGGAGGATCATCAAATATTTGTTTTGCGAGGCCCGATGAGAGGCTGAGAGGCCTGGAGAGGACGCTCTTGTGCGCCATCTACTGAACCAGAGAGGGAAACAGAAGTGGGAGAAGCTCCACAGCTTTGTTTTTATTTTAAAAATAATCTTATTTCAAGTAAATCGACAAAACCCACCTCAATATGTGAGAATCCAATTTTTTGTACTTGTTTGAAACAAGTTAAACATAAATGAGCTTCTGTCCTTGGAGAGTGTTCTGAGAATGAAACAGGAACTGAGGTGTATAAGGATGTCCATAATATTACAGCAGGAAGTAGCTGGGAAGAATAACAACAGGAACTTATCAAGAGATAACATTAAACAGGAACAAGGTATTGACGACTTCGATGGTGCTGTTCCAGCCTGATGAAGCTTTGGAGTAGTGGAGGTTTTCTCTTTTGTTTTGGAGGTTGTTGTCTTGCTTTTTTTTTGGAAATGCATGAAAGCACACGCTGGTGTTACTGCATCTGCTCTGCTCTTCTTCTGCATGCTACCCACTTTTACGTGCTATGCCTTTATGTTATGTCTCAGTTTGCTGTATGCCTTTGTGTTTCTACATAACTTTTTTAATGACATACGAAAGTTTTATGATTTTAGTATTATACAGGGTTCCTACGCAAGTATAGAAAAGTATGGAATTTGATTTTATACATGTCCAGGTCTGGGAAAGTATGGAAATATATTTATCTTAATACTTATCTGAGTTTGGTCTTATCTGAATTCTTTTGGATTGATTATTTTGTGTGCGCTAATTGTACCTCTATCTGCTGGAATTATTTGGTGACATAATAGCATACAAATTAAGAATATTGAAAACAAATGATTCATTTACATAATATATTTAAATGATACACATCTAAATATTCAAATGTCACAATTATTTTAATGTTTTTACCGAGAAGTCTGGAAATTAGGGTCTGGAAAAAGTTTCAAATGTGGATATACCATGTAATAACGCCTTTCCAAGGGACTACAGCTAACACTGGCACATTTACAGTACTTTTGATTAATGTGCACTGTCCCTGTGAAAACAAACAAATTAAATTCAAAGTAAAGAAAAGAACATTGTTGGAATAACGGCTGATAAGCAGTTTAAAGTTTGTTGAAATATAAAACTAATTAAACTGAAGTGATGGACAAAAACGTTGAATCCACAGTAAATAACTTCTGTTGTAATGCATGCATAATGATGAATCTCCATCATTTCTTTGATTTACCACTTTTTTTGGGTTTGTTTTATCCCTGCAGCCACCTTTTGTAAGTTTTGCAAAGTGCTGTTTGTTTGTGTCACCTCGAATCATCCAACGTTATTTCCGCTCGCTGTAGAAAAGGTACGAGCTGAAGGAGGGAGATTAGGTCGTTCATCTACAATCAATGTTGTGTCGCTCGAGTTGAAGGATATAGTCTACAAAGTAAACTGCTCCTATAACCTTAAAACAAACTTCTGTCTCAGTATTTGTACCATTTGTAGAAACACTGACCACTTGCAACACACTCTCTGTCCTCGCCCCGAGAACATCTGCTCACATATGTGTGATAAAGTCACACAAACTTTCCTCCTCTGTTTATCAGCCTTCATCTGCTGCTTAATGCCAAACGTTGATCGGCTCCTGGATTAACATTTTATGACATTCTGTGAAATTTGTCTTTCTACTCTGTCTGATTTCACCCGGAGCTTCCTTTTACCCAGCCTGGCTGTCTCAGGCCTCACTATAACTTTAATTTGACGGCAGGAGAAATTCATGCTGTGCACCTGAACAAAATGTGAAATGACCAGTCTCCTCTCACCTCTGTTTAATAGCTTCCAACTATTTCTTCCTTTTTTTGACATCTAATTTAATTTTGCACCTTAACCCACACACTCTCATTCACACTTTTCTGCACCTGTTATTTTTTAGAACAGTCTGTGGTGTCGGTCCAGTCTCATATTTTACTCTTAACTGAGTCAAATGCTGGTAAAAAATGTTTAATAATAATACTTTAATTTTTCAGCCAAAACACTCACCCAATGTTACCATGGTAATAATCAAAGACAATGGTGATGCACAAACAACAATTGACAGGGAAACATGACTCATCATTGGTGCTTTACAAACATTGTTAAAGGGAAAGGCAACGACAGGGAAGAGTTTTCCAATCGGATTTTTTTCTTTTTTATGTCCAAAATATAATGTCCTTTATCTGTTGAATACAGAACATGTCCTCTTAATTTACCCAGAATTCATTGTACCATCTTCAACCTTAAAGGAATAGTTCACCAAAAAATGAAATTCAGTCATTAGTGACTCCCCCTCATGCTGATGAATACTCCTTAGTAGTTTTTTATTCCTCAAAGTGCATCTAAAGACCCAGGAGGCCAGTTCATATATGCGAGTAATAGGGCCCGACACAAAAACGCCACACTGCTTGTCCACTGCAATCTTAGTGTAAACTCTGGACTATATCCCCTCAGGACACTTGGATTGCAGTAGATGAGCAGTATGGAGGAATAAATGGTTTTTGTGTCATTTTATGGACATTTTTGTGTCGGGCCCTATTACTCTCATATAAAGTTTTTGCTGGACTACGAACCGGTCTCCCGGGTCTCCAGGTGCACTTTGAGGAATAAAAAACTACTCCAGAGTATTCATCAGCATGAGGGTGAGTCACTAATGACTGAATTTCATTTTTTGGTGAACTATTCCTTTAAGATAGACAAGAATCAAATTGCTTTAGCAGGACATGTACATCTCATAAAGTGTCACAATCATACCTGTCCCCTTGAAACAAAGTCAGGTGGGAACCAACAGTTAAACAGGTTGTTTAACTGACTTTAATGTTTCACTTAAAAATATGAACACATTATTATTAGCATTATTGCTGTTGTCTGTTGTTGTTACTGAATGAAGTAATATTAAGTGAAGTAAATATTAAAATAAAACATGTGTGTAAACTTTTAGAGTTTACAAGTGTACTAGTTAATGTAACTAATGGTAAAGTTAAAGTTACTGTATAGTTCATCACTTAAAGTCCACAATATTACACAAGTTAATTAACTTCATCTGTGTGAAACGAGCCCAAGAGCTGAACAAAAGTTCCTCATCACTGTCGTCAAACAGGAGAGGTCACAGCCTCCATTCATAGAGAACGACTGGACTTGAACAGACAACAGTGTCAAGTGAATTTGACAATATAAAATATCATCTGCTGTATCTTTAATATTGTAAACTGAAGCGGTTGGGGGAAGTCCCAGTGTAAGAACAGATGAAGTGTGGAGGTCTGTTGTAATTATCCAGGTCAGGCTTGAGCACTGCTTCACTATCTGTCTCTCAGTGTGGAGCCTATTTTCACTCCTGAAACGAGTCTTTTGCTTCTCGGAGCTCAGATATAGATTTTCTGGAGGAATGTGCAGAAACTAGATTTCTGTAACTTTTGAAAAGTTGACAAATGGTTTGTGCAATCTCTTTTCTCCATATGAGAGTGGGCAAGTCATGCGGAGGTATTTTCTACAGCTTGGGGGGGAGAGGGGTGGGGGGGTTGGGGGGGCACATAAAAAAAAGAATGTCTGCAATATTATTTCTGAAACCGAGTTGACGTTATTGCAGTTTTATGTGTCATGGGAAATCATTGTGTCCTGGGCTGCAGCAAATGATTATTGAGAGCTAATAGTGTGCGATGTTTAATATAAGGGAAGGGAACAGACAAAATCACTCATAGCACCTCAGGGAATAAATTAAGGGTGAGGGAGAGTGAGGGTGTGAGGCGTTTTGTGCACAAGGAGAATCTTTATTACCACCTGCCTGGCTTTGTGTTGTGTCATTACCAGGACACAACAAATTTCACACAAACTGGTTGAGAACTCTATTCCCAGACTCTGCTGGAATGAGCCGTGTGTATGTGTGTGTGTGTGTGTGTGTGTGTGTGTGTGTGTGTGTGTGTGTGTGTGTGTGTGTGTGTGTGTGTGTGTGTGTGTGGATCGCAGTATTTACTGAAGCCAATACATCCAGCAAATATTGACCTGTGAAATGCAGTGAGGAGCCGGAGCGCCTGGCGAGACTCCAGAGGAAAAAAAAAACAAAAAAAAACTGCAGCGTTACTTCAATTTCTTTTGCCACATGTTTGACTTAACAAGTCCACTGTCCTTTCATTACACACCTCGTGTTCTCCGGTGTATGAAGCCAAACAAGGATACATTTTGCTGTCTGCAAACTAGATCATACATAATTTACTTCCTTAACTCGTCGGACGCATGCAGCAGCCCGGTGGTCTGTGGTTTCAGGTCATTGAGTCTCCTCTACATCCCGTTCCCCAGGCAGATTTCCTCTCTCGTTGACCTTCTGCAGGGCGGACTGCATGCTCGGCGCGATGTGAAGGGAAGCAGTGTGGTCTCAGGAGGCCCGCCTGCGCCTCAGTGTGCTTATCTGCAAGCGGAAGAGAGAAGCTACCCCCCCTCCACCCCCACCCACCCACCTCCTATCCTTCAATGAAGGGCACCTGAAGATGCTTCTGCACAGGTACGACTCACTGCAGACTAGTGCATGCGGCTTCCACATAAACACAGACAGAGAATAAATGAGGAATAAGAAGACAAAACACAGTCATTTATCATGTTTTTGCAAACCACATTAATCTGACATGTATCAGAATGAAATGCTTTGTATGTCTAAGGATTTATTTGTTTTAATTATGAGCATGATGAACATGTTGCTTACAAAGCCAGAGGAAGACCAACCCCCACTCCCAACTGTAAACATTAGTTGTGTTGTGTTGTGTTGTGTTGTGTTGTGTTGTGTTGTGTTGTGTTGTGTTGTGTTGTGTTGTGTTGTGTTGTGTTGTGTTGTTAGAGAGCTGTAAGACATCAGCAGTTTATAGTGTTATCCAATATTTTATAACCTACTTAGACTTCTCTTCTCTCTGCCTCCACCACCTCTAAACTCCTCCAACCAACTGGATGAAGATTCCTGTACCTGCACAAATTCATGACATACAGTAATACCATTTCTCTGAGCCCAGTGACTCCCTGTATGAGTCATAGCATCTCTGAACACCCAGCTATAGACTGAACAACAACAGCCCCATGGATCCAGTCTCATAATTCTACTTATTTTGACAGATGAGCTGTCACAAAGTTGCAACACAGTGTAAACTTGCTGATTAACCAGGTTTTCATCTATGTTGACAGATCCTAGCTCGGTAATGTCTGTGTTTGAATTCAGCTCAACATTTTGTATCATTGAAAGTGTAGATTTTTAACATTTTATCCTGCGCAGCCTAACCACTGTGAGCTCTGGGCTAACCCTCAACAAGACCACCAAACTACTTGTCTGTTTACCTCAACGGCCAACAACAACAACAACAACAACAACAACAACAACAACAACAACAACAACAACAACAACAACAACAACAACAACAACAACAGTCGTTCACCTGTTTCCACTCCAATAGGCCCACAAACCCACTTTTTAAATTTGCAACATGTAAACCAATATTATTCCACTGGTTTAGTTTCTGAATTATGTATATTATATAGATACTGTATGTCTACGTAACAGTTTATTGCTATTATTGACCCCATCCCCTCCAAAAAAAACAACAAACAAACAAAAAAGTTACTAGGCTATACAAGAAAAAGGGTCTGAATTATTTTCTGTAAAAAGTATTTCAAACTGATTTAGTGATCAATGAGTGAAAAAAAAATCACCAAGACAACAATTCATGTCTCCAGATGTGACCAACTGTGTAAATATTTTCATTTTGGGGACATTAAACTGATTAGTTTGAAAAGTGCCAGAAGATTATTGAACCAATCAATGCTGCAACGATCCATAGGAACCAACGATCATAGTTCATGTATGATGGAACAGATGTTCATGTAGTAGATATCACATACTGTACAGTATCTTGGTTCATGTATAATGTCCTTGGCCTTGGATTTAGAGTGTTTACTTGCCAGAGGTTTTAATATGATCTCACCTAGACTTTTACCTATTGTTTTACTTTTGTTTTGATCTTACCTGGAGATCTAGAGCTCTAAATACACTTCATTAAGGCTGTGCACTTCTTGCATCTTTGCACTTTTTGCACAAGCTGTAATTTGCACTTTTCTCCTGTACGTGCTATTGCTCAGGGGCCAGTAAATTACAGAATATTGTCATTTGCTCCTCCTCTACTGTCTTATGTTTTAATTTATTTAATGTTGCAACAAGATGTATGTAATAAAGTTCATCATGTCTAAGCCTTTCAGTATGCTAAAATTGTTTCAAGTTGGGGCTGTTGCAGTACACATGTATACAACATACTATCATCAGCATATTGTCACTTTATTTTTTTATATTTTACTTTTACATCCATATAAAAAAATCATACTATGAGGTTTTCATACATATTATAATGAACTTCTATCTTCATATACCCAGATGATGTATGGATGTGATATAACTAATAATAAAGTTCTGTTTCATACACTCCACAGATATCTGAGGTCCAGTTTGAGGGACTGGTCATGGTGACTCAGAGATGTCTGCTATTGTTTCCTCCTCCGCTGACGTCTGTCCCACCTCGGGCCTCGCCCTCTGCATCATGGTCTCACGGAGCTGGAGGTCTCAGCAGAGCTGCAGTGGAGCGAGCGGTGATTAAGTTGGAAGGTCAGGTGGAATTGATTCTTTTCCCCCACGGTGCATCCTCGCAGCACTTAGACTGGAGACAAGTGCCAATTTGTTTTGGGAGCATAGGATTATTTTGGAGACACTCACTCACTCACTCTTCTTCTTCTTCTTTTTCTTATTTTTAAACCCCCCCACCCCCTCCTCCGCCTCCTCTCTCTTGTGGTTTTCATCTGCTCTCATGGACCCTCCGAGGTGACCCCTCCAACACCCTCCCCTCTCCCCTCCTCCCTCCTCCACCCCCAACTCAACAGCCTGCTGGAGGTCAGACAGACAGTGGTCAGACGTTGGGCGAACAAGGCGAGCCCTGCAGAGATCGGCTTAATTGAGCTCAATTACTTCCTGAGATGGCACACTCTAACCCAGAATGATCTCCTCTAATGATTCATTAGTGCATTAATCACCCATTTAGCTAATGGGAATAACCCTCTCTATTTTAATAGCTGCTACAAACAAAGATCATTTGCCCTTGATGTGTTTCCACTGAGCATCGGACACGGTCATGAGAGCATCTCACAACTTCAGCACTTTGCAGCAGATGCTCTTTAATATGAAGCAATATAATTGTTGCAATATAACCTGTCACTCAAGCTGTTCTCTTTTATTATGTTTTTCCTATTAAGATGTGTGGTCTGCAATACGGTGGGAAGCAAAGGCAGGCGTCGTGTATTTTATGTCACGTATACAACATCTGACAACTTGTTCTGTTGTCTTCATGCCTCATCAAGAAGTGACAGCGAGCTGTAATTGTGGACCGAGCTTCTTGTTTTCGCCCGAGCTGACTGACACAAAGCTGACAGCGCGTACAGCTGCCATCAGTTAGGAAGCCGGCGACATTGTCTCGTGCGTTTTTATTCGGGGCCGAGCTGATTTCAAAGACACCTGAAGTGGATCGAACAAAAGCTAAAGCACAAAAAGCACAGAAATAAAAGAGAGGGCCTCTTTAAACACACGATGTGTTCAAGTCAAACTGGAAGCTTCCATGTAAAGAGGTTTTATAGATATAACAAAGTCTGATATTTAATGATAAATAATAAAGAAAGAGCTGAGTGTATGTGTGTGAAAGAGAGAGTGGAGCAGGAGAGGGGTCCACTGGGAATGAGTGTTTTTCTTCCTCTCTTTTTTACAATTCATCATTTTCTCTCTGCTGTGCAATAACTGCAAGTCAGCCCCCCCCCCCTCCTCCCTACACCTCCATGACGAGCGGTGATGGAGCCACTCTAACTAAACTGGGGAGAAGGTGTGTAAAACGTGCCGCCGCTGAGCGCCTCTCCACGCTTCCCCAGGGAGATGCAGACGCTGCACTCTCCCTCACCTTGCATGGTCACATCCGTATACAGGATATATAGGAAATGTAGGGGGGGGGCAGAAGGTTGGAGGAGCAACAAATGCAATCATGACACAGGTAGCGGCTGCCTGGAATGGTAATGCTATTATAATGATTTGGAGGGAATGTCTTCATAAATGTCTGCTCTCTGGGGAGGCCGAGCCGGAGACGCAGGGGCCCGTGGTCGCTGTGCCGGACGGACGGGGGCTCTTTTCGCCATGAATAAATTCATGTCCACTCCCGCGCTGCTGCTGCTGCCGCCGCCTCTGTTTGCTCATCTCGTATGCAGCTGGCTCTGCAGCCCCCCGTCCCAGGGGATGAAAGTTTGTAAACACGAATAATAATTAGGAGCAGGTCGACGGGCAGGTAATCTGCATGTGGGTCCCAGAGACGTGCCTGCCCAGTGTGCAGCCATTTTGTTGCCACCCCCCCCTCCCTCGCCAGCCCCTCCATTAGCATTCAGTTTGCTCAGAGATGCAGGTAACTTTGATCTCTTATCAAGGCAAACAGAGGAGATGTCATTTCTAATTGCTTTTAAAAGGGATTAAACCTCATATAAAGAGGGGGGTGACTGGCAAGTTGATTTTTAATGACCTCTGGGCGTCGGTAGTTTGTTTTTGATGGTCACCAACAAGTTTAACTGTACACTCAAAAACTTCATGATCGTCTGTGGGCGCTCTGCTTGCATCCTGCCAGCTCTGTCACTTGCAGGAGGCAACTCAAGGGGCGGGGCTAACCCTGCTCACCTAACTTAAATATCATGTGGTTTGCATTTGTTTACATGGATATATGAACCTATTACTTACCAGATATGCCTACAATTCCAGACTCCTTTGGCATCTGTCTTTTTCTTGACGTCTCGATTATTAAACAAGGGCACATGATATAGCCTAGCTGTGACTGCGACCTTTTCCTCCATCTTTGTCTTCTGTCTCAATTTCTCCCACTGTGAGAATCCTGGTCTGCAATTGGCTGCTACTTCGGCGGCGGCGCTGCTCATTTGCATATAGTTGAGCTTCAACTTCAAATTGACGCTCTGGTTGCTAGCAGCGTACTGCTTGGCAGCTCTAGCAAGCACTTGCAGAAGGCAGCTATAATGCATCCATGGGCCAAAGGGGCGGGGCTAATCCTGTTCACCTTGTTTAAAGCAGATATCAGTGGAATGTTTTTGTTAATTTAAGTCCTAAATAGTCCTATTTTCCGTCAGCAATCACTTACATGGAGTGTTTCAGCCGTAACACGAGTCTCTCCGTCACTCTGCTCTGCTGTAACCCGAGGAGAAAATTTTTCTTGTGGGATACAAGTGCAGCTGAATAATGAATGTGGTCATCCATAGGGCTAACTCATGGTGCGTTCAAGGGCACTTTGTGTTTTTCCTTCCTGGGCAGGTTATGGAACGCTACAAAGTTGTAGTTGTGACCTGCTCACCTTGTTTAAATAGTAGGTTAGCCTATGTGGCTCGCATCACACATGGATCTATACTTATACAAAGGAACCTAGCAGATAGCTACAGTTTCAGACACCTTTTTCCATGCATCTATCTTTTTCTTGATGTCTCTGTAAATAAAAAAGATGCCCTTCGCCGGCTGCTTATGACACTCATGAAGCTGTGGGTTCAGAGTTAGGATAATTTCAGTAGGAGACAAACAGCCTCCTATTCAAACTCGGCCTTATCAGAAGGTTGTAGCTATATGCACAGAAAGTTTATACGTCACAGTTTGTGCAGTGTCACTCTGTTTACCAGACAACACGGCCGTCCCATTTGCTTTTCATTTTCAGACGCCCTCTGGTCTCCGTGTGCAAAAGCAGTGAATTGCATAAGAGCGGCGCAGGGAGCAGGCTGCCGAGCATCTGGGGGACGGATAAATTGGAACTCATGGGTTTTATGGATTTGATAGAGAGCCTCTGGTGGCACCAGGTTCCTGACTTGTTAATATAATGACAGGATGCTAATGATTAATTAAGAGTCTGATTTTCATTATTACTGTGGAAGAAGAGAGGTTTGATCTTGAATTGACTTTGGCGCAGGGAGGGGAAATCAAGGCTGTGTAGCTATTCTGCAGCCGTACCTTCTTCTGGCACTAACAAGCCCCTGACAGCAAACAAATCTTTGACAAGTCCCCCCTCATCGCCCGTCCCCCTTTATAGATAGTCTTAAGACTTTAATCCGGATCCAGTGACAGGCTCATCCTCAGTCAATAGGGTAAAGAGAAGCTCATGCGAGGGATGTGTGCACTTGTCCAAAGGCTGGTTCAGGTGCACATGCTCCGAATCTTAAACTGGAGCTCACCTCAAATGAAGGGTATTGAAGGAGGAATTGACATATGTTTTGTGAATAAGGCCTCCACATCGATTTCTTTCAGTTCGGGAGAATTTCTCGCTTTTGGATCTCAGACTTTGAAAGTGACCACAACTTACTTTTGTAGAAACTATACACTTTCAAATTTCATTTAACCTCAAAAACCAGAGGAGTTCAGATAGGTATCTGCTGAGGTACAGAGTTATACTTCACAGTTCACTGCCACATTAACTTCCTGTCTTTGTCCAATTCAACCTTGTAACTCCTTGCTGTGTCATCCATCTGAACTTTTTTAGAAATACATATTGCCTCGCGTACGTCTCCTGTGTTTTATGTGTGCGGTATCTCTTAAGCTCTGTCGGCGGTGATCCATACAGCGGCAGTCACTTTTCAGGGGGGCGTTAAGGTGTGTGAGTGAGTGTGTGTGAGAGAGGATCTGTGGGTTATAGCTGTACTGTATGTGCCCTGCAGGTCCCAATCTGTCTTTGTTAGGCCCTGCTGCGTGCCCTATCACACCTGCCTCTCCCAAGACTGATCACCGCCGCCGCCTCCATCAGCCTGTGCAGCTGCAGCTAATACAACAATTCACATGCACTTTGTAAGTAGCGCCTTAACTCTGTCCCTTGTGTGAGGCAGCCGCGACAACCACCACCACCTACACCAAACATGCTGGGATTGAATTGATAAAAGCAGATTTTAGATTTTTTTTGCATACTTTTGGTTAAATACACAGGTAATTAACTAACAAAGCAGATTTATGCAGGAACTCTACATGCAGCGACTATTTCAGTTTATATTTCACTCCTGTAAATAAGCCTGTTTTACTTTTCTTCTTTTTTTTTCTCTCCCTGACAGGTTGGCTTGTCTTTGCAGGAAAAGCACATTTGTTACCAACAACATTAACAATGGCTCCCGTCTGTTCAGGTGTCCCAGTAAGTCGTGACAATTTGACAGTGAGACAACATGCACAATCAGGGCTCTGTAATGGAAGCCACCAGATGAAATTCAGCCATTACTCGTTTTTTGTTTTACACCTTTGTCAAAAGTGTCAAAACATCCACTGCTGAGGAAATGTTAGATTGAAAATAGTCATTAAACAAAGTCTCATTGTGGATACACTGATTATTTTAGGAATAACATTTATATAAAGACAGGTTCTGCAGCAATAACTAAACCACTCACAATACCTTTTATGTTATTACATTAGTGTTAGCAAGTAGATAAGTTAATTACATGTTAATGACTTGTACTGTAGTTATACAATTAAGCTTAAGTCTGTCAGTAATTTTATATTAGCAACAGCTTTGATGTCGACAGAGGTTCCTCATCATGACAAATCCACAGAGATTATCTGTCTCTTTCACATCACTGGTTTCGTTTTCCAGTAGGTTAACTGCCCTGATTAGCATCATTTGCACCAATAGTTGTTTGTCCCCACTTCACCAAATGGATAATGGACAAAGTGAGGAACCGGTCTGTGAACATATTGAGTATTTCGCAGCAGACAAACTAGATTTGGTGGAAACCAAAAAGAAAAGTGACTTTTGTGTTCATTGGTTAAATTCTGTCACATTAACCTAAAAGTTGATAATATGTGAGCTTTGTGCTTAAGGGCCTGTTTCTGTTCCCCAATGGTGGCCACAAAGCTAATGCAGGTTTATATTAACTATCTGCAATTTTTTTGGTGTTCGCCATAGAATTATTTCAAAGTGCAATCAAAGTGCACACATTTTAAAATCATATTCTCCCCATCTAATCCCTGTTACTTTGGTGCCAGGTGACGAATGTACATCTTAAAAAATATCAATTTTCAGGAACTTTTGGTTTTGGCCTCGATGCATTGATTACATTTTTTTCTGTTCAATCACAAAGATTTAAAGAAGACATATTATGCCCCCTTTCCACAAATTAAAATAGTTCCCAGGTGTCTTAAAGACATATCTGTGACACGGTTCGGTCAAAATACCCCAAGTATCAAACAGCCCTGTTCAGAACGGCTGGTTTCAGTGCCTGTCCCTTTAAATGCAAATGAACCACTGCTTGTCCCGCCCCCAGGTAGGGGTGGGATTATGCAAATTTGAATCCTAGTTACATCACTGGAAGACAAGTGAGGGAACAGCTTGTAAAAAATGTGTATTTCAACCGGGATTACAGATTTTCTTTGTCCATTCTCACAT
The DNA here is from genome assembly GCA_030347415.2 of Decapterus maruadsi. Classification (NCBI taxonomy): domain Eukaryota; kingdom Metazoa; phylum Chordata; class Actinopteri; order Carangiformes; family Carangidae; genus Decapterus; species Decapterus maruadsi. Next base: position 28,131,422 of record CM064899.1, read on the forward strand.
TTTGGGGGCTGGAAGGCTAGAGAAACACCCAAATATATGTTAAAGAGCCTTCAAAAAGTGATATTTCCATAATGTGTCACTTTAAGCACCAAAACTGCACTCACAGTTCACAAAGCAACAACCACGCACATTTCTGAGAGGCTTCGTATTGAAAGGGCCAATTATGGTTGGATGAATCATACACCAGCAGCTGCCCCTCATTGTTTAAACATAAAGCGCCACTACATTGATTGGTTGTTAACTTTATCAGAATGTCAATAGTCATTATTGCTTATCTTGTCTTGATTATCCTCTGAGCTGTAAAATCAATTAGGCATAATCCAATCCCATTCTGCAGGTCAAAAGTTCAGACCGTGTGATGATTCACTGTACGACGTTAACCCTCCTCATAAATGCAACACTCTCTTTCTCTCTTGCAGATTTCTCGTGCATGCGTTCCTAGGAGAAGACCGATATTACATTTTCTGAGCACCTCAAGAATAAATCTAATTTGCTCCATAATGGTATCGTTTTACCTGTTTCTCAGTGGGAGAGAACAGGTCACGCAATACTAATCACAAGGCTAATAATGTTGGATACACTTGTAAGCAGGAGCTGCACAGAATGGCAATGATCGATACAGATGAGCCAGTGTGAGCCCACGCCATGCAAAGTATTCAGCATGGAGCACACGGGGAGGGTTAAAGGTGCACGACGTGACTTCGCTCGGCGGAGCAGCTCACGTGGGATAATTGTAAATTTCCATATCCAAGGACAGAGTTTCCCACCGACTCCGACACACACACATGCACACTTCAGCACACCAATGGAAACATCTTCAGGTTATTACTCTGCAAAGCTCTGTGAATGACTCCATCTTTCCTTGCCTGATTGCATGATCAAATACAACAGTGAGGAAAAGCAGTGTACAGTAAGAGAACACTGAAGTAGTAATAATCCCTTATTTCCCCCCAGCAAATCCAATTTTAACAGCATATTGTGTCTGGATAGTTGTTCATCCTTGACTGAATTTGATGGAAACCTGCAATAACGTGGGCAAGCCTGAGATAATGCAAAGTGACATTTGCCACGAGTGGCTTTGTTTTTCCACGTTTCTCTCCTGATATAATTTCATGACACACTGCAGAGCCGGAAATCAATGTGATTAAGACGAAACACAGAGCCTAACAGCCCGGGATAATTATGTGGATAAATCCGTAAATCAATATTACACTTTTTTTTTTGTTCCTCTGACATTAAAAAAACACAACACACAAACACTGAGACACAATGTCACCTATTTGAATAATCAACAGACTGTAGCTTTCATGGGGCGTTCAGAGGCCGTAGGTTATTGAGGGATTGTCCCCGCCGCAGCCCTGGCCTAAGCCCTCCATGTCTCTGGATCAGAGTACACTAATTTGATTTCACGACATGCCGTTGAAGATGCATTAATCTTTCCCAGACCATCGCATGCCCCTGAGCAGCTGGAGAAAGAGGGGAGAGTGAGACACAGACAGAGAGAGGGAGGGAGGGAGAGAGGGAGAGAGAGGGAAGTGGGGTCTCAGCAACGTGCCTCCCATGCTAACAATGTTCTCCTGCCAACAGAAGTGCATCCCTCCAGGCAGCCCATGTAAACAGTGCACACCAAACTCTAAATCACATTCACGCCCTCAGAGACTCACTGGGCATCTCCGTCCCTCCTCGTCCCTCCCTTCTGCCCCCCTTTGTCCGAGGGCTGAGGCAGTATGGGCCATTTACAACTTCTGCTGATGTGAGGAAATTAAAGGGATAGTTAGTTCAAGATTTTGGCAAATTAGCCCATTGCCATAATCTCTGTAGTCATAGCAGTAGGTTTGTTACCTTTAATTGTCAGTGCAAGCTGTTTTTAGAACAGCAGAGCAGAGCGGAAAGCTGCTCAGAGCTATGCTACGGAGGCTAATGGGATTTCTTGGTTTTCCTCATCAAACTCATCAAATACACAATCCAACAACTCCATAATGCTCTGGTGGACAAGTTGTGACCTGCACATTCACCACGCTATGAGATGATAACACAACGTTACCAGACAGAGTTGTTTTAGAGGTAAATTCATACAAAACCACTGATGCGCGTTGCCTTCAGGGACAGTTTTTCATCAAGTCTCTGTATTTCCCCCGAAATTTTCCCCCGTAACGAAACTACTGCTATGACTATAGGGATTATGGCAATGGGCCAATTTGCTCTATATGTTGAACTATCCCTTTAAAGATTTTTCTGTTTTTAAAATTATTATTCTTTATTCTTTGGGAGGCTATTAATTAATTAATTGGATTAACCGTTTCTACACATTTTCCTTTGTATAACCGGTGACTCCACCATTAGTATGCCATCCTCTGCATCCCCACTTCCTGTATAGATATAGTTTGGACCCTTATATGTTGGTCCCTATAGCAGCTGTGTATGTAGTGATAACTTGTGTCACATAATCAAAGCTAATCCATAGCTGTGGGGCAACATCTCATATCTGACTTCGGAGAAAAGTGGAAAAAAAAAAAAAAAGATCCATCAACGGGCAGATGTCCCCCAAGTCGATTCTGGTCAACAGAAATCAAAGAGCCAGAGGAAGAAGAGAGGGAGGAGATAAAGGGTTGTTGGTGGTGGGGGGGCGTGAGGAGGATGTGCGGAGGGGGACCACCACCACCACCACAGACTCTTTCTTGCTGTTAACCCCCACCCACCTCCTGTCCCATTGGCCCATCCAACTGTCATCTCACTCTGGGGGTACCGCGCTGCTCTGCCAACAGCTTTCTTGTCTTGTTCCATTGATCCATTTTAACACGCGGCGGTGAACGCATCAAACACCGCATGCCATTCAGAATCCATACCCCCCACTACCCCCAATACCCACCACCACCACCACCAGCCCTCCCTTCACGGGGTTTTCAAAGGAAATGATGAAGGCATGAAAATATGAAAATGCTCTTCACAGGGGTCTGTGAAGGAGGCAATTTCCATCATGCCCATGTCTATTTCCTATGTAGAGGAAAATAACACATTTCTCTGATGTTCGTGCACACAGAGCAGCAGTGACTCTACTTCTGCTGAAGCTTACACAGAGGGTAGAACAGATTGGGGGAGTATTAAATTACTGAGGAGGCTGACATTTTTTTTAAACTCTTTATTTGGTTTACACCCCTGGGGTATGTAATCATAGCCACAGCAAATCCTTGGATTGGCTTATTAGCATATTCATATATCCTGAGTTATTTGTTCACATAAAACTTTGTGGTTGTCCTTGATAAGCATTTTTAACCGGTTGTTTGATTACAACACAGTGAGTGTATAGCCTACTGTACACAGAAGATAGGCAACACTGTGGACGCAGAAATGAAGACATTTATTTATTTTATTTATTTGTATTTGCAGACAGGTTTAAGATGGAGAAATGAGAAAATCATGTTTATATATAAAATGTGGCCCTCACAGGAGAGATAATGTTACATATTCACATGGGATTTGTGCCTTAAAGCAAAAGATTTATCCTAGGTGTTCCCAAAATGGATTTTATGAGACTGTTTCTTCACCAACTTTTCAACATATGTAGTCTTCAACAGGCAGTCCACGACCCCTATAAGGTCTGTGGAGGTACTGCAGGGAGGGGATGTCGCAAAATCTTTGGTTGATTAGACAATTTTTTATACTGTATGTTTTCATTTCCACATTTAAGTTTAAAATATGTCAGAATAGCTTGTATGCATGATTAATTGACATATATTCAGTCCCTCCAGAGCAACACGATAATGTGATCGCATAATTTATTGCATAATCAGCCAAAGTTTGCATATTATGTGCAGGATGATCACATTTTTTGAGATGTGGCACTCTTGCCACAAAAATCGCAAATTTCTGTGCAAAATGCGCAAAATATTGCATGATTTCATAATGCCTGCAAAAAAATTACATGTATCTTCGCAGAAAGTTAAAAAATGTTGCATGTTTAGTTCACATAGGGGCAGCCATTTTCACCCTGTTGCCATGGGAATGTTATGAAGTGGTATTAATTATGCAGTGTGAAAAGTTATGGCATTGTGTGTCTGAGAGAGAGAATAAAACATAGCCCAATGTGTAGAAATGATGATGCTTATGCTCTGCCATGTTGTTTAAGTGATCGGGACAAAGGGATATAATGATAGTGACTGATAGTGACTCATAAAATTACATCAATACCCATCTAATTTTCCATCACTCACATATTCCATTAGGAAAAACCTGTCAAATAATCAAGGACTTTTGCTTCAACAATCACAAAAAACCTTTTTATGGACAGACTGGATACTGGCATTAGGTACATTCATGAATGGCAGTGGCACCGCTCCCCCTACTCACTGTACCTTGCACATGTTTAAAATAAAAACATGAATACAATGAATGCATTAACAAAGTATGTTTGTAGGCCCAGTTTCATATAAGACACAGCAGGGGGCCCTGCTCCATCTCTCCATCAGTTTGGGGTCCTTGGCTTGACGACCTCTGTTCTGAATGAACTAACTAACTAAATAAATAAATATGGTTAAAACAACGGCAGTAAATCCACCTCCACACTCCCCCACCACCTTGATCAGTCATTTTAAATAAACATGAGACCATTAAGGGTTCTGTGGGTTCGGACGAGGTGAATAGAGGTTACGTTCCAGTTGAGGAAGCATTTGCATGAAGGAGCTGTGTCCATATCAGGCCGCGTGTGATGAGCCGACTTGCTTGGTAAATAAGTGAATTAATCCCATCTATTGTCCTTGAGATTTATTCAGCTGGTGTCCTCACAGGAGAGTAGAAGTTAATTAAGATCATCGTGAGGGATGCGCTTCTGTCGGCTCGCAGAGATATTATTGTGCTCGAGTGGAGTGGCAGTCCTTGGGCTGACTGCAGCGAACACAACGCACCTATTTGAAATCACATTTTATTCCCTTTTTTGAAGATAATTACAATCTGATTTATATAATTGAATTCATCATCTTTATCAAATGGATTTTGCAGCGAAATAGCCGAAGTAAATGTATTCGTCGAAGAATCCAATCTATAATGTGTTTATGAAAGACCCATCACCTTTTCCTGATGTGTTAGTGGACAATTTCAATTCAGCACTGAAAAACATTAGAAACGTGTTTTTCACTGATGTATTGATACTCATAAACAAGTGATGTGTGGTGTTTAAAACTCTTCTCATGGACTTGAGTGTTTTTGTGTTTGCTGCCCGTCTTTATATTCAGGTCAGTGTTTACATTTGCATAGCTTGATAAGACAACTTCCACAGTTTGAAACATGACCCAAATATTTTATTTATTTCAGTGCAACTAGACCGCTTGTCGTTTAGATACCAGGCTTGTATTGTAGAGACTCTGAATAGAGTTTAATTAGGTTGTGATAAATGTGATTATGATACACATATTCATATACGCATTTTCTCACATTAGATTTCTGCAGTTTTCTGAATACAAGTGGAGACTTTTGTCTTCTACTTTCCACCAACTGTGGTTTTTCTTCAGCGAAGTCGTTCAAAGAGCTTCGGGTCCATTGTTGCATTTACAGGGCAGTAGGTTATAAGCTGCCCTCTGCACTGCGCTGCGTCCTCAGGGCTGCACAAGAGTTGCCAAGAGAAACTGATAAAAAGGCAGCTAGCTGGGTTATCATGCTAATTTTAGCAGAGGGAAAGACACAGAGTAACAATAGTGTTGCTTCCCAGCACTGGAGACTCAGGAAGTTTGATGCTGAATAACCTGCCTATAGCATTTAATGCTTAAACTCATCTAAGTCACGTAACATTTACTCCCGTCCAGAATTGCATTAATTTTTCAAAGATTCTCAATGGGATGAAGGTCTGGAGTCTGTGGTCACATTGGACCAGATTTCTTCCTTGAAGATGATGGTTCTCCACTCTCTTTCCAGTTTGTAATAATGTGTTCGACAGTTTTTAACCCAATTTTAGTCTCAGTAATCTCCTTCGATGCTTTATTTGCTCAATGCCAATAATTTGACCCTTCTGAAACAGATGAACATCTTTTCCATGACCACATGATGTGTCTAACATTTCTTTTAAGAAATGAGACTGCAGCAGTTAAGGTTAAATAAGTTGTTGCCAGCTGAAACATAATTCCATACAGTAATTATCCAATGGGAACCTCTTACCTATTACTAGCTTAGGCTGTAATGAATGTCCTAAATGATGTTGCTTTGACTAAACTCTGGACTATAACCCTTCAGGACACTTGGATTGCAGCAGACGAGCAGTGGAGGAAGATTAAAAGGTTTTTATTGTTTTATGGACCTTGTTGTGCCGGGCGCTATTGACTCTCGTATAAGGATTTTGCTGGACTACGAACCGGCCTCCCGGGTCTCCAGATGCACTTAAAGGAATAAAAACCTGCTCTGGAGTATTCATCAGCATGAGGGTGAGTCACTAATGACTGAATTCCTTCTTTTTTTTTGGTGAACTATTCCTTTAAATCCAAGTGGCGACTTTTGTTTTGGACGGGCTGTGTATTTACAGTTAATTCAACAACACATGAAGCAGCACTCTGCACTAACATGAACTAACTGATGCATACGAAGCAGTAACTACTGCGGCGATTTAAAAGCTGCTTTGACACAGTAGGCAGCAGTTATAGATATGTTAATGGTCTGGACATTTAAAAACATAAATATGCTTTTTTTTTAAATTACCTTTTAAACCAACCTCTGCTCTTCCTCCTCTTCCTCCTCCTCCCTACCGTTCAGTTTGAATGAAATTAAAAGACTGAAACCTGCCCGACGGTGACTCCAGCTACTCCAGGGAGCTGACTCCTGAATAAGTCAGCAGCATTATCATACCCTCCAGCACATTCACTCACCTCATCCCAACCCCATCAGCAAATACTTCTCCCACTTAAAATCAGTAATTAAGCCTCGCATTTGTTCCCATTAAACATATGGCCGTGCTGCTTTAAAACAAAGTGCACTGCAGAAAACGTGAACAAAGCACTAAGATGTCAGATGGATGCCGAGATGTACAGCTCAGATACTCATGATACCAAAACGAATTTTAGTTTAATAGAATCACTATATCTACATTTTGGGTTAAATGCATCAGTGCAATCATGAAATATATGCAGTATGACGCCGTTATCTGATTGAAATGAATGCATATTGTTGGCCTGATTACATGTAGCTGTCACCTCTCTTCAAGCGTATACCTTCTTTTGTTTTCAAATTTATGCCAATATATTGTTTAAATTAACATATTTCACATTGTTTATTGTCGTCACCTGCTGCGAAGTGTGACTGCCGCAAGTGGCACCGAGTGTTTTCATGAACTGTCGAGTCCTCTTACCTTTAAACCGACGCCTCGACGGCTGCAGCTGCTTTATCTGCGTAGGTGATTTTAAATGCTGGTACAATATCTACTGTAAAACCTTAAACTCCCATAGGTCCTCATTAACACTGGAGTTCTGTAAGTGTCTTGTTTTGGGGGGTTTTGCCTAAATTACCATGTCCACAATGCAAAAAAATGTGCCCCCAAGATGTTTCACAGAACATTACAGTATATTTAAATCATTCATATACATGTATATATATAATATATGTTTTTTTTTTTTTTTATGTAGCCGGGTCCACCGTTGGCTCCGGTCCCCCAGCAGCTATTTATGTGGCTTAATGGCCGACTCTGTAGCTATATTTCACACGTATTTCCTCTTCTGTGTACTTATAGAGGCATGCAATAGAGGCACAGCAGTGATTGAAGTGAAGCCCTTAGCGGTGACAGTTCCAGCCTTGATATTAATGGAAGCCCACATAATTGCGCATGCCATTAAGGAAGTACAGATGCTATCAGGGAGAGCACACATCGTTATTTCTCAGTGTAACACCTCATTAATATTTGTTGTTTTTTCATTTTTTCTCTCTCCCTCTCTCTCTTTCCACCTCCCTCCCACTTTGCGACGTGGAGGAGGAGGAGGAGAGCCGGATTGGATGCTGCGCGGGACGGAAAGTGACAGAGAGATGAATCTTCCTGACTCCAGGCAGATGTTTCCTGTTCAGCATTCAAATTAGAGACACACCCTCACAAACACACTCACACACTCACAGAGAGAGAGAGAGAGGAGAAAGTGAAAACATTTCTGAAGATCATAAAAATAGATTTAGGCGTCTCTTCTGCTTCTTGTGTGCCTGCTGGAAACTTCCACAAGTATTTAAAGGTCAGATGGCTGAGAGCGAGGTGTGATCTATTCAAAGACGTGGGCAGGAAGTGCAGCATCACTCCGTAACCTTTCGCTGCTCTCAGGTCCTCGTCGGGTTTGTTGTTGTGACCTGCTGCTCGTCATCATGGCCCGTGGAATCATTTTTAGACCGCGGAGTGTCAGAGGTGTAAACTTGTTACCATCACTTCAGTCGTGTTGAACCGGCACAGACGGATGGAATTCATGATGAATGATAATTATTCATGAAGTCTATGTTACTTTTATTTTGAAAGGTTTTGTAGACCATATCCTGAATTCATCACAGCAGTTGGCCTGATTGTAATACCATCCAATTCGGATGCTTCCATAGTGTGAACATTTCGACAGTGTAGTGTTGTCTCAAATTGAATACGGTCGTTGTGCACTTTCCAGGAATGACGATCGCAACATTTGCCCATTGTTCTTCCCAACTATCACCAGCTGATGAACCGTAGCTGCCGCATTTAGCTTGTTATGGTGTACTGTAAGTTTGTTGCTTATGTCTGTTAAATCGTATGGTGTAGAATATTTTAGCAACAGATGTGTGGCCAGAGGCTCAACAAGTTGTAAATATTTGTTTGATGGTTACGGACACCACCGTATATTGGCAGTGACTCAGTTCAGATGGCTAAATAAACCCAATGTAAACCCAAAAATAGAGTAGACATGTGGCAAATGTTGGTATAACAGTTAAAGCAGATATCAGCGGCACGGCCGTTTCGGCGAATGCTGCGTTCAAGGCAGGCTTTTGAAACCGTAAGTTACAGCTTCAAGTCACAACTACGAATTTGTAACGTTCCAGGCAACCCGTAGCTCGTGTTTTCACCGTCCTGTTGCCTGTGAAAGTTCACTATAACGGCCTCTCGTAACTTCCGACCCGTGAACTCGTACCAGATCGAACTGGTATGACTTCACAGGAAGGAAAAACAAAGCACGATGAGTTAGCAGCCCCCGCCCTCGTCAGGCATCTATTGGTCCTCGTGCTCTGTCACCACAACGCGCAACACACAGCCCTTCATGCTGTTCTCTCTCCTCATTGGATAATACTTGTATCCTACAAAAATGCAGCAGAGCAGAGTGACGGAGAGACTTGTGTTACGGCTGAAACACTCCACGTAAGTGATTGCTGATGGAAAATAGGACTATTTAGGACTTATATTAACAAAAACATTCCACTGATATCTGCTTTAATGTTAAGACTTGTATACAAAAAGTGCTTGCACTCCAACAAGACAAAAACAACCTAACAAAAATAAAACAGGCTTTCCATTCTGAAATAATACATTTACAAGGATTCCAGGATCAGGGCCCACACTCGACTTTTTGACCGTTACGAGTGCACCATCCGTTTATGCTGCATTCAAGACAACTTGCAGACTTCTCAGACTTTAGCGTTCATGCTACAGGTTAACATGGATGCCTGACGGCAGTTTGGCATATTGTGCCAAATCTATGCACCAGCAATTTGTGCTCATTTTGGAAGCAGATAAATGACAAATAACTTTTGTTACAATTCAGTTACCATTAACAACGTTGGCTGCCATGTGCCATTCATGTCACTGACATCAAGTCAGAAAACCTGAGCTCTGAGATTACACCTGAATTTCCAACCTGTAGTTTCTGAGTTTGGAGCTCGTTTTTTCCGAGTCACGACATGTCTTGAACGCAAAATAACAGTACACTGCATTTTACCATACTTGTCAGTGTGAATGCACTTTCACACTCAAAATAGTAAAGCTAAAAAGAACAGAAGAGTGTGAATCGAGAGACAGCAAAAGGAAAATTAAAAAATGTTCCATTCGTTTTAAACCTGAAAGATAGATGTTTCCTTTTGTTGATTCATTTGTGTTTTTCTTTCATTATGTATTTTATTCTTTCATTCAACAAGTTTTCAAGGTAGATCTAAACTTCTACAAATGCTGTGTGGAATAACACAACAATACTTAGGCTATTCTTTTAATTTAACTTTATGCAGAACAGCGGTGTGAAGATTTTAATTTGGCCCTGTTTTGCTCATTGTGGCTGATATAGAAACATATTTATTGTCACCTTTGTCAATTACAGAGATACATGAGGATCTTTATTCCCTCAGCTCCTGCTGCAGATTGCAGGGCAATTAGTTTTCCTATCATTGCAATTGATTGATTTGTTCCATTTATGAGTCAGGTTTGGTTTATGATTTGTTGATCATTTCTCTCATATAAGACATCTATAATCTAAATCTCATCCTATTGCTGTGGTTATAAGCAAAACACAAACATTTCCTGCAGTTCTGACTGAGGAGGACTTTAAAATTCACCTTCTCCCTTTTAAAGGGCTGATTGAAACCTTCCAGTATCATTTTGTCTGAACAAAGATGATTCTGTATCCGTCGGCCGCGGCTTCTTTGAAATTAACTTTTTAAACCCACACTTGTGTTTCTTGGAGGATCCTCTGCAGCGCTGCCGTTCCCTCCTGACTCACTCCCCTCAGCTTAAAGAGATAAAAAAAATCTTTTGAGAAGCAGGAGTGTGGATATTGGGCTTGAAGTCTAAATTCCTGTCATCTTTGATTCCATGATTTCTCTATTATTCTTAAGCCTCTGCTAAAGGAAACACCAGTAAATGTCCCTATTGTAGAAAAAAACTATCACACCTGGAGACCAACGATCTCCTTTTTTACATTATTATCTCCAATCCCCTCAGAATGGACTCAGATTTGTACTGTTGATTGCAAAACTGTGTCAGACAGAACATTATCGCTGACACGGGACTGCTTGGTCATTTACAGCTTCTTTGTTTTCACTCTATCAGCAGGCAAATATACACAGTTCAGCAGCACATTACAGAAGCTGCAGACTGACACTGTGGAGGTAGTTCAGTTCATTACGACTCCAAAACCTCACACTGGCACCAGGAGACGTTTAGAAATAAAAGTGACTGTATAAAAGTCATCGACTGCCCGACATGAGCAAATTGCCCACAGTTAGGAAACATTTGAAATGCCGCAATATAAATAGAAATCATTAAAATCCAGTATTATAAGTGTATTGATTAGAGAGTAGCACTAAACCTGCATTTATTCAATTAAAACAGTGACATCACCAATTAAACAAAGTATTAAATGCTCTGAATAACACAGAGACAACATGCTACAAATAATTGCCCCCAGCCCTCTTACCCCCACCCCTTCCCACCCCATCTTTAATGAGCAAGTTGCCGAGGCAGAGACTCAGCGTTCACCCTTTAATAACCTCAGTTTTTGGCCTCCTCTTGTGCGTGTGTGGCAAACCCCCCACACACAGTCACATTACTGTAATATATGGCTTTGTTTACACTTAGACCCTTTAGTGCCACTACAGTTATTCATCTCCTCCACCTTATTACTGTTATTTGCTATGAAGTAACAATTTCAGGGCAATTTTCCTGCATCTAACTAGACCAACTGGGAATGTGTTTGTTGAGAATGATATGACTGGGACACATCACCATCACTCCTCCCCATATTACTGTCATGTTAAGGTTCTCCAATATAATTACTGTATATGAATAATGCCACGCAATATCTCTCTCCCTCTAAACGAAGCGGGCCCTAAATTGGCCCCGGAAGGAAATCCAAGTCGTTCAAATTGAGAAAGTATTTGATGAACTGGTTTTAAGTTTTATATTATTTCTACTTGCAAATTGAGTCTCTCTGAGTTTATTCTGCTTGACAACAATTCCAGCTCAGTTCAGCACTGTATATTGTTAATTGTAAATGCTTCAAAGCATCAAAATCAGTATTTTCACGCACAAGCTTCATGTGTTCATGTGTGCTCTACTCTGCATGAAATTACAAGTACATTGTCGTCCATTTCTCTGATTGTTTGCATCTTTAATAGAGTTGAGACGTCTTGAATGATAACGGACAGATGCACGGCTGGCTCAAGTGAAGCAGAAAGAAAATCGTGAGCAGAGAATTAGCATAAAGGCCATTCTTGCATCACATGGCCTTAGTTGAGAATATGAAGGTTACTTATTATGGCCCTTTTCCACTACACAGTTACAGCTCTACTCGGCTTGACTCGACTCAACCTGACTCAGTTTAGATCATTTTCCATTACAACTGAGTACCTCCTCAACCTGGATGGGGTCCTCATAGGTTGCTGCTCCGTCTATCTCTTTTTGGATCCTCTCGTCAGCTCCAAACCCTCTTGTCTGCACCTTGCCGACAGTGTGGTTTTCTGCACAGCAGCCATTTAACAAGAGTCTCATGGGGCGGTGTTTAGCTCAGTTGGTAGAGCACCCGCCCCATGTGTTGAGGCTATAGTCCTTGCTGCAGGCGACCCCAGTTCGAATCCCGCGTTGGACGGCCCTGTACTGCATGTCATTCCCCCCATCTCTGCCTCCCATTTCCTGTCATACTCTCAACTGTCCTATCAAATGAAGGCATGAAAAAGCCAAAAAAAATATCCTTAAAAAAACAACAACAACAGTCTCATGGTGCATTCCAGTTGGCCACCTGAAGTTGGATATCCGACTTGGAAAGTGGGACGAAGCTTACCTCACCAACCCTGACTTGACCACAACGTCATCCAAAATAGCTGTGCTGTACATCAACAGTAATGGAAGCGCTCATAATGTATTATTTATTAGCACATCTGTTTTGCTTTTGTAACCCTAACTTTAAATACTGTTTTATGCGTTGTTTTCAACTGGTATTGCTAACAACGGCTAACAAAAACAACAGGAGGCATCCATGTTTTACGACTTGTTTACTGGAATACCATCAACTCGGGTGTGACGTAATTCCGAGGCAACTGGAACGCACCATCAGCACAGATCAGTGTTCGCTGCTGCTGGTTTGTTTTTAGCAGGTTTTGTTGTTGTGTCGGACCTCGTGCTTGCAACTCTTCCAGCGGCTGGGAGTCTGTTGATGTCACACTTTAGTATCGGCAAAGCTGGCCTGGAACCTCTGCTGAGGCGTTACAAAGAAAGGACCAGGTACCAGGTATTATCTAAGTGGAAAAGCAAGAAAACAAGCCAAGTTGAGTCAAGCCATTGAATTATCATCACGTGATGTGAGAGTCTATGCACCATCTTTATTCAGAAACTGCCTTTAACTTCTTCTATTGGGCGCAGTCAGTGTCCCAGAGGATCAACTACAGACTGGCTTAACGGCGACTTTGAGATAATTATTGTCATTACTGTGCCAGCCAAAAATATTTAAATTGTGTGTTGTTTCAGAACTTGCCATTCCCCCATGAGGAGATCACACCACCTGTGACTGTGGCTGCTCCTCGTCGCCTCAAACCCCCTCGTGAGCTGAAGCCTTCTCCAAACACAGGCCAGTGAAATGCAAACAGACTAATGAGGGATTTATCTCCTCCCCTCCTCCTTTTGACTCGTAAATCCCGGCCCCAGTTCTGCCCTGTATTAGCATATAGTTTTTGTCCACAGTGAGTGAGATCTTAATCCGTTTGTATGTCCTTGAATGTAGCACAAGGAAAGTGGGGAGGAAAAAAAAAAGGAAGTAAGTCAGTAATTTTCTGCCAACAACACTGAAATCATCTCACTGCTCAGTAATCCAATTAAAATCATCCTTGAGTCCGTTTCAAATGAGGTCCTTCCCTCAGCTCTGTAGCTATATACCAGCTCATCGGCAGAGTGGGAGGTTGTTAAAGCGTGTATTACTCACTGTGGGTGGGTTTGCCACAAAGAGACAGCGAGACCCCCATCAGAAGAAATATTACACTGTGCCTTCATTACCCTCTGGACCCATAACTGTTAATAAGGGGAAATACTTTTGGCTTGACACAAATGCTGTTTTGCCCGGGAATCACCAGCAGCAGCTGACACGATATGATCCTCCTGCAGCTTACACGCTTCATTTTTGTCACTCTGCCTCCCTCCTAAGGAAACACATATTTATTTCTTTTTTTTAAAGAAAACATCAATTATGATCTATACGAGCAGCCTGGGATGAGGAACCCTCGCTACAATCATCCTAAATAACTCCCCGCTCGTCATCTGCTCCCGTTTTCCTGCCTCTATATCGCCTCCTTCCCCTCCCTGTTCACTTTTCCCCCCTCTCCTTCTCCTTTCGCTCTAAATTGGAGCTGATGAGGACGGGGACTTCATTACCAGTTTGCTCTGAATTATTGTATAGTGTAATTGGCCCTCCTGTCCCATAGGAGGTGCCCTGCTCCAGCTGCCTTCGACTGCAGGAGGAGGAGGAGGAGGAGGAGGTGGCTCCTCTGGTCCAGGTGGAGGCTTCTGCACAGTTGAACTCGGCAGCCGTTTCCCATTCATCCTGGAGAGTCTATCAGGAATCACTGAATCCTATGCATTGTAAAACATTTTTAATGGATTTCCACCAGATGCTTGAGAATCGCCCGTATTTATAGTCGTCCTCATAAAGCTGATGCTGATTGAAATCTTTCTGTTCCATAATCATGAGTTAATTAACATGTGTTAATGACTTCTAAGATGCTAATTGAGAGCCAGTGTTTACACCACAGTAAACAATGCATCCAGGCGGCGGTGGCCGTGGAGGAGGAGAGAGGGAGAGAGAGTTTCCTGACTGATGTATAGATGGCGAGAGCTGCACGGCCCGTCGCTCTGCACACTTAATAAATCATGTCGTCCCGTCAGAGCAACTGATAATTACCCCAAAAGATCACACACTGAAACATTTCTTAAGGATTCTCAATTTTCCTTTTTCCTCTTTGACTCATTACGCTCGCTGCTGTCTCCGCTCTCATTCGAGCAGATTAGCAAGTCTGCATGTGATGTGGTCTCAGAAAGAAAAAAGAAAAGAAAAAAAGAAGAAATCCAATGTTGATTGCTAATTGAAAAATTAGAAAGTCAATTAGAGGCTAGAGATCTGATTAAACTGGAATTGAATGGAAATCTTGCTCCAGACTCAATTGCTCTCTCCAATTTGTAATCTCCTCCAGGCGGTTCTGGTTTGTCTGGTGAGTGAATGCAGCTTCTTCTCCTCTGTGAGTTGCTAAAATGCAATCGGCTTCTCTGGCGTCGTCATCTGACAGATTGATTGGGATTCAATCGCTGTCCCTATACTACACCCCCACCACCATCCTCTTCCTGTGCTGTGAGAAAGATGAAAATAATAATGTAAAGTCATTACGTGGATGGGAGGTCTCTAAACAAAGACGGACCTGTGTATCCGCCGCTCCCCAGAGGAGCCGCATGGAGACATTTTCTAATTCGGGCCTGAATCTTCCTGCAGAGAGTCGGTGATGGAGTCGGCTATAAGCTGCCGCGCTCGAGTGGCTCCTCAAATGTCTCTGTTAGGAGCATCACCATTACTCTTCAAGGAATTGATGGTAAAATGAAGATGTCACTCATGACAAACTGTAGTCTGAGTCCACTGCTCTTTCTGCTCCACGGTCATAATTGTCTGTCTCCAACTAACACCTTCTGGAAATGTGTTAGTTCATTCACGAAGGCTGTTTGAATAATGAAAACTGTGTTAACTGGCTAATGTATTGTAACGTGAAATGTTATGAGATTCGATGGGTGCTGCGCTGACTGCTGCAATTTTCTGTGGAGATCTATGAAAATAAATGACAGAGGAGTATTGGACTCATTCACATTGCTTTTGGTGACTGAAAACCTTGTATTACCAACATTTAAACTTCACAGAAGTTGAGAAACCCTACTTCATTTTTGCAGATTTTTGCATATTATTACACTCCAACAAGACTTTATAGAACAAGTTTAATTAATGATGATTCATGTTGGAAATATAGTAAAGAACTTGGCACCTATATGCATGGGTTTATGGGTATATTATCTAGTTTTCCCACTGTGGAAGAATGTTTTTCAGCCTATGAGCAGATCGTTTACAAAAGATTGTGTCTCATTGGAGAGAAATCGTTTGTACAGTGTTAAAAACTGGACTAATAACATGTGTCAGGCTGGTTCTTCTACACCTACTGTACAGTGAATATGTGGAGGACACAGGTAATGGAAACTAAACTGTATAATTTATTCATGTTTGTTCTGGGCTTTGTTGTGATTTGATGATTGCCTCGACTTGTTGTCTGTTAATACTCGTTCGTTTGTCTTGTTCTTTTTGCTTATTTTAGGTTTGTTTCATTTCTAATGTGTAATTTGTTGGAAACTCATTGAAATTTGAATTTGTTTGTCTGTCAGTTCTGTGACTCACTGGTAACCCGTCCAAAGTGTAACTCGCTCCTGCAAAATGTCAGCTACAGTAGGACTGGCATCAGACTGAACAAAGATAAGAGGTTTGGATATTTAATGGAAAGATGAAAGATGTTGTCACAGCTGTGTGTGCTGTTCATGGTGTTTTGTTCATCCTCTTTTCTCTCCTTTCTTCTAGATGTGTCCAGATGTTTCCATGAGGAGCAACTGAAGTGTTTAAAATCATTCAAGTCAGAGACTTCTATCATGGAAACTGCTATTGCTGCTTGTTGCTGTTGTTTTCTTGCTATGTATTTTTCATAATCTTACTTCAGTGTTTTAGTAGAACCCTACAGGCTTGACTGTAAAGCAGCCTGTTTGAAGGTTTCCTCTGTGTATGACTTGGGTCACTGGTGGAGTAGTGTGCATCCCATAAGCATAGTCAAACAGTGGCCAGATGTGACAGATGTTAACAAGTTTAAGAGACTGAAGGAACTTTTAAACCAGACTATCTCAGCAGCTACTGGATGGACAGATGTGAGGCATCCTGGATGTTGGTGAGTCAGAGCTTTGTTGGGTTTGTTACATGTCATGTTTAATATTGATGGATTTTTAAACTAAGATGTTGAACATAGTAAACATATATATATATATATATATATATATATATATATATATATATATATATATATATAAATATATATATATACTGTATATAGCAATCTTAGCATCCCGGCATTAGCATGTGGCTCTGCCTTGTTGCAGTCTTGCTGAGTCACAGTGACCGCTTATGAGAAACCCATTTAAATCTCTACACTTAGAGTTTCACAATTTCTCATCCAGCTGCAAAGACATATGTAAATACAAGAATGGGGTCTTCTGAAAAGATATCAAAAGGATGAGTCATGTAATTCAGATACGATCTAATCCCCAAATGGAGCACACATCTCCTCACTGTGCTTCATTATGTAAAAAGCTCTGTGCAAACAAACTGAATAGTCATTTGTTCAGTTTGGGGTTGGCTCCACTAAGCCATTTATCCCTTCTCATTATCTGAGGCATCCTCTCTCACTGACAGCCAAGGCAAGGACAAACGTTCACCTTCGCTTCTCTTGATCTAGTTTTTTTGCCTTCACTCTTACATTGACAGAGATTGCTGGAGGAGGACGGAGTGAATTGTTCTCTAAAACATTTCATTATAATCCCACTTTGAAAAATCCAGGATGATGAATTGGACTTCTCTTTGAAAACCAGGACCTCAGGTTTTTTGCTTTTATAAATCCATATTCAGACTTGAGTGACCCCTTGGTTGCACATTCATGCTGAACTTTAGTTTTTGATTGCTGGCTTACTGAACCCTGCATGCTGCATGTTTGATCCATGAAAATATTGTAGTTTTATATTTTGCAATTCCAACTCTTGCTCAAAAGTTTTTCAACACTCCTCATCTTCCCCCAGTTTTTCCCTCAAACTTTAAGCCGTTTAATTCCAGTCAGCGATCTCAAATGTTATAAAGATAAGAGATAAATTCCCCAAGGTAAAAAAAAAAAAACAGAGAGGGTTTCACTCACCAGAGTCTGAAAAATCATGTCAATTTCATAGATGACAAGCTTTTTTTAGGGATTAAGAAACTGTTTAGAGCAATGGAAACAAATGAAGCCTTAAATTCCTGGATGTGGAGCCACAAACTCTTCATCTGTACAAAGGCAGAGCTGGAACCAACTGTGGTGCAAAGATATCTTATTAGGCAGCACTGATGTTCAGGAGGTGGTGCTGTATGTAACCAGAGCCAGAACCAGAACCAGAACCAGAACCAGAACCACACAGTGTCACATAATGGAAGACCAGACCAGGGTTATTATAGATAACTAACACTAATACTAAAACCATATTTGGAGTCATGCATTCTCCTGAAAGACTAAAATTAAATTAAAAAAAACTAGATACTGGCTACTTGGCTGACGGGATGTCCCTTTGGCTGACTGGCAAGCGCGCATGACTCTTACCCGGGAGGTGTGGGTTCAATCCCCGCCCGGGCCCTCTTCACCTTGCCACATGAACTAAAACTTCTACATCACTTGTTTAACTAACTAAAACTAAACTGGGAAAAAAGGAAACTGAAAATCTTAATAAAAATAAAAAAAACTAATGAAAATTTCAAAACTATAATAACTGCAGCTGGAGCAGAGTGGTTTGGGATGAAGGGGACAGGAAGTGAACATAAAGCAAAGTGTGAGTTTGACACGTTGATGGGAACTTGTGTATTTCCTGGCATAAACTTTTCCTTTTCCACTGCAGAGATAAAGGACGTGGAGGCTGCACATCGTCTCTTTTTTACAGCAGCTGTGATTTGTATTTTTATCTTTTCTCCTCACACGACGACTCCCAAGAATATTTGTTATACTTGGCACTCCAGCCTCTGGAGCACTTTGACTAGTGGCTATTATGGAAAAAAAAAAAAAAAAGCGACGGCTTTCTGTAATAGTTCTTTAAGAAGCCATTAGGGAGTCAACAGTCATAAATTATGAACAATACTTTAATGAGCTTGCACAAGAGGAGTCCGATAGAACTTATTAATGATGGCTGGTCACAGACACTTCATTTAAAGCATTAACTCTGATTCATTTGTTAATATTTATCAGAATGGGAGGGGTGTGTGTGTGTGTGTGTGTGTGTGTGTGTGTGTGTGTGTGTGTGTGTGTGTGTGTGTGTGTGTGTGTGTGTGTGTGTGTGTGTGTGTGTGTGTGTGAGAGAGAGAGAGAAATGACTTGGAGGGGCCGATATGTCATTAAAGCCCGAAGCTGAAATTACTTCCTTGAAGGAAACTCACTCACGTGGTCACGAGCGCCAGGAGGAGATCGACCTTCTCCACTGTACATGTGGTTCACACTGAGCAGCAGAACAAAAGACAGGGAGTCAAGTAGAACAGAGATGTCTCCAGGGAGGTGTGTGTGTGTGTGTGACTTGGACAGCAGCACACACACACACACATAGACAGACAGACGACCTATGAAGAGCCTGCAGGGAGACCGGACCATGCACACACCAGACTCCCAGTCCTTACACTGCAAAAACTCAAAATCTTTCAAAGAATATTTGTCCTTTTTCTTGTTAAAATGTGTCATTTCTAGTCAAAACTAATCTGTTTCCACTTAAAATAAGAATCCTCACCTAAAATTTTACTTTTTTTAAAAGATAATTTTCACTTTTTTCAAACAAATTTTCACTTGAAATAAGTAGAAAAATCTGCCAGTGAAAGCAGGTATTTTGTGGTTGTAATAAGGAAGAAAAACTTGCTCCACTATCAGATTTTTCTACTCATTTCAAGTGAAAATCTGCTTGAAAGAAGTAAAAACTGTCTAGAAACAAACTATTTTTTATGTGATGTTTCTTATTTTAAGTAGGTTTGTTTTGACTAGAAATTACATTTTGACTAGAAATAAGAAAAAAAATTCTTGGTAAGATTTTGAGTTTTTGCAGTGTACACATTGAAATCCATGAAGTAAGCAGCAGGGGGGAGGCAGTGTGGAGACAAACAGTCGGGGTCTTCCTCCACTTCCTGGTGGCACGTATACCCATGTGTGTGTGTGTTTGTGTGTGTTGTCCCGTGGGTTGACCAGCCTGCTGCCCCCGTCGTACTCTACCCTGCTGCTTTCGTCCCTCCAGCTCTGGGTGACAGGGCCTGCAGAGAGAGAGGGAGGTGGGGGTGGGGTTGTGGGGGGGAACAGTCACTCCCATCTGGTACAGTCAGATCAGCGTGGTCTGAGATCGGGGCGTGGGGGGTCATGTGTCCCTCTGCATCAGTGACAACACCGCTCCGCCAGTGATGACACTCTATCCACTGGGGGATAGCCATGTTTTTCTTTTGTTTGACAGAAATGGGACAAAGCCTTTATTTTTAGGGGGTATTTACTTGTTTTTTTCCTTTTCTTTATGTCTCATAACGGTGCAGCTCGATGGCAGTGAACCGTCCATAACAACAGTAATTGCCCCGCTGACTGGTTGGTGAATTAGAGCCGACGTTTACTGGTGAGACTGTGTGATTCGTCACTTGAAATGTTCATTTTTACCATTTGGATCAACAACAAAAAAAGCTTCACATTAAAAATCACAGGTCAGAACTGAACCTCACATTGCTTGATCTTCCTCTCAGGGTTCTTTGTGTGTGTTTTGTTTTTTATTCATTCATGGTATCATGAGACAGAAGGTCTACTGGGCATTGCTTGTTTAATATACAATGTCATGCATTTGCCTTTGCCTTTACTTTTCTTACTTTATTTAAAGGGATAGTTCAAAATTTGGCAAAAATTTTGGCAAAAAAAGCCATTTTCGAGGTAAATACAGGGTAAATGCAGAGACTGCTTGCTGAAAAACTGTCCATGAACGCAACACGCATCAGCGGTTTTGCATGAATTTACCTCTAAAACAGCTCCGTCTCGTAACGTTCTGTTATTATCTCATGGCGTGGTGGTTGTGCAGCTCACAACGTGTCCACGACAGCGCTTTTAAGTTGTTGGGTTGTGTATTTGATGAGTTTGATGAGGGAAACCAAGAAATTCCATTGCCTCCATAGCGTAACCCTGAGCAGCTCACGGCTCTGCTCCGCTCCACCGTTCTTAAAATAGCTTACACCGACAATTAAAGGTAACTAACCTACTGCTATGACTATAGCGATTATGGCAATGGGCCAATTTGCAAAAATGTTGAACTATCCCTTTAACAATGTCAGGTATTGTGCCCATTTTGTATGTAGGTTTTGGTGTTGTTCTTGTTGTTTCTCTCTTTTCTTCTATTTTTTTGTTAAAAAAAAATTAAAAATTGAAAAGTGAAAATAGAATATTCAAAAAAAGAAAGAAAGAATTGAACCTCACATTGATGCCTGGATTTGTAAAAAATAAAATAAAAAACATTAAAATGCACTAAATACCTTGTATAATTAATAGGTAATTGTACACTAAATGAATTGCACGCACTTGTATGAATGACTCTCATCACCAGACCAGCAGAAACACCTGTAAATTGAATTATATCCTTTTTTCATTTAAATAAGTTACAATAATAAGGTGAGGTGTTTCTGGCACATACTGTAAGTCAAATAGCTAGAGTTGATTGTGTTTCACCAACACAGAACTGATGCTCAGTAAGGAGCAAAGCATCTTGGGAAACTTTTCCCACCCACTTCTGGTGCAATAACCAAATTATGTTCCATTTAGCTTTATTACGCTGCAGGTTTGAACATGTTTTGGGTGATGTCTTAGCCTCACTGTTGATTTATACATCCAAGGATGAATGTGTTTGTATTTCTTACTATTTACAGATGTCAAGTTAATGTGTGTATGATTGTTGGTTAATTTCTTGCGGTGTGTAGGTCGAGCTGATTTGTTGTGGTTCAGGCTGAAGCAGTGTAGGTGTGAACTGAACGCTCTGTATAAGCCGCGAGAGTTCTCTGCTGCAGGGAGGAGAGGTGAGAGTTTTGTTATATGTTTTTGTTTTGTTTGTTTGTTTGTTTCGGGCTCAGTTTGAGTTGAGGTGAGAGGACAGTAAATAAAAGCACAAAACTCTGCCAAATCTGCAGACCGTCCTCGACCTCGTAGCTAAACCTTATTACGTTATCCTTCACAAAAACAACATCGCTTGCTTATTCATTCTTCTTCATTCTTTGTGCAGACTTTATTATTCCTGCAGTCTGTGGCTTCATGATGTCTCTGTGTTTGTCTTTTCAGAAGGTCCGACGCCGGTGATTCAGTGGGTTTGAGGTCTGAGAGGAAAAACAACAGAGGTCAGAGCTCCTCACTCTTCTTCAGACTTCAAACAGTGCTGCCATTACTTTGATGCATTGTCCAGCTGGAGAATCATATTGTTAAAGAAAACCAGTCTGCACTGGTGATGTGATGTGCTTGCGGATTGATACTCAAGTATCAATACTTCCAATACCAAACATGTCCGTTTTAGGATCGATACTCATAAGAAAATATCAATACTATCACCAGTCTGCACTAATCTGGGGTTAACTGTTTTTTATGACAGTAGACGGTTACCTTGCTCATAGACCGCATGAGAGCAGGAGGATTAAAGTTTGGATGTTATTCTTGAAAAAAAGTGTTTCTAATGAAAGAATAAGAAAGACAAGCAGTGATTTATTTGCTGCTACTGTTAAAAATGTGAATTCAAATGGCCAGTCCTCGAAATTACGCTCTAAATTAGCTAATTTTCCTATAGGCCTATTAATGTCATAGAATTGTGGGAAATGCACTTTCCCACCTACCATGGGTACACCTTTGCATTTCACGTCAGTGTTTTATTGCCATTGACAATCAAAACTAAACCAAAGGTCTGTATTTTAATGTCTTTGCAAAACTATAATTCGAAACTGTCTGTTTTTTTTGTTTCCCCCTCAAATGTAAAATGAGTAAAATACGTATCAGTATCGGCAATACCACCTTTGGTTTTATTTGGTCTCAGATCAGAATGAAAATCATTGGTATTGCACGTCACTAGTCTGCACAAGTCACCATCTCCAGAAATGGTGAAATACTCCCATCATTGTCGTCGCAGTCGTCCAGTCTTTAAGCTAATTGGATTAGCGGTGGCTATCATAATTATCGGCGGGATTTGTAATTATTAAATGACTCTCCTCTCCGAGGATTAATTTGTGGGGGATGAAAAGTCGGAGTAAAATGAGAGCTACACATCTTGTCAAAGGCAAAAAAAAAGAGACCGTGATATTCAGTCAGTCAGCTCCTATTTGCCCTTCTCTGCTGGTTTTGCT
Organism: Decapterus maruadsi; assembly: GCA_030347415.2. NCBI lineage: Eukaryota > Metazoa > Chordata > Actinopteri > Carangiformes > Carangidae > Decapterus > Decapterus maruadsi. The sequence continues at coordinate 28,154,530 of CM064899.1, forward strand.
TTACCTCCATGTCTAATCCCTTTACCTTTGGTGATGAGCCAGTCAGTAATTGCCTGATGAGAGAAGTCGGGGAATGTGAGCTACAATTCCACCTTGTTTCCAGAGGGATCCTAGTGTGAAGGGCACAGACAGAGCCTGGGAGGTAGTTTAAATTACTAATTATGCCCCAGGCTTGTTAGCTGGAGGGGAGGGAAGGGGGTCAGTGGACCGTGCCAGCTGTCCTGCCCCTGTGCCCCCTCTCCTTCCTTCCCCCACCCTCCATCTATACCTCAGCTGTTAATCACGACGTTACAGTGACTGATCACTTGGCAAGACATCTACTTCCAATTTTCATATTGAAGGGGAATGGACTTATTTGACGACGTCCCATTTAATGACACACATTGTTACAAGGAGAGCAGGGATTTATTCACTGTAGACGTTCCTGCTACATAAATTCTTCAAAGATATTAGATCCTTAAGACAGTCATGCAGTTTGCCCACATTGTTGAGCAAACTTTAAAGCATTAAAACAGCACAATGTACAGAATTACGTAGGTTGGCACAATGCAAATGCTGCAACATGTACAAAGAATCTGCAATGTATGTCTCTATCATGATGACTACATAATTATTACTAGATATTGTGGCAATAAATATGAAAACAAAAAACTAACCCCATCTTTTGTGACACACTCATATTAACATTAACCAGATATCTTGCAATGTTGAACTTTCAAAATAAGAGTCCCGTGCAGTATTTATGGTTTGTGCATTCATTTGCATTCCCGTTGTTGCCTTTACGTTGTGTTTATCTCATCTTGACCTTCATTAGATTGTGTTATTGTGCATCAAAGTTGGAAAATTTTCCCTGAATTTCTATATCTGAATGTACTAACTACCCCTGAAGATATAAATACTGTAATTAGAAAAATGCTGCTCATTTGTGACAAACATATTGCAAAATTAATAAATTATCTTGCAGTGTTTCACTTACAACATCCAGCCTGAGAGTGTCCCACAATAACCAAGTGGTCATTCATTTGCATTCACGCTGTTGCGTTTGCATTGCATCCCGTCTGGACCCCCAATGTTATTGTGCATCAAAGTGGGAAAAATGTCCCTGAATCTCTCTATCTGAGTGGAAGTAGCTATAACTACGTAAATACTCCCAGAGATGATGACAGTGGTTTTATCAGTGCCATTTCAAATACATGTCTAACTTTTCCGCACAGCCATTGCAGTAAATCAAAGTGAATAACAGTGATGAAAGTGAACAAATGAAATCAAATAAAACAGGGTCACACATCACTGGAAGGGCAACAAATGGGCACCGAGATGGAAGTAATCTTTTTTCCCTTGTGTCTCAACAAAAATGGGGGAAAAAAAGCCAACAGCTCTGGTCAAACAGCAAGTTGTCATTTTGCCTAAAGCAGCGCTGCAACCACATGAACAAAAAAAAATATAGGTCTGCATGGAAGTTTGTATGACAGCAGAGGGTCACTCATTTTAATGGAAAAGGACAGTTCTTTTGTCAAATAGTGCTGAGCGCTTCAAAACCCAGGCGAGGTAGGGAAAAAAAGGGAGAAAAGAAGAAAAAAAAAAGATGAAGCACTTTGAATAACCTGAATCGTATTCACTTTGATTTTGTCTCTGTTCTGCAGAGTCAGATCTCAGGTTTCAGGCAAGCAGGTGTTCAAACCTCAAATTGATCTGCAGCTTATTGGACTAATATTTTCTAAAATAGTTTGCCTCTGAATTTTAATTCCCTTTATATAAAACACAGAATTTCATTAAATTGATGTAATATTAATAATGTAGAGCAAAAAAATGTTTTCACTGCTTTCAATTTCACTGCTCAGTGGTAAATGGCTGATGATGCTATAAAAATGAAACTTTAAATGTTAAAATAATCTAAATAATGACTTCTACAAATTATGCGCTATGATATTATAACTGTTCTTTGCAGATAATACATTTCAAACACGAAGGTAAGAGCTGCTGAAAAGAAAATGGTCCACTTTTCTAGATCAGTGGTTTCCAAATGAGATTATTTTCGTCATATTTTTCAAAAACTTTCTGTGATAAAAGTATCTAAAAGCAGAAATCTCATCAGATGTGGGACTCTGGGACAAAATCTTATCAAACTAGAGGGTCTGTGGTCTAATTCCTGCCAGTTCAGGGGTCCTTGATGTGAAAAAGTTTGAGGAGCAACAACTCGAGATAACGAACTCTGACAGTTGTGAAAGAGCAGCGTTTTCAAAATGGAACAAATTCATAGAAATTGAATCCAGACAGAGACCACTGGGGGAATGACTTGTTGTCGTCTCATGGTGCACTCACTGATGCCGCTGCAGTTATTTATTTTTTTCATTGCTTCCATTTGTGATTTTTTTTTTTAATTCAAAAGAATTTGTGCTTTTCTTTCTTCTATAATTCAGACGGTATAACCGCCGCGCCGCCAGTGTTCATGTAAATGTGAGAGGGAATAAAATCAACATCTTGCCAGTGTTTATATAAGCTTATTCCCATCAGAGTTTGTTTAACACTTCTGACAGCTCTGAACAGCTGCCCCCCCCGAAAACCACATCTGCTGCAAGCGGACAAACAAACTCTCCAGTCAGCTTAAAATATATGATGACTGAAAAATAACTCTTATCCTGGCTGAAATGACACAGGTGAACATTTTGTTTAAAGAGATAGTTCACCCATAATTCAAATTTCACTCATTATCTACTCACCCTCATGTCGACTAAGAACTGTGAGAATTTTCAGAGTCCTCCGTTCCTTCTCTGAGTTACGGGGGGTCAGCGCAGCAGTATAATGGTTGTGATTGGATACCACTTTTCTTCGTCCAAAAAGACACACCAAAAAACATCCAAATACCTCCATACTGCTCGTCTGTAATGTCCCTCTTGTATTGAAGCCCCGACATGAGAAATTGTTCTGAAAAAATTTAAATAAGTGGGAGGAGGGACATTACAGACGAGCAGTATGGAGGTATTTGGATGTTTTTTGGTGTGTCTTTTTGGACAAAGAAAAATGGTATCCATTCACAACCATTATATGGACAAATACTGCTGCGTGGACCCCCCCGTAACTCAGAGAAGGCACAGAGGACTCTGAAAATTCTCATAGCTCTTAGTTGACATGAGGGTGAGTAGATAATGAGTGAAATTTGAATTTTAGGTGAACTGTCCCTTTAAAAAAATGTGTGACTTTTTTTTTTTGCGTTAAAAAGTGACATGTTTCTCTTTTCTTTTCATGTCTGACTCAAATAGGAAAATCCTGGGTAGCCGGTGCCCTGGAGAGCACAGGCATGTACAGTTTGTCTGCTCTGGCAGGCAGCTTTCTCCAGGGGGGGATGAAACATGCTGGGGCCCATTAAAAGTCAACGGTCACCATGTTAACCACAGAAAATGTGAAACCACCTCTACTCTAATGATGTAAACGTGTGCTGACAGCCTCTCCACACACACACAAACACACACGGTGATGAATCACACAGGCAAACAGGTAAACAGTGAGTATTACCTGTCTCACTGTTGGTGCACAGTTACTGTAAATGTATGTGAGTGCCTGTGGACATGACAGACTAATGTGGCAGCAGCCCATATTTTTTCATGAGTTATATACCCCCTGATGGTGTTCGCTTTTTTTTTTTTTTTGAGGCAGGTTTTGGTGACTGTGCTCTCGAGTGACAGTGCAACCGTGAAAATGAGATTTAACGTTGTGTTGTCATGATGCAAAAACATAATTCTCTCATTTTCCACTCCGCAACTCGATCTCCGATGTTTCTTTTATTCCATGAGCGTCGTAGCTGACATGCAGCTCTGACAGGTCGTCTGTGGGACAAACAGCGGAGAATGGCAGCAGCTGAAGGCCACGACGCCGCTGTGGCCCAAACACTCTGCATATCCTCCCCTGCCCCCTCCTCCTCCTCCTCTTCTCCTCCACCCTCCCCTTTTTCACCACGTCTCCCCTTTTCGCCCCTGCAGGCCTGGCACATGTGCGACATATAATTGATTCATTAATAATGTGAACAGATGTTTCTGGTCCAGTCTGGCATCCTGCCTGCTTCTCCGGCACACTACTTTACAGCCACAGCCACACTGCCTGGCTGCATCCCATTAAAAGAGCATTGACACAGAATGGGAGAAAGTGATGTATATTTGATCCTTAAGAGAATGGAGGGGACAGAAGTGATTACATGGGTTGGATTTATAGTGCAACTTATATAGGAGTATGTCAGAGAGAAACATGACCCATTCACCCATTCATGTCACGAAAGAGCCACTTTTTATACTAAAGCATTATGTTGCATAATGTATAGTTACTCAGTGGGATTCAAATACTCTTTTTCCACCGAGCTGGTTCCAATGCTTGGAGGGAAATTCATTATTTGCATGGTTTTATTTTTTTAATTTTAACCACTACTTTTAACAATTACAGCTAAAATATAGTATCTAATAATTTTCAAATGTTATTTGATATCTGCAAATCATCTTGCGACCCCACTCTCAGTGCCTTGCAACTGGTTCCCCTGGTCTCGAGCCAAGAACAGATTGTGCCCGGGTCTGGGGGCGGGGTTACCTGACCAAAATGACCAGAGCAAAGACATACATAGAAGTTCAATAGCTATATTATTATGTTTGGGTTTTTAAAGTAAAGTATATTTTAGTATATTTAGTATATACCGTTAAAGTATATTTTGGGGCTTTTTCACCTTTTATTGATAGCGTAGTCGAGAGAGAGACAGGAAATGGGTGGCAGAGAGAGGGGGAACGACACGCAGCAAAGGGCCGCCTGAGTCGGGATTCGATGCAGGGCCGACTGCAGCTAGGACTACAGCCTCTACACATGGGGCGCCTGCTTCACCAACTGAACTAAAGGACGCCCCTTATTACATTTGTTTACCTGTTACGCAACCAATGCATGCACAAATGAAGGAAAGTAGCCGAGCTACAGGCTATGGCTAACAGCTACCGCTAACATTCATTAAAAACATAGTCGCTGTTTGCTGCGATCACCACAAAGATGCACAACACCCACAGGCTGGACCAGGTTTTAATTTTCTTTTGAGAACTCTATAGTAAACTTGCAAAGACAGGAGCAGCCCCTCCATGGGGAGCGTGGCTATGACTTAGCTCTTTGCCAGTGGAAAAGCAAACTGGTACTAGCACCAGGTTCTTTTTGGTAAAAAAAATAAAAAATCCCCATGTTGCAGAGAAGACATTTCCTGTAAAATCAGTGTATGTGAGTGTGTGTGTGTGTGCTCTGTGTGAAGTGGCCGTCATCTTTATCACCTCCTGCTGCCCTGTCACACTCGGTCAGCCTCCCAGTCCTGCACTCACTGGTAGAAGAATACCAGCTCACCATTCATCAGAGCAGAGAGAGAGACACAGACACAGTTGTTGGGTTGTGCTGCAGGAAGTAAAACAGAAAAAAAAACGTCATCTCCATTCGTGGCACCATGACATATAAACCGGACTCAAATCTTATCATAAGGCAATTGTGCATGCAGAGAATATCCATTTTCACTATACTCTGAAAGGGTAATAGGTATTGTGGCCAAGATGTGGGGGCTTTTGTGTTAATGAGATGGAAAGGAGAAGCTTTAGAGCGCCTGGTGAAGGTCTAATTAATCGGTCTCTGTGGCAGTTTCCCACAGCTATCCATTAGGGTTTCATTCAACAAGTCACTGCAGCCTCAATCTCGCTTTCATTGTTGAAAATGGCTCCATAATAATAACATGATTGCGGATTGATCACTGGAAGCCTCTGAAGGGAAATGCATGTGGTGAGGAATAATGATGTCCTGCATATATCTGTGTGGTTAGTCCTCAACAAAAGGGATTTTTTACACAAATTCGGGATTCAGAACCAATTCCAAATTGTTCCAAATCAATTACACTTTTCCATCAATGCGAAGCAGCTTGACAGCACACGTAAAGCGTTTTCACTAATCTTACTCACACTGTGCATATGAAGCACCAGAAGTGCCGGGAAGAGCATCAATTTTTGTTTGAGGTGAGGACGACTGCTGAGAGCTATCTGGGCCTTCAACATTAAGTCGGAGCCCCCTGTGGCCGGTGCAACATACTGGGGACGGGAACCGTCTGCTATAAATTAAAGACGAGCAATACAAACAGTCTGTTAACATGGGCTGCACTGCACCGTCTCACCATGGTGTCTGGGTATGGGGCCAAAGACCTCGTTTTTAAAGATTTTTTTCCTCTTGAATGACAGTTTAATCTTTCAAAATACAGAATTTGTTAAATTCAACACAGCTTTTTATTTTTATATTTCAGATCTCTGGATTTTACAGCATTGGACCGAAAACAAGAAACTGGTGCAGCCTATTGTGCATGACTGTTTGGTGGACAAAAAATTATAAAGCAGACAAGGAATCACTGTCAAGCAGCAATTTAAAATTTTGCCCCCATGGTGTCCCCTGAAAAGTGAAGGGTTCACCAATGTTGATTATCTCTATCTTTAAATTTAATGTGAATCCATTTAACTGCTGAGGCATAACCACACATACAGCATCAAGGCAAGGCATCGACCCAAGGCATAAGCAAACTACAGTAAGCACCTGCTTAATGCCCCTTGACCACTAGGGGGCCCTCAAGAGCCATTATGAATGATGAATGTAGCTGCGGTTGCAGCTGATGCTGAGGTCAGATAACGCAAATTCCAGTGGCGAATATTACTGCAAATCCACACCTTGGCTTCATGTGGAGTCAAGTGACACATGTAATTTAAGGTAATAGTGTGTTGGAGCTGAGGGCCAGACCCATGTGGCTAAATAGGTAAGTGGGTAAAGGTGTTGACATTGGAATAAGATATTGTGGGTTCAAATCCCACTCATTTGTGTTGGACAGCATAGCATTTTATTCTTTATCCAACGTCATGTATGTCAAAAATGATGCCACGCGGGTCGAGTCCCAGGCCACGTGGTCCTTGCATCTTGGCCTGCCCATGGCAAGAAGAAAACTGCCTTTCGCCCTCTCACGGACCATATGGGATTTCAACTCCAACTTCCCGGTCCAAAGTTAATGACATAACCACAAAGGTCAACACAGAAGACTTTGGACTAGGACACTGGGGTTCAAATCTTTGCATTAGAGGTCGTGTCAGGTCGAAATTGACATGTCCGAACTGACCGACCATTATATTTTGTTCCGAGATCCGATGAGAACCCGATAACTAAAAACAAGATACGATACCAGTCCGTGTGTGCCCGTGAGGAAAGCTATGAGAGTGATCCGATACGGGTCCAACACAGATCTGATAAACCCGATGCACTACCTCTGGACTACCCGCTACGTTAAGCTGAGAAGGACCGGATGATCAGTTGTAACGTTAACCCAGCAGCTGAGCTCTAGTCTGATGCATTGCACACTTCCACTGCAGGTGCAGGACAGTAGAAACGTTTATCGTTAAGTTTAATCTCAGGTCTTCTCCAGCTATTGCACACCGACCGATAGCCGAGGAGGCAATTGATTAGGGTCCTATCCCGACCCAAGTGACGTCATTAAAACAAAGAAACCAATCAAGTATGGGTCTCAGGTCGGATTGGGTTTCTCGGGTCCTCATAGACCCATAGACATCATTTCTTCGTAAATTCAAGACAATAATTTCAGAAGACAAAAGTCCACCATGAAGGATCACGATCTCCTTCAAGTGTCCTTTACCTACCTGCATGTTCCCTTCTGCTTGTGTCAGTAAAAGTTTGTGACTTATTTTGCAGCAGCTGGTGATTTGACCATAAAGCCATCCATACCTCAGGCTTAACACTGCAGTTCTCATTAATGCAAATCTAGCTTTAACAGACTGATGGGGGGGAATTGGCTTCCTCCACGCCATAGCCAAGGCTGTTGAAGAGGCAGAAACAAGGTGAGAACAGGGAGAGGTTAAATAGACTGCAGCTCTGGACTTTCAAAGCAAACGTTTTGTATCAATCAGTCGGTGTTCCAACCAAAACCTGCAAAAGCCTGAAATTACACTGAAGGCAGTAGTTTGGTAAAAGTCCTTTTTTTCTTTTGAGGCCATAACTTAGTGGTACAAAGACTGGAGACTAAATCATTACCGCAGTATTTGAACCAAACAATTATTGTGTCACTGCTCACAGGATCCCTGTGCTGCTGTCTTGGGTGGAAGCAGAATGGAGAGAATAATCATTTTAACAAAGGCAAAGACGTCCAGTGTTACTGTGCTACTAAAATTAGCAAACGTTAGTCACCGTGGAGTGTGTTGCTGTGTTGCTGTTTTTCTTGGTTCTTGTCACTTCAAGGGTTCTTGGATGCCGTCCTGTCACGCTACTCAGTTAAAGCTCCGACTTACCAATTAAATTGGCATGGCTCAAAAGTTTCCACGTTGGTCTGAGTGAGGAGAAAATAGTGCACATGAAACATCCATGTGCTGCATGTTTATTCTGGCACTTCACAAAACACAGCAGCAAATCCTGTGTTAAATATTGCAAATAACATTTAATAAGCAAATAATGGATTTGCTGTGTTTCACATCTTATTAAAATCACCACATAAGAATGAAATATATGTACGTTTTTGAATTTCCATAAGATAAAAGATATATAGAGCCTATTGGAAATTATACTGACATATATTTTTTGCCCTCACAAATATGTATATGCCCAAATCAGTATAAAATAAGTATATAGTATATGATTTAAATATTTAGACATATTTAAAATTAATGAGAAATTAATAAGGAAAACATGTGTGAGCATGTAGAATTTTTGTATGTAAGCAGTTTCAGGGCACTATTTTTAGTCATACAACAATATACTGTATATGATGGCGACATGCAATGCCATACAACACTTCATCATGTAGATATCTTTATATATGCAGATACTGCACATACTGGTTTCTAAGGCAGCATTGACTCGACCTTTCTCTGATCCCAAGCACCAATTGAAAATGCATCGTGCAATATCTTGTTTGCAAACCATTTAAAAATGTCTGACTGTGCTCGTAGTTGTTTTTAATGGTCATGCCCACCACCTTCAGTAATCACTGCCATGTGATGGGTTGAAAGCTAATGATGTTAGATGGAGTGACATAAGCAGAAAATGAGATTTGGAGGCGGGGAGGGGGGGGCACGTAGTTCATGGTTTCCAGACAACATTATACGACTGAATAACAAAGATGGGCACAGAAAGCAAACAAAAACATCAATTGTTTTAAGCTTATTTTCTCGCTATGATACAATTATGAACAACAATGCTTTTGCATTAAACGCACAAATAGTGTTAACGCCCGTGCGAGCGAAGCTGTGCAAACACTCATCACCTACAAAATGTGTCACAGCGTTACTTCAGGCGCTGCCATGAAGCACGCATGTGTGCACGCGTTGTGTTTTTTTTAACACATGGATAAACCGGCTCCTCTCGAGTGATAGAAGAGTAGAGGCAGGAGGTCACGTGGTCGTTGCAGGCGGCGGGAGAGCAGACATCTTCTCCTGGCCTGTGTCCACCGTCGGTCCCTGCCGCTCTGTAATGAGGGACACGGCAGCTCTGCAGGTTAACATTCAGCCCATCTCCTGCAGACACCACGTCAATATGGATTAGGGGACTGGAGTAGCCCTGAAGAGGGGGGAGAGGGGCGGGGAGTGGGTGGGGGGGCACAACTCCCATCTTCAATTACAATAAGTAAACAGCTGCTGGGAATGAAAAGAGAGAGGGAGAAGAGGGAGGAGGTAGGAGATGCACTTCTGCAGCACAGAGTTCAACCCACACAAGACAAAGTAAACATTATTAGCTTAATAACACTTTCAATTAGCGGTAACCCACATAACCACAAGCTAATGGAACATGAAGCCCCCCAAAATTAAATAGAAAATATAATTTCTGATTATAACTGCTCTCACAGGTCCTAACTTGAGTAATGGCACAGAGAAGTTTAGAGGTTTAATTCTCTCACAGTCATCCACGCATGACTAGACTATACTTTATATACATAGACCACTGCAGGAGCATGCTGTTCCTCAGATAACAGTCTCATTACCGGCTCTGCCTTTACTTGTACCTGTATGTTCTGGGCTATTACCTCTGCCATATTGAAGACTGTGGCCCTACGATGTGTTTATGACACATTACAGAGACGATGCACTTGTCTGAACAATAACCGTCTCCCCTCCAGTGTCCTAAATGATGAAAGGAGATTGAAGCTGTTTTATGATCTAAGTGGAGTCCAGGTACTGTTTCCGAGGCGTCACTTTTACCATCTGCTCCCCCCAGGCTTCATCTGCTTGTTTGCTTTTCTTGTTCCCTTCAATTAATGCTGATTAATGATTTATACTTTTCAACAAATTTTAAACCAATAGAGGAAAAAAAAAAAGTGAGAGAGAGCTTCTTTTTTATTATTATTATTATCAAGACAAGATGTTTCCTGATTCGTCTTGATGTGTTTTTTTTCTCCATGAATGAGCTTTCCAAAGCTCATCTCCTCCAGCCTTCAGCCTCTGAGTTATTATCACCCTCCTCGTGTCTACTATTTGTTTGGACATCTGGCTGTTTTTCATAAAATGAAGGGCTTCCACACTGCCAGTGAATGAGCTAATGGATTGGCCACACTGTGCCATAGTGTGTGTGTGTGTGTCTGTGTAAGGATCTCACACTCATTTCTATTTTTTTTAAGTCTGAGCAGGATCTGAACACGATGATGGTCTGGGTCGGAGCCCAGAGTGAACCATCCAGCTCCGGCCCCAGAGAGAACCTGACCAGAGACTCACAGCTGGATGCAGAAAACTGTACATAGGCAAAGACAATGTTGAAGACTATTAAAGGGATAGTTCACCCAAAATTCAAATTTCACTCATTATCTACTCACCCTCATGTCGACTAACAGCTGTGAGAATTTTCCTCCTGTGAGAGTCCTCTGTGCCTTCTCTGAGTTACGGGGTCCGCGCTGCAGTATTTGTCCATAATGGTTGTAAATGGATACCACTTTTCTTTGTCCAAAAAGACACACCAAAAAACATCCAAATACCTCCATACTGTTCGCCTGTAATGTCCCCCTTGTATTGAAGCCCCGACATGAGAAATTGTTCCGCCGGTCAGTGCGAATTACGCGAGATTTGCACTGACACAGGAAGAGCAGTGAACTGAGACACTGGGAGCTTCCGCTACAAACAAGCTTAAAATATAGACTTATTTAATTTTTTTGGGAACAATTTCTCATGTGGGGGCTTCAATACAAGAGGGACAGTATGGAGGTATTTGGATGTTTTTTGTTGTGCCTTTTTGGATGAAGAAAAGTGGTATCCATTCACAACCATTGTATGGACAAATACTGCTGCTCTTAGTCGACATGAGGGTGAGTAGATAATGAGTGAAATTTGAATTTTGGGTGAACTATCCCTTTATTCCCAGATGATGTGATTTAGTACTTGATTTTGTCTCATTTGAAAGCACATAAAGTCCTAATAAAATCACATTTCCGCCTCCGACTCTTCAAGCTTCATCTTCTTTATAGACACTTCACGGTGGCTCAGCTTTTATTTTGTCAATACCTGTGTTTTTGTGACTCACTTCCAAGGTCAGTGTTTCAAGCTCAGTAAGAGAAGTACATTCAGACAGCTGAGACGTCTAAGTGTGCTCAGCAGGGAAGGAAGATGTTTGGGCTCCCATGTCTTCTGGGAGTTGCCATAAATGGTTTTTACTGGAGAGTCATTAATATTTTACAGGGTGTAATAGGCCCCGAGCCTTGGGACTGTGTTGGCACCATGATTACAGCACACACACCCATTAAAACCGATTAGCTCTCATGAGAAGAGAGGCCCGTGTCCACAGAATGCTTTGATAATAATTTTTGTTTTAAGTATTAAATGTTGGGGCCTTTTGAGTCAAGTGAACAAACACAGCCTCTGCCTCATCATAGTCTCTGCCAGTGTGAAAACCCCCCAACTCCCCCCGGGTACGAAAAACAACTTCCATCAAAAGCCTGACAAATGATTTTACCACCTCTTTATTATGCATGTCATAACAGCTGGGGAAGGGAAGTGACTGTGTTTAAATCGCCTGAGCACCGTGAAATGATAATACTAATACTCAACAAGCCAGTTGTTTTGGCTCAGAAATGCTCTGTTCGAGCATGTTGCACGGCTTGTTTCCCCTTCTCACCCATCTCTAAATGTGTATAATCAGGCAGAAGTGTTGTGCAGCCATAATACCGATGACGCCTCATGAATAATTAAAGTTGAATAATTTAATTTTCTTCCTTTCATAACTTTTAGTCTGTAAATGTAAAGGAGGCACCTCTTGTGTTATGTTGGACATTGCTGTAGCAGCGTGTAATTGTTTCCTGAGATAACGCAATTAGCAAACCAGATGAAGGGGAGACACTACAGGTGAATAGGGTAAAACATTTAATATCACCATGAATCTTCCCAAGTTTATCACTTACATTAAGACAAATATTTTTTGTATTACAAGTTTTGTCAAATGTTATGTTTAAATATGTAAATGAGGCAATATCTAATGAAATATGCGCTATTTTGCATTAATTTCCAGAACCAAAATCTGAAAAATGGATAAAGCTACTTTCAAGATTGTTCTTGTTTTATTTTGTTGACGTATTTTGGGAGTTTGGATATCTCTTTTTATCACTCTGTAAATGAGAAAATACTGTCACCAGGCCTAAAAAAATAATTAACATTTTGCCCTGTTTTGTTTTAGTTCCTTTCAACTTTTCTGAAAGAATATGTTAAGGGAGAAAAATAGCGCAAAATTGAAAAATAGTGTTTTTGCCTATAGTATCTCACCTACACGATGCAGCAACACTTTCTGCAAAGAGACTTGTTGTATTCAGTGTGCATAGAGGTGGTCCAGTGATTCTGGAGCGCTGCTGCTGCTGCTGCTGCTGCTGCTGCTGCTGCTGCTGCTGCTGCTGCTGCTGCTGCTGCTGCTGTGCCATGCACGACATGTTGTGTGTGTGTGTTAGTTTCCTGCGGCAGTATGGAGACCGTGCTGCCCTTGCATGCTGCAGGGAGGATTCCTGAGAGCTGGACGCCATGTGGGGGAGATACGGCCATTACTGCCAGCAATCCCTCCAGTGCTGGAACAGAACAGGCCACATCAGCGTGTGGGGCTGTGGGTCCTTGTTAACATTATTGGCAGGTGGTGCGTAAAGCCAGTTGTCCTTGTCCTTGTCAAACTAAAAATGCAAAACTAAAGAGACCCCGACAGCTTCCGTGTTAACCAGGGGCTGCTATAAAGGATGAAGATCAGCTGTTAACTCAGAGATATAAAACAGTGTTTGGGTTTGAACCGAGCAGTTGATGGTGAAAACTTGCTACCTTCAGCTGTAACATGAATATGTGAGATAAAAACTTTTTAACATATGGATGTTTCCTAGGGCAGAGTATTAACATCATTCGGCTGACACAACAACAGATGGTGCAGCGTGTGCGTTTGTGCTGTTTTCTCTTTGTGGCGACTGTCATAACCCTGCATACATAATATAACATAACATAACGTAACATAATGATGCGGAGATATCACTGCAGCAAAAAATACATAAAACAAGAATATAATTTTGTTTTTACATTGACTTATCTGTAAAAAAAAATTAAAAAGAAGAAAAAAAAGACATACCGCCACTTTCAATCTAGCACTACAATCTGCCACTAAAAAAGACTTCCATTATAGCGAAACCACACACAGTCATTTATATGTTGAGTCACTACTGAAGTGATGTAAGAGAAATGATAAAACCTAAAGAATGAGAACAACTCTTCTTCAACTTCTTCAATCGCGTATAGCTTTATGCAGCTCTTGAAGAAACAGCACTGAGGATGAAGAGAATCTGAAGGTGAAGGATCATAAGGACTGAAACTGTCTTCAGGGAACATGGAGCTGAAGCTACTGAAGAAAAGACGAGTGTGGAGCTGAAGGGAGCGTATAAGATCCTCGACTCATCACAAGCTGTGCCAATGGTATGAAATGGTGCACTACCTGTCTCCTAAGTGTGTGTGGTGGCCTTTACTCCAACCTCATGTGTGGATGGATAAAAGTTGTCGATAGAGGAACGTGAGCTATTTATATTTTTTACTTATGATACCATTAGGTAAATACACATTTCATATTTAGCATTACAAAAATTAGTTAGTGTGGGCATTTGCGGACATTATTTGACGTTATGATCTGTGCCAGATCTCACGAGAATGTGTTGCTGAGACGGGTCAAATAGTTCAGCATTTAGGCAAAATCAAAATATAATCATACAAGTAGGTTTGTTACTTTAATTGTCGGTGCAAGCTATTTTTAGAACGGTGGAGCAGAGCCGTGAGCTGCTCAGAGCTACGCTACGGAGGCTCATGGGATTTCTTGGTTTCTCTCATCAAACTCATCAAATACACAATCCAACAACTCCAAAACGCTCTGGTGGACAAGTTGTGACCTGCACATTCACCACGCTATGAGACAATAACAGAACGTTACCAGACAGTGTTTTTTTAGAGGTAAATGCAGAGACTGCTTGCTGAAAAACTGTCCCTGGCGAGAACGCACATCAGCTGTTTTGCATGAATTTGCCTTGAAATCAACTCTGGCTGATAACGTTCCGTTATGATCTCAGAATCTGAAAGTGCAGGTCACAACTTGTCCAACAGAGTGTTTTGGAGTTGTTGGATTGCGTATTTGATGAGTTTGATCAGGGAAACCAAGAAATCCCATGAGCCTCCGTAGCGTAGCTCTGAGCAGCTCACAGCTCTGCTCTGCCGTTCTAAAAATAGCTTGCACCGACAATTAAAGGTAACAAACCTACTGCTATGACTATAGGGATTATGGCAATGGGCCAATACGCCAAAATGTTGAACTATCCCTTTAAAGAAAGTTTGTTTTCTCCTGTTTACAACACAAAATGTGCAGAAGAGATGTGGCCTGTGAAAAACGAGTTTACTTTGGTGACTATGGAGCAAAGGAATCGACCATAATCTGCTGGTTGCAGTCAATAAGACCTGCTGCTGTTAACGGTCTCCAAAAGGGGCGGGGCTAGAAACCCACATGACAAAGCCTATAGGAAACTGACTTGTTGTGGCGAGTTTTGCTTCTAAACCGTTTGCACATTTGACCATTTTTTCCCTTGCACACACACACACACACACACACACACACACACATATTCACGTTCACACACACAAAGTTCTTGTTTCTATATTTGTTAATCAGCCTTCACCCACAAGGTTAAACTGAGCAAACATTTGCAGACTCTAATTTATGAGCCGTCCAAACTCGCCCTCATGTTCCTGCCACATCAGACATGACAGTAATGACGGAGGCCAATGTTGACAAGACTTTCTGCGACAGGTGTGTGAGCATGTGCATGTGCAAAAATCCATCTAATCTAATCCGGGGTCTCAGATACCTCACCCCCACCCCCGAAATAATTGACAAAGAAAGTGTGTTTTTTATGATAATGAACCTCATTTATATCAAATTGTTAGTTGCAGAAAAAAACATGGAAGCAAGTGTAACTATTTATTCAAACAAAATTAATAGTTGTAGAAAAGAAGAAGTCATCCCAGGTCGGTCTCTGACAGAGAAGATAAAAGTTGTTAAAGTGGTTTAAAGTTTTACTTTCTCTCAATCATCTGAGCAGAGACGAAATGAGACAGACTGCTTGAAATGGACTGTATGTTTGGTATCTGTGTTGTTTTTAATTAGTAATCAGAGCTGCATCAACTTTAGAGTTCAATGGATGAATGTTACTGAGTATGTAAAATATATTAATCCTTATCACTGACAAAAATCTCCTTGAAAGAGGCAATTAAAAGGAAATCTTAATTTATGTTGACTTCATATTTATTGCACTTGGTCTTGATTTAAAGTTGTGTTTATTTAATATGGTGAACTTGCATGACCTCCACAGCTTATAGAAATAAATACATTCATTCCAAATTAATAAATTCTTCTCCCTCAAATCTAGTAATGCACATTGAATTAATAGTTAATAGCATCCTCATCTGTCATGACAATATACTGTTACATTAATGTTTTATTTTAATGGCTCAACTCTTAGTGCTTGTGAATTTCTTTCATGCTGTAATATTTCAATATTTCAATATTTCAGAGTTGTTCAGTTATGTAAAAGGAGTGTTTATTGTCCATGTATTGTGAATAAAGTTGGTTAAACACACACATAAGAGCCTACTGTAAGTGCAGTCTGATTTTCTCTGCACTCCAGTCCTTATGAAAATATTCTTTTTATGTTTTGACGGCAGCTGTGCTCTTTTGAAGTAATGAACAGTGATTAATTTGCAGGATTTTTTTCTTATTTTAACACAGTACCTTTCTGTGAATCATAAAACTTCGTTTTTTTTTGTGGAAATGAAATCAAAACAAATCAAAACTGAATTTATATATATTTTTTAAATCTTTTCATTCAACAAAGTCATCAGGTTCTCTGTTGTACAGTTTTATCAAAGTGCAAAGTTTTTCTTTTCTTTTTTCATTAAAAGCAACAGATATCTGTTTACATGCCACATTTGCTGATTTTCTTTTCACCACATGCACCCTGTTGTCATAGACAGACCCTTCAGCCAAGCTTTCTCTGGAAAAAAAAAACCCTCCCTCCGTCATCCATCCTCCACAACTGTTGGAGAAGATGAAGAATCTCTGACAAGAGTTTGTCTCTCCCATTCTACTGACAGCCCATATGTCTGCTCCTAGATCTCCACTCCAGGGGCTGCTGCAGCTGTCAATGTGTCTCGCAGTCCAGGTGAATCCGAGGAAAAAGACAGACGAGAGCGTCTCTGCAGATGATGTGCTTTAACGCTGGCTTGGAATCAAATCCAGATCCAGCGGTGCCTAATACTCATTAGGGTGGATGGCTGGGATGTAGTGTATAAATATACTTGCAGATGTTGATTTGCTCCCCTTCCTCTGGCAGGTTATCTTGAACAGACTGTGTCTCCTTAGCAGTGACACTATAGGTGCTGACACGCAGACAGATGGGTTGCTATAGTTGCACCCCCTCCCCCCTCCCTCCTCTTTGGTCTCGCTGCTCTGATGGTGTCTTACGAGGATGGATGGGCTTATTTTTAAAGTACAATTGGTCATCTCACAACCTGCTGTGTATTTACTCAATGATCTACTTGCATAAATCTTGTTTACTCTTGGTAAATAACTTCTAATCGCCAACACATGCTGTGCTTATGGCAGGAGCCAAATAAATAAAGCCTGCTAGAGCACAGCCACACACGTATCACAAAAAAAAAAAAAAACACACAGCAGTGCAAACACACAGAAACAAGTCTTTGGCCATGTACACGGACTGCTGTTCACTTGCTGATGCCTGTTCGGAGCCACGGAAAGTAGAAACAATCCGCTTTCTAAAGATGCTACTTTGCATTTCTGAGCTGCAGGATGATGAGAGGCCAGACTGTGTGTGTGTGTGTGTGTGCGGCCGTGTCTGTCTGTCTGTCTGCCTGGCAGGCCGCTGTGCCAGGTTGGAGAGGGAGTCAGGAACAGTTCCACAGATCTAGGCATTAAACTAATGTGCTGGGATCAGGGGCCAGCGCCTCGCAAGCTGTCTCTTTGGCTGAAGGCTATAATAGGAATGGGCTGTGAGTGAGCGCATGGCACGGAAACCAAACACCTGCCTTCGTCCTGCTCCAGGGCCGCCCCATAAACACATATATTTCCATCTATCCAGCATCTCCTCTGGTTGTGATTAGTGTGATCAACAATGGACCCAGGTGATGAGAATAATGCCCCCTGCTTCGTTGGCCAGGGGAGGGGATGGGGGGGCAGTGACTGGTGGGTGGGAATGGAGTACAATGGGGGGAAAGCCATTATAGTTTTAGCAAGCACATGGTGTGGTTTGTTAAATTTGCACCTGTTACTGTTTATCTCATGATTCTGCTCTCGCTGACCATGAATAGTGAAATTGATGGTGTTCGGTGTGATGTTCAACACCCCGGCCATTACTCCCTTTATTGTACACATGCTGCCCCAGAGAGATGCGAGGTGTTTCACCACATCAGAAAACATTTATTTTAAGAGATGTAGACTTTTTACTTATTTAGATATGATATGAACTATAGACTATAACCACTGCAGGAAGGAGACGGAGACTTAACAACTCAATATGAAAGGATTTTTATTTTGATTCCCAGTGATGAATTCTTCTTGACATGCTCGCTGGTAAAGAAGAAGTTTCTTGACTGAGCTGCAAAGTGAAGCCGTTGCTTCAGTTCAAGTGGATTTTTTTTTTTAAACAACTCCTCGAGTTATCTTTATGTCTCTCTAATTTCATCTCTGATCCGTCTCTGCGACAACATCTCTGCCTCGTTGGGTACAAAGAAACAGCAGCAGAGAAATGAAATGGGAGGGATGGATTTGTTTTCCCACTGCCATCAACTTTGAGCCCCTCATGACACTCAGAGTTGAGGTAAAGAAAATGAAACACAGATCCCCGCTGAGTATTGTGTCTTTTCACAGGGATTTGATGCTGGAGTTTATTTTCATTATCAGCTGAGGTGTCTGTCTGGGTTGCACTTGATAAAAGCCTGCACTTAGATTTATTTTCTTTTTAATTCATTTTTTTGTCTTTCTTTGAAATTGTGTCCTGCTTGTCAACGTCCTTCGTCGGTCGACGTCACCGGGGCGGCGGCCTCCGTCCTCAATAGCTGTGGCTCATGAGAGACTTACATCCTCTCCTTGTCTGGCATTAGCAATTACCGCCACAGTGGAAAAGGTCAGGAGATGTTTTTAAAATGCGACCCGGGCCTTTGCCTGACTGCTCCACTGAAATGTTGTCATACATTTATTGGGTATCAAATGAGGCCTCTGTGAGTTCGGTGCCAAGCAGAGAGCGCTGACACTTTTGACATTTCATAACCAAGGTGAAAGCCTGTCAGAAGAATTTCTCTCCTCTCCGTCCTTTGTGTCTTAGAGTGTAATCCTCAGTCAGTGGTGACTTTGCAGGTGAAGTGTATGCATTATGAGTTTTTTTTTATTTTTAACGCTAGATTTATTTTTCCTTTCTCCACAGTTGGTGACAATTTTAATAGATACAGATCTAAATGACAATGCTTCTATTTTAGAGATAATTAATCCGACTTAGAGGAAACAATACCGCTTTTATGCGCGGTACAAAATTGAATTCATGTCGTGTTCGCAGGGTTGCTTAATTTTCTTTAAGGTTGATAACAGAATTGTCAAATATGTGCAGTAAGCACATTACAGCCCGTGTAATTAGCCGTTTCTATGTGTCAAACCAGATGACACACAGTTTTACACACAGAAAAAAAAGCGCACACATATATTTTCAGGTTACATATATGTTAGATAACCCTTGACATTTCTTATCTAAACTCTTAATTGCTCTTAGTTTCATGCGGCTTTAATTCTGTTCATTAAGCTGCAAGCGCCTCATGCACTGGCTCTCTCCCTCTTTCTGGGTTTTTCCAGACTTCTCCATTTTGATTGTAATGGTGAAATGTAAGCCCTAATGTGAGCCTAATTCACTTCACCCCTCAGCAGTTTGGGCTTTGCCTCATCCATCTCACTTAGAAACTGCACAGCTAGCCAGATCCCCTCCTGTATAAAGACATCAGCTTTATTACACTTGCCTAGCGGTGGAAGATGCTAAATTATTTATCTTATTTAGCTATGGTATTGCAAATAACTGTTAGACGCGGAGTCGTAGCTTTCTAGTTATAGTCTGTTCTGTCCACTGTGCTGCTGCACTGGAATTGTGAAGGAGGTGCTTGAATAATGAAGATGAATAGAAAAACATTTCTTAAAGGTCACATCTGTATATTTCAGACTTTTTCATTGCAGTAAACATCCATAAACGGTGCTAAATGTAATCCAACTGTCACTCTGTTTGGGCAACGCTTTCCCTCTTTTAATCATATAATTCAGAAATGTGTTCATGCATTAAAAAGTCTAAAGAGGTGTGACAGCAAAACAGGTGTTGCTCTGCTCACGTCAGCTTGATAAGAATATTAAAAGCGTAGTGGATGAAGAACATGCGTGTCTTTCTCTCTCTCACACACACACACACACACACACATTGGCTTTATATTTACAAATGAGACGAGCCACGCAGTCTTTGCAGCAAGAAAAAGATGAATTCTGCCCCTGTGTAATTATAGAAAATGCATGCTGGGATATAGATTTGCTCCAAGCTAAATGGAACACAAGATGGATCATGGCCTTTTGATGAATACATTTTTTATGTCAAAAACATACACACACAAACACACAAAGAAAACCACCAGGTGCATCACATGCTGAACCCTGTAGCTATACGGCTTGTTCTGTGGTTGCACTTCTACATGCATCCATCACATGTTGCAGGGTATTATTTAACCTTTTCACAGCTTCTCTAAAAAAAAAACACACATTTGGAAACTTGTGATTGTTTTGTTATCACTTTGAAGAAAAAAAAAAGTCCATTAAAATGTCTTTTTTATTTCAGGATCTGTAATTAATAGAATGAATAGCCTAATTAGAGGAACAGGTATGTGGCCGGAGTTGCCTCAGCTCTATGGATTGGCTGGTTCATTATCATCTGCTCTGCTTATTGGCCTCTGTCTCTGCTGCTCTTTGTGCTCCAGCTCTCTCTTGTTCCACCTTCTTACAGCTGGGGGAAGATAAGGGCACAAGAACAATGGGAGGAAGGTGCGCCATTTGTTTAGCTGATAAATTATGGATTGCATTTTTAATAGGAAACCGTAGCCTTTACCTGAGTGTGACGCTGCCTCCACACATGCCCTGATACTTCCTTATAGCTATTATATCCACAATGCTAATAAATAGCAATAAGAGATCCAGATGAGAGAGGTTTTGAAGAAGGAAAGTTGATTTTTTTTGCTCAGTGAAACAGTGTTTTAAATGGGTGATAATGAACAAAAGGAAAATTCACCGCTACTCATTTCTTCTGATTCAGTATCTGTCTGGTTTGAGTGATGGCAAATTGGCACTTTTGTCACACTTCAAACTTTTTTCATTCATTATAATTCTCAGTTCAATCTCAGCTGCTACCTGTGTTCACATCCTTTCTTCTGTTATGATTGTGTTGGGTTTCACCTCTTGAAAAGACAGTGCATAACAAATTCTATTTTATTTTATTTATTTATTTATTTTACTGTAAAAGGCTAGTCATTCAGAATCAGGTCATCAGGTTCAGTTTATTTCATGTCCCAAGGGGCAATTTCGGTTGCAGTTCATAGGATCACATAAAGGTAAAAACATAAAACATAGAAACATATAGTGACATGGAACACACATCAGTATAAATAACGTAAATAATATAAATATCATGTGCACTGATCATATAAGAAAGAAATATGGCACTGAATAAGATGAAAATCCAAGATAACTCTGTTAAGTAAAGTGCATGCAGTCTCACAGGGAGGAGAACAAATACTAACAGCTTTAGACATGGGATTATAATATATTGTGCAGCCTGTGTCTTAGGTGAGGAAATTCAAACAAGCTTCTTTGTTAATAAAAGCACAAATAATATTTTTTTCACAACGAGCATATCATCAAAATCCCTGTAGGAAATAAGATCATTTAAGGAACTAGATGATAGATGTTTTTGTGCAAAAAGTTCATAAAGGTCTGTTAAATGGGCCGACAGGCTATGGGAGGCAACAACAAAGAATTGGCCACAAACATGAAGCTGCAGCCACTGGGAAGAAAGTAATCAAAGCTCCTGCACAGAAAATGGAAAAATAACACCTTGATTTACCGTGTGAGGAAGAGCTACATCCCTGTGAAAGACATCGCTCTGAAAAGTATTTCTGGGAGTAACAGGGACAGATGTGAGCAATTTCAGAGCTTTAGTCAAGAGACACCGACAGAGGGAGAGGAGGAGAGAGTTTTCCTTTTAACTGTCACCCTGCTCCTTGTATTTTTATCTGGCTCTCAGTGTGATTAATGCCAGCTAAAAGCCCCTCTGACCTTTCTGATAGATTTATGGACTTCACGGTACAATAACTTAGTGTTTCCTTGTGCATTCATTTTCCCTACATTGATATTTGTCATTTACAGGGTTCAGTGTTTGGCCTTTTCCCTCCCACATGAATTGTTTTCTTCCTGCGTTGATTGGCTCTCTCTCTCCACCCCCAGGCTTGTCACTGACTGGGAGGTAGACATAGTCTTGGTGTCATCTCCGCAGGTAGGCTACAGCGCCAATTTGCTGGAAAAGGTTCTTAACAGGTTGGATGTGACGTGAACCACCACAGGGTTTGATGCAGCAGTGCATCAGTCAGTCAGTGCTGGTGCATGTCCCATTTTAATACATTGTCTTTTTTCAGATTACATATGTGCGTGTATGTCAATTTTATATAGTAATATATCACTTTGACACATTCTTGTATGTTACTGCACAGTGTGGTGTTATTGATATGTTTGTGCTAAACCCCCCCGCCCAAAAAAACAAAAAACAAAAAACAAAACAAAAAACAGGCCAACAAGACACATTATAGAAGAAAAAATGGATCTCCGTGTAGAAAAGTTTGAGTTGTCAGTGGCTTTATTGTTAAGTATCCCATTTATTCTCAGCTCTTACTGTATAGCATCCCTGTACCTCACCCCAGGGGCAGTTTCTCACCTTATAATTGAGTTCATTTGAAGTAAATGGTAAATGTACTGCACTTATATGGTGCTCCTTTGGCATTAAAGACATCTCAAAGTGCTTTATTCGAGAAACCACACTCATCCATTCACACACACAATTTCTACAGTGCTTTTCTATGCCCATCACATACATTCACAGGTTGGGGTTCAGTATTTTGCCCAAGGACACTTCGACATGTGGACTGGAAGAGCCAGGGATCAAACCACCGACCCTCTGATTAGTGGACGACCTGCTCTACCTCCTGAGCCACAGGCACCCGAGGAACTAGCCTTTGAAAGAACTACCCTTTCTCCCCTTAAAGCAGGAATAGGCTACCAAAGAAGCCCTGAAAGTGGAATTCATTAGAACAACCAGCATAAAGTTTGAGAAAATACAAAAAAAAACCCCCACCAAACCCTAAGTTTGTGAAGTGGGAACTTGAAAACAATCAATTCTTCTTCTTACAGTATGTCACAGCACTGTATCAAAAGAGCTCCGGAATTATGAATAGTCCCATTGGCCACCTCCTCAGCTGAACTAATTAACATAGTAACTTTAACTCTATATTCATTTATTTGATTGTGTTTTAATTGTTTTCGTATAGCCTACCTGAAATTCATACACGTACAGTGAGCCAAAGGCAAGGGGACCAGCCCCTCAACCAATAGGAACCCCAAGACCAAAATAGATTTGATTAGGCCTAGCCTACTTCATACAGAGACATACAACCACTGTGATCGCCCCAAACACACAGTCCTTTCCTTATAGCTGAATACAGTAGGAAAACACAATTAAAAAAAAGAGTTTATATTTTGTTTTTGAAACGGAGCCTGCCTAATTGAAATACATCGCCACTGGAGGGGTAGAGGAGTGGGGTGCAGAGGTAACATAGTAAATGAAGGGGTTAAAAAACACGAAATAAAGTTATCCAATCAGATTGTCCCTTCTTGTTGTTGTTTCTAGGCGGAAAAACGGTGAGCTGCATGGCGCGTGCGCGCGTTACTGGGCGGTAAAAAAAAGTGAAGAAAACAAACAGCGCAACTAGACCGGAAATTGAAAACAAACAAACAAACAAAAAAACCGTCATGGCGGCGCGGCACCTGCTCGGAAGACCTGACGAAAGAAGTTTCTGGAAAGTGCAACGGACTTCACGTGACAATGCTCACAACTGGGAATACTTTTGTGGAAAAACGTTTTAAAGCCTCTTTTTTTTAATGGCGGATCTGTGTGGACCTTCAACGATGGAGGGAAAGTTACAGCCACTTCACAGGTAGGAGACGCCACGGTGCCTCCATCTGGTTGTTTGGTGACACATTATTTTACTGAACCTTTGAATTGTGGAGAATCAATCCATCCATCCGAGCTAATGATGTGTAGCATCATGTTAACTCTGCCTGAAGCCTAGATATTCATGTATTGATCCATTTAACAAACTAACCAAAACTATCTAGTCATTAGTGACCGATTTAGTTTCATGAGGTGGTTTATTGACTGGTATTGATTTGATAGAAAGGTCAATGTAGCCTAAGTTAGGCCTACCCCAGTATCAAGTGGATTAACTGGCATTTCTTTCCACAAAAATCTGGCATATAAAATAATTCTGGAATCAAATTCACTAATGCAACACTGTGTTTCTTGACAAACTTTACATAATTTGTGACACATTATTTAGAAAAAAAGCAGTTACCCTGCCCATTGCAAATAGGCCTAGTAGCCTATAAATCTGCTTGCTTTTCAAACATTCTTGAATTCCTCATCTTGCCAACCCTTATTTGTCATTGCCCCATAAGTCACACTGTTTGAGTTGTAGCACAGAAAGTCAGGAGGTATTCAACTGGCAGTTAATGCTAAGGAGAAAAACTTACTTGTACGTTGAAGTCCAGTCACAGGCTTTCCTTGTCACTCCTCACCCATTTTCTATCTCTCACTTCCCTGTGTCAGACTATAATAATCTATGCATTTAAGAGTAGGCTATTTATATTGTATCTGCCTTATACCGTGCATTAGCAGTGACCCATTTCAGATCAAGCTAAGATGTAGGACATTATTTTGGAGTTGAAGTGTGTTTGTGTGCGTGGGCCCGTTGTTTCAGTGTTAGAGGTTGGGTAAATAAGGTATTGAAAGGTCAGCTTTTCAGATCATAATGTAAAAGGTCAGTCCCTAAAAAAATTCAAGCTATATTGCAGCTGTTGGGAGCGAGCTTGGTTCATAAGTTAAATACAAACATCTATCTATCTATCTATCTATCTATCTATCTATCTATCTATCTATCTATCTATCTATCTATCTATCTATCTTGTTGAGTAGTTTTAAAGTGATTGTATTTGTGATAATATTTCAGTAGAAACTGAGCTCACTCAATTATGTATAACTAATGTGTGTGGGTTTATTGATGATATTGATAAGCAGGAGGCCTCAGTTGGCTGTAAAGAAATATGATCGGCTACAGTCGGTACAGCACCATGGAGGTTGATGTTGTGTTTCCTAGCAACGCAGGCTATGGATGTCAGTCAAGCTAACTGTCAGGGGAATGCCCAACGAGAGGCATGACGTCTAGACAATGTTTCCCATAATATGTTTATATACACTTTTTATCCTCTTTTGTGAAGTGGAAAATAGGTTCAGTAGGCTTTTTACTGGAATATGAAGTTAAGATCGTGCAGCAAGACTTCAGATTTTTCCAATGAGCGCAGTGAAGATCAAGCGTCTGTTCTGCTTGCCTTATTATCAGAAAACTGTCTCATCATCAAATATGGGGCGTAGCTCATTTTGACACACATTTAACAAATGCGACTCCATAATATGCGTTTCTTGCCATTCAAAAATATCCAATAATTCATCAGAAGAGCTCATTGAGCTGTGATTCATTTGGGAAATGATGAAGCACACTCTATGCTACAGAAGGTACAGTGTTTTTTATTAACATTATAAATCTTTGTTGGCATGAAATTTGCACAAAAAAATCATCAGTGAGTGAAATCCTGTTCCACTCTGTACAAGTAATGACAGGGAGGATGATGAGGCTTTTTCCCCCCAGGATGCCAAATAGCTCCACTAGTGAGCCACTGTTTTTTTATTGACTCCATATTGTCTGGAGAGGGAAAAAGCATCCACTTGTGTTATAATGTGAGGCATAACTCCAGACAACATGGTCAGCTCGGCCATCACTGACAAGTGACCTCTCCCTCCTCCTCCTCCTCCTCCTCCTCCTCCTCCTTCTGGATCTTTCTATAGGCCATTATCAGCAGAGGAGCTCTTGCTCAGCTCTCTGCACTCGTCAGCTGTGGTTAGTGTCATGAGTTTGTTCAGATCAGGGGCACCGCTTCAGGCGACAATAAGACATTGCTTGATTTACACCCATTATTTTCTTGTATCTTTCAGTGGGATTTGAAGGAAGAAAAAAAACAAAACAAGTCACAGTATAATAAATCTTGCATTGAAACAAACCATTCAAGGTAGAGCCACACTTTTTTATTTATTTATTTTTATAGAAAGTGAACATTTTGTACACGTGAAGTTAAAACAGTAGAAAATAACTTTATTTTATTATTCTCTGTTTGATTCGTATCTGAGATAAAAATCAATTCCTGAGCTGCAGACAGACCAGATCGTATTAAGACATTGCTTTAGGCTCAGTTTGGTATTTGTCATTAATTTTGTCACATCACAGGCTAAATTATGAATATGCTAATACAAAATAGATTGAGGATAAGGCTGTGTTTTTCAATATTATTATCAGCAATTTAAAAATAAAAAAAGAGACCTAAGCTGCCTATGAATTGTTTATTTAAGTCCAATATTGTTTGAATATCAAGAGGCTGGTGCCATAGAGGATAGAACAATTTAAAATGCTTAAAATACATCAATATATGATAACTGTATAGTAATGACTGTGCTCGTTTCATTCAAATTAGTCCAGTGATTGGTTTAAATGGATGTTGGCCACACTGCTATCTATAGCACTAGCTGCTGCCTATCCATCTGAGCAGATGGGCCAAAGTGTTGAAGGCTCAGCGAAGGCAGATTTCCTCTTACAAAGCTGTTTCAGTCGTCTCATAACTTAACGAGCACAGACAGCTCCTTTTTTTTTTTTTTTTTGTCTCCAGCGATCGTGCTCCGACACCTCAGACAAAACCCTTCTTGGGAAATTCAGGCTGCTTTCTTGGAGTTTTCCATCTCAATGAGTGAGTGCAGCCAGGTCCCGCGCAGACACCATGAAATGGGCACGGCTCTGGATCACAGAGCAGGCCGGTCAGCCCATACTACCCATAGCTGGTCCATTTACCATGGCCCATTAGTATGATCATGCTTTAGTGGCTCCACCACCCTGCCATTCATCCTTTCATCCCGCTGCGCTGAGGGTGTTTGACCACGCTAATGTGTAAGGTACTCTTCTCAGCTCACTAGGTGTAGCTGCAGTGCTAATAGCCTTGGGGCGGTGCAGGGCTGGTAATGACTACTACACCAGACCAGACATGCAGGATTGATAGTTTTGATTAGACGGGCTATCTTAGAGAACACAGTGCTAAGGCTTATTGATTTGTTTTGTGCGGGATATCAGTCATGACATCAGCCTCATATTGCAACATTAGTGATGTCAGGCTGATGAAATTCTTATGAGCTGCTTCTTTTAATTGACAAAACAGATGAAACCACATGATATACGATAAAAATGAAGATAATGAACGATGGTGATGATGATAAAGCGACCTCTGTGTGTCCACTGGTACGTCAGCGGTTGAAGAAGAGTGAAGCGCAAGGTGAAATTGTGTGTTTTGTGTAATGTAGTGAATAACTGGTTGTTGAATCGTCTCCCACAGACACATACAATATGTGTTTTTGTGTGTGCGAGTGTGTCATAATGTAAAGGCCACTATTCCTGTCATCCCAGTGATTTATTACCCGGCCGCGGGACCCTATGGCCTGGCCGGTGCCCGTCTCCTCAGGCCACGGGAGTCACGCCATGCAGCCCCATCACGTCGACAAACAGCACAATATCGCCGTGCTTCGCTTCACTGATGCCAGCTGACACATGAATCTGTCTGTTGACACCGTGGCACGATGTTCTGAGCCTCGCAGGTCAAGCATCGGATCAAAGAGGTTAATGTGGAAATAGATTAAAAACCCATGGGAGTAATGTGAGATTGTGTTTCAGTCCTCTTTCCAAGTTTTGGGAGCAGGGCCAGATACTCGTATGAGACGCAGACTCTGGTGGACTGTTGACCATTATATTAGTCAGACCCTCACATTGCACATATACTCAAGCCTCACCTTAGATCACCGTCAAGGAGATGTAGCAGTTTTGTTTGAGAGCAAAGTGAAGACCGATGAGGTGACTCAGCGTTTCTGGCCTCCTACGCTGCACAACATATTCTGCCTCTTCCCTAAATCACCTCGTGTCTGCAGATAGCTTTGTCTGGAGTGCACAAATTAGAGGCCTCATTAGGCCAGAGGTCTCTTTTCTATTCAGTTTTGCATGAAGTGGACAAGGCGTAAACTGAGCTGAATGTGTTGACATCTGTTGTCTCCTTCTCTCTTTCCTCTTTCTGTGTTGACGTTGTTGTCTTTCCTCAAAAACTACCATAGTTTAGTTTTTTTTCCAATCCCCTGCCTGTCATGGTAGCAGCAAGGCAAACAGATCCCTTACCATGTTTCCATCCCCATGTTTTTATGCGCATTAAGCATTATTGAATTAAAAATGCTTTATGGAAACAGTAAAACTTGATTAAATACAATGAATATCGATGAAAAGTTAAGGCATAATTCAGCGATCCAGTCATTTTGGCTAATGCTGCGTTCCAGGCAGGCTTTTGAAATCGTAAATTACGGCTTCAAGTCACGACTTACGACTTTGTAGCGTTCCAGCTAACCCGTAACTCATTTTTTCATTTTTTCCGACCTGTTGCCTATGAAAGTGCACTGTAACGGCCACTCGTAACTTCCGACCCGTGAACTCGTACCAGATGGAACTGGTATGACTTCACAGGAAGGAAAAACACGAGTTACGGGTTTCCTTGAACGCACCATGAGTTAGCAGCCGCCGCCCTCGTCATGGATCTATTGGTCCTCGTCCCTCACCACATTCACGCGATGCATCCCTTGGCTGCACACACAGCCCTTCATGCCGTTCTCTCTCCTCATTGGATAACACTTGTATCCCACAAGGAAAGTTTTCTCCTGGGTTTACAGCAGAGCAGAGTGACGGAGAGACTCGTGTTTCGGCCCAAACACTCCATGTAAGTGATTGCTGACGGAAAATAGGACTATTTAGAACTTATATTAACAAAAACATTCCGCTGATATCTGCTTTAATAAGGTCAATCTAATCGGAGTTTCATTTGATTGATACAAAGTTTATGCGACAGATGCTGATGGAAGCAGTTCTTTGTTGGATAAATGTGACTTGTGATCATGTTTTCCGCTACGTATTCCAACGGTTCAAAGACACGGCAGAGTAAACGAAGAAAGATGCAGGTGTACAGGTGGACAGACTGGCTTCATGTGTAGTGTGACCATCTACAGCTTTATACTTGATTTAAAGGTCTTAGATGGAAACGCACTTGAACTGGCATTATTCACATCCATATTTGAATCGATCTTCAGGTAATTTGATTGACAAGTGGATAGAAACGTGGTTTGTGTCACTTCCTGTGGTCGGAGCTCAGAGGAGCGAGTATTGTTATGCATAACCATTACTGTTGCCAGTGATTTAGCTAAACTCCACTTTTATTTAGATCTAACTTTTAAAGTGAGACTTGAATATAAAAAGCACATCATTTGCTGGCTAGATGGCTCTGGGGAGGCCAACGTTGGTCTGTTTTTCAGTCCATCACTTTGGTCCAGACTGCAATATTTTAAATATCTACAAAAGTGATGAAACTGCCATCGGGCCCAGCTGTGCCTTGTTTACTAACACCATCAACTGAGACAAAGCACTTTGTACATAGAACCTGCTCAATATAAGTATGTCAGCATTGTCATTATGCACAAGCATGTTAATAATAGCATTAAGGAGCATGTCTGTGAAATGCATTATTGATAACAACAACAACCATAATGATAATGACAATTCACAGACAATCATGCGATCCATTTGTTTGATTGAATATGGAGCTGCTATGTAGTGTCCACGGCTCAGACGATGCTTCAGCCGAGCGATCTAATGTGTTAGTTGATCAATATGAATGTTTCAGTGTCTGATGCTAATATCAGTATTTAGTTAAACAGGCTGATGCTGAATAAACTGTTGTTTTTCTTTCTTGCAAATGATAAATTACAACAATTTAGTAACGATAACAAATGAGACAAAACATTGCTGAACTTAAATTAACATTTATTTAAGTCTAACCTATTAGTTATTCGAGCCTTTGAAATTAAAAAACTGTGCAAAAATTAAATTTAATAAGTGTCTTCGAGTAGCAAACAAAGTAATTGGTTGATAGTTGAAAATCTAGCGTACTTTTTGTGTTCAAATGTTTTTATTGGAATTGTAAATGTCTCTTCACATCCCTTTTTATAATGGAAAACACATGACTTGATACATTTTCATTGTGCCCTTAAATTTCTCTTGCACTCTTACATGTTTTTTTTAAACTTAGGAGTGCATGTGCTCCTTGGGAACAATGAAAATGTCAAGCCCTGGGAGCGGTTCCTGAAAAGAGGGCAGAAGTCTCTCTCCCTGGTGCTGTGATTTAAACCATATGTCCCATAATGAGTCTAACAAGAGGCTGTGAGGGGCCACGGAGCTGGCCCCCGTTGGCAGAGGCTTGTTAATGTCACTGTCACGTTGTCGATTCCTGGTCCTTGAGATCAAAGTGGGGGAGCAGGAGGTGGGGGAGGGAGGGAGAGGGGGGGGCTGCTGCTGCATCTCCATCGCCTAAACAAAAACATTTCATGTTGCGCACCCGACAAGTTGGGTTTTTACCAGTTTTTGCAAAATAAAAGCAATATTTTAGAAATTTTCGAAAAGGTACAATTGCTGTTTGCAGATCTATCTATCTATCTATCTATCTATCTATCTATCTATCTATCTATCTATCTATCTATCTATCTATCTATCTATCTATCTATCTATCTATCTATCTATCTATCTATCTATCTATCTATACGTTCAGTGTGATGTTCTCAAACCGAAAAAGTGTTTTTATAACACTTTTATATCAATGTTGTGTTGTTGTTTTAGTGATTTAGAGGTTTTTCAAGATGTAGGCGTTTCCATTACCAGGTTTGTATTGCGATATTTAGGTTTAGCTTCTTTCTCGGGGTAATGGAAACACAACTACAGATAGACGAGGGTAGTTGATAGAGAAGATGTGTGAGGTGAATCCTTCACCTCTGTGAGCAGACAGGTGCTTCATATTTCATCACCTGCAGAGAAACCTCTTTCTCTCTCCTGTTTCTTGGACAGCGCACACTTAGTAAGTAAGTCCAGTGCTTATTCATGTAATGAGTGTGTAAAATATAATTAGAGCTTACAGTTACAGGCTTGGCTACCGTTCTTTGTGCAAATCTGTTTCCCCTCATGGCGTATATCCAAAAACTGCAGGAGGACAAGAAAAGCAAGCATGTTAATATTCTCCCCTCTTTCCACTTCATTTGACATTCTAAGCGCTGCCCTTCAGCAGGGGATGGAAATAGGATTTATTTGTTGACTCGACCATAGATGTTCACACTTTTCAGGCCATAATCTCAGATAACATTCTCTATATTTAATAATTCAACGCACTTTAAATTAGTAATGAATATTCTACTGTCTCTGTAAATGACAATGTAAATGTCACACTGTGTGCGTTTGAATGACTGATCAGAGTCTGAGGCAGCATCCTGTCTATGAAGACATCAGCGAAGAGGCATGGCTGTGCGGTGTGGAGAGAGGGATGGAGTGGGGTCGGGGTAGTTGGAGTGTTATTGACCAATCTATCTGTGGTAAACTTTTCCTCCAGTCCCAGGGAACTGTGCACCGGGTAAATCCCTCCGTAACCTTTGCGAGAGGATCCGGGGGAAATAGAAGGATGTGTTTCACCTCTTGACTCTCCTTTTGCCTTTTCAGCTCATCCTGTAATCCACAGTGTTCAGTAAAGCCAGTGTTTGGTCCCCTGCAGCTGGAAGCAGGCCAGTTAGGAGTGTCGTTTTATAAATGGGTCGCCAGTGTGATAAATGTTCCCCTGTCTTGGGATCAGGACCCTGACACCGTAATGCTATGGGATAAGGCTATTCATGGAAGAAAGCAAACAGGCACGTACAACACCAGCAGCAGCAGCAGCAAAGAAACTTTCTATCCGTACCACTTTCCCTACTGGATGTTTACCTCTGACCAAACGTTTGGGCTCAAAGCACAATTTGACTTAAAGGTCCAGTGTGTGAAATGGGGGAAACCGTAACATCTAACGTTCGGATTCTAGTTTGCAGCACTAACTCGCTCGCTTGCACAAAAAAACTTGTTGACCAGTATTTTCAGGAGCATGGAGCGATGAGGTGAAGATCCAAACCATTTTATATGTCTGCTGTTTCCTACTCCTTCTGCCTTCTTCTTCGTTGGTTTAAACTTGTGAAACACGCTCTCTGACTGGCTGGATTTTCCATTTGGGCTGCCGTACAAACATGGTGACACTCAAAAAGCAAGACCATTGCTACATAAAAGAATAATTATAAGGCTACGAAATTTTATTTTAGAGCGATAATACAATTATATTCATGGGTAGTATTCAGATTTGGCCAATAGACTTTGACAATTATTACACACTGGACCTTTAATGAAATGAATAATGACATGATGTGATGTAGAAGACTGTGTTAAAGTGAGTGGAGACAGGTTGAATGACGAGTCGACCTTCGACCAGAGCAGCTCTCCCAACCTGCATGCACTTCTTTCTGTATTAGCCAAATTAAATGGGTTTAATTAATAATTAGAGAGCACAATATATTAATTTGTGAACCCAAATAATTTGTCGGAGAGGATGAATTAAGTCATTTGAGGCTATGAATTACTAAATCGAGGGGGGAAATTACACATTGATGTGTCCACGAGTGCTGGAATTAATTTTAAGATTCATAACTCATCGTTTATGTGGAGAGAAAACACTGACTTATGAAAATCAACAGTTATAAAGCACTTTCCAAAGCAGACATGAGCTACACATACATTCCCAAAGATGTACAAATACAAACAGATCAATAAATCAGGGCTCAGAGGAAGCTTTGCAATAAAACTGAGGTTTTAGAAGCGAATTAAAAGATGATATTGAGTTTACAGGTCTCACACCAGACATGTTTAGTTGTATCTCTGTATCGAAACTCCTCTGCTTTCCTTCTCTGTAATGTTTGTTCTCGGCTCTATTCATCTATTACACTGTGTATCTTCCTTTCACCTAATCTTCTTGTTCAGGAAATAGGCCAAGAGCCACTCATAATGTCTTTATCATTATTATTACTACCTTTTATTCTGGTTTTAAACAAATATTTAGGTCTGTATTTTACTCTCATCCAGTTGTGTTTGTCTTCTAGTTGCAGTTGGTGCAGCGTGAGCAGCAGGAGTTGGCTGGTGCCAGGAGACAGATGTAGATTTGCACTTCGTATATTCTACCATTGAACAAAGAGCTGTGTGTGTGTGTGTGTGTGTGTGTGTGTGCGTACGTACATTAAGGGAGTCTGGTGTGCTTCTCTACCTTCCTGTGCTTTGTTGTACTTCACACATTTGCCTCATCTGGGCCATTGTTTCATCAGGGGGTTTGAGTAACATTGTTATTTTGAGCTGACTCTGCACACTACTGTAGGTCAGCCGTCTCTGCTGAGACCCATTCTGGGGCGTTCAGCTCCCCCCCGCGTCCCTCCCGCGTCCCCCGCAGCCAAACAGCCACACTAGCCGCCAGGCCCGTATAACTCATGCGGCTGACAACTCGCAGAGACATCTTTGTAATTTAAGACGTAATTCCCTTTTCCAGGGAGCTGTATAAAATCTATATTGCAACCATAAACAACCCGGGCTTCCCTGCGCGCCTCGCCATCCTCCTCTTTATGTATGCAGAGAGATATTATTGGAGATGTGCAATGCGAGCAGTTCTGTTTCCTGAAAGGCCAAGCAGCTATAAAGTGTAATGGGGCCATGTTCTTGGTCATCCTGATGGAGCAGCTTTTCACCTCTTTTATGCCTCCAGGTCGGCGACAGCTGCGGCCGAAGGCCTTATACTTTTAGGTACTGTAGTCCCTCTGTTAGTACGTCGGAGGAGTTCATCGTTGTTTTAGTCTGTGTTCTCGCTCTGACGGCGGCTGAAGACATCTGGAGATAAACACAGACCTAATTCCAGTCCAACAAGGGAACTGTGTGTCAGTGGCATCAAAAAGTGAAGAGCTTGCTCTCTGTGCAACAGCTGTGACCATCCATCTGTCTCCTTCTCCTACACAAAATATCACAGTAACGCCTTGAGGGAATTTCTTTAAATTTAGTACAAACATTCATTAGGACCCAGAGATGATCTGATGAAGAGTTTGTCCTCAAAGGTCAAAGGTGAAGATTCCTTACCTACTACTTAACTGGACAAGTAGTTCATGTCCAGTAAAAATAATAGATATAGAAATAAGTCAAAAATTGAAATTAAAACTCAACTTGTGTAGTCTTATCTGTCATCAACAAGAGATTACGGGTTACAGGGCGTATTACGTTTGTGTGGCGGTGGCGCAGAGACGAGAGCTGAGACACCGGGTCGGCGGCTCTGATCTTACAAGGTTGGTTTTCAGCCAAGAGATGCTAGATAGAAGGTAGAGCCTCCATTCTCCCTAGTTACAAGTCATTGATTTAACCATCACTATTACTCTGAAGCTGTTTAATTACGGTAAAAAAAAAAATGTAGCATAGTTATGGTAAAATCCTGCATAGTTCCTCTTTAAAAGTTATTTTATTTCAGAGAAGCTATAGTCAACTTATTTCTGCAGCAATATAAGAAGACTAAGCCGTGTACATTGCTGCAGACGGTCCCTACAGGTGCCCCAACTTTTTGTTGTTTACTTACAAACCATCTGTCTGAACAAAGGCGACGTGGGAGCAAACTGTGTTATGACACGCTCTGAAGTATTATGTTGACAGTAGAGCGCTGCTGGAAGTCACACTGTACAGTTCTTTAATAATGACGAGAAGGCAAGTAACACAGGAAGACGGAGCTGTTCGTCAGGCCTTCATCCTGCACACGGATAACGACCCCAGACGTTAGATGAAAGAAGTTGACAGTGGGAGCAGCGCCGCGTCCAGACGTAACACCTGCATGGAGCCGCTTTTAGATGAACTGGACAGAAAGCAGTTGCAACACCTTTGTAAAAACTTCTGAGCAGAATTTGATTCTTAATAGTAGAAAGAAATTCTGCTGGAGGAGTCACAATGATAACTTCCTTTCTTCCTTCCTTCTTTCCACAATCCCTTTTCTGTTCCTTCCTTCCTTACTTCTTCTTCCTTCCTCTTTTGATCCAATTGACCTGATCTGTTCCCTATCCCTCCATCCTTCTTTCCTTCCCTTTTCCCTCCCTTCATTCCTTCTTCTTCCTTCCCTGAACAAATCTGTTCCCTCCCTCCCGCCATCTTTCTTTCCTTCCTTTTCTCCTTCCTTCTTTCCCTCCCTTCTTTCAAACTCAACTCAACTCAAAAGTACTTTATTTTTCCGTTAGGAACTTCGTTGCGGGAGGACAAAAGTGCAAGTGCAAAAAAATCACAGTCCACGCATCCTTACATGCAATACAGTAATAAAAACACATTCCTACATAAGTACTCGTAGCAAGTGTTAAAAACAACAATCACATGAGCTACAGAATAACAGGTTATTAAAGATAAAGGAAGATAGATAAAAGAAGGTTAGGTGTTTAAAAGTCGGATTGAGGTGGGGATGAAACTGGATGATGCTCTCTTTGTCCGGAGTGGGAGTGACCTGTATCTGCGTGCTGATGGTAGTAACGTGTAATTACCATGTAATGTGTGTGTTGTGTCTGTTGCGATCTGTGTGCCTTTTTTCTTGACCTGAGTATTGTAGATGTTGATGAGTGGTTTCTGTTCCTGACCTATGATTTTATTGCTGAGTTTGACTATTTTATTTAGACTGTTCCGGTGGGTGATGCTGAGTGAACCAAACCAGGCTGTGATGTTGAATGTGAGGATGGATTCAATGAAACCTTTATAAAAAGCAGAAAGTATTGTTTGGTGAACCTGGAATTTACGAAGTTTACGGAGGAAAAAGAGGCGTTGCTGACATTTGGAAACAAGATGTTCACTGTGAAGTTGAAATGTAAGTTTGTAGTCCATTATTGTGCCGAGATATTTGTATGATTGTATGACCTTTCTATTGTTTCAGTGTTGACAGAGAGTGTGGGAGTGAAGTGTCCATGGCGGAAGTCAATGACCATTTCTTTGGTTTTTGAGGTGTTTAAGTCCAGGCAATTGTCTCTACACCACAGGGCAAAAGAGTCCAGTTCAGTCTGTAACAGTCCATCTGTATTGGTGGTGTCCCGGTTCGTCA
This sequence comes from Decapterus maruadsi, assembly GCA_030347415.2. Taxonomy (NCBI): domain Eukaryota; kingdom Metazoa; phylum Chordata; class Actinopteri; order Carangiformes; family Carangidae; genus Decapterus; species Decapterus maruadsi. The sequence continues at coordinate 28,190,605 of CM064899.1, forward strand.
GAGTATTTAATGTATGTTATTCCCGGGGTTGAGCTCCTGCAGTTGTCTGTGTACAGTGTGAAGAGTAGTGGAGAGATGACCGAGCCTTGAGGGGATCCAGTAGAAATTGTCCGCGGGGCACTGAGGTGGCCGTTCACCCTGACCCTCTGGGGTCTGTTTGTCAGGAAGGAGAGGACCCAGAGGATCAGGTGGGGGTCAATATCCATCTGGAGCAGTTTGCGTCCCATCAGGTGTGGTTGCAAGGTGTTAAATGCACTGCATTCTTTCCTTCCTTCCTTCCTTTTTTGACCCAATCTGTTCCCTCCCTCTTTTCTATCTTTCCTTCCTTTTTCCCTTCCTTTCTTGCTCCCATCTTTCCCTTTGTCCTTCCTTCCTTGCTTCCTTTCTTCCTTGACCCAGGAGGACAGCAGGAGGTTTAAAACTCAAAATGTGTGATTTTAATATTTTGAGTTCAGAGACACTGAGATATTAAACTTCTTAAATTTGACAAACAAGTGGGAAAAAGTGAGGTGGAATAATTTTGGACCCGCGGTGCTGGTGGATGCTGGAGCGTCAGTGTTCTGAATACTCGTGTACATACAGTATGGTCCTCATTACTCCACAGGCTCATTGTCCCGTTGTTGAAGCATCTCTTTTTTCTTTTAATTTTTTGTCCTTTTTTTTGTGTGTGTGCATGTGCATCCGTTTAGAGCAGCGGATACTGGTTCATGACAAATAAGTGAAATAATCATCATTATTATTTCTGGTTATTTATCATTTGCCTGACAGAATGTCAAAAGCACTGAATTTCAATTTTGTATTGTTCTGCAGTAAGGCTAATTATGCATGTCTAAGTCTCCAGCTACCGTAACGATTTGTGCTTATGAGGCTGCTCATTGTGGCAGCTCCATGTGTCGTCTGCTGCTGCCGCTGCTACTGCTGCTGCTACTGCTGCTGCTGCAGAGGCTCCAGGCGTTATTCCACTTCAGCCTGACACCAGTGTCTCTTCCAATTCCATCTCATTGCATTAGTCATTAAGCCCGGCACTGACACCACCCATCATATCATTGCCTTAATCACATCTGAGCTCCACTGTGTACATATGACCATATCATTAGCACAAACTTCCCTTTCCCTCTCTCCCCCCTCCCTCCGCCTCTCCCTCCCTCCCTGCCCTTCCATTTTGCTCTCGCTGTATTTCCCCGTCACAGGATTTGACCCCACCGCTTCATCCATCACACTCGGTCGTCCGTGTATCAGTACAGTGACAAATGACGTTCACTTTACAATGATTCATTCAATGATCATTTCCACTACCTCATATGCAAAATTATTCATCCTCAGGGCAGGTTGCTGGGGCTGCTGTGGATATCTAACAGTGATGGAGTGCCATGTGGGTTCCCCAACCTTGCAAAATGGAAGAGGAGGAAAAAAAGAAGAAAAAAACCCTCACCATACTTTTCTATTAGCTATTCTACCATTAGCCATCCACCAGAGCAGGGAGATATGGTATTGGTGGGGATTTTTCTATCTCCTGTCTCCTGAGGTCATGATGAGGGAAGTCTGGCCTGCCACACTGATTATAGAGTGTCTGTGCGCGTGTGTGCTTGTGTGTCTGTGTGTGTGTGAGTGTATGGGTAATAGGCTGTCTGAACTTTGCTGAGGTGGTGATTACAGACACCCTGTCACCTGTCTAATAGACAACTCCGGTAGGTAAAAGCAGGGTCTATCTGCAGCCCCCGTATCCTGACAGACATGTCTCAGCAGCACACACACACACACACGCATGTTAAATCCACCACATCCACAGGGGAATAGGTGTGTAATGCTAATAAAAAAAAGAAAATCAATGGTAATTCATTTTCTTTTGTTTTAAAACGCCTTAGTTAAGAATTTCTCGGCGGGAAAAAAAGCTGCATTTACGCAGGAATGTTAAATAATCCCTCTGGCGATTTTTTTTTTTTTTTACTATGTGGAGCAAGCTATACGATACGTCAGGCCATCCATCTTTGTTTTATTTTGCTGCAGCGTGCTTGCTCTGACTAAGTGATTGTAATATGCGAATTGACAAATCTAATCCCAGAGACAGTGCTCTCCCTCCACGGTGCACCCAAATTTACTGTTTTATTCGCGTCCTGTGCTCCTTTAGTGCCCGTAACAGCATCCACTGCTCTCAAGATGTCGTATATATCCCAACTATTTTTAGCCCTGAGTAGAGAGAGACCTGCAGACACAGTCATTTCTGGACACGGCCGCATAAAACGACTTTCATCTGCCGGATGACTGCATATATACATACATATACACACATAGTGTATAAATAAATAGATGTCAGGGCTCCAGACTAACTTTTTTTCTTACTAGGAGATCAGTGGCTATCTTAAAGGGATAGTTCACCTTAGAATGAAGTTGTAACGATGTAACAATGTAACGGTTGCAAGCGGACACCAGCGGTCTTCGTCAAGAAAAACACACCAAAAAACATCCAAATACCTCCATGCTGCTCGTATGTAATGTCCGTCTTGTACTGAAGCCCCAAGATGCGGAATTGTCCCGAAAAAAATAAATAAGTCCACATTTCAAGCTTGTTTGTAGCATTAGCTCTCAGTGTCTTTTGTGCAGCTCTTCCGCTGCCAGTCCGCATGCGCAAGGCAACCCCGGTGAGACGTACGGTGTAGGTACCAGATCGGCTCAGCTGCTGACGTCACGCATGTTACAAAACGTGATTGGTTGAAGCTCGGGAAGTTGGGAGGGAATCATGGAAACACAAATTTGTAGTACTGCTGAACAATGTTTAATAGAAAAAGAAAAGTTCGGCTTGAGATAATGATGTAATGTTACGAGACAGAGTTGTTTTCAAGGTAAATTTATGCAAAACTACTGATATGTGTTCCTGTCTGGGGCAGTTTTTCAGTTTTTCATCAAGCTAACTCTGCATTTACCTCTAAAAAACTCTGGTAACGTTGTGTTATTATCTCATAGTGTGGTGAATTTTTTTTTTAACCTTTATTTAAATATTTAGCTCTGAGCAGCTCACGGCTCTGCTGTTCTAAAAATAGCTTGCACCGACAATTACAGGTAACGAACCTACTGCTATAGGGATCATGGCAGTGGGCCAATTTGCCAAAATGTTGAAATATCCCTTTAAATTTAGGGGCGCACACTGTAAATCGACTTGCCTTTTCATTCATGATCCTCATACCTCTTGGCCTGTCACCTGTAATGGCAGATACCAGATTGTTTGAGTGTTATTTGTTGTAACATTTGTTAGGCCATACACTTTACATTGTATTCATACAGTATTAGCCTATCATTTATATAATTGTAGGTCATTTATTGCTGTGTGTGTGTTATCTATATTGTCACATGTTCTTGTAAGCTGCTGGACGACTTGAATTTCCCTCCAGGAGGATGAATATAGTATATTTCTATTCTATTCTTGTATTCTAAAGGTAAGCAGATGAAAGATGTACAGTCTGGAGCTTTGATATGTACAGTATACATACACTGTGACCTCATGAAAGTGGCGAGGGGCAAAGCGTGACTTTTATTTGGTCGTAACCTCATCATGTATTCATTGTGGGCATGTTTTCTTGTTACCATGTGTTGTCTGTTGGACAGTTTGATGTCAGAAAATGAACTACAGTCTCATCTCCCCGTCTGATGGATACGCGCACGCAGCTCGCTCTGGCAATACCTTGTATATTGTCATCTTCATTTTTTGGATGCGTTATGATAAGCCGCAGTGGCCTTTCCTCTGTGGAGCGTTTCCTTAGGAAGGGAGGGGGTTGGTGTAGACGTTGTTTGATGGATTAAATGCATAGAAGCCATGACATTTTATCACTCCAGTGCAACAGAGGTCACTGCATGAAAGCGTTCCCTTGTACACCTCTCTCTCTTTGTAATACCTTCTGTTCTAACTTGTTCTGAGACACTTTGAGATAAGCAAGAAAGTTGGGGGCTATTATGTGAACTGTCATTGATTTATCTTTTAACATTGCAGCGACTCATGGAGGAAGGAAGTGAATCAATTTTTGCCTTTTTTTTTTTTTGCAGGAATACAATCACATCACCCAGATAAGCTAGCTAAGCTATTCCTCAACCTGAATGTACTATTTTTTTTTTTTTACTGTGTAGTGATTGGCTGACTATACAGGCTGGATTATTGGGATTTCTTAAAACTATGCGGAAACTATCCCATATGCTGCGAGGGGCCTTACAGTATCTATGACAACAGAGATCCAGGCACTTCCTGAAGCTATGGGAGGATTAACCCCTATCTGTAAATTTGCCCCATTTTTAAGGGGCTGACTGATGATTGTCACACTCCGGGTACTCGGGAGACGCCGCGATCTGCTGCAGTCAGAGGTTTATGTGGAATTAGCGCAGCTGGAGTTGATGGTAAATGACAGCTGCTGGAGTCCCACCAGGGACCCACCTTAGCGGGATAAAGGTATTTCTGGCTCTGCTCTTTTCTTCAGCGCGTGTGATTTCAGCGTAATGAGCTTTTTCCTGGCCACTCTGGTCCTCCGAGACAGAGAAAGAGAGCAGATCTCCTGTTGGCTCCCCACACCACCCCGACTAGATATTATCGAAGAATCAAATATAATTACAGGAACATGTCAGCCAGCATCAGCACCAGAGCGCCGTGATGGTAATAGGGCTGCAGCTGAGGACTATTTTCATTGTTGATTACTCTGTTAGCCGTTTTAAATACGCAGAAGTGGACTGTTTAACGCTCGGCTGTGTGGCATTTCGACGCCCTCCTCTTTTTTTTCCCACCACAGGCTTTGAACGAGTACAGTATAGGCCTTTTCAAATGACTTTCAGGTGGACCTGAAAGTGAGAATAATTAACACACGGAGTAGACGAGAGCTATGGAAATGCGACGCAAACAGCGCTGAAGCTTGGATGTATGTAAACATATTTTAGATAATCCGTTTTTCTTTTTTATTGGACCAGAAGCCGTGTCTCTGCTGAGTGTATAAACCTAAAGCTGCCCACTCACAGCAAGAGGCATAAACCTCAGTGCTGAGGCTCAGCCATTGTTTCCCATTTTCCATTGTTTTTTTGTGTGTCACTTGTCTCTCTGCAGTATTACTCACGATGTGCACTGCTACGACTCACTGTCACACAGTTATGCTCAAAGTTCAACTTGACCTTTTTATTTTTATTATTTTTTTGCCGACAGCTTATTAAAGGCAAAAAAGTGTGAGATTGAGGTGGAGGAGGAATATAAAGCCTTCCCAGCAGAAACTTATTTTACGCTTGTGTGATTCCCCAGAATTATTCAATACATCTTTTAAATTCTGTCATAATCTTGTTTTTAAAAGGAGCTTTGTTATGATCCAGAGCTAAAAGTATTAACTCTTTCCTTGTTATTCCAATATTTCCATATTCTAGAGCTGCCTCAAAGAGTGGTCCCCAAGCCCCTAGTGGTCTGTGTTTCAATCTGCCTGCGACAAAGGTGTGTTGTTGTCAATTCTAAAGATGTTTTCACACATACAGGTTTCATTTTTCAGCTCGTATGGTTTGTGGTCACTTCTCTCTGGTCCAAATGCCGGACCGCTGGCCGAGTGTCATGTTTCCATGATGACTGACAGGAACTCTGAGGAGTAAACTAAACTTTAACAATGGGGACACAAGTATGCAGGTTATTTATAATGCTGGTCATTTCGTTTTATGTCTTTTGTATTTACCACTTTCTGCAAATAGTAGATCTTGATCGGCACCACCACACGCAGTTCTCTGGCTCGGCAGCTGTGTCATCAATTCCTCTTGTTCTCCAAAAAGGGTGTAAATCACAGTACGCCATGGTCAAAATAGGTGTAAATGTCCACACTTTTTCCTGTCAGGTTTTGGCTTGATAGATCCCAAACTGGTGGTGAAAAGTGCGTACGCACAAAACGGGGGGAGAAGGGGTGTAAAAAAAGGTGTATCACCAATGATAAATGAGGCCCCAGGTTGTAAGAAACAGCACTTCTCCTTTAAACTGGACAGACCTAAACACTGCCTGTGTGAAAACACCTTTAATCAACTAGTATGTAATATCAGAGACCTTGATAAAGTGTCATTTTAGGTTTGAAGTCGGCATGTTGTTTCTTTGGTTATTAATTCACAAAATGTATCGTGTCACTGTAATCTCAGGTTATTAACAAAAGTTAATTGTCAGAACATTCAGATCTATTCCTGCTTCTTTCCGCTTTAATTACATGATCAGCTACAGTCGGTTGCCAGGGTTGTTTTTCCATTTAGCTTTTTCTGCTGTCTAACTCCACAAGTCAAGTTCCAGACAGAACCAGATTGTTGGTTGATTTGCTTTTGATGGAAGGTTCCTCTCAACCACTGATAAAGCTGCAGACTTCCACAGATATTCAACTACTCACTGTATTAAGAACCTCCTAGACTTTCCATATAAACAAAATAAACTGAGAAAAGTCTCACTTTAAAGCGGGACCTTTCAAGTGATTCAACAGAAGCAGAATGATGCCATATAGCAGAAACACTGAGTCTCCTCTGCAGCTGCATCCTGCACTTTATAAGTCTGCTGTGTGAGATCCAAAACAGTCAGTGGAGTATTGTATCTTTATACTCAATTGCTTTTGTGCATTTTCTTAAAAAATTTCCTTTTGGATTGAATTAATTTCTGGTTTTATGAGGAGTTGTGTGTGTGTGTGTGTGTGTGTGTGTGTGCGTGTGTGTGTGCATGAGGAGTTTGTGTATTTGGGTGCATCCACAGTTTCTTGAACTAGCCTCTTATGTATTCTGCAGAGTAAATGCCAGCGCAATTGTCTGAATGCTAATGACTACAACTTTTGAAATCTGTTTTAATCACGACTCAAGTGCTCGATCTAAAGTGGCAGTCAGACTTTGGGACGTGATGTTACTTTTTCTTTTTAATATTATTATTATTTTTTTTACATTATAATATCCAGACGTAACAGAGCTGGTTTACATCTAAGCACAAAAAAAACGGAAAAGTCCTGAACAAACCAGGCATCTGTCCAGTAAATGCAACTTCTAAATTCAATGACCTCAATGCAAGTGGCAGGTCTGTCCTATTAAAAGGTCTCTCCTCCCTGTCGTTGTCTCTGTGTAAACAGATCTTTAAAAAGGGGGATGAGGTTGCCAGGCCTGTGCTGCTTTATCTGCAAAGTTACGATTGTCTGGAGAAGATGACCCCAAGGTATTGATTCGTGATCCCCTATATTAACACACACATACACACACACACAGACTCTGTTTGCCTCAGTGTCACTCTTGGTTTGGCCTTCTAAAAGGTTATTTCTGGCCCGCTCATCAGGCTTGCTGACAAGGAGGAAACATGACAATCAGACTTGTCTATTTACAGGTACAAAATGGATCTGAGGGAAACGATCTAACCAAAATAAACAATTACATAAAAAAAGAGAAGCCATCCAGACCGTTACTATTGCACTATTGCTTCCTTTGCTTCACAACCTTGCTATTTCTTGTCACTTAGCAGAGGCCTGACTGTGTCAAATCAATGTCAAATTTAAATGTTAATAGAATCTTAAATTATTCACCGTGCAGTTTAGCCCATTTGACCCTTTTCCTGGCGCCAAATGACTCTGCCATATAGATACATATGACAGAGAAATAAGGTCCAGCACCAAGGTGTCTTCAGTGGTAAGGACACTGGATTTTAGTTGAGAACTGATTCAATTTCCTAACTTTATTGTAATGATAAGAATATTTTTTATTAACATTATCCTTCATTTATAATTTCCTTTAACAGCTCCTGCACTATTTTATCATAAATGGTCTGGTTCAGAGGTATATAATATATAAAACAGTGATTAGCCTATATATTGTTTATATATTGATGTAAAATGCAGATTATGAGCAAAGAATTGAAACTGGTTCTCCTTGCATGCACCAGGGCTAAACATCTTTTACTAATAAGATGTAACTAGTAATTGATCACATATTTCAAAGCAACATGCCCTGCACTAATCTGGTCTGTGATCAGTCTGGTTCTGGATGGGTTCTCAATGTTGGTGTCAGGGGTGAAGGCACTGGTTCGAATTATGCATCAATAACAGATGCTGTGAACTTTGCTAGTTACAAGTGACCTAATACAAGGTGTGGCAGCTTGAGGCTTGTTTTTGAACGACTGAGACCTGGATTATTGCCTTTTTGTACAGGAAAAGACAATGGTCAAGATCGAGCCATTTTCCTGTAACATCTATTGACTGTGTCACGATTTAGAGGATGTGTCCTTCAGAGTGTCCCATGGGGGCCACCATACCAAACCAAAGTTGGAGCGTAGGTAATGTTGAATGAAATAAAATGCAATAAATAGCACTTAAAGGGATATTTCAACATTGTGGCAAATTCACCCATTGCCAAAATCCCTACTGTATAGGGGCGGTGCGTGGCGCAGTGGTTAAGGCAGCCGCCCCATGTATATGCAAACGCAGGCGTCCCCGGTTCGCGTCCCGCATCGGGCGGACCCTTCCTGCATGTCATTCCCCTCTCTCTGCCTCCCCCTTTCCTGTCTATCTCTACTAATCTATCAAATAAAGGCATAAAAACGCCAAAAAAAATATACTTAAAAAAAAAAAAAAAATCCCTACTGTATAGTCACAGCAGTAGGTTCATTACCTTTAATTGTTGTTGCAAGCTGTTTTTCGATCGGCGGGGCAGAGAAGCGAGCTGCTCAGCTAACGCTACGGAGGCTCATGGGATCACCAAATTCATCATATCCAACCACTCCAAAACGCTCTCATGGAAAAGTTGTGACCTGCAACATTCACCATGCTATGAGATAATCATGTAAAGTTACGAGACAGAGTTGATTTCGAGGCAAATGCATAGCCGGAACTACTTTCCAGATAAGGAACAAGTTACAAGTCATTGATTTAACCAGCACAAGGACTCTGAAGCTGTTTAATTACGGTTAAAATGTAGTATCGTTAAGCTAAAAATCCTGCATAGTTCCTCTTTAATTCTCAGTGTTGTGATGATGTTATGAAACATGAACTTTCTCTCACCCCCCCCCAAAAAAATCCCAGATTGTGCAGCTAGTGGATGTTGGATTCTACTCATCTCGTATCATATTGAAAGGTTTCTTTGACAGTCACGTGATGGCAGCACTACAGGGCAGACAGCACCTTTGCACGCACTACTTTCAGACTCTGCAGTTATAGTCGACAAAGGCTTGAATCCCGACATCACAGTGACCTTTTGAAGGAATGCCATAATCACTGCAGTGTTATTCCCATGCAGGCTCCAATGCTACAGTCTGTGCTCCCATCACCCTGAGGTGCCCCCTGTCAGTAATAGTGTGTAAACTATAACAACCACGTCTAATACTTTCGAATGTATTCAAATGTTTCTCATGTGGAGGTATCGGTGGGGGGAGAAAGGGTGTTGGTAGATATTTTAAGCCGCACGGGAGCGGCTAATAAGGAGCGTGGGGCGGATGAAAACGGATAAAACGTCATTAGCGAGGTGCAGCAGTTGACTAATGCGAACTGGAAATGGGCAAGTGGCATCGTCTCGCTCCGGAACGTGATTTATTTTCGCAGAGAAAATGAGCCGAAACTTTCATTGAATCGCAGAGAAATCATCTATCACTTTTATTAGTCTCAAGTATTTGGTTTGCCGTCGAGCCCTGGGCCATCCAAACAAACACAGAGACGAGGAAGTCAGAGAGAGATTGGACCCCTAATGGCGGTGGCAGAGAGGCAGATTCTGATATATTCCAGATGTTTTATGATTAGACATAATGGCCGCCTTGAAATGGCAACCGAGCCTGTGCACTATTAAACTGTCTTTTTGCACCCATTTGAGAACAATGTACTGCCCCAGAGAATACTAAACATCTATCATGTAATTAGGGGGAGGAGGGAGGATCTGTGCACCATATGTAAAACCAAGATTTCCTGAAGTCCTGCATGTACGGAAATGACAGCGAATGGCGGCGGTGAATGACAGTTACCATTATTGTTACATCCATCTGTTCACATCACATAATCGCATCAATTGCCCAGTTCTCCAACAATAACACACAGACGAACCACCTGCTTGCACCAAGGCTACAGAGACAAAACGCCGGCGGAGATATACCAGCGTGGACGTTTTTGTAATTTGGCCATGAAGACGGTGATTCTGTTTGATTGTTTGTTTGTTTGTCTGTCTTTTTCTTGACTCAGCCAGCCAACAGCTTCATCCCTCAGAGCGAACTCATCACGCCAGCCGTTGAGCTTTTAAAGAGTCGTTTCCATTGAGATACGAACAAACAACGACAAGTCCTTTGTAATTCATCAAACCTGCGCTTCTGACTTATGGGATCTTTCAGCCAGCTGGTGTGAAACGCTTCGACATGCGTTGTGACTTTGTGATACTCCGACAGGCTCCATCCCCGTGTTATTTTTTTTTTCTTTATTTGCGTTGACCTTGACAGCATTTATCCCCCCCCACCCACCCCTGCCCCCCTACTCTTCCATATGCATAATTTTCTGAAAGCACATGTCACTCTTAATGCAGCTGGTGCGCTTTGGTGTCGTGTCAATTTTGACGCTTTAAAACATGTGACAAGCTTTGAGCAACAACAAAGCTGCCATGCTTTAATCAAGGAAATAAAACGCACACATGCACACATGGCAGATGTACACACAGACTGAAATCCACATGCTTATAGATTCCCAGATACACAGGGGATCATATATATGAAGTAGATGTAGGGGCAGGATGTCAAACAAAAAGCATCACATTTAGCGAGATGAGACACCTAAGCAGAAGCCAGTGCTGCATTTCTTCCCTCTGGCACAGACATTTAACGGACGATACCCAACAGCGGACAGGCAAATATTAGTTTTCTCCATCTCCCTCAGTACATATCTGGAGGGGTTCACACCCCCACCTCCTCCCTCCCCTCCTCTGGCTTTTACCTCCCTTACCCCAAATTGCACCTGCACTCATTACCTCTGCGGGATTGATGTTTTCTTTTCACAAAGCACCAAGCTGATATCCCCTGGATTTAGAATTAATAAAATATGAAGGACATTAATATTCCCACTACTTCACTTTTCTTTTTTTTTGTTGCTATTATTATTGCAGAGGGGGCCAGCGAAGCCCCTGCCTGGCCAGCCTGTCAATCACCCTCCAGGTACGCTGCTCCCTCTCTGCCCCAGTCAGGCTGGAGGTGAGAAGCGCTGACAGGCTTCTAGCGGCTCCCTCAAGGGCATTAAAGGGCAGGTTATGACACAGGCAGGCAGCGAGTGTCTCTGCATTTAGGACATCCTTGTTTTAACATAAATCATGTTCAGAGGACTGGGAGTCATTTCTTGCTCTACGATGACTCCCACTGATATAATTAGTTTCAAATGTGACAACACTGATGCATGACTTCATAGCTGCAGACTGACCAGCAACATTATTAAAGCGCCTAAAATGAAAACTATATAGTAAAGTGCACACTGGGGGCTGGGTCTTATTATTGTAAAGATGTTAACAGCAATTTTCTCCAGATGAAAGGAAGTGGAAATTCCAGATGCAGAAATGACATGATTATTTTAATGGGGTTTTTTTTCAATGGGAAATAGAGCCACTCATTGCAAAGGATTTTCAATGTTCATCCTTAAAAAGTAACTAAGCTGTTTTTTTCCCGTGGCTATGCTAAATTTTTACCTTAATTAAAAAGCTCCGGAGTAATTGTGATGGTTAACTACACTGCATATCTCCAAAATCAGGCTGGTGCCAAGTAGCCTACTCATTTTAATGTAACAATTGCCAATGAGAGCTGTGTCAAAAAGGAAAAAAGGAGGAAAAAAAGCCAATCGATCACGGATTTCATGATCGATTACCATGGCAACGAACGAAGCTTCGAAGCTTCGATTTTTTTGGGTCAGGCCTAGTATATTTTATATAACATTATCCATGGATTTATTTTTCGTCGGCTTCGTTGTAAACAAATGCACATGGCCAGGAGGAGGGTTAGCAAAACAAAGGACAAGCGACCAGACTTGCATAGCTCCTCTTTAAATAATCAGATCCATTCTTGTAGGCTACATATAAATAAACTGCCTCAGATGACGTTGAACACAACTCTGTGTTTCAGGAAGAAGAGTGCAGTTATTTTGGTTTATTTATAAACAAGCTGCAAGTAAAACATTTTCACCAGAAACTAAGTGTCTGCTTTATGTTTTTGTTTCCCAGACGACCAGCAGACCGGACAAAAGAGCATCCAAGGAGAAGTAGCGGTGTGCACACAGAACAGCGGCATAGTCTGATTGCCTCGTGCTCCTTTCTCTCTCATCATCATAGCGTCGTCTGTCCAGCGCTGTGGCTCTAGGTGGGTTTGTCTGACAGTCTTTAAACATGACAGATAAGAGAGAATAATTAATTTATCAGAGCAGGCCAGGCTTTAATCCCTGGTGTCCTGGTGATAAGGGAAGGTTTCTTCTCCCCTGATCCCTCTTGCCGATATGGGGCTTTTTCCTTGGCGGTTTCCCGTTAATAAGCCTGTCAAAGAGGCACATGACTCTGGGCTCCGTCCCGTACAGGTTATCTTGCCGCCACACGTTCCCATCTCCTCCCTGACAGCCGACAGCAGCCGGGTCGCCGGGCCTTTGAAACCCTGGGAGAGCGGGGGGCCTGTGGGCGTCTCTCTGAGGCGGCCCTGTCATTTAAACCAGCTAATTCAAACATCAGGTGGGTCCAAACCCCACAGGTGACACGGGGAGAAAAGAGAACACGGCGCTGACAGGCCAACGGACCGACCAGACTCTCGCCCCCAAAGCTCAACTTTAATAATTCTCTTTCAAGGCACATAAAATTGCAGACATGTTTTTATACAACTGCTCTCCCTCCCCCTCTACGCAGCCCCTACCTCGCTCTCCCTCTCTTTGAGCCTTTAGTGAAATTGATTGGTTGCCTGTGAGATAGACGGTGTGTAGACATTTTTCATTCTGTTATAGTATGAAGAGTAATTCTGGAAGGAGGAGTGATGAGATCTGTGTTGAATCTGTGCCTCGGCAAGAAATATGCTAATGCCGTTCCATGGGACTGTATAGACCTGCATGCAGTAAACACTTTGACTTTAAATAACTAAAGAAAACAACAACAAACAGCCGAGTGTTTAAGTGTAATCGACCTCTTCTGAGCGTCTAGTCAGTCTAAATAAATCGAACAATTATTTCTCTCGCAGAGCGATTTGAGACCAGGAAAGACAAAACAATCGAAGCTGAATCTCGAGGACATAACTGTGAATATACGACAACGTTTTAGATGCGACGATGATAGCGGCTCATTTAGTTTTTAATTTGGAGGCTGATCGGCCGGCGGATGAGTGAGGGGGACGGTGTGTGTGTGTGTGTATCTCTGGGGAGCAGCGGGATTTCTGCTAAGTAGCAGCGAGCGTGGTGGCCTTCGCTGCACTGTGGTCCTTTATCATTTCCCCAAAGCCTCACCTATTTTGCAGGCTGACTGCATGAATTATCATATTTTATGTGGGTCATGAAAAGCACAAAGAAGTTGCACCGCTCAAGAGGATTTGTGTACATTTGTGTGCGTGTGTAGGTGTCTGCGTGTGTGTGCTTAAAAATGCATAAGTACAGTTAAATCTTGAACATTAGGCTTTATGATAATATCATCCCCGCCGCTGCAGACATCCTCACTCCTGCGTCTTCTGGCCCCCCATAATATTTGTTTTTAAAATCTCCTTCTTGATACCGTGTTGTTCTTATTATTGATCCTGTGTACCCAGCTTTTTTTTTATTTTTTATCTCTGAACCAGCAGACCAGTTTACGCACAACAATCAAGTCAAGGTCAGTTCTGAGTGATTCACTTTGTGTCCTCGCTCTGCCAGTCTGTCTCTGTCTATTTGTCTGTCTTCTGGCTAACTGGAGCACTTCAGCTTTTTTTTTTTTTTTTCGATCTGTCCAGCACCGGCAAAAAAAAAAAAAAAAAACATTTAGCCAATGCTGCTCCTTATCTCTCTCGCTCCTCTAATCTCCTGTGAGCTGCAGGAGTGGAGGCAGAGGGGCTGTCATTGTCCAGGGATGTGAACCTGCAACCTTTTCAATTTCACCCCCGCGCTTCAAAGCCCTTCCGCCTGGACGATCGCACGTCCCGGACAAAGGTGCCATTTGCTTTTCATTTCCTCCACGATAAGAGGGGAGAAAAAAAGTATTGTATATTGTAATGCTCCCTCACCTTTCTGACATCAGCAAAATTGAGGTGCGGGCGAAAGATCAATACAAATTAAAAGTAAATACAAAAAGGAGACGGAAAAAAAAAAGGCGGCAAAGAGGAGCAGATACATTACCATGTTTGGAAATCCATTTCCTTTTCTTTGGCTTCTCTCGGCCATCGAGCCATTGTTTGTTCAAGATGGCGAGGAGAGGATGAGGAGAGGATTTGAAGGAACTGACGTCGATATATCCTCAGAGTAATTACTAGGGTTGTCACAAGAACCCAGACTTTGGTACCGTGAGTGACGAATATACAACTTTACCCTCGGCGCGTCCTGTCGGTCCGTTCATGTGAAAGCGTCCGGACCTCGGGACGCTCCAACTGCTCGGTGAGCACCGCTAGTTTGAGTTTGAGCTCATGTGTCTTTCTCAGTCTGGTCAGTTATCATGGAAACAGTGACAGTGGTGCTGCGTTTGGACCAGAGAAAAAACAAACGTGTGTAAACTCAAAATGCACACAACTACATAACTTTGTGTTTGTGTTGAGCCATATTTACCATTTTAACTCTGTTCATGTTTCTGCTGCTCTTTAAATGATGTGCAGTGTAAGTTGTTTAAGCACACTGGGCCTTAAAGCCTTAAATACAAGAAGTTTGATGTGAAACTGTTTTCTTTTGTTTTTTTAAACCAACACTAAGTAACTTTTCAACCTTCATATCAAGAGCCGACATGTTTCTAGTCAGTGTGTGAGCTTCCACCGCAGCATCATGCAACATGCAGAGCCTCTATTTTTACCCGACGCCGGAGCACGGCGCATAAATTCAGCACAGAGCAGCTCGTGCGGGACAGGAAATCATGTACAAAAGAGTTGATTTTCAAAATAAAATACACCGTGTTTACGGCGGATCATATTTTTCGCACACTACTCTTTGAAAACGTTGTAATGGGCTGAGGCCTGAAGTCAACAAGTCACAGGTTTTCAGACACCGTTTCACCCCATTGAACGTAAATCGTGGTATTGAATTAGTATCAAAAATCGTGGAAATTTACTGGTGTTGGTATCGACTACTGAAATTCTGGTATGGTGATGAGCCTTCAGCCTAGTAATTACATGAAAAGTTAACTTCAAGTTGCAGCCACACATCTGCCACCATGCTGCAGCTGGTGTCAGCGGGTAACTGTGATGTCATCCTTCATCCGGACTGGTTTAACTGGGGTCCCAGCTGCCTGGTCAGCGCAGTGGAGAAACTGTACATCGCTCTTTACACAAGCTGCTTTTATATATTTATTTTTTGCCTGTGTGCAATGAGCCGCACTGCTACAGTTTTAGCTCCCACTCTTGATTTATTGCAACATCTTTTTCTCCTTTTTTTTTTTCTCTCTAACAGCAAATTCAACTATTCCCCACTTTGCCTTTAACTCTCCTGGCATCGTCTCCCCACTACTCTGCTGCATTAGAGGAAAAACCTGCAACGTGATATTCTATCATTATAGTGGCAATATCTACACAACATTAAGCAAATTACATCTGGCTGGCAACATGTTCCAGTGTCTAAGCACACCTCACGGCGTGGCAGGCAGGTGGCCTTGCATCGATCAAACGCAGCGCTGCCAAGATTGGTCGGGCGAATGAGGGAAAATGGCTGCTCGCCGTAATTGTGTTTCTTTTGCCCCTACCGCTCTGTTTTCTCTAACAGTCCTGCATTTTCATAGGAACGGCTTGATGGCGTCGCATCTATCCAGAGGGATACAAGGATATTGAAGATGCCGCTTTCTATTTTTTATTTTTTATTTTTTTATTCTAACACCTGCACTTTGGTTACGGCTTCTCCGGGGTTTAAATGTGCAGGTAGAGCAGTAAAAAGGACTGTAGGAGTATATAAAATAATGTTTAATCTGTGCAAACCCAGGAGTAAATGTGTTGTCTGCTCATGCAGGTAAAATATACCGTGTGTGGGAACATTACCTGCAGCCTCCAGCTTAGTAAACACTAGCCTTCACAGAACATTATAGCTGTAGGTGGAAGGAAGGAAGAAGGCTGGGGTGTGCTTGTATTTCTATTTGTAGTTTTTAAATAGTGTTATGTACATTCAATATACACTGAGGTGGGAAACAATATTGTCAGGTGGTGTTGTGTTGTTCTGTCTGACCACTACAACCCTCCAGGCCCCAAGGTTTTGGTTGGTCAAGGACAGAGGCGAAGGGAGAGATCAGGGAATAGATTGGCATCTACCGCCGCTCTTATTATCAATGTGACTTTGACTTATGTAGGTTTATGATATGACTTCCCAACCCGTGATCCCAAGGAATTACATTCATGCCGGACAAATCGCTGCCGCACCATCTGTGCTCAGCGCCGACGCTGCTGAGGATCTGGGGTGTACGAGGGGTGGAGATTGGGTTTGTGGATAGGCTTTATAGTATTTCACCACCTTCATACAGGGGACTGGAGTTAGCCTCTGGTCACAGGCCTGCATTTAAGGTTTTCTTTTTTTATTTATCTTAAAGGGATAGTTCAACATTTTGGGCAAATTTGCCTATTGCCATAATCCCTTTAGTGTTAGGAGTAGGTTCATTACCTTTTATTGTCAGTGCAAGCTGTGTTTAGATCGACACTTTCGCCTTTCCCTCGTCAAACTCATCAAATACACAATCCAACAACTCCAAAATGCTCTGGTGGACAAGTTGTGACCTGCACATTCACCACGCAATGAGATGATAATGTAACATAACAAGACAGAGTTGTTTTAGAGGTAAATGCAGCTGGAACTACATTCCAGACACGACTGCTGGGTGGAGTGATTTCAAAAAGTAGTTCCGAGTATTTGCTTCATGTGTTGTAATGTTAAATAATTATACATGATTATGTCATAGCGTGGTGAATGTGCAGGTCACAGCTTCTCCACAAGAGCGTTTTGGAGTTGTTGGATTGTGTATTTGATGAGTTTGATGACGGACAGGTGTAAGTACTGCACAAGCTCACGTCTCTGCCCCACCGATCTAAAAATAGCTTGCACCGATAATTAAAGGTAATGAACCTTTGACCATAGGGATTATCGCAACAGACAATTGCCAAAATGTGGAACTATCCCTTATTTCCCATAACCTTTTTTACAGTGAGATCAGACCGCCTGCGTTGGCGTGTGGTTGTTTTGCTGCGCTGCTCTGTGAGTTGACACTACAATAAGCTTTGTCTTTATCTCTTTTCATTATGAACTCATTACTGATTTATGTTTTGACAGAAAATGTCACTGCAGTGCTGCTCTGTGGACATCCAGCCACTTAAACGTCTGTCTCATATTCACATTGACAACTACACTGGAGGCTGCCCGTATCCATGTGATGTCTATATGACTATCAACAGGTCTTTCATCCATGTATACTTTCTGCTGTGAGACACATAAGTAATAGGGGAGATGCCGAATCTTGACATCCGCTTGTTAACACGTGCACTGAAATGAAAACCTAAATGTTCTGCAGCTGTCACACATCCTGGCGTGTGTTCCTGGAGTAAAGGTTAAAACGCACAGAGGTTTGCAGCTCTAGATGAGATATGATCAATCGTTGGGGTGATTTAGTGCATTAGCGTTAAATACGGCAGCAGTCGAGTGCGTCTAGATCGCGTTACAGATGGACAGCGGCGGAATAAATGTATCGAACTGTGAATGTACTTGTGCAACGGTTGTGTGTAAGAGAGTGAGTGAGTGAGTGATTCCACAAGCTGTCTCGTAACCCGGCCATATCAAGCAGCAATCGACAAATGCATTACTAGCCGAGATGTTGTCCACTAACATGCCCGCTCTTCACTTACTGCGGGGAAAAGACACACAAAGTGAGCGGAACGACAAGCATCCTGGGAGACGGCCGTGGCATTTACACTGTTATTGCTTCTGTATATCTGAGCTGAGCCCAGGGATTTCCATCAGTACAAATTAAAAACAAATAAAGGATGTGAGAGGGAAACAGAAGGCAAAGATCTGGATCTATTATGCTCTGATTTATGGACCACTGATCCATAGCAGGTTGGGTCAGTGAGCCAGTGAGTGTGCATTCTAGCAGCCTCATTGCCGACTCACCTGCCAGTCAATAACCTATTTAATTTAATGTCACAGCCTATATGGGCAAAGCATATTGACAAGCTGCAGAATACACCTTCGAGAGGCCCCCAGCTGCAAGTGCCAGATAAACTGCATTTGAAAAATTCAATCTTGCTTCCATGGATGCCCCAGAGTCCTTTATAAATTATTAAAATCCCCCCCCCCCCACCCTTCTGTTGGTAAAGTATTGGGGGAAACTAATAGTTGAGAAGCTAATGTCAGTGATTTAGGGGGCTGATCAGTTATTGCAAAGACAGGCAAGTCCAGCTGCTCTCGGAGGTGAGACAGTCACTAACTGGCCTTTATGAATCTTTCAGAGGAGGAGAGGAGCGAAGACGTGGCATTTCAACATTTAATAAAGCGTCTTCCCCCCCGAGCGTGACGCTGATTCTATATGTTACGCTGTAGACTGACTGACAGTTTAAAACAAGGTCTTTGTTTGAAACCTAAAAAAATTCACATAGAGGTAAATACTGAAGAAGACGACAAATCAAAGTGCATGATACGCTTTCCTGCCGTCTCTGTTTGAACCCTTTTTCTCGCCGAAAACAAAAATCAAGCGTTGGCATTACAAACCCACTGTGACATCCCCGCATGTGTGTGTGTGTGTGTGTGTTTCAAAGACTTTGTTGGGTGGATGACATCTGAAGGTGACTCCCTCTACAAGTCTACATTTTTGATGCCTCTGTCCTGTCGCAGTCAATAAGCCATTTAATCTCGGCGCTCAGCTGAGTCGATGCAGCCGATGTCGTGTCCGGGGCTTATGGTAGACAAGACGAGGGTTCTGCCCAGACCTGATAAACCATTCATTTCCTTGAGCTCCTTTGTCTTCCATTCATTTCAGAGAAAAGAGCTCTTGGCCTATTTCAATCATGGATGCCTCTCTTTTTAATGAGCTGCTTTAATCCTTGGCAGCGAATGCAGCTTGCCTTTCAGCATGACAAAAAATGTACTAGATTAGAGGATTACGCACATTTTTGTATTCATGTACTAATTCATGAACACAAGCCATTCTAAGAATCCCATGCAAAAGAATTAAGAGTTGATGTCTGTTTCAATGCTCATATAAAAAAAAAGCTTGTGTTGTACAAACTGCCATTACTAATATGGGTGATTCATGCCTTTGGGATTATTAGCAGCTGCATGCGGCTGGTTCCATAATAGTTGTATTTATTTAAATGGGAAACCAGGCAGTTCTCTGTTAAAGGTCCCACGTTGTGTAGAAGTGAGATTACAAAGTAGCTCTAGGTTCTGTATCAATACTGTGGAAAATATGAAAACCGCACACTGTCATAAAACAAGCCGTCAGGACTTTTGTAACGTTGTGATGTCACAGCTATACAGCCCTCCGCCACACCCCCAGGACAGCCCATCCGTTCCCACCATCCAGTCTTGCAGAATTAGGTTTTTACCTGAAATCTGCCATATTTGTTGATTTAATCACTTTGGAAACATTTAGCCAATCAGAAGATGAGCTCAGGGCCTCCTCTGTTCTGATTGGCTCGCTCACCTGTTGTTGCTGGAGCTACAGAGAGAAGCCAGAGAGAGGACTTTTTGTTTCTTAAAACCACAAATATATCTTCTTATGGCAATCAAAACCTCAAATAAAACTTAAAAAAAAAAAAAAGTAGTTAGGTTTTTATCTTTGCACTTTACTCAGCATCAACTCACTTCAGTAAAAAAAAAAGAAAAGTCAGCTAAAGATCTGTTATTTCACATCTTGCACCTCAATTCAGAGCAAAATTAATCAAGGATGCACATTCATCACCTCTGTGAGTCTCTTTTAGAAGTACTTACCCTCACATAGAGACGCTTTCTGTATATTTCTTTGATTAGAAGCGGAGAAGTGGAGCACCCCGCCACCCCGTTCCTATGCTTTTTCACGAGATGGACCATTAATGTTGCACAGTTGAGCTAACTTTTGATACATGCATACATTTGCATGTGATTACAGCAGACTGACAGGACCGGTGGCGATAATTATTTGAAAAGATGCTTGAATTGTAAATGAGTGACTGAACATGACGATGCATGTACTTTGATTTCAGTTTGTTTTCCAGCTCCCTATTCATCATGTTTATTGTTTCTTATTTCTTTTTTTTATTTTGACACACTTTGCTTTCTCTGCTAGCTTCTGTTATCCATGCACAGAGATGTATTAATTTGAACTCAAGTGAATGATTTTTTTTTTTTTTTTTTTACAGAAGAAAAACCGTTTATGTGGCGGAGAAACCGAGGTCGTCCATTGTAGGTTTTTTTTTTTTTGTGGGAGGGGGTCAGTGTTGGAGGTGTTGGTGGGCAGACAAAGTGCAGTGGGACGCCTCGCAGGCTCCTCGGGATCTGGCCACAGAACATCTCGGTAAATGCGGTCAGACAGATGAGTCTCGCCTCGGAGCGCTGCCTCCCAAGGGCAGAGTGACATTTTCTGGGGACAATATGGGACTGCAGTGACACAGAAAACATTTCCCCCCCCCCACCTCCCCCGACACTCTGCAGTTCTAGCCCCCCCTCTCCCTCCTTCCTCACATCTCCTCCATTTCCCGCTCCTTCCCTCCCTCCCTTTCCTAATTTCCCTGGTCCTGAGTGCTGCAGTAGCCGCCGTCTGCCTTTTTCATTCTGTTACAGGTCAAAAGACTTGACAAACTTCCAAAAAGCCTGGTGGCACCACACCAGGGAGCGAAATGGATGAAAATGCGACTGGGTTCAACAAAAGAAATGAAAAATGATTACCGACAGAAAAAAGATACGAGGCGCCAAGTACATTTTCTGAAAAATATTTAGAAACCTGTAGGTGTTGTTGTATTTTTCATAAAAATCCAAACTCAGAAAGCAGTAGTTAGACGGATCAGTGATGCCAAACGTATTCTGAGATTTGCTTTTGAAGATTTAAGGTTATTGTTTTTTTTTGGTACAGCTTTGCAGAATACATCACTGTTCCCAGCTCGTCCTTGATTAGTGTGAATAAAATGCTAATCCTAATACTCCAAGCAGTTTGTGATGTTTAAAGGCATAGTTCACCCAAAATTCAAATTGCACTCTATCTACTCACCATAATGTCGACTAAGGGCTGGGAGAAGTTTCACAGTCCTCCGTGGCTTCTCTGAGTTACAGGGGGTCTCGGCGTAGCAGTGCATGTCCATATAACGGTTGCAAATGGATACCACTTTTCTTCGTAACAAAAAGACACACCAAAAAACATCCAAATACCTCCATGCTGCTCGTATGTAATGTCCGTCTTGTATTGAAGCCCCAAAATGCGAAATTGTTCGGGACCCCCTGTAACTCGGAGAAGGCATGGATAACTCTCAAACTTCTCCCAGCCCTTTTTTAGTCGACATGAGGGTGAGTAGGTGATGAGTGAAATTTGAATTTTGGGTGAACTATCCCTTTAAAAGAAAGAAAGAAGATCACAAAATACAGAAAATAATATAAAATAATATCCTCACCTCTGTGTTGTCTGATTATATACCACGTAGCTCAACAGTGTATGGCAGCTGTATGTCAGCGTCCCCACATGTATTTACTGTTTAGCCTCCTGTACTGTGCTGTCATGCGTTTGAGTCAGACTGCACATCTGTCATTGTGGATTGGTACGGCGGTCTGTGTGACAGATGAGTCCTTCCCCTCTCAGCGGGGACTCTCCGGGGAAGGTGCAAATTTCTGCGCATCCAAGCATCGGCAATCATGCATAGCACCTTGATGAGAGACAGGGCCCCCGCCACTTGATTGACTGGCATACTAATGTGACGCGATGTGCTGCAAACACCATGGGCGCACAAACATAAAGACCGCAGGGCGCACGGCCCCTGTCGTCGACTACACGGAAAACACGCTTGGACACACAGAACGAATCAGCGCACATTAAGAGCTCGTCGACTCTCTCGCCCTCTCCTCCTGTACTAAACAATGTGACTGGCTGATATCCGTGGCTAATCTCATTAGGATGTGTCACAGAGCAGGCGGACAGGTTGGCCACCGATGCCGAAGCAGACTAGGTATTATCGTTGATTACACAAACACAAGACGGTCCGTCATGGAGGAAGATATTTCATTGTCCACTTCAAATAGAGGATAATGCATTCAACCAGGGTTTGGAGAGTTCCTTGACATGGGCAGCGGAGGGTCAGACACAATTAACTTTGAAGGGTCTGGTGAGAATCAGGGTTAAAAGCATCCAATCAAGTCGAGAAGACAGTAATTTGCTTTCCCCCTCATTGCGCCGCTAAAGCCAGTTAGTGGTCGATCCAATTAAGACTTTAGTTCAGACTTGCAGCGGCGTCCTGCAGGTTGGAGCACAGAGAACAAGATGAGATCTCTGTGGAGGCGCGTCCGTCACACAGAGACTGTTTGACACTCGGCTTTGATTGCTCCATTTTTCTGTGCTGGGTTCCACTGTAGGAGGCTAACAGGCCCAGCTCAAGACCGTCTCTCCTATCTGTCCTCCCTCCGATGAGGACAAGCGTCGCCCTCCCACCCCTCCCCCCGCTGGGCCAGCAGGACACTGATTGGGGCGAGAGACTCGACGTGCGCCAAGGGCGAGAGAGAGGATGGACCCAGCGGTCCCGCTGTTTGTTTAAGAGCAGGAAGCCATGAGGAAATGCATAATGTCTTAATTGGCGTGAGTGGCGACGGACGGTACCTGACGAGACTCATTAATCAAGGCGGGGTGAAAAAAGGCCAGAGGGCAGGATGGTGAGAGGGAGACACAGAGCGAGGGGGGGGGGTGGTGGTGGTGGTGGCGTCGAGGCCGGTGTTGTGTGTCATGCAGACGGCCCCTGAGCTACCTCGTCCTCCTGCCTCGCACCAATCCAAGACACCCACTGATCCCCTCGCAGCTGTGTCTGTCACACTCGGCCACTCAACCGCAGTGCAGAATGAGGGTGCGACGATAATTAGAATCCATTTACACCGACACACATTCATGCCCCCCCCCTTCTACACGCACAAACACACGCACACACACGTGTCACAAACACAGCAAGAACAGCAACAAGAAAAGATCAGCACGGTGCACCACAGAGACAAGATCTTTGTTGTCCTGAGGATGCTGCTCCCTGAGTTTCAGCTCTTGTTTGTCGTGTCCAACATGGCCTTTTGCTCTTTTTTTTTTTGCTGTCATGCATCTCTGACAGCTCCGGCCTCCAGAGACCGATGCATCAACCACATACAGCTCACATAAAGAAATCATCACAGACACACAGACGCATATACACGAATACAAAAGTTCTCCCTCTAGGTCAGTCCAGCAGACAGCAGCTATTGTGCAGGGACCGATGTTTTGCTCTGCACAAAGTGAAAAAATGTCCTTCTCTGCACTCTGTCTTTCTCAGTGTGTCCTTTCAGCATGTTTGCCCCGATCGTGTCCAGGTCACTTCACCTAATGGAGTAAAATGAAGGCCCCGAGGCCGGGAGTTGTCCTCTGGACACAAACATCCATGTTTCAGGACGGACGGCGACTTCCCCTTTTTGTTTTTCACTGCTCCGGCCCTGTGTCTCTGCCTCAGGCTCACCACACAGAGGGAGAAGTCACTTAGCTGCCTTTTACGTTGCCATTTTCTCCGGCTATTCATGGGCGGACCATTAAAGCAAGGCTAGCGGTTTATGTTTGTGTCACTGCATTTTGTTGGCTGTCCTCCATTTCTATGGTCGACACAACAACCAGTTGAAACATGATATTGCTGTAATGTAATGCAGCCAGTGCCAGATACCGTGGGTCATAAATACAACATCTTTTTTTATTGACAGATCTCATTCAATTTCAGATATCTGCAAGAGATGGATGTTTCTGTTGTTGTGGTAATGGCTTTGTTTTTATTGGAAGGTCAATGATGGCTGCTGTGGGTGTAACTATCCTAATTCTCTCCAAGAGAAGCACATTAAAAGGATAGTTCACCCAAAATTCAAATTATCTACTCACCCTCATGTGGACTAAGGGCTGTGAGTATTTTCAGAGTCCTGCGTTCCTTCTGTGAGTTACGGGGGGGTCCGCGCAGCAGTCTTTGTCCATATAATGGTTGTCAATGGACACCAACTTTCTTCGTCCAAAAAGACACACCAAAAAACATCCAAATACCTCCATAGTGCCCGTCTGTAATGTCCCTCTTGTATTGAAGCCCCGACATGAGAAATTGTTCCGAAAAAATTAAATAAGTCTATATTTTAAGCTTGTTTGTAGTGGAAGCTCCCAGTGTCTCAGTTCACTGCTCTTCCTGTGTCAGTGCAAATCTCACGTGATTTGCACTGACCGGCGGAACAATTTCTCATGTCGGGGCTTCAATACAAGAGGGACATTACAGACGAGCAGTATGGAGGTATTTGGATGTTTTTTGGTGTGTCTTTTTGGACAAAGAACGTTGGTGTCCATTGACAACCATTATATGGACAAATACTGCTGCACAGACCCCCCCGTAACTCAGAGAAGGGACGGAGGACTCTGAAAATTCTCACAGCTCTTAGTCGACATGAGGGTGAGTAGATAATGAAATTTGAATTTTGGGTGAACTATCCCTTTAATGTTGCTTTTATGATCAGAGCAGGGATTTTGATTCGTCTGCGTATTGACAGCTGTCTCTTTCATGCGTTGCCAGTTTCCTCCAGCTCTCACTTTCTATACATTCATTCCTTCTTTCTTTTTTTTTCTCTCCTCTCCTCTTTGTTTTGAGTGTGTTTCTGTTACATGTGCAATATTATGCAAATGTTTGCACATTGTCATTCCCTCACCGTATGTCAGCGTGAAGAAGAAGAAACCACACAGAGACAGATTATGAATGAAAAACGTGGAACTGCATCTTCAATGCAATGCGAAGATGAATGACGGCTTTTTAAGACGAGTGTTATGTCACGCAAGTCCTCGTCGCCGGGTATACGAAGAAGTCATCCAACCACCGTGACTCACCAGTTGCCATGGCGCCCGTGTATACCAGCATCAAAAAAAGAAAGAAAAAAAGGGGATTTCAGTTAATGATCCACAGACAAACTGCACAGGAGGTTCCACCGACCCTCGTGGAGCTGTTTCTCCACAACAAAACGCCGTGCTGGGCTGGAAGCGGCTCTATTCAGCTCCGACAGACATGTGGTCAAACACAGGAGTGAACCACACATCACCCTGTGTTGACAATGACTTTGAACTGAGAAGCTGCTGTCTGAAAATGTTGCCCCCCCCTCGAGGATCACAGCGGAGTCGACAACACAACACGGCCCAGGGCTGGAAGGATGGAAGGAGGCCTCGGCTGCGTGGGACCTGAGTGAGAGGCGTCGGCTCCGTGTCACAACACACAGCTGCATTACCATCGCACAAGTGTTGGAGTTTAATCACAGTGCTCACTCTCACTCATCTCCTGTGTTCAACCCAGACTGCACCTTTCTATTGTGCAGTTAAATTGATTTGATCTGTTCTATTTCAGCGTTATGGTTTTTTTTGTTTTTTTTACTGCTGGCTCAAAAACAACCCAGTTTGGGTTGTTTCCACAACAGTGTCACTGTATAACACAGCACTGGCTCACTGGGCAGTGTGTGTGTGTGTGTAAGTGTAACGCAAAAGGCTGGGTCATGATGATTTCTTAGAGGTTGCTGTGACCCTGTGCTGGGTTATTTCCAGCTCCTGCTTTTGTTTCCCCTCTTGGTTACAGTCTGAACTTTGTTTTTTGTTGGTTTTTTTAAAGTTTTTTTTCTTAACAACCCTGTTTACAATGAAAATCAATGTAAATACAAAACAAAGGTGGTACTTTACCATTTGATGCCCATTTTCGATACCACAAAATACCACAAAAACAATAAATTAAAGAGGAACTAAGCAGGATTTCTCCCGTGGCTATGCTACATTTTTACCTTAATTAAAAGCCCTGGACTAATTTCGATAGTTAACTACATGACTTGTGAATTGCTACCAGTGAGGTGGCTCTGTCTTCCACCTGGCGTCTCATGGCTGAAAACCAACCTTGCAACCTTGTAGTACCTGGCCGCCGCCCCGGTGTCCCAACTCTAGCACTGCAACGCGCTCCGTAACCCGTGATCTTTTGTTCATGACGGTTAAGACGACACAAACACAAGTGCCGTAACATCGTATATGTTATGTAATGTTATCCATGGCTCTATTGATTTTTCGCCGGCTTCATTGTAAACAAATGCACCTGGGCGAGAGGAACATAACCAAACAGTGGAAAAGTGAGTGGACTTGCATAGTTCCCCTTTAAATGACCAGAAAAGTCAATGAACCTCGATTGAAGCAAAGAAGCTACACTGACTATATGTCTGCAATGTTTAAAGGGCCAACGAGGAGTTTCTATTCGGTTATAAAACAGTCTCACGTTAATGTGGATGAATCTACGCTACCCACACTTGTTAATGGCTCCATTTTCGATCAATATATCGTTTTGTCTCTATCATTATTTTGTTATTATTAGTGGTGGCGGAAAGTCAATGACCAGCAACCGGACGCAAATGAGAATAACGGCGATTCGGGCGGCGTTATGGTCGGAAAGACGGTAACTGAACCTCTTTGAACCTCTGACTTTAATCCTTGATGAATGAAAACATGAGTCCGTCTTGCGCCGGTGGAGGAATTCTACGGTGCGCGCGGAGGCAGCGTGAAAACACTTCGCTTCTCCAAAACTCCTCGTTGTCCCTTTAAATGTCTGACACGTTTAAAGGCCCCATGAAATGAAAAATGTGTTTTCCAGTGGCCATAGTTCCTTCATCAGCTCAGTTTTTCCTGAATTCATATCATAAAGTCATGATCTGGGTGGATTTACATCTAACTCATTCTGCACTCGTGGGCATTCCTAATTTTGCATTCAATTAAAATAGTTTCTCGAATTTTTCCATTCCCTCCCTTGAAATATAAATTCTGTTGGTCACAAAACTGACAAACTCTACAACAAGCTTGTTGTACCGACTCTTGTTTTCGTCGTTTTGTCCCCGTTTTCATCAAAGCAAAGCAGCAGCCACCAATCACACAGCTGGTGTTAAATGTACATACCGTAAACAACGGCAATCAATATCCGTGACACGTCCCTCCCTACCTTTGTGTTTCCACCCAGAAACACACAAGTGTGGTTAGAGGAAGGATCTCTTCAACACACAGGGTTAATCGTCTAATGATCGCCACACTCTTTGACAACCCCCCTCCCCCCCGTTTCCGACTGCCCACTGTTCCAGTACAATGACAACAACGCTGTCCTCTCTCTACTGTATGAACCACCTACATTTGCAGTCCCACACAGTCCTTTCCCATCAGCCAGTGCACACACACACGCGCTATGGAGGGACAGTTTGGCTGGTGGGCCTGGTTCTCTTCAACTGTCCGCCCACCAAAACCCATCATCTTAATTGTCCCTTCTGTTGATGTGAAATTCAATAAAAGTGGCAGGGACCATTTTGAATTGATTGTGAATAGATGCCAGTGCCTGGCTGTCTACATGACAGCCAGAGCTGATGTACTGTATTATTGTGAGTGTATGTGTGTGTGAGTTTGTGTGTATTTTGAGGTGGTGGTGTTGGGGAGGGGGCTTCCTTCATTATCTTGACTTGAAAAGTGTTTTGCATGGAAGCGTGGCACATCGGTGAACTGCGTCTGCATTGCCCACCCTCTGTTTTTTTTTCTTCTTCTACAGAACCTTTCTGGTCGTGCCGAGCAAAATCTGTCTCTTCACATTTGTATAGATATGTTAAATTGCTCACAGGGCATGAATTCCTCATTGCTGCTGGAAAATGGGAAGGTAAAGATGAAAAACCATCAAGTCCTTACTTTTCACATGGCTGCGCTCAACTCATTGCTCTTTGATAGCATGCCCCTGCAACTTAAGCTGTGAATAATGATGTTTTTTAGTCCTTTTGACCTTGCCTCGTACATACAACCACAGTAAAAATATTTAATGTGCTACATTTCCTACACCTGCTTTCTTGGGACACCATTAGCACAATATATACTGTACCTGTGTGACTTTGAGAGAGCCAGAAGAGGTAAAGTCTTGTCAGCTACATACTGAGATATGCAGTGACAGGTGATCATCTATGGGGGGAAAAAAGCATTCATTAACTCAGAGCATTGGAAACCATAGTTATTTAATTCAATTACATTCATATTGCGCCAAATGATGGTGTATTTTATCTCGAGGCTTTTCGAGACCTTATTTCATTATATAGAGAAATCCAACAGTTCCCACAGAGACCAAGCACTTGGCAACAGATCCAGACTCAGGGAGGGTGGGCGGGTGGGCTACACACTCATGTTTTCAGAGGAAAAGCAGAAAAATGCATTTTGGCTGCTCTTTTTCTTTTTTTTTGTTGTTAATAAATCAATATTGATCAACAGAGTGTTCTTCTCTCCAGACAGCAATCAAAACACTGCAACGCTCGGCACCCATTTCCCCTGCCATCCTCAGGCTACATTGATTTTATGAAAGCGGGGGCTCCTCTAAACCCAGTTGGTACTTTAAAAACTTCATCGTTCTCCAGCCCATTATTATCCTGACTCAAGGGGGCCTTCTCTGCCCTTGGGAAACACAGATATTGCAGAGAAATTATTGCCTCAGCATTTGCCTCATTGCCGTTTTATGTGTTTACATATATTATCTTCACAATTTTTATGTGAATTCACCTCGTTTTATTTTTGAATCAATCATCTCCATGCATTAGGGCGGTCTTGTTGGCATATGATCAGCCTCCACTGCACTAAAAAGGGGAACCATGCAAGTCCAGGCTTTTTTTTTTCTTCTGTTTTGCTAACCCCTCTCCCGGCCATGTGCATTTGTTTAAGATAAGAAGGCAATCCATGGAGCGCTGGATAACGTTATATATCATATACATTTTACGATGTGTGTATTTGTGTTGTCTTATCTGTCAGAAACAAGACATTATGGATTACATGGCGTGTTTGTTTCCTTGTGCCGCAGAGAGAGCTGGAACACCGGGTTGGAGTCTCTGATCTTGGTTTTTTAGCCAAGAGACGCTAGATGGAAGACAGAGAGCCTCCATTCTCCCTGGAACTAGTCATTTATTCATCACAGTTACTCCAAAGTTGTTCAATTGAGGCAAAAATCTTTCATAGTTCCACTTTAAAATTAAAGTTCATTGGAAATCTGCAGTTTACTTGTGTCAAAGGGATAGTTCACCCAAAAATGAAATTTCACTCATTATTTATTCACCCTAATGTCGACTAAGGGCTGGGAGAAGTTTCAGAGTCCTCTGTGGCTTCTCTGAGTTACAGGGGGTCTCGGCGTAGCAATGCATGCATATAAATGGATACCAGCAGTCTTCGTCACAAAAAAACACACCAAAAACATTCAAATACCTCCATGCTGCTCGTACTGTATGTAATGTCCGTCTTGTAAAATTAAATCTATAAAGTCTACATTTCAAATTCGTCAAACTTGGAAGAACTGGGAAGAGGACGGACCCTGGTTCATCTAAATTTGACGAACCGGGAAGAAGAGCTTCCGCTACAAACAAGCTTGAAATATAGACTTATTTAATTTTTTCGGGACAATTTCACATTTCAGGGCTTCAATACAAGATGGACATTACATACGAGCAGCATGGAGGTATTTGGATGTTTTTTGGTGTGTTTTTTTGTGACAAAGACTGCTGGTGTCCATTTGCAACCATTATATTGATATGCGAGACCTCCTGTAACTCAGAGAAGCCACAGAGGACTCTGAAACTTCTCCCAGCCCTTAGTCGATGTGAGGGTGAGTAAATAATGAGTGAAATTTCATTTTTGGGTGAACTATCCCTTTAAAAGAAGGCATTTGTAGGTTTTCTCTGCTGCTGATCATGGTTTCTTGCCGGGAGCATGATGATGGTGACTGTTGGTTGAGAAGAGCTTTGGCCGTTGTCTTTATAATAAAAGAGGTTATAAAACGCCTTCTGAACAGCGCTGCAGCTTCAGGGCAGGTTTGAGTCCACGCACTGAGTTGCTATGGAAAAGTGGGGAGATGGACTGTGGCTAGGCGATTAGCATGCTAACTTTAGCAAAAGAAGAGGCATGATGGAAACTGCTCTTTGTGAATAAAGGAATAAAGTGTGATGCTGAACTAACATAGTTTATTCTTAAAGCTCCATTCATTCTCATGCAACTTCACACAGTCCCCACAGGCCATTGTCATTATCAAATCTTTGCTCTCTTTTAGTCCTGAATATAAAACTTGCAGAGCCTGGATGTGCATGTGTTTTGTTTGCATCTATAAAACATTTTGTGACTTATATGGAATAAATTTACTCACTTTATGTAGAGTAGCAGCCAGGAAGGTGCAAGAATACTGTCTAAAATCTAATAGTGGAAGCGGGTTGGTACAATAATGTAAAATATTCATGATTTGAAGTAAAGTAATATGCAAAAAGTGCCACTATGGTACGTCCCACCATTTGTATAGACTCAGCAGAGGCAGCGATTAAATCTGACTCATCTGGAGACTCTGAGATATTTTCAGGCCAACAGTGTTATTGTAATTCTTTCCATGCAGTGCTTCAGTGTGAAAACTGTGGCATTTCATAAATACCTGTTGGCAAATTTATGAGTAACAAAAATATTAAGCTATTGAAACAAATTGCTTGACATTCTCTGGTCCAATTATATGAACACTTCCCAGCATTTTATTGTATTCTAGTTACATTATTAATAAGCTAACTTCCAGCTGGTGCCTGGTGGTTGGCGTCCAATTGGAAAACTAAAAATGCTAACAAGCTTTTTTCTGACCCCAATAGATGCAGATGTGTGTTAATGGTGCAGCTGATACACAAACATGACCCCACTGCACACTGTGACAGATGCCTGACCAAACTAACAATCTGAATAAAATGTAGAAATTGAAAATTGGCAAAGACATTTAGAAACATGAATCGTGTGAAAAATTAAACATGGTTTTGGGAGACTCCTCTACCTTTCCTATTTCCCCAGGTGTCCTCTCTCTATCTCTTCTCTCTCTTTATTAATTATGGGCTCAGCGTCAGCGGTGCATCTCTCAGTACGGGGTTAATGCAGAGGAGGATATGTCGCCTGGGGAGGCTGATGGCTGATGCCAATGAGTTCCCTGCACCTCTTGCTTCCCGCTGTGTCACCCATAGTCACACTTGCGGCGCCCATGTGCAGCTAAGTGCACCTCTTAATCTGCCCACAGACCTTTCCCAAACATTGGGCATATTTCCATCAAAAATTAATCTTCTTTTCTTTTTTTTAGCTGGCTACGCTGTTGGACTTCTCAGAATAAAGTGATTTATTACTGTAGGACCAGTTATTCCTTTTTAAAATAATGCTTTTTAGTGTTGAAAGACTGGTTTGGGTTTTTGCTTTTAGCTTTAATAATAGTCTGTGTCCTGGTGTGTACAGGTGATAAAGGCTTTGACAACTTGAGAGTGGCAGGAGGAGCCCAAGGAGTAGTTTGACTTAATGCTTTGGTTATGTGCCTTATTTTATAAATGTCTGGGTTGATCCATAAGAAGACAGTAAGTTATAGGTTTTAACATCTACTTCTCTGTAGAGCTCTAGAAAAAACAGATCTTAATTAACTTAACTTAACTTAACTTAAACTTAAAAGACCTTGATTGTCCTTACGGAAAATTGTGCTGCACAGCAGCTCCATCCCCCCAATCCCACTCAACTCATAAAGATAAATATAAAAGATAGACTGTTTTCTGATGGTGATGACTGCTGCGATGTGACATCACAGAGTTACAGAAGTCTTGAGGGATCATTTTAAAGGGATAGTTCAATATTTTGGCAAATTGGCCCATTGTCATAATCCCTATAGTCATAGCAGTAGGTTCGTTCCCTTTAATTGTCGGTGCAAGCTATTTTCTAGAACAGCGGAGTAGAGCTGTGAGCTGCTCAGAACTACGCTACGGAGGCTCATGGGATTTCTTGGTTTCCCTCATCAAATACACAATCCAACAACTCCAAAACACTCTGGTGGACAAGTTGTGACCTGCACATTCACCACGCTATGAGATAATAACAGAACGTTACCAGACAGAGTTGTTTTAGAGGGAAATGCAGAGACTGCTTGATTAAAAACTGCTCCCGACGGGAACGTGCATCAGCGGTTGTGTATTTGATGAGTTTGATGAGAGGAACCAAGAAATCCCATGAGCCTCCGTAGCGTAGCTGTGAGCAGCTCACGGCTCTGCTCTGCCGTTCTAAAAATAGCTTGCACCGACAATTAAAGGGAACGAACCTACCTACTACTTTGACTATTGGGATTATGGCAATGGGCCAATTTTCCAAAATGTTGAACTATCCCTTTAAGGCTCAATTTCTGTGCAGGACTGAGCACTTTGATACTTTAACGGCATACATGTTCAATACAGACTGCTTTATTAAAAAGAAATAAAGACATGGAAATATCCCTTTGTAAAATATTGGACCTTTTAACATTTGTTCTCTAAAGGGTCATTTTATAAATGAGTGCTTTTCTCAAGCAGATATTTCTGGATTTGTCTCTGTGACAGCCACTGTATAAAATAAATCTGCAGCAGTTTCTGTTTCTAGCAGCAGTGTTCCTCGGTAATCCTCTGATTTCTCTGTGAACAGTTTTCAGTGGAACTACTTTAAAACCAAAGTAACAGCCTGCATGAAAAGTGTCGACAGAGCGCCTGTTCCAGGATTAGATGAGGAATACATAAATAAAAGGATTAGTACGATCAGTGTCAATCTCCGCCAGGAATGATTTATATTGCCCAAGGTGTACTTATTCTTCTGAGACAAAGACAAGTCGTGATTAATTAGTTACAAAACGCTGCATTATTGCAGTGACTCAGAAAGTGCCGGGGAAAAAAAACACAAATTCAATGTCTTTTCGCTCTGATGTACGAATTTCGTCGAGATGTTTGTAATTGCGCTCATGCACGGTAAATCTCACCCGCTCTGTTCGGTGAAATGCAACACTCACATCTCGCCTGGGAAATACATTCTGTTATTGCTTTGGATAAATAAATAAATTCAATTACGTCCTATGCATCGAATAAGTTGGCTCTCACACAGCCAAGGCTCTACCCGTTTCCAGAGTGATTAATGTTGCAGTGGGGAACGGAAGCTCAAAAACACAGGAGAGCCGTGTTGACATTAAAGAAGATATCATCACACCGGCTCCAGACTCCCCCCTCCACTCCCCCACATCAATGAAAGAAACACTCCCACGTCCAGGAGCCACAGGAGCATGGGACACAAAGTTTCTAATTTCAGCCAAGGTTTATTGAGGCATCAGATTGCACCTGCCGTGGGCTCACACTCCGATGGCCTCTCAGACCTTAACTTTCTGTCTCAATCAGGGAAAATGATTGCCTGGCTGGCTGCTACCTGCCGTCGTCATCCTGTAATTACACTTACTTCCATTTAGAGACACATGCCTAGCAGCTCTGACTGGGACTCGACAGCTCCCACTCAGGGACCGCGGCGCTGGGTATCAACAAGGGCCCAGCTGGAGGGTATGAGATGAAGTGGCTGAGGGATGTCGGCGTTTTCCTCGGTATTTATTTAACAATGGAAACTTCGTGTGACTGATGCTCACCTTTTTTCATCAGCTCTTTTCAGCACAGTTGTCTCATTGTGTTGTTGAATAGGTGATTGCTCCCTCTGAGCCTTTCTTTGTGTATCTCGATGATGATTCAAAGAAAACAAGCCAAATACTCCCTTTTTTTTCTTTTTTTTACAATAGGAAGAACACAATCTTGTGATTATTTAAAGGGATAGCCCACCCAAAATTCAAACTTCACCCATTATCTACTCACCCTCATGTCGACTAAGAGCTGTGAAAAGTCCTCCGTTCCTTCTCTGAGTTACGGGGGGTCCACACAGCAGTATTTGTCCATATAATGGTTGTGAATGGAGCTCACTTTTCTTTGTCCAAAAAGACACACCAAAAACATCCAATACCTCCATACTCGTCTGTAATGTCCCTCTTGTATTGAAGCCCCAACACGAGAAATTGTTTCAAAAAAAAATTAAATAAGTCTATATTTTCAGCTTGTTTGTAGCGGAAGCTCCCAGTGTCTCAGTTCACTGCTCTTCCTACTGGCGGAACAATTTCTCATGTCGGGGCTTCAATACAAGACAGTACAGACGAGCAGTATGGAGGTATTTGGATGTTTTTTGTGTGTCTTTTTGGACGAAGAAAGGTGAGCACCATTCACAACCATTATATGGACAAATACTGCTGCGCAGACCCCCCTGTAACTCAGAGAAGGAACAGAGGACTCTGAAAATTCTCACAGCCCTTAGTTGACATGAGGGTGAGTAGATGATGAGTGAAATTTGAATTTTGGGTGAACTATCCCTTTAACACAAATCCCCCCAAAAACTGGCCCAACAGTGAAGCAGCTCTGGCTCGTGTGATGACGTTCACCTCTTCCCCAGCGCGGCCCTGAGAGCCCGCTGTGGGTCCACCCTAACAGCTGCATCACTTCACAAGTTTGGCTCCGTTTCACAAAAGCTTCCGTTATTTGCCTACTTTTTGTTTATTCTGCAAGTTCCACCAAAAAGCGGTCTGTAGTCACTGTTCAAACCCAGCCCAGTTGTTTTTTTTTTGGAAGTTTGTTGGGCAGACCCATGGCACAATAGGCTGCGTTGCCATCTGCTAAGAGAAAGGAACATGAAACACTCCTATACACAGGATTGTTGTCTCGCTCCTTAATGAGCGGTACAGACTCGTACTTCCTCCCGAAAAGAAAAAAAACCCAAAAACACATAACAACAAAAACTGTACACATCAGTATGATTGTCTGCTAGGCTTGTTTTCCAGTTGTTTTCTGTGTGCAGATGGCTCAGAGACTCGAATGCCTCCTTGGAAGTGTTTGCATACGTCTCTCAAAACCCACTGCAGTTGTTTGGAAAAGATTAACAAACCAAAGGAAGTTAGTGAAGGAGTGAGAGTATTTAGAAGAGAAAATCTATTAATCATTATAATTCAATGTCTAAAGGATTATATCTAAAAGATTTATTTTCTTCTTGTCAAACCCGATACATCATGCAAAAAAAAATCACACAAAAATACTCCAAAAAATACAGAAAAATAAGATGGAGACAGCGTCCCCTCATACATGCAGTTCTTCAGCAGAGTCCAAATATGCAGCATCATGACTTTATGTTTGTTTGAAGCTTCTTATGAACCCGTTTCACATACAGGCGCTGACAAGAATCACAATGCCGTTAAAGTGTAACTGTATTTGAATTTTCATCTCGGATTGCTTTGTGTGTAAAAGCTTCTCAGTCACAACAATATTATTTTAATGGGTTGTTTCAGATTTGTATTCTGGATAATGATAAATACTGGAACAGCACAGCGTCTGATAGGCTTAATGTTGAGTTATTCATAAAATCTGATTTCAGTTCAGGCATGAAAAATCATTGTGACCCATATTTGAGTTGAGGTCTTTGCACACTGGGGATGTATTTTTCATGCGGGTAATTGGCCGGTCAATATTTTCTCCAAATTCTGGTTTTCATCGTTAGTCCTTTCACACAGACATTTTTTTCAAAACTTTCGGCCGCCGATTTAACACATCAACAAATCATGTTGCACGGAAAAGAGGTACGTCACAACCCTACACACAAAACCATGACAACAACCTGTGTCTCTCACCACCCTGTCTTAAATGACAAAGTTCATACAGAGATGAAGCACTGTGTGTGGAGAAGCATTTGTGCATTTGTTTTCAATGAAGCCTTTTATAATCAGTCAGTGGATCGATGGATCATCATAATCATGTTACGATGTGTGTATTTGTGTAGTCTTATCTGTCATAAACAAGACAGTTACGGTTTACGGGGTGCGTTTGTGTCGCAGATTCAAAAATGAAACATAAGGTAACAGACCGTAGAATGCACCAATCGACCAATCAGAGTGCATCATTCAATAGAACAGTTTTAAGGCACAACATGGAGGCAAAGAACCACCTGACGCAAAACTTTATAATTGTTGTTGTAAATTGATGAGCCCTAAATCAAACCAAGCTGTGTTTATTATTGGAGCCGTGACACGCTAGGTTGGCTGCACCTATTCTGCCGCCGGGGGGAGGAAGAGGAGGAGGAGGAGGAGGAAGAGGAGGAGGAGGAGGAGGAGGGGCGGACAAGAAAACCTACTTGTATGTTGCTCAGGGTTGAAGGACTTGTCGGACATTAACCTCTGGGGCAAATAGATTTTTAATGTTAAGAGAAGAGCTGAATAATTGAAGCGGTAAATTGCGGCTGGTGTTCGGCGGCGGCGCCTGAGTTTGAAAGTGAAATCAGGATAAAGTCACAAACAAAACGCTCGGCCCCGGACGCTCAGACAAATAACACACAAAGCTGTAAGTGACGCACCACAGCTGAATGCCTTGACAATGGCTAATTTATCTGTCATGTCCATGGCATATGCCTCAATTAGAAAGTAATTTTCCACAAACGTCATTGTTCGGCTTTCTGCTCTGTTTTTCTTGCTTTGCACTGTGGTTCAGCTGCAACAATGCTGCTATACATTAGGCGCATTATCGCTGCCTCCAGGGGCTGTTTGATCACAAACATGGCAGGTTTTCTAAAAAAAAAAAAAAAAAAAGCGGACTGCAAGTGGGGA
The DNA here is from genome assembly GCA_030347415.2 of Decapterus maruadsi. Lineage (NCBI taxonomy): Eukaryota > Metazoa > Chordata > Actinopteri > Carangiformes > Carangidae > Decapterus > Decapterus maruadsi. Next base: position 28,227,383 of record CM064899.1, read on the forward strand.
AATTTGGGGCAAGGGTTATATATTGCATCATGATGATGGGCCATTTTGCTGAATGGAAACCCAACGTGGAATGACTTTTCTTCAGGAAGTGCAGAGAAAATGACCATCGGAGCTTGCGGGCCAGAACAAAGAGGCTTCATTATCGTCTGTGGCTTTCACTCTGTTTCTCTGGGAGTAATGAGAAATCAAATAGAACTGCAGAGGAAACTACACACAAAAAAAGCTGGAGTAAATATTTAAGGTTACACAACTGTTCAAATATGTTGAAACCATGTATTTTTTCTCTTTTTCTCCTCCTCCCCCCCTGTCTTGCTTGTCAATAATTGCATCGACTTCTGGAGGCGGCCATATCACATTTCTGCAGGACATAAAGGACAAGCCAACCTGCATGTGCTGTAATGAGCTTTTTGATTAAGAATGAAAATCCGCTGTAGGGGAGAGAAAAAAAAAGAAAGTCTTGTGATAGAGTAATTTCTCTCTCCGCGGCGCCACATCACTGCGCCTGCCTGCGTCCCTACATAGGCAGCATTAAGAAACCGCTGTAGCCAAACGCTTCTCATCCTCCTGCCTGCCCAGTGTGCCCAGTCAGGAAGCCAAAAAACAAGCACTCCTACTTGACACTTATGCATCTGTGTGCATTGTTATTTAAAAGCGGGGGGAGATGGCACGGACGGCAGTGGCTATTTATCCTTCAAACGCTCCTATTAGCTTCAGCCGGCATCACTCAGACGATGTGGATCCACGTCTCGGAGGGAAAAGTGAGCAGAATGGGCTGAAATGGAGAGGAGAGCATTGTTGCGAGCACATTAACAGGGGGTTGTGTTCCACTGTCATTCCTTGGATAAGGTCTCGTGGTTAACACACTCTTTTGTCACACCTCAGCCTTGTTATCTGTTACCCCCCCCCCCCATCCCTTCTCTTCTCTTCCCAATACCCCCTGTCCTCACTCCTCACCAACCCTCTTTTCTATCTCCATCTCCCTGCCTTTGTGTGTCTGTGCATCCTGTTCTGCCTCTGTCGTACATTTTGGCCTACGTGCAGAGTTCATTACTCTCTTCCTCGCTTCATTACAGCCTAAAGATGGGCTGTCATCACCGCTGATGGCTGTGCATTAGTGTGCAACACCCCCCCCTCTTCCCCTCTTCCTCTTTTGTCCCCCTACCAATGTGACAGGACGCCCAGTGCAGCACAGCAGGAGTGTTGGTGCCATGTGGCATGTGCACATTTTTTTCCCTCCTTTTTTTTTGATATGTGTGCTCGTGTGCATGTCTTATTTTGTAGATCGAACTATTCCTGTGCTCTTACAAGACCCCCCAGAGGTGTTATCAGCAGAGACAAAAGTCACTTGCCTGTAAGAGATCCAAGCAAATCAAGCAAGAGAGTCCTAGAGGGAGGAAGAGAGGAGAAGCTGAGGTACGCTTCTAATTAAAGCTCATGGTGATTCTGGTGCGAGCAGCGGTAGGGTGGCAGTCGTGTCTGTCTGCTTTCCTGTAAAGGCTTCGGGGCTCTAGTCGACTTCCACTGGCCGTGTATTCACAACACGCCGGGGCTGCATGTGGAGATAATCAGCCTCTATTCAGATGAGGATCAGGCAGGTTTGTTTGCTGGAATCCTTAGCACCCTGTTCCTGCCATATAAACAGCAGACATGCCATGCCTGGCGGGAGACGCTGCTGCTGCTGCTGCTGCTGCTGTTGCTAGCGGTGACACAGATGAAGCAGAGCTGCTGATTGAATTACAGCTTTCATCAAGTGATTTTCTTTTGAGTTACCGAGTGAGTGACAGTAGCATGATGCTCATCCTCTGAGAAAGCTTTGGTAATCAGGATGAACTGTGTTTTATTTTCCATCTCTCTCTCTTTCGCAGCAGCAGCAGAGTTCAAAGAGTCTTTGACGAGTCATTGGGTCTGGATGAAGGCTACCGAGGTATCAGATTGAACACTGACGTATCATGCGTTCCTCAGTGTTAGTGCACAGATATTCATCTTCAACTTACACGGGGGATACGACATCCGCGTGGAGACGTGCAGCCTACGTCTTCATAAATGTCACCCACTCATGAGAATAACAACGTTTCTCGTTGCATTTGAATCAGAAGTGGAGCTGAATCTTTCACAGGGTTTTTTCACATTTCCTCTAACCCTGTGGTTCTCCATGATGGGGTTATTTTCACTCTCACTCCATCCAGAAGTAACACAGTGAACAAATGTTGGTCGTCATCATCAGATCATCAGATTGGGTAAAAACGTTTGAAACCCACCGCTCTAACCTGTTTCACTTGTGGTACTGCTTCTTTCTTCTCCCCCTGTAAACTCCTGATACTGACGTTGACCTCTAGGGGGCAGTGTGGGAGCCTGACTGCCCTGATGTGTCAGACAAATACTGTCATTCTGATTTCATACCTCAGGGAAACATGCTGTACTCATGCACGTCCAAGAATGAAGTGATTTTGGTTTTGATTAGAAACCAATATGGGAATTAAAATATAAATCAGGAGCGTTACCTCTTCTTTTTCCTTGATAAAGTGTGCAACGCCATTACTTGAGTGATCCTCTCACAAAAAGTACATTTTACCAAGACATTGTTGTATTGTTCCACAGACACTGACTTACTGTTGAGACTGAAAAACGTGTAGATTATGACACTAAGCAAAATAAATGGCCATAAAAAGGAGCCATCGCTGTCTCCATATCTCTGCCGCATTTGAATCAACACATGGAAAAATGTGAAATATTTCACACCATTGGACCGGCCACCAGCAAATTGAGCTATTCAGAAATGCTAATGCAGAATGACTGATGGTGAAGGAGTTGGCAGTGATAGTTTCTGCTCTGGGAAAGATCAGATTTTCAAAATAAAAGACTAGTAAGCCTATGTCGCAAATCCAAAAGTACAACATTTGTCTTGTAAATCTTGTAGAAAAGTCTCAAGTTTCCAAAAAAACTTAGACTCAAGTAGAGACACTTTGAGAATATGCTTAAAGGAATAGTTCACCAAAAAATGAAATTCATATTAATATTCATCCACACTGCTCGTCCACAGCTGAAGGGATATAGTCCATAGTCCAGCGTTTAACAACGTTGTTGAGGCAAGTCCAGTCACGTCCGTTTGCATCGCCTGAACGCGAGAACGTGCACCAGGCAAATTCAATACAGGACAGTTTAGGCTGTAAAAATGTCCTAAATTATGTTGTTTCAAGTAAACTGGACTGTATCCCTTCAGGACACTTGGATTGCAGTGGACGAGCAATGTGGAGGAATATTAAATGGTTTTTGTGTAGCTTTATGGACGTTTTTGTGTCAGGCCCTATTACACTCATAAAAAGTTTTCGTTGGACTACAAACTGGCCTCCTAGGTCTCCAGATGCACTTTGAGGAATAAAAAGCTACTCCGGAGTATTCATCAGCATGAGGGTGAGTCACTAATGACTGAATTTCATTTTTTTGGTGAACTATTCCTTTAAGTATTTACGTAAATGTACTTTGTTGCTTGTTATGCAGCTGTCAAAGGTGTCGGAGTCTGAGCTGGCCTTGTGTCGTCTTCTCCATCATGTTTTGGTGAAAAGCTTTGGTAAAAAGGATGGATGTAGGACGGAGGTGCTATTGGCTGTGGCTGTGTTGTGCGTGTGTGTGCGTGGTTGGGTCTGTAGTCCATCTGTGGCAGAACAAGAAGGTTCCTATGTCATTACCCACTCCACTGCGCTAACATCTTCAATTAACAGCGGCAAGCTACTGATGACATATTTCCAGGATGTTGCTCTTCCTCTGTGACCGATCTCCTCACACTCTGCTGGGCTCCAAACTGCCAGCAGAAAAAACAAAGGTTTCACACACACATAAACACACACACACACACACACACACATACATGCAGTGGAAGTGTATGTGCCTCTCAGTAGCTCCTCCATCGGTTTACTGCTCCTGCTGCTCTTTCAGCCTGCTCGGGGGAGACAGAAAACTAAATGTGACTTAGGAATTGGTGCATAATCGCGTCTCCAGGTGTAAAGGAATTTGCAGCATGTTTTTTTCCCTTGGCTGCATATGGGGTGCATAATCACTTAGCACTTGACCTTGACTTGTATCATTAATTCAGTGAGTAAACTGTCAGCCTCTCTCACCAGCTGTGCTCAGGACTGTAACCTTGGCTCGCTCAAGGTCAAGTACTCCTCACAAGAGTTTTTACTTTTCTGTGGTGGTGGGGGATGTAGAGCTGTATGTGGACTCCATTGCTTTTGAATTATATTAAATTAATTTGAATGAGCTAATTTCAAACTTAACTTCACCTGATACCTGAGAAAATGCAGAATGGGGACCAATTCACAACACACTTAAAAATTGAATTACTTGACTAATCAGTAATTACATATCTTAGATTAGCTCTGAGCAGCTCGCGACTCTGCTCCGCCGTTCTAAAAATAGCTTGCACTGACAATTAAAGGTAATGAACCTACTGCTATGACAATAGGGATCATGGCAATTTGCCAAAATGTTGAACCATCCCTTTACTTAACCCAACTCTGGTAAAGGCGCCCCTTTACACTGTATTCAGACCTGACTCGTTTGGAGCAGTTGTTCCAAAACAGGGATCGTTTCACCCCAAAGATCGTTTCATTTGGGCAGATGTGAACACGGCAATCACGCTCGGCTCGGATGTGGAATGAAACAATGGGCAGAGATCGCTTAAAAGGGCTGGTCTCATCTCCTCTTGTTTCCATTTTAGCTCGGCTTCCTTTTTTTTTTCTTTTTTTGGCCGTGTTCAGGTCGGGTTTGGGCTGAAAATATACAAACCCTATCCCTCCTCACAGAGAAGATGCACAAAACCAGCTGTTCACTGGCTAACATTAGCCACCCAGCTAAAATGACACAATATATGAACATATCCGTTTTAAAAGCTGTCAGATTTAGCATTAGAAGCACTCTGTCTCTGCACTAGTCAAAGCTAATGTTTCTGTCCTGTCTGTCCAACACACAGCACACAATCTAATTTCAACCTTCATCAATCTCTGGTTAGAATAATAATCAGGCAAATCTCCAAATTGTCTTTAATTGTTATTGCATTAGGTAACTGTAAAATAATTACGTGACTTAAATTGTAATCCCTTTAGGGGACTGTGCAAAAATTATTAGGGAGGGATGGACAGAGGGATCAGAAGAGAGGAAGGTAATGTGATGTGCCTTTGTTTTGTAAGAGTGTCGCAATGTTTGGAATTTCACAACTGAGATTTTTTTTATTTTGTTTGATTAAATGAAAAAATAAACAATAAAACACACAAAAAAAATGGTCACATCTAGAATATACGATCTTAAATTCTTTATTATCTGCATCTTTTGTTTATACTAATTACATCACCTTGTAGCAGTACTATTATATTTGGATATTTTGGGGGAGGGTTTTGTAGTTTTTCCTCCCTATGCAAATAACTTCCACACAGCTCCTTACAAGACTCAGTAAGTAGGGAAAAAGTAATCATGTTACTGTAACGCCTTAATGCCCAACACCATCACAACCATTGTTTCCCTGTTACACTGTGCTTGGAAAGCATTGGCTTTATCAGGTGGGATGGAAAAAAGATGGAGGGAACAGTATCTAGGTCAGTAAAGACAGACTGTGTTGAGTAACAATGGTATAGTAGCAGGTGAGCAGCTGAGTTACCAAGCCAGAAAATTCAATTAGAGCTCAGTGCCCGCGCCTGCATTCACTTTATTATGGTGTGGCTAACAAAGTCCTCCTGCTTGGCCAAGATAAAGCCCAAGACTTGTGCCTTTTGTTGGTCCCATCGGAGGCTGCGCTGATCAGCCGGAGATGCCCTCAATCCTCCTCAGGCCAGCTGGGAGCGGCCTGGAAAGCACTGCGCTCCTTTGTGGAGTTTTACTTACAATAATTTCCTCCTGTGTCTCCTCCACCAATCGTCCCCACCTGCCTTCAAATTACATTAAAGGTCCTCTGTACCACCGGACAAATCAGATTGTCATTTCAAGAGGAGGATCAGGGTTAAATGAGCCTTTTAGGAGATTTGGAACCGGCGCTGACTTTTAAAAGCTCATCAAGAAAAAACGCTTCACCTTCCCGTGCCCTTTAGACCTCGCCGCATCCGAGCGGTGTCTCCCCAGCTTCTGTTTACAAGGATACGATGTCATCTGAGCTTCCTTGTTTGCAGAGCTACAGAACTCAATCAAATAAAGCGTCGCTGATTGAGGCAGGGCCCCCCCCCCCCCCATCCCACTCCCAACTCCTTGTCTTCTGTGTGACGTGGCTATCTCAAGTGAAATGAGCTGGAAAAGCTGCTGTCATGAGGTGGCGAAGGAGACGGAGAGCCACGGGGGAAATGGATTGTAGTCGGAGGCAGATCTGACTTTTGATAACGGGCGAGCCGAGCCCTTTGTGTGTGTGAGCGGACACACTGATGTGCAGTTAGCAGGGGCAGTCATCCTCAGAGTCAATATAGGTCGCCTGAACCGTGAAGGGCAGAGGTCAGCGGAGGTCAGACGCCCACTTACGCACGGAAACAAGATTTTCCAAATGCTAAAATGCGAAACTGTGCCTGCAAAAGCACAAAACGAATATATTTGAAGCCCAGACGAGTTCACATCTGTTTTTTTTTTCTAGTGTGGTCGTTTTTTTACTATGGATGCCGGTCAAGCATGAGTTTTCATCTGTAAGATGTGATAGGGAAGAGATACGAGGCGACTGAGGCCGTATTGTTGGTTGTCTCAGCTGCTTAAAGATGGAGCTGGGAGTCATTGTTGCAAACACAAAGGGGATAAAGTCACCCCTTCTTTGAATATTGAGCATTTTAGTCTGATAGTTGACCTACATTTCTCGCTTCTTTACTTTTTTTTCTTCTCAAGTTCAGATGGAAACGTCCAAGTACTGTATTTTTGATTTCAAAAGGAAATCTGCTTCAGATATTGTGTTTTTTTTTCTTCCCTCCCCCCTCTTGCAGGTCTGTTACGATATGGTTCCAAACCCGGGGACTTTCAGCAATGCGGCAAGTCCCAAGTTATATCACAACCAGACGGCGCTATCTGGAATCTCCTCTTGTGGATTTTACTGCAGGCGGGAAAAAGAAGGAGTAGTCTGCCACAGGATGAGAGAATAAGTCTCCTGACCGTTTACTCTTATCTGTCTTATTACAGTAACATCGGTGTCCAGTCGACACTGAGAATTTAAAATCACACTGGATGCGTTTTTTTCATAGACAGCAGAAAATATTCAGTCTGGAAGCTACAAGCAACAGATTTTTTTTTTTAGATGTTGAATGTTTTTGCTCATTTATTCTATACAGGGAGGGAGCACATCCAATTCTGGCTGGGGGTATATTCAGTGTAAATCCAGCGTTATTGGTTCCACAGGCCCTGAAACAACAGAGTCAGGGGCGAACGCAGCACGCCCACCGTTATTATCGGGTTTAAGGAAAAAAAAAAAAAAAAGAACCTGGTGGCCACTAAAGCATAATTGCTTTAATGGTGGAAAAGGTGAGGGCAGTTTAAAGGATTGATTAAGGGATTTGGTTTCACGCTGAACAAACCAGTGAGGGAGCCAAGGTCACAGCCGGGGGCCAAGACAAACAAATATACCTGTCAGTCCCGCGCTCTCACCCATGGCCTCGTGCACATTCACACTCAACACACACACTCAGAGAAACCAAAACACACCTCAAGTCATCTTACACCTCACTGCGTTTCTTTTTTTTTTATCATTTATATTTCCACAGGGCTGAAACAACACTCTGACCAAAATGCTTTAATTATTGAGCTGCTATTTATTTGCTCTAAATTCAGTCATGTTGCCAAAGGTTGGAAATACCTTAATCCACATGTCACAGTCAGACAATCCAAATTTATGCTTTTGCTGTTTCTAAAACAAATAATTTTGACATTAAATGGCATTAAAGGGATAGTTCACCCAAAATTGGAATTTCAAACCATGGTTTCTCTGAGTTACAGGGGGTCTCGGTGTAGCAGTGCATGTACATGTAACGGTTGCAAATGGATACCAACTGTCTTTGTAACAAAGACACACCAAAAAACATCCAGATACCTCCATGCTGCTCGTATGTAATGTCCGTCTTGTATTGAAGCCCCGAAAGGCGAAATTGTCCCGAAATTTATTTTTTTTGTAGCGCTTCTCGAAGTTCCTCTTCACCGTTCGTCAACTTTGGATGAACTGGGAAGAGGAGCTTACGCTACAAACAGGCTTGAAAAATAGACTTCCATTTTTTTCGGGACAATTTCACATTTCAGGGCTTCAATACAAGACGGACATTACATACGAGCAGCATGGAGGTATTTGGATGTTTTTTGGTGTGTCTTTTTGTTACGAAGACAGTTAGTAACCATTTGCAACCGTTATATGGACATGCACTGCTACATCAAGACCCTCTGTAACTCAGAGAAGCCACGGAGGCCCCTAAACTTCGCCCAGCCCTTAGTCGACATGAGGGTGAGTAGATAATGAGTGAAATTTCAATTTTGGGTGAACTATCCCTTTAAAGCTGTAATTTAACATCACTGCTATTGAGTGCGTGGTATGTCTCCAGTCTAAGGGGCCCCTGAATGTCAGGAAATGTGGGATGTAATGGATGAGTGTTTACCCTCCACCAGTTTTAATTTCACGACACGCCCTCTCCATCACCCTCTTACCCCAGTGAAACCTCTTCTTCTTCTTCTTCTTCTTCCTCTTCTTGGCCTAACGCAGGGTCAACACCGCCACCGCTGCTGCTAAAGATAGTGGCCTGTAACTGAATTAGCAAAATTCAATCTCCTAAAAACGAGATCACGCTCGCTTTCCGGGAAAAAAAAAACGACTCACTCCACACTTTTAGCGTAATTGGCCAGAACAATTATGTTAATTTAAAGGTTCTGTACTTTAATGCAGCGGCCTGTTTTGTTCTTAACCAACAATCCTATGCTAATTTGAAAGGAGTGGTTCCTTCATTTGCCGTAAGAGGCTCAGATTAATTGCATTGTGCCTGTCATTATTTATCTCTGGACGTGTTCAGATATGAGATTCAAGAGTCACAGTAGATATTTATTCTCAATGCCATTTGAGCTATATCGAAAAAACAAAATGTGTAACGCTCACAGAGCTACACAGTTTTTCTCCTACGCTTAGATATGTATTTGCCTCTGGCCCCTGCTCTTCCCAGCTGGTCACATCTGTGTGAACAAGCGGAGCCGTACGGCCTGTGTACAGCACTTATGAGCAGTTGTTGCTTGGCAACCTTAAAACTCTAGGTGATTGGGGATGTCTAGCTGCTTGGGAGGATGGGTAGGGTTAAACGAAGAGGTGGTGAGTTTGAGCTAAAAGGGCTGCATTTATCTGAGGCTAACCAGCGCTGGTCTTCTTTTCATGCTGCTGCCTCGCCGTTACAACGAAGGCGCCGCGCTGGTTGTCCCCCCCCCACCCCACCCCACCCCACCCTCCCCGCCTGTTGGCACATGTAAGACGCAGATATCTATTTGTACATGAGCAAAGTCATCTTCAAATCATACTCAAGGGGCTTTAAAGGTCAGACTATGAAAATGTGTATGTTGGAGTCAGATATATAGTAAGTGTGCGAGTGTGTGGCTTGTTGAGTGCTTGTTTGTAGTCATGTGTGTGTGACACTGTGTCATCATGACAGTGTCTTACTGTATAGCCAAGGGCAAGCCGTCATAATTGCTGCGAGTGATTCAATTATGATCCAATTCTATCTTCTCTGCAGGAGGGGGGGCAGGAGGTGCAATGGGACATTAGAAATGGATAATTTACTTCACTGCCAAGAGATGTACACTGCTTCTTCTTTTATCCGTGACAAAAAAAAAACACACACACATGATGCTATGCAGCCATTAACTCTCAGCAGAAATCCCAAACAAATATGTACAGCTGTGGGTCTCAAGCTGCTAAAGTCTGTTTCTAACAAAAGGGAATGTGTTTTTCCTCCTCTTAGTTTCTCCCTCTGTGATGTCTCATTGGGTCATGGCGCCATTAGCTCTATACTCTCAGAGGGAAGCTAGCTTCATGCTACATTAGGAATATGGCCTCATGGATTTCACATTAAGTAGCTCTTTTTTCTTTTCTTTTTTTAAAGAAAAAAAAGCAAACCACAGTGTTAATAATAAATAGTGGAGCTTAAAGAAATAGTTCAACATTTTGGCAAAAAATTTAAGACACTACATGTGCAAACCTCCTGAATGTGACACAGTCGCATTTGCTCTGGAGTGTTCTGCCTGTATGCATCTTCAAGTCTTGAGAGTGTGGCCCTTTAAAGGGATAGTTCGACATTTTGGCAAATTGGCCCATTGCCATAATTCCTACAGTCATAGCAGCAGGTTCGTTACCTTTAATTGTCGGTGCAAGCTGTTTTTATAATGGTGGAGCAGAGCCGTGAGCTGCTCAGAGCTACGCTGCAGAGGCTCATGGGATCTCTTGGTTTCCCTCACCAAACTCATGAAATACATACACAATCCAACAACTCCACAACGCTCTTGTGGACAGGTTGTGACAATGCACATTCACCACGCTATGAGATAATAATGCTCCCGACGGGAACGTGCATCATTCATTCATTCATTCATTCATTCATTCATTCATTCATTCATTCATTCATTCATTCATTCATTCATTCATTCATTCATTCATTCATTCATGTGCAGGTCACAACTTGTCCACCAGAGCGTTTTGGAGTGGTTGGATTGTGTATTTGATGAGTTTGATGAGGGAAACAAAGAAATCCCATGAGCCTCCGTAGCGTAGCTCTGAGCAGCTCACAGCTCTTCTCTGCCGTTCTAAAAATAGCTTGCACCGACAAAAGGTAACGAACCTGCTGCTATGACTATAGGAATTATGGCAATGGGCCAATTTGCCAAAATGTCGAACTATCCCTTTAAAGGGCCACACTCTCAAGACTTGAAGATGCACACGGGCAGAACAGTCCACAGCAAATGCGATTGTGTCACATTCAGGAGGAGGTTTGCACAGTGTCTTAATGTTTTTTTCCCCGCTTTCCTTCCTATCTGCGGTCATAACTTGATGAGGCCTGCAGTCTGGCAAACAGCAGCCATGTGTGAACAGTAATCATGTGTTGTCAATCAAACGCCTGAAGCTTTCACTCAGGAATCAATCAGCCTTGGGCGGCTTACAGACAAATCAACACTTCTGCAGGTGGACAGGATGGACTGTCTGACTGGCAGGTTATTCTGTCTGTCACTGGAGAGTTGAGGAGAAATCGAACACTGCCTCTCTGCAAACTGGGCCGAGGAGAGATTCTATGACTTTTTTTTCTCCCCCCCAGAATGACTCACTATCAAAAACACATACATGCACACTTTCCATAGCAAGAAAGCTTGATCTCAAAGAAATCATATTTTAGTGCACTGGAAATGTGATGAGCCTGAAAAGACCTAGAAGGACTCACCACCCATTGTTCACTGCAGACCTCAATGGTTTTACATCTTCGCAGAGTGATGCCACAATGTGAAACGGCCTCGGCGGGTTACTCACCGAGACCTCAGTATCATTAGTGTATATGAGGGAAAGAAGGATAGCCTATTATTGAAGTGCGGGATCTATTCCAACACGCTTCTCCATCTGTTCCATACAAAGAAGTGTCTGAACTAACCGGAGCCTCAGATGGACCACGGTTCAGGGGGGGAAGATTACGCTTTGATGGTTGGGTTCGCCGCTCAGATTTACACTGCAATTAAAAGGCCAATTAAATGCCCATTCTCTCTGTTTCCTGGTAATGGCACTAAATAATACGTGTTGCGAGGCTGCGGAGAACGTTGCACGTGCGTGTTGTGCTGCCATCCAGCTGAACGTGGCCCATTGTCTGCTGCAGAGCCAAACCCCTGTGTTGACGGGCTTCATAAACGTTTAACTGCCATTTTAACAGAGCTCTAACAAGTCATGCAGAGACACACTGGGTGTCCCTAACAGCCCCTCTTTTTTTTTAAATTACTGACATTGTAATTTACCACTGGGAATGCGGTTGGTAATTAGCCAAAAGCATCAACAACAAGGAAAAACACACACACACAGACAACACACAAAAGCAAGGGAGCATCCACAGAGACAGACTATTATATTATTCATTTTCAACCTCACGTACATGTTCAGGGGGTGGAGGAGGGGGGGGGGTTGTGATGCCCACCCCCCTGGGCACGGCAGGGCTACTTTTGTACACATCATTCAAACAAGTCGGAATTATATTTCATTTTCCTGCAGAGGAACTCATTCAAACTTCATTAGCCTTCTGGGCTCAGAGGAGCATGATGGCAATAGCAGAATCCAGGTGTGATTTAACATTGCTGGGTTCAGCCATCATTCACATGGGCTGAGAGGGGTGAGGTGGGGGAGTAGGGGGAGGCAATGTAATGGTGTACTACCTCTCATGGTTTCCAAATGTAAGAGATTCATCAATACAGCAGACATGGTGTTGAATACACGTCATGTAAAGAACAGAGAATAAGCGCCGCTGCACAGCCTGCAGGCTTTTTTACAGATTACTATGTTAGCTATTGTCAAAGAGCTCATGTTATATAAAATGACATTTCCTGCCCCATACTTTTGATTATGAAGTCTCAGATGTATTTTAAAAAAAATACAGTGGAATTGTCAAAGTATTCAGAAAACTGTACTTTAAAGGGATAGTTCAACATTTTGGGGAATTGGCCCATTGCTATAATCCCATAGGTTCGTTACCCTTAATTGTCGGTGCAAGCTATTTTTAGAACGGCGGAGCAGAGCCGTGAGCTGCTCAGAGCTACACTACGGAGGCTCATGGGATTTCTTGGTTTCCCTCATCAAACTCATCAAATACACAATCCAACAACTCCAAAACGCTCTGGTGGACAAGTTGTGACCTGCACATTCACCACGCTATGAGATAATAACACAACGTTACCAGACAGAGTTGTTTTCGAGGGAAATTTATGCAAAACTGCTGATGCGCGTTCCCATTAAGGTTAGTTTTTCGACAAGCAGTGTCTGTATTTACCACGAAAATAACTCTGTCTCTTTACATTCTCCAATCTGGAGAGCAGCTAGCAGGCTCTCCTCTGATTGGCTAACCTCCCTGTACTTACCACCTCCACAGAAAAACCTTAATAAACATAAATATGTCTTTTCTTGGTACAACAATACTTCAAATAAAATACAGGAGAAGTTTAAGATATGAAACCTTTTGAAAGCCCGAGAAGCGTATTTGATTTTCAATTTTTTCTTTTCTTTAATTTTAATTCTGCTCTTGTATCACTAACACAGAGAGCTGGCATTGCAAATTCAAAAATGTTTTTTTTTCTTCTACTTTGTGTAAAGACAAAAAGATCAAGGGGAAGACAAACAAAATGGAGGATTAAAAAAAAAGAAAGAAAACACACTTGAACAAAACAGACCCGGAGTCATGTTCTTTGCGTTTCTACATTAACATTAGCATTAACAACAGAAGCATTTTGCTTCCATTTTTAGCATAAATCACATTGAAGAAGGCAACTCTACCGCAGCCCTCCAGAAAGTAGATGCGACAGCTAAATATTTTTTTTTCTTCTATTTGACATTTCTTGTGACCCCCACAACCATATTTTGCCTGAAATGCCTGAAAGCTGGAGCGAACTCATGCTGGAGACTCCCTGCAATCGGCCATGCCTGGTGTGCAGCGGGGCACATGCCGGGGCAGGCTGCACAAAAATAGCAGCATTACTAAGTAACTAACTATCTTAGGAGGGTTTGGCTGGTCATGGCACCCTGCAGAGAAAATCCTGATGTGTTCTCTTAGATGCACATGGACACAAAAAAGAGAAATCCAAACGAACGTGGAAGAGTAGACGGTGCAAGATTGGTTTTTTTGCACCTTGATGTGGATACGATGGCCTGTAAGAGATGGAGAAAAAGAGAAAGAGCACACAAGTCATGGTCATGCACAGACAAGGTCGATAACTGTAGCATCTGTGTTCGTCGTCTTTTCTGTATTTTTTTTTTTTTTTGCTCCTGTAGAAAGAAAATTGAGGTGAGGTCAGTCGGGTACGAATGGCCGGTTGGTATAATTCAGTCCTGTGGTCTTCATGGCTTCAAACATCAAACATGTGAAAGTAAGTGGAGTAAAAGAGGACGTTTCAAGGAAAAGCAATCTCTGTTTCCCCACATAAATGACATTGGTAGTTCTACTATGTATGTTTGCAGAGGGTGAAGGGGACATAAGAAAACTAGAGCTCATATAGCAGCAGATCCAACACTCACCAACATGATGGTGTTCACATGGGTTATATTAAACTGCTGTTTCATGTAGAGAAGTGTGATATGGCTTAAAGATAAAATTTCAATTTTAAACACATAATTTTAAAATCAGTTTTCTTTTTTTCCAAATAGGTTTAAGGCTCAGTGGCTCGTACCAGTGCAAGGCATTAATTAATCGCTGTATACAGTAATGCACCGTATCTTTGGTGATTTGAAACACCACCACATCTGTAATGTCTTTCCACTGGCCACTCTTTTTATGTGCTATACTATGGGGAAATGCTTCCACTAATGTGACTTAGTTATCAGCTGCTGGAGTAAATGAGTCGTGCTGCTGCTTCTAGTCGTCACCAACTGTTAGAGACTTTACAGTGGACAGTTGTTTACTAAACATTTGACGGATGTCCTCCAGATGACTGAGATCTTTTCTCTTTTAATAGCGCATGCTTCCACGATGTTTCATCCTTGTGTTACTACGGACTAGGCCTGCACGATACCAGCAAAATGTCCTATGTGCGATGTAACTGTTCAGTTTTGCGATGACGATATGACTTGTGATGAACAAGCAAATAGTCAGGTGTGAATATTAACCATACAGTTCCTGTGTCTTTCTAAAAACGACTCAACATGCTGTAGTACACACACCCAGCCTGTAGTGGCGCTGTAACACTGCCACAAATAAATCAAAAACAGAGAAGAAAAGTAAGTTGACTAATTAAACACAAGAACAAATGTGTGTGGACGCGTTTCAGGCGCGATATTCCTGACGTTACGTTATGCTACGTCTAGCTCAGATATGAGGTGTATGAGAGTAAAGGCATGGCGCCTGTAAATAAAACTTACTCATCGCATTTCAGCTTTTGTAATGTTTTTGTACATGTTGATATTGCAATGGCGATAAAAACAAGATTTATCAGTCAGCCCTACTACGAACTACGGAGGCTCTGTAGCGTAAAAACATTGAACAGTGATTTTTGTTTTTAGACATTGTCCTCGAGAATAAATATGAATTAATTCCTTCTTTTTTTCCTTTTTTCTATAGGACAGAATGGAGAGACAGAAGACTGATGGACAGAGACAAGATGAATGACAGGCGCCAGGCGGTATGAACCCTGAACCCTTCATCACTTTGTTTTACACATTTGTGTCTCTGTTGTCTTTAATGAAATCTGTCCTCAGACGTGTGAACACCTGAAGTTCTGACCCACTTCTGTGGTAGTTTCCACGATGGTAGGTGTCTCTAGGAACACACACACATATAGTAACACACACACAGACTCAAGGCAAAAACAATAGCAGCCAGCCCGACTGCTGCAGCTGCTAACGAGCATATATTAATATTGAGCAACCGAGAGTAATTGCATTAGCGGTAATACAGGGTGGGATATGAACCGGCAGAGTCAGCACAAAGGTAAATACCACCAATTATTTAAATAAACTAGTTCTGCATTGCAGAGTGTGTGGCAACGGTATGAAGTTGTCATGTGTGCTTTATGCTGCTGCATCTCATTAACTATGCACATGTGTTGCATGACTTAATAAATATTCCAGATCTCGGTCACTTTGAGGTCTCCCACTATTGTTTTCCATCAGCGACTAAAAGGAGGTTAAAGGAGTCAGAAATCCCCCAATCCAAATATGCAGATTTTATACATTTCCTTTTGCAGCGACCACAGTGACCTTCATCCCAGAAAGTAATTTCACATTCTTGTTTATTATGTTTTGAAAGCATCACTTGAAGAGCGATGAATCAGAGTTTTGTCTGTATTCACAGAGTCGATTCATTCTCATGCTATCAGAGTGTGTTTATTGATGCACATTTCGTTGCATTCTGGAGTTACAGTCACACCTGCTTTGCATGCATTCGGCTGAAAGTTGTTGCAAATGCGATATGTCTCATGAATGTCTTTGGGAGAACAGAATCTTAAAGGCAGTCCTCGGGCAAAGACGTACATTTTTAATATCATTTTTATAGATAATGATAGCCCAGAACTCCTACAGGATACATTTGGTGCTGCTTTAGAGCTATTTCAACGGTGAATAATTCATGATTAAGAAATGAAACTTTGAATTAATCTAATTTGAATTTTAATCTTTTGGCAAAGCGAAGAATGATTGAAGGACCTGGTGTTGGCATCCAAATGCTTATAGTGGATGTTTGGTGTCTGGCTTCCTGTTCTGCCCACAGGAAGAGCGAGGGAGAGGGGGGTAGGGGGGCGGGGGGTGATCGTAGCAGCTCAGTTACAACCTTCATATCATGCTGCAAAAAACCTGATGGAGTCCAGCTGTGAAAACATCAATTATTCTTCATGGAAATATCTCATGCAATTACTGTTGATGAATATGGACCATATGGGCCGTGTGAAGGAAGCGATTAGCATAATACAGATTTGTTGTGTCTTTGTGTGTGTCTGTGTGTGTTACATGGACTTATACTCTGTTATCCTGCTCCTGTGTTCAGGCCATTGAATGTAAAAAAAAAAAAAAAAAAAATCTTCCAGTGGATCTGTCTCTGTCACATTTTCATTTTCTACTTGTGGCAGGAACAAAAGTGATGAGAGAGTGAGTTAAAGGGATAGTTCACGCAAAATTGAATTTTTATTTTTATTTTTATTTTTATTTCAAGCTTGTTTTGTAGCGGAAGCTTCTCGAAGCTCCTCTTCCCGGTTCGTCAAATTTGGACAACCTGGGAAGAGGACGGACCCTGGTTCGTTTAAATTTGACGGACCAGGAAGAGGAGCTTCCGCTACAAACAAGCTTGAAATTTTGACTTGTTTCATTTTTTTTTTTGAACAATTTCGCATTTCGGGGCTTCAATACAAGACATTACATACGAGCAGCATGGAGGTATTTAGATGTTTTTTGGTGTGTCTTTTTGTTACGAAGACAGTTGGTAACCATTTGCAACCGTTATATGGACATACACTGCTACGCCGAGACTCCCTGTAACTAAGAGAAGACACGGAGGACTCTGAAACTTCTCCCAGCTCTTAGTCGACATGAGGGTGTGTAGATAATGAGATAATGAGAAATTTCAATTTTGGGTGAACTATCCCTTTAATGACACTGTCAGTCTGTGTTGCTGGCATTTTCCCTATTGACATCTCCAATCCCTCCATTTACATTTCATATCAGGACGAGCCACCGGCTGGCGGGCGGGGGCCCCATGTGAAAGGCCAGGCTGGATTAAGGTATCACCGTGATGGTACGCCACCTTACGGACAGACAGACAGACAGACAGACAGAGAGACGGGCAGAAGACCTAAATCCCTGTCTGGATCAGAGCAGGTCTCAAGCTGCTGGTAAGCTCTCATCAGTCTCAGCCCCCCCCCTCTCTTCATACCTCCAGAGATCAGGCATGATGGCATGTAATGGTGGATATAATTGCTTTGTCCTCTGTCTATCTACCTTTTTTCTCTTTCCTCACTCTGACTTGGAAGTAACCAAATGAGACGAGGTGACACATGAGGAGAACATGAGCTCCCTCTGTCAAAGAGCCCGATGGTTCCTGTCTCATGTCCAGAAGCAAAATGTCAGATTGGCTGCAGTCCGACAATATTTTGTTGGTGGTGTATCTATCTGGCAACGCGCTCCTCTTCACCCACATGCATCTGGTATCTTGGTACCAGTCAGTCGACTGTGTTTTTTTTTTAAGCAGGAAGGAGCAAGCAGACGCAGCACACTGACTGAATATGTTGTTTCTTGTCTCTCTGTTTAACCGAGGCTCATAAGCCCTAAAATCATGTTTCAGTTCTGCAAGCTTGCTCCTCGGGACTGTAAATAGCCAGTATCAAACAGCGAGCGAAGGTAGAACAGTAATCCAAACCCATCGCAGCCAGTTGTGGGGATTTTCCTCCTCTCCTACAGATACTACGGATAAAGTGATTGTCTTATTCTCCGTGTAGCACTCATGAGTCAGAAAATGTGTCTCTCATTGTTGCGGAACATATCCCATCCTCCATAACCGTGAAGGATAAGGATATCCAAGGTCCCTTGTTAGTATGCAAAACATTGCATCATTTTTTTTTTTTTCCACCACGTCTCATTTCCAATTGCAAATGGGGCGGGAAGGAATGAAAAATATGCGAGAGATTACTGCGTTAAACAATTTGGTTCTGCTTAATAGTGACTCCTTTGATTTGGTCCCGGGCCCCTGAGATGAGCGTGGATGAGGGATGATTGAGATGCATGGAGGAGCTTGTTCCTGGCTGCCTGCTCTGCTGAGCAGGCCTCCACTTCACCGTAATAAGAGGTCATCCCTGTTGGAGTGTGGAAATGTGTCTAATTAAAACAAAATGCTTTATCAAGAGCCGAGGCGAAGTGAGCAGCTCCAGTAAAATAAATAGCCGGCAATTTCCTGAGATTCATATTCTGATAAGCATCTTATTAAAACAGGCCGCTATCTAATGGAAATGCTTTTGCATTGTAGGAGGACTTGTAAGAGGATCCTGTGTGTTTGTGTGTGTAGTGCACATGTATGGCCATCTGCATCCATGTGCATGTTGGGGTTTGCGGGTAACGGAGACAAGCAGCACAACAAATCGGAGTTCTACCTCAGTTGGTTTGGGATTTGGGGTTTTTGCTTACCTTGCAGTTCAGCAGCAGTGTAAATGACTCAGAGCTGCAGGCGCAAAGTACTTAATTGTTTTTCTATATCATCATTATTCATCTTCCCTGACAGCTCAATCGTGGCAGTGATGTGTTGAGAGATGGACCATCAGTACTTTTGCCTCCCTCTCTCTCTCCCTCTCTCTCTCTCTCTGTTGCTATTTTGAGATGCCATGTTTCCATACTGATGACATCTGAGTGCATGATTTGTTGCCACAAGTCTGATGATGTGAGATTACACGCACAAGTCTGCAGCTTGTAGAATGCCTCCGAGCAAGGACAAAATAATAATAATGATAATAAAACAAAAAAAAGTGCACAATGCCTCTCTGTGCTAACACATCAGAGCAGCTCGCAATTACTACGTCTCCTGTGATTGCATCTCTGTGGAAATTAATTGCTATTTTAATTTTGTTTTTTCCATTGATAAATCCTGACAGCTTCCGAGTGAGAGACGCGAGACTATTGGGCCACAGATCAGGCGCCGTATTATGTTCAACTTGAACATCGGTGGGGAGGAGGGGGGGGGGGGGGGTTGTTTTTCCCAGCTGTGAAACAACCTCTTCAAAATAAAATACAGACGCTGAGATCACCACTCTGAAATCCTGGAAAATAGCTGCAATTTGACTAAAACTTGAACTCGGGGCTTAGCGCTGGTGTTCGCCTTGATTTATTTTACTTCTCTCTGCTCTTGTACTAACTCGCTGTGTGCAATATTTGCAGAGTGGGAAAAGTGGCCGATCATCTGTGCACAGCAGTGAGCTGCCGGGCCGCCGCCGCGCTACAGTACATGTATGAATGTATGTGTACAGTAAGTGTGCACCAACTTTCTTCCCTCTTGTACTGAAGCCCCAACATGAGAAATTGTTCCGCTGGTCAGTACAAATCATGTGAGGTTTGCACAGACACAGGAAGAGCAGTGAACTGAGACACTGGGAGCTTCCGCTACAAACAAGATGAAAATATAGACTTATTTCATTTTTTTTCGGAACAATTTCTCATGTTGGAGCTTCAATGCAAGAGGGACATTACAGACGAGCAGTATGGAGGTATTTGGATGTTTTTTGGTGTGTCTTTTTGGACGAAGAAAAGTGAACACCATTCACAACCATTATATGGACAAATACTGCTGCACGGACCCCCCCATAACTCAGAGAAGGCATGGAGGACTCTCACAGCTCTTAGTCGACATGAGGGTGAGTAGATAATGAGTGAAATTTGAATTATGGGTTGAACTATCCCTTTAAGTCCCAGGAGCCTCTTGAGCAGCAGCAGCCACTCTAACAGGTGGACGGTGGGAGGCGTCCCTAATGGACCCGGTTCAAATGCCACACACATCCTGAGTCCCGAGACACTTTACACCTCTGCAGTGAGAAATAACCCACAGAGTATGATGAATGTTTGTGTGGAGGCGTGTGTTGTATAGGTATCACCGCAAAACCGACGATGATTATTAATTGTATTAGTCATAAATAATGAGGTTAATGATAATGTCCCCCCTTTTTAATAGCTGGAATCATTCAACCTAGGAACATAAATAATTGGCATCATATGCACCAGACTAACAGTTTAGTTTGTTTTGTTTTTTTCAACCTGAATGTTTCCTGGTATTTGTTTTTCTCTACAGTCGGGGCTGATTGCTTACACGGGTCAGAGAAGAGAGGGAATGGAGTTTCAGTGGAGTCGACAGGTTGCCACGTTCCCTCGTGATACCTTCAAATATGGCTGCAGGGGGAAAGAATTAGAGGCATCACAAGAGGCCCCTTTGAAACCTTCCAACCTGGTATGAAATCACCGCGTGCGAGCACTTTGATCAGCGGACGGCCGGGCGGCGGCCCCCGCGGTCGGCCATCTCTCCACATTACCGTTGGGAGCCTCATTCCTGCCGGCGCTGCACACACGCACCCCACCACCTGACCGCTGTTTGATTTGCTCACTGAACTGATCTTCCAACAAATAAGCTTTGTGCTTTTGCCGTGAATTACCCCCCCCACACCACCACCTCCACCCCTCCAACCCATCTCTATCTCACCGTCACACATGCCTCGCAGCATCGCCCCCCCCCCTCTTCGCATGCACCCGGCTGCCCTGTACATCCAGAGATAAACAGTAGGTACTGCAACATCACACAATCATAATTCCTGCAATTAACCTGTTCACCCTCCGTGGGCTTTGGGTCCCGCGAGTTCCCTTCCTCTGCCTCTTCACTCACAGAAAGTCTTTGTCTTTCAGGCTGGAGTCCAAATGTAAACAATGCAAAAGTCCGAACCGACGGCGTGCACCAGCTGACAACCCCCTAATGACCAATGATGTGTGCTTTGATTTCAGATCGGGTGTGGACAGGTGCCAGGAGCAGCAGCAGCAGCAGCAGCAGCAGAGGCTGAGCTGCATCACTGAGGATGTGGACACATCTTGGCACGGCGCTCTGCACACGGCGAGAGATCCTGGGGTTTAATGAAAACCTGTGACAAGAGGTGAATCTGTGAGTTATGAGCACATCAATAAGCATCTGCTGTATCTTTGCATTGAATTAAGGTGCTTGAAAGAGCACAGTCACCGTGCTGAGCCTGACAGACAGGTGGGGAAATGCAGCTATTTTCCTGCTGGACTGTCTGCCACATGATATCTGTGCGTGTTGATTTGAAAATTGAATCAAATAGAAGAAAGTTAAAAAAATTAGAGACCAAACAAATATGTTTTTAAAGGAATAGTTCAAAATTTTGACAAATTGGCCCATTGCCATAATCCCTATAGTCATAGCAGTAGGTTTGTTACCTTTAATTGTCGGTGCAAGCTATTTTTAGAACGGCAGAGCAGAGCCGCGAGCTGCGCAGAGATACTCCGTCTGGTAACGTTGTGTTATTATCTCATAGCGTAGTGAATGTACAGGTCACAACTTGTCCACCAGAGCGTTTTGGAGTTGTTGGATTGTGTATTTGATGAGTTCGATGAGGAAAACCAAGAAATCCCATGAGCCTCCGTAGCGTAGCTCTGAGCAGCTCAGAGCTGTGCATCTTGCACTGACAATTAAAGGTAACGAACCTACTGCTATGACTATAGAATTAATGGCAATGGGCCAATTTGCCAAAATGTTGAACTATCCCTTTAAGTGTTAATAATTGCATTCCGGTTTCAACATCCCACTTGTCTTTTCCACTGTTGCAGAATGTGCAACCGGCCTCGATGTGTGAGTCGATATGTGTCCTGAAGTGAAACATGACTGATAATATCGTCCTGTATGTAATAACCAGACTTCACCTTGCAAAATGGGTTAATCTATCATCTCTCCTCCGCGCAAAACCAGGCGAAACCTTCTTCCAGACGGTTCTGTGCAAGCTGTTCCCTTCAATATGAATTGAGTTATGTTCCAATCAAACAAATCACGGCTCGTTCAAAACAACCCCTTGCTCCAAACAGGGCCGTGAGTAATGGATTGAAAAAGTCTGGATTTGATTACCCCTGCCGCCCAGGGTTGACTAAGATCCATTTGAGAGGCAGTGCGCTGGAATTCCAATATGGACACCCTCCAGCTATTGACCCTGTCTTTAAGTGGGCGCTGTGCTTTTAGTGTACTTACACTGGTTGTTCCACATCTTCTTCCTCCTGGCAGTTTTGCAATACTTTTTGATGGCAGACACTGGCTCCCTTTCCCCCACTCTGCATTATTGATGCATCAGAGAATGTGGATAGCCTACTTTTTTTTTTTCCTTCTTTTTTTTTTGTCATAACCCACTCAGGGCACAGACGCAAGGAGATAGGGGTTGATGTTGGTGGGATGTTTTAACTCTTTCGATGTTGTTCCATCACTCTCGTAGGAAGAAAGAGAGAGATGTATTGGGTCGTAAACAAGGTC
The DNA here is from genome assembly GCA_030347415.2 of Decapterus maruadsi. Taxonomy (NCBI): domain Eukaryota; kingdom Metazoa; phylum Chordata; class Actinopteri; order Carangiformes; family Carangidae; genus Decapterus; species Decapterus maruadsi. The sequence continues at coordinate 28,250,059 of CM064899.1, forward strand.
CAGTCCTAAGGAGGAGGGGGTGGGGGTGGGGGTAGACACTTGGCAGTTGATGTTGAGATCATAGATCAAAAATCTGTCATCTGAGGTGCGGCGGCGCAGCGGTTAGCGCTGTCGCCTCTCAGCAAGACGCCGGTTCTGGGTTTGAACCTGCAGACTGCTGGTTGTGCAGTTTGCATGTTCTCCTTGTACCTGCATCGGTTTCCTCTGCAGCTTCTTCCCACAACACAAAGACATGCAGCCAGGTTATTGGATAAAAGCATAAATGGTTGTTTGTAGCCCGTCCTCGTCCTACAACAGCTAAAGCGCTGTGGCTATGTGATGAATGAATGTTGAATGGATTTAAAGGAGTCGAGTGCCACCCGAGTAGCATGAAACTGATAGAGCAGCATAAAGAAGAGAAGATGCTGTGTCATGACTCTGTGCACAACCTCTACTAAAAAAATACCTCATGTACAGCCATCATGCTGTAAAAATGTGTTTGGTCCCTGCACCATGTCACTGATGGTGCTTTTTTTCTTTTTTTTTAGGATGTGAAACCTCTTGATGATTGTGATTATTATCTCCAAAGCGGAAACATTCCTGTTCAGTGAGTGCATGGTGTAAAAAGAACAAGAAAAAACACATGTCTAAGCCAAAGAGAGAGAAAATCAGAGTAAATATGAAACTAGAGAGAAAGAAGAAAAGCAGACTCTAGAATGAAGAGAGAGAGGGAGAGGAGGGAGAGAGAGAGTGAGAGGAGCAGGCTCTCAGTTTGGTCCATAGATGGCAGTAGTCTAACAGAAACAGAGTGGACACTCGCTGACTGGGCTCAATGTGGAGCTGCGCAGATAAAACTGTGATGGGTAAGAAACATTTTTCCTCTCATAAATATGATTTACTGTCCAAATGCATCATGTATCAATATTCGACCAGGGTTGAATATTCAGCTTTAAAGGTTTTCCAAAGGGAATGATGAGAATTTTTCTTTCTTTCGCTTCTCTTTTTAAACCGGCTACAGTTTTATTTCTACAGAGATTTCACCAAATGATGTCACAAACTTGAGGCTTGAGCTCATTACTCTGTCAGCTTCCTGTAGGTAAGGTGTCTGCTTTTTTTTTTTTTTTTTTGGCAGGTGGAGGAGGGGGTGGGTGGGGGGTGAGGTGCCATGGAAAATTGTCAAATTGTCATGCATTATCTTGTTCACATCAAAGTGCTCAGTGTTGAGTGAGAAAAGAAAAAAAAAGTTCTTATTAGCTGAGTTGTGATGTTGCTCCAAGGCTCAAACGTTGCATCATTTTCAAAAAATGTGTCTTTAATGTATTTATTATTAATGTTTTTCTTTGGGCGGAAACAGTTAACACCACAATAAGCCGTGTGAGTGAGTGTGAGTGTTGAGGGGGGCTGGGTTTAAACACGCAGTGTGCCGGTGGCAGCGTAGCCTACACACACACACATGCACACACACACTCACTCACACTACTGTACATTGATGGAGCCGCTAATCTGAGGCAGAGCTGTGTGAGGAAGCCACGCCGCGGGTCTGAGCCTGAGACGCTGCGTAAAAAAAAAAAAAGGAAGAAGCCTCACACCACCGCTCCTCCGCCGCTGCCGTTGCCCGGACGATGGTGTCAGAGCCCGGCCACTGCTGCTCCGTGAAGCCGCTGTACAGAACCAGGCAGCCCCGGTGAGGACGCCGCTGAATCCCGAAACTGAAGGAATGTGTGGTGCTCGTTGACACGGTCCGGTAAAGTAACCGTCAGTCAGGTCACTCCATGCGGTGACGGCGCTGACGCCAAGTTTTTACGCACTGAATTTGCAAATTGCAAATTACTCTCGGTGTTGAAGGTTTTTTTTTTTTTTTTTTTTACTTGAATGAATGACGCCGACACCACCACCGCTGAACAGGTCTCGTGAGCAGATACATCCACGGATTTGGGAGAAGAAGTAGTGAACGTGAGATTATACCGGAGCATCCGCCGGTAACCGGAGACTTTATCCTGACAGAGCGTTTGGACACATTTCTTATACCTTTTTTTTCCTTTTTCTTTTTTTTGGGACTGTGGATGTGAGTCTCGCGCATCAGTTAAACCCCAGAAGACAGTGAAGCAGCCGCGCGCTGGAGGGAACAGGATAACCAACCAGGAGATCCAGTTCTTTTTTTTTTTCCTTTTCCTAAATGATGAGGTGAGTCCACGATTTAACATGCACGCTCGTTTCGGCTAAATCTGCTTCAGTGGGTGTGAATGTTTCTTTAAATCCCTACATCACTGTCATATGCGCCACGGACACCAAAAAGGAACAGAAAAAGCAAAAGAAAAAAAAGCAGCAGCAGGCACACTGTTTAGGAGGAGAGGGCTAATTTCCCGACACTGCGGAGAGACAACTGAAGAGAGACATTTTTCATTTTAGGCTGCAGGCTGTGATGAGGTAGCAGGCAGCCCGGCAGCCTGGTAGCCTACTCCAGTCACTGCTCAAGTGCAACCATGAGGTATTATTATAGAGGTTTTTTACGTTTGTGCATGTGGGAGATCTTTGCAATGTGAGGGCTGAGCTTTGAATCCTTCATATTTCTACCTATCCTCATTCATCACATTCATTATTTGGCTTCCTCCTCCTCCTCCTCCTCCTACCTACACCATCATTATTGAGTTACAGTCTGCTCCTCAGAAATGATCCTTCTAGGCAGCATCGTCCCGGCTGATGGGATGGGATGCTCCTGGCTTGTGTTAGTGTGATCTACTCCTCCAGTATTTAATGAAGTTACTGGAGGTATTTTTAGAGTCTTGATGTGCTAATACTTGTGATGCTGATGCTGCTGCTGCATGGACTGTCTAATGATGCCGGTTTGTTGACCTTGATGATTATGAGCTCAGGACAGTACACAGTATTTAAGGAACTACACGCTCCACATGAACCGAGTTTAAGACGTGGTAACTACCACTGGCCGGCCGGCTGCCGGTCGCAGGCTTTCACAGACCTTAGACCTGTTTGTCACTGCAACAAGTGAACCTTCAGCCTGCAGACAGAGCTGATGATCAGCCGTCTCACTTCTTTTTTGTTTCTTAAAAACGGAGACAGTGAATCACTTTCACAAGGTCACTGATCTAGTTACAGCCTCTTCTTGTGGTCTGTTCAGTCAGACTTGCTCTCCTTAAGCGGTGAAACAAAAACAAAGAAAAAACTAATAATAGAAATAACAAAAAGGCAAATAAGCCAGTCAGAAAGAAAACCTTTTAAATTGTTTCTAACTAGCATTAATTTAGGATCCCATGGTCAATCCTAGACCTCATCTGTCCAGTTCAGCAGATGCACCAACAAATCTTCATTCTCTTGTCAGGCTGCCAGCGGGTCCGGCAAGCACCCGTGACAATGACTCTAAAGAAAATAAATGTTGTCTTAAGTAGAAAATTGCCTCACATTTGCATGAAAATAACTTACATCTGCCACGGCGGATGGGTAGCATATTAATCCCACCGCTAGTGCAATCAAAACCCGCTCCTTCTTGGTTGAAATCATTGTTGTTGTTGGAGGTTTTTTCTTTCTGTGCGTGTGAAGCGTGACCCACTCATCATTATTCTAATATTCATCTCAAAGTGAAACAGTAGTTTGACCCCAGAGCTCAGCCACCAGGGTGGAAATAGCAGCCTTTTGGAATGAACAAACCAGAGCACAGCATTGGTTTGATTATTACATGCTGATTATGTTCACCTAATTAACTCCAATTCAATGGAAGAAAAAAAAAAAACACCCTCACAAATAGTATGCTGTTACCACTGAGCCATCAGTCAGTCTGACCAGCAGCTGTTTAGCTCCACTTGTGTTGGTTCTGCTTTGGCTCAAATGTGTTCTTTTTTCTTTTTTTTACCGTCTATGAATGAACCCACATTAACCTTATAGGACTAAAGTTTAGTGCTGCTAACTCGTCTCTTTGAAGACGGGGTCGTACGAGAGGATCGCAGTTAAAAATATCTCCAAAGCCGTTGTTGATCGTCTCAATTAATTCTAAAAGCAGCAGAATCACCGCCGGTTTGTTCTCTGTCTTCTTTTTTTTTTTAAATAATGGAGGATATGAGCAAAGATGTTAAGAATTCTGCTCAATGAATCACTTTCAAGTGATGCCTTTGAAGGCAACGCTTGTCCGAGAGAGAGCTCTTTTCGAGCACCACAACATCACACGTCGGTCCAATCAATAAGGTTAACCTCGCCGAGCTGGAGAGAAATTGCCTCGACTGGACAAACTTGGATCGAGCTTTTGGTGGAGTAACGGTCATGTTCTCTGCTGCTGCCGCTCCACTTCACCTCTCTGTAGGGGACTGGGAGATTTTTGATTGGATTTACGGCGAGGGGGTCAGCAAGGTAGTCGGTACTTAGCCGATCTGCATGGGTCTGTTTACCACTGCTGCTGTTTTTACCCCCAGGAGGGGACAAAAAAACCCATACATGTCTTGTGTTGTTTTAATGAAGCCGTTTCCACCTCTGTCCTGAAAGTGAGTCGGGGAAACTGTTCACTGTTCACCGCAAACGTCTCATCTTGACTTTGGGGAACAGATAGAATCAGCATCTGTCAGTGTTGGCGACAAACTCTGCTGACGGGTGCACACGGCTCGAGAGCGTCCTCTGTCGATGCAGCCCAAACAAAAAGCAGGAGCTAATTGTTGGACCACAACTAGACTGTACAACCTCTCATTCATTCATTCATTCATTCATTCATTCATTCATTCATTCATCAAATCCCTTGCAGTTTTGCCGTCCAGTAACTATGTTGACATCGTTAACTAATCTGTTTTAACTGCATGATTTGCTGCTGAATGAGTCGCTGCTGCTTTCCTTTAATGTGTGCTGTGTCACCACAGCATTCACACAGCACACTGCTTGCTTGCTCCTCTCTGGACACCCCCCCCCCCCCCCCCCACCCCCCCCTCTCCTCCCCTCCTTCTCCTCCCCCTTAAGGCAGCCAGTCTCACCACAGTTTAGCTTGAGAGATTTTGACAAGTCGCTACGCATGCAGGCAGAATCCTTGACCTATTTCTTAATGAGTGAATACTGCAAATGCGCTCGGCGGCTGTGTATTCTTCAACAACACCCCCCCCCCCCCCCATCTTACAGCCAACCCCCCTCATCCCAACTGTCTTTTGCCTGCACACACATGCAGATAATGGCGCTTTTGTGGCTGGACCGGCTCATTCTCCCACAGATACAGGTCGGTCTTCCTGCTGTCTGTCGGCTTCCAGTGTGCAAATAGTGAGTGTTTGTTTTGATGCATTCGGGCTCCCGTCTTCCCCCTCACTGTGGGCTGCGTATCTGAACCTCTCGACTGTCCAGCTGTCACAACAGAGATCTCAATCTCCCTTGACCCCCTGCGCACACGCTTTCGCTCCTTCGCTCCTTGTTATGTGCATGTTTACCCCAGGAATCCTGCGTTTTCATGGCAAAGTGCATACGTGTGAGGATTGACACGTGTCGGGGGGAGAGAGATCTGGATCTGCGGTGACATTGATCAAGTGGAGTGCAGCCAGAGAGAACATTGAGTCTGAGGAGAAGATCTGGCAGGAGAACACGACGCCTCTTTCTCTTAATCCACAAAGCAGGCGGACAACGCTTCTATCTTCCCCTTGTCTGGACTATTCCTTGTCCCTGATTCTTGATGGTCAATGATCATCCTAACAAACTTTCACCTGGTGTCAGATGGCACAAAACTTTAAAGCGGTAACTCTGATACGCAGATACCAGGGGGAAGGTAGAGTATCGGCCCTGAAATTGGGAAGTGATATTGGAGAGCTTCCACAGTGTTACAACATAATATCAGCGGAGCTCGTGTTCGAAAGCAGAGCAAATTGATTTCCAGACTCACTCCATTACGTAGATGATGAAGTGATAGATCTCATTTCTGTGAGAAATAGATAGATTTTCATTTACATCGCCGTCCTGAAGTCCTCACAAACACTGAGTCTGAATCAGAAATATATCGAGTCGGGATATTTATCTCCGTCCTCCTGCTGTGTGCCAGAAAGTAAACTCTACAGTTGGATACCTGCTTCTGAAGATACTCGCTTGACATTAACATATAGAGGCAGATGCGTGTGTTTGTTAAGATGCTCTTTGGTAATTCCCACACAATAGCAGATGTTAGGAAACACCACGGGGCTGCGTTTAATGGTCCAGTCATGCTGCCGCAGCCGTTTTCATCATCTTGAGTAGTTGTGCGTGTTGCCTTCAGTGACTTATTGAATCGTTGAAACCGTTTTAAATTGATGACTACAGGCCACTACATTGTTAAGTAGCAGCTTGCCCAGTATGAGCAACACATAGCACAGAATGCAAAAATCAATGCCACTCCTTTGCATTTCATTTTTCACGGCACACGGTGAGACTTTTTCCTTTTTTTAAAAACCATATTACTGTGAGTACTTGAAAGGAATATTTAAAAAAAACATCACCTTTTTATGCTGTGATGTGTTCCTGTACTAGTTGGATTTACCCCCCAGCCCCCCAAACAAGATGCAGGCTCCCGCCAACCAGCCTCATCAATGGGACAGAGGACGGTTACCAGTCGTCCTTCTGCCAGCCGCAGCCGTGGCCAGTTCGGATCCTGCGCTCTCCATTGATGGCAGCAAGTTAGCAATGAACCCCAGTGTGCTCTCCACTGTCCCAGCGGCCTGCCAGCTTGCTGAGACAAAGCCTTTTGTAGGACCACTAAATCCAACAGATGGAGAAATGGACAGTAAATGAAAGTAGAGAGAAAAGGGGGAATAAAGGAATTTAGTGGAGCATGTTTGTGGGAAAGGCATTTAGGCAACTCCTCTGGGAAGCCTAACACCCTCACAATGCAGCGTTGGCACAACTTAAACGTCCTCTCTCTCGCCGACGTGCTGCAGGACCGGCTTTGGGAGGCGGTCCGCGCACGAGGTCTCTGGGTCTCTCCAGGGCCGGGGGGGGGGGCTTTTTATTAAGATGTTAATGGAACTGCCTTCATGACACATTTTCCATGGGACAGGATCTCCCTCTCGCCTCGCCTGCCTCTTTTCTTTTAGCTCCTCAATCCTCCCGCCACACTCATCAGTCTCTTTCCCTCACACAACAGTCTGTTTAGGCATTCAGCCCCATCTCCGCAATCCCCCCCCCCAACCCCCACCCCCACCACCACCCCTGCCTGAACGCTCTCTCACTCTTTATCTGATCTCCGCTGTCAGAAGCCGTCCTATATTTTGCCACGTGTAACAAAATTACGCGATGCCAGAGATAAGGGGGCAGCGAGGGGCCTGTGGAATAACAAGTCTGGCTGTTTGTTTGTCACTGATCTTCACACTGGTTGGAAGTCAGACTGTCACCTCAGCAGGCCGTGAGGGCCGCTGTTTATGAAGTTGTTTTTTTTTTGTATTTTTCCACCAAATGCGGTCAGATGGTCGGTTGTTTCCACGACGCTACCTGAAACATCACTGTCAGGTTTAAGCATCGAATTTTGAATAACTACCAAGTCTATGATTGATTAGAAAAATGTGGACTGAATTATATTTAGCAGTTTGTCTTTCTGACCTATTTGGACCGTTTTATGGCATATTTTATGATCAACTTTGACAGTTTAATGGCAGATACTGCACTTTTGCCTTGGTATTGGTGCAGAATAGATACTGCACTTTGGCTTGGTATTAGCTACAGATACAGCACTTTGCCTTGATTTTACTCCAAGGGAATTCTATATTACAGTTACTCTTTGCAGATACTACACTTTGCGATGGTTTCACTGTGCTTTTTTGGATGGACAGCAAAATAAAATGCTCAATAACTCTGGAAATTTTAGCAGTACCAATATCAAACTACTACCTACCAGACTATCTACTGTCTACCAGATTGAAGAGAATATGCCACACTTTTGACTTAATTAGTCAAAAAAAAATGAAAAAATGCAGATATTGCACTTTGCCTTTGCAGGGCAGTGCTGTTTATGAGTTTTTTCGTTGTTCTTTTTTGGTATTTTTCCACCAAACGCAGTCAGATGGTCGGTTGTTTCCACGACGCTACCTGCATCACCCCCCCCTCGCTCACCACAGCCCTGAAACATCTCCCCAGTTCAGCCCAGCTCAGCCCGAGAGGCTTATCAAAGCAACAACAACAAAAAAGAGGGAGAAAACCCTCCAGCTTTACATACAAATGCCTTGACTTGAGTTCATTTTCATGAAAGGCACTGAATGCATTGTCTCTACCATTTTCTCTTTTCACATCCACTTGAATATAAGTCAGTTTAGCCCCGGCACCATCAATAATCAATTAGCTGGTGTCATGGGAGGATGTGTCTTTTTTGTTTGGTGGAAACTTGACAATAAGTGAGCAACAAAAAGGAGCGGGAGAGAGAGAGAGAGAGGGAGGGAGGCTGGAGTGGGAGGAGGCTTGTGTAAGACGCCATGGGGCAGCTGTCAGGAACAGATGACTGTGTGTATGTGTGTGTGTGAGACGGAGAGTGTGTATAATTTGTGCTTGGCTGCATGTGTGTGTGTCCATTTTAATTTATTTTTCTTTGATTGCATGGCACATGTGTCTCTCTCATGTGTGTGCACCAGAGTAGGCAGTCAGTCAGTCAGACAATGCCGTGCGCTGCCCACACTGCCCCCTGGTGATCGGGATGCCTCTGCCTGCCATTGTCGCCATGGTTACCGCAGGAGGAAGGGGTGCAGACATCGCTTGTCTAGTCTGCTCATGTGCCATAGGGGAGCCTGGCCAACAGCAGCTCTGTCCCTCCACTACACACAGACACACACTGGAGCGCGATTACAACCGGCACCACTTTAAACTCACAAACACTTCTTGTCGTATCTGCATGAACTCAGGCCCGTGTTGCATTATCTTCCCATGAGAACTCCCCACTCGGTGACATGTATCTACCTGCAGCCATGCTTCCTGCATTGTTACTATTTTGCAGCGAGCCGTGGCGTTATCAGGGCGGACGGCTCGTCTCAGCGTGTGAGGCAGAAGACTCATCCTCGGCCTTCAGCCGAGAAGGGAAGACAAGGAAAGAGAAGCAAAGCAAAGGGGGAAATAAGACGTTCCAAAGTCATTCCTGAGTGAGATAGCAAACAGAAAGCTCTGTCTGGAAAAGTCTCTCCCCCCTCCCTCTTCCTCGTCTATCGCTTTCCCTCCTACACACAAAAACACGCACACACTCAACCTCTTGATAAACTTTTTCCACTGTTGTAGACCAAAGTAAATTGTGCAAAATTGATGATGAAAGACCCTGAAACTCCCACATCTTCAAAACAGAATGTGGGCCACCGTCTTATTTCCCTGCAACATTGATAGAAGAAGCATAAAGCCAAACAACGGCTCAGAATGAGTCGGCTCAGTTTCATGTTTTCTAACGTGCACGGTCTCGGTCAGTTGTGAGTCGCCACCAGGAAGGAAGGATCTTCAGTGCATCATAATGGAGAAAAAAAAGAAAAAGAAAGTCTTAACGCTGCTGCCGCCAGTCCCGCAACTCCAGACTCTTTACTTTGGCCCAAGGTGATTTATAGTGTCCAGGCCAAGGGAAATGAATTCTCTCCCCTGGGATAACAGTTATGTTTATGCATGAATACATGACTCTGATCCACACGCTGAAGCCAGTGGGAGAAAAAGGATGAAAGGTACTTAAAAAAAAAAAAAAAGGGAGGCAGCTTGTTATAGAGCCCACACACAAGTCTGTGCCCAGGATGTCTGCTGGCTTTCCTGGCAACACTCAGGGCAAAACCGTTAATAACACTTTATGAACGTGCTGTAATTGCTTTTTTGCTGCAGATTTTGACCTCGGCTCGACCTTTAAGATTATAGCTCAGTGCACCACAAGCGCAGGGCTTTGTGGAATGTCTCGGATACTGAGAAACAATGAATCTTGTTTTTTTTTTTCTTCCCCCCACCGGACTCGATGCTTTTTTTTTAGCTTGTCTTATCAAATGATATCAACAAGAAATGGCCATTGTGAATCAGGCTGTACAAACTAAACGGAGCTGCAGCGACTGCGTGCCCGTCGACTGACTGCTGTTTGTTCCTGCCAGCCAAACCTTATCAAGATGAATCTCTCATAGGGGAAGTTAGATGTTGTTTTCATTACTCTTACTTCCTATCCCCCCCCCTCCTCCTCACTATCAAAGGGAAACACTGCATGTACTACGACGGGAGCTCGGCCCCAGACAGACACATTATCCTGCTTCCGTCATAACCAATGAAACACGACGGCAACATCTTCATGTAACCTGCCCGGGATGCAAAGAAGATGCAAAAAAACCTGCAAAATCAGAAACCAGACATGAGCTGTAATGCGTCGTCCTTCCTGTAATGTTTGTTCGTATCTCGGGCTGTAATTGTGAGTGTGACAGCCGAGCCTTTTCCACAGCAGAGGGACTTGAAGGAATCCCTGTGTTGTCCATGAAGATGCTGATTAGTTTTGACTGCTCTGTTGCATTTGCCTGCCTGACGGAGGCAGAGGTAGAAGAAGGGAGAGTGCAAAGAAAGAGAGAGATAGATAGAGAGAGGAAGGCAGAGCGTCGGGCAGGTTTGTACTTGAAAGTGATGATTGAGCATCCTTTCTTGTCTTAATCTGCAACAGTTAGGGATTTACAGCACAGACGCTAATGGTGTCAACCAGCTGATCCAGGCAGAAGCTGCTGCAGCTCAAAGGATATTTGACTCGTCACACGGCCGCTGCTGCTGCTGCTGCAACCTTCTTCGGAAAAAAAAAAGGGAGAAAAGTTGGAATTTTTTTATTTTCCCGCCATGTTGCAAACGTCGTGAACTTGTAGCTTGTAGGTACGATGTTTACCGTTAAGCACTTTGCAACAAGCCTCATTGCCTTTGCTGCTGCGAGCCCTCCCCCACATTTCACAGTGAGCATGTTCAACCTGACAAGAGGTGAATAGGTGAGGTGAATTTGCATTTTATTACAAAGCGTGCACAATGTTTCAGGCATTTATTCTTTTCTGAACATCATGCGGAATATAAACAATTTGCTTTTCTCCGGGTTTCAAGGTCCTAAACGAATGTTTTTTTTATTTATTTTTCAATAGAGGGTCTGATTAACGCGGCTCTACAATCTCTCCCCTCTTTCTTTTCGCCACCTCTCCTTCCTTCTCTTGTGGAGGGAGGGCGGAGGAGTGCGAGGCGGTGAGAGAAAGTGAGTGAGCGGGTGGAAGGATGCCAGAGGGGACTGGCATGTGGCTCAGATGCTGGGAAATGTCAGCACATTTTTGCATTCACCTGCTTTTTTGGCGCCTCAGCCTGGATTCTGCTGAGCATCCTCCGACAAAACAACTAAACAAAAAGGAAATAGAGTTTTAAAGGAGAGGAGGAGGTGGGGGAAGAGGGAGGGGGGCTGCTGGCTGGGCAACGTGTCACTGCTGTGAATGGGTCCAGACTTATACTGCTGCTACTCATCTGAGGACGCACACACATGTACACACACATCCCCTCGCTGCAGTGTAAACCCTTCATGGATTCCTTGTGTGCAGACATTGACAAGGCTGATAAAGGACACCTTGTCTTTGTTTACTTTGCCAAGGCTACAGTATTCATGGGTTGTGTTGTTCAAAGCATTAGTAGCTTCAATGGCTTCGGGTCTGAAAAGCTGAACATGTAGTGTGTCTGTCTGCCTGCCTGCCTGTCTGTCTGGAAACATGTACAGTCGTTTTTCTATGTCAAGGTAAACAACCCCTCCTCTCTTTGCAGACTCTGCTTTGATGCAAAGAAATAGAGAGTCTAACTCTCACAGATTGATTTTTTACTGCAGGAGTATTTTAGCTCAATTCCCTAATAACAGCACCAGAGTTTCAAAAAGTAACTGCTTTCTAATGGAGCATTTAGCGCTTCCCTTTTTTTTTTTTTTTTTACACTACTTTGATATAAATATTAATAGGACGACTTGTAAAAATAAAATATAAAAAAATCCCACTTTTACTCAGTGAAGGAGAGGAAGTAGCAGCTGGTGAAGATGCTGCTGATAATTCACCTCAAGGCCGGCTCATACCTTGACCTTGACTCACCAGAGGTCACTTTCCCTTGTAGCTGTGCTGTAACAGTGCACTTAGATCTGACCGAGCACAAGAAACAGGGAGGCGTGTGCGTGTATGTGTGTGTGTGGGATTTTTTAACTCGTGACACTGAGTCAGACAGGAAGAGAAGAGGAAGCTGGGAAGGGAGGGACGGAATAGGAAGGCAGGGATGTTTTCGCAGAGGTCAAGGGCAAACAGTGTACCAGGCAGAGGTGCAGCTGAGTGGCACCACTGGCAAAGCTAAAGAAAACAAGACGCCAGAGGGCTTGGGAACAGATGAGTGTCCCTCACAGGATGTGCAGCAGCAGCAGCAGCAGCAGCAGTAGGACAGGCTCTGAGGCTTTAACCCTCCTGTTGTCCTCCTGGGTCAAGGAAGGAAGGACGAAGGGAAAGAAGGAAGGGGAAAATGAAGGAAAGATAGGTGAGAGGGAACAGATTAGGTCAAGGAAGGATGCAGAAGGATAGACGTTGAGAAAGAAGGAAGATAGAAAGGAAAGAAAGAAAGATGGGTGGGTAGTGTGTCCGCAGCTTTGTAGGTTTCATTCTCCAGACTAACGGGAAAACTCTCCCATTGACTCTGAGTCTGTCCCCGTCAGACTGAACCAGCAGCGAACCAACCACCAAGTGTCCTAATTAGCCCACTTCAGCATGTTAGTTTGCCCCAGCTGCTCCTATTTATGTTACTGATGAAATGCTGAATGGGGCAGTTTTTTTTTCTCCCCTCCTCCCCCCTGCTCCTTCGTTACATTTTCTCGAGGGCAGCAAATAGTCAATTTTTATCGTTTTTCTCTTTCCTGTTATTGCAGTTTTCTTTCTTTTTTTCTGCTGGAGTATGATTATATGTTTTCCCTGCTGCTGATGCAGTTTATGGCGAGGAGCAGCAGCAGCAGCAGGGACTGTTTTGTTTGGCTAAACAGGGGTCGACTGCCAAACCCCCCCACCCCCCCATTCCCCGCTACCTCCCCCCGTCTGTTGCCCCTCGCTCTCCCACAAACTGAGAAACGACAGAATGTGGAGGATAGGAGGAAATACTTCAGGCCTTGCCCGCCGCCGTGTTTATGCTGAGTCTAATGCGGGCATCAGTTTCATCATATCCTCTGCCACGGCGTACTTAACCATGGAGAGGTTTCAGTTACATCTCTCAATTGGATGGAGAGGGACTGGCTCGCCCGCCGAAGCCTCATTTTACTGCTTCACTAAACCCGCGGCCCGGTATGATGATCGCTTTTAAAGCAGCTGAGCCACGGCCTCCTCCTCCTCCTCCTCCTCATCATCATCATCATCTATGTGTGCGGTCTCAGGAAAGAGTTAATGTGAGGTGAAAACTTCCACACAGAGCAATTCACATCAGCTGGGTTTGGCATCGGGACGTACCGACCGAGCTTTGGCTGATTTATGTTCAGTTATTGCTCCGTCTCTTCATGTTCTTTATTGCTCTTGTTTTCTCTCCTCTTGATATTGCTCTCTTTCCCTCTTTATTGCTCTTTTCTTTCACCCCCTTTTCTCTGTCTTGTTTTTGTCTCTGTGCGCTGTGGGATGTGCTCCCAGGCTGCATCACTTCCTTAACAATGAAACAGATGCTAATTTTAATCATCTTTACCAGCAGAGAGATTAGTCTTTGATCAAACTTAATGCTCAGAAAGCAACTGCTGCATTCAGCTTCAGAGGGAGGGAGAGGGAGAATGAGAGAGGCAGGCTTGTGCTTGTAAATGTGATCTGGCGACTAAGGCAGTGGATAGAGGATACTCCACTGGAGAGCTGTTACACTTAAGCCCCTTCTTTTATACATGTATTTCTCTTCGCCCCAACATTTTTACATGATGTGCAGTCAAAGCGTTGGAAGAATTACAGTCCAGAGCTGGATTCAGACAGTTCCTCCTCTGTTTTTCTCCTCCCCCTCTCCTCTCCTCTCCTCTCCTCTCTTCTCCCAAGACCTACTTATATGCATGCAAGTGTGTGTGTGATTACATCAGTGACATGCTTTTCCAAAGATCCAAGCCTCTCCGCCGGGCGACTCTATCAAGATGTAGCGCCAGAACAATTCTGACGGACAGTTGTACGAGGCTCAGTGGCCACATATAAAGAGACGCTCTCCAGTGTCTGTCTGAAGAATATGGATGGCCTGACTATCTGTGTAATATCTACAGCTGAGCGAGGAGGAGGAGGGGGGTGGGAGGGGGAGGTGGGCGGACTCTGGAGCCTGTGGCCTGTGAAAATGAGTGTGAAGCAGTTATTCCCAGGTTCACTGGCGTAGTGGACGGGCGGCAGTAGCTCTTCATACGGCTCTGACAGACTCCGAGCGGCTCTGACAGCCACGGATTGTGTATCGTGTAAGCGAAGCAGCCTTACCTGTGTGTGTGTGTGTGTGTGTGTGTGTTTTAGTGTGTGTGTGTGCCTCAGCAGCAGCTGCCTCAGTCACCTCCATCTCATTTCAGGCTGCTTGACTTTCCATGGATCACCAAGAAGGGCAGAGCCTGAGCCCGAGTGACTGCAGGTGTAATGACTGCAGGAAAGGAGAGATGGGTACAAGGTGGAGGAGGAGGAGGAGGAGGGAAAAAAGCAGAAAAAAAGCAGACTTGGCAAGTAATAGACTGTGGTGTCCAAGGTTTCTCTGTATTTCCTGACTGTTTAAGGCCACAGTATAGAGTATAATCCCCCACAAGTCCATGGGGCATCGTCTCTCCTCCCTCCTGTTCCTGTGACTTTGAACCTAATGAGTATTAGACCTCGTCCCTCCTCCTCCTCCTCCTCCTCCTCTTCCTCTGCTGCACAGTGATGTTCACACTAACGCTTAATCTAATTTAGTTTATTTATTTATTTGATAGAACAATGCAATGCAGTTTAACATAGTAAGTCCACTTGTTACAAACAAGTCAATGTGACTGATGTTCTGCAGACAGAGATTATGCTAATGCTGGTTTACGACTCCCGTCCCTAGTTAGGCTTTTAGTAAAAGAGAGAAAGTAAGAAAAAAGACATCAAGATTACATACCATTACAATAAAATGCACATCAATACATCTAAAATCATTCCAAGTCATGACTCATTAAAAATGCACAGGCTACAGCTCTAATTTTGATTAAAAATCCTTATGTCTTGGGTTAGTTTTATTTCGGTCGGTAGCTGCCTCCACCTCCAGCACAATACTCAACCTTCACCACTGTGGTGAATAACACCGTTCACTTTGCCCATGTACTATTTTTCATTTTACTCCTTCTAGGTCACCATGACAATTCAACCCCCACCCCCGCCCCCCCCTCAGCGCTCCCCCATTTCGCCATGAGCAGGTGCGGTGCAGTTGTTGCCACATGTGTAATAAATGTGCTCCACAGTAGTTTGTACATGTCTAGACTCCAGGGGACGTGTTTCCTTTCTGCTCTGGCTGTTCTTTACATTTTTTGCTGAGTTTCCTAAAAACGGTCTTTCCTCCCTTTTTTTAATGTAGAGAGAAGAACAAAAAAAAAGGAAGTAGGCCGTCTTAAGCATCCTCGCCAAATTCTTTCTTGTGCCGTTTTGTAACTCAGTGCGACATCTACAGCTGTTTGGCAAAGTTTATATTACAGCGTTCCTCAAACTTCACAGTTGTGTTTTGATACAGAAGTGTTTTTTTTTTCTTTCTATGTGTGTGCTGCTCAGCTCTTAGTGCCCTAACTTACAGGAAACCAGCCAGTGCTGATTTTCCACCGTATCCCAGCCAGCACTTGCATCCTGTACGGGGTTCACACGGAACAGGCCGGAAGGCATGCATGTGCGCTTCAGCACTGATCCAGCAAGTCGCTCACTCACTCATTCACTGAGCTCTGTCCTGTCCTGTCCTGGCCCAGACTGGTCCAGCCCCGGTCCGGTCCTGGTCTAGCCCTGATCTGGCCCTGGTCTGGCCTGTCAGCGGCTGCCGCACTCCAGAGGAACGATCAGGTGGATTTTTCATCCACCAAGGAAGCGCAGGGCTGAACTAATGCTTACTGCAGCACTCACTACTGTTTTATAATTCATATTCCTTTGCTAGTCCTCATTGGACTTGCATACAGATGGGAGCGTAAGCTTTTCTCTGCTCTGTGGCAGCAGTTTTATAACTTCGCTGCTCTTAAAAACAATTCCTGGAATTTTTCACATTTCTCACCGAGTCCCTCTCTCTGCTGTTGTAGGAAGTCGGCCAGGTTCGGCATAATTACACCCCGAGCTCCCCCATCGCTCATTAATTGGCCATTGTTCTTTTAAGAGAACTCATAATAAATAATTCACTCGAATGCCTCGCTTCAATCATCAGCAAAGTCTTTCATTGATTTATTTAAAGGAGCGATTTATTAGTTTTCCCTGTTGCTACGTGGCTAATGTTAGCATCCACGGCTGTTTCCTTATCAGTCTGGAGGAAATGTTGTGAGTTTATTTCTTTACTCACCAACAGTTGCCTCCAGTTTTGAAAGAAATGTCAATATTGACTCTTGCCTCTATCATAGTTTATCATCTCCTCAAGTTAGCATGCTAACCAGCTAGCCTCAGGGCAGAACAAACAGTGTTTCATCATAACCTCTTGTCTTGTAAACTCAGCGGCAAAGAAATTGTGTAAATATCTCCTTTGACAGTCTGGATTGGCTCGTACCATTCAGCCACTTGCTACCTGTTAAAACTACTATAAAGTCTGGAGTCTACACTAAGAGAGAGGATTGAACACCTTTGTTGTGTTTTGTGGCGGTCTTCACAGAAAACAGAGCATTGTGCTTGCCAGGCATGTTTCCCCTCTGTGTGAGTAAGCACCCAATTTCCTCCCCACACGCCGTTATTGCCTCTCATCCAAAGGGAGATTGGGCTAAGTAACCATCCGCAGACTTGATTCTGTGGCGTTTTATCACCTCTGATGGAATTAGAGTCGGCCGGGCCGAGGCAGACAGAGACGGCGGCGGCGGCTGAACCGATGGCGACGTGTGCGATAATGCCTCAGTTTATACGTGCTGCCTCGGAGGGAAGGAGGCTGAAAGTATCGGCCTCGGGAGGAGATGAGTGTGTGTGTGTGTGTGTGTGTTTGAGCTCTGGGTGACGGCAGGTTTCCTTCCTTGTAAAAAGTTTACATAACAAACAGTGCAGCCACCACATTGTCTGTAATCCACTGTGTCGACTGATTGTAGGAAATGTCAGGAGTATTTGTCAAGTAATAAAGTGCAATAATTACGCTGTTTGATTATCGTTTTAATTTGTAGCTGTCAGGTTTTGCAGAGTCGTCGTCTGTCGGATCATTAACAGTTTTACTTGAAGCTGTTTGGCAGGAGACATCTGGCTTTGGTCAAAATCCCCTTCTTTCTTTTTCTTTTTTTTTGTACCCATAATCCAGTTTGGTGAGAAGAGACAATGTGAGGACGAAGCACAATGTTTATACTGTTGCACTCGGTGTGGAGGGAAGAGGGGCGGGTCACCAAGGTCGGGCGCTTAAACTCCTCACAAGTTCTTCCACCGCAATAAATCACAGTCATGAGTGTGAGATAAACTACCCCAAGTGTGTGTGTCTGGAGCTACTGCGGTTGACCCTGAGCAGACTTGGTGTGGAGTGTGTGTGTGTGTGTGGAGTCACTAGATCTCGGGGCAGAAAATCGTAGTCGTGGCGACGGCCGAAAAAACATTTCACATCTGCTTGTTTGTTCAGTCTTCGCTGTTTGTCAAAATGTCAGAGAGGGAGCGTGGCGAGCTGTAAACATCATTAACCCAGTGGTGAGCGTCCCAGAGAAGACCGTCCTGTCCTGGATGAGCGCGAGGAATTAAATTGGCCACGTGCACGCTGACACACATACACACACACACACAGATACACACGCGCACACTATCGCTGCAGCTGTAAACATCATCACTCCATCACCTGACAGCTCAGATGAGTAAATGACAAATGTTCCCTGTCGCATCAGTGTAAAGAAAACTGCTGCAAAGTGTAGTTTTTGTTCACGGTGCCGTCAGAACAACACACAGACACACACAGACGCACTGCTGTCCTGATAATTGCATTGACAGGTTATTGATCTTCGCGCTGATAGAACCACAGCTGGCGCAGCAGCAGCAGCAGCAGCAGCAGCGTTCACGGCTGTTATTACATCATCGGCCCTTTTCTCACCCGCTCACTGTTACATCACAGACCTGGTCCGTGGGAATCGCACTGTCTGTCACATACACACACACATGCACACTTGAAACGACATCACATATAACCGCCTCTCTGCGTACCACCCCCTCCCTCCCTCCCTCCCTTTTTTAATCCACGTAGCAGCTCGTGCTGATCATCTATACTGTGTTTGATGGAGGAGCTAGAGAGAGAGAGACAGAGGAGGGGGAGGGGGGGGAGGAATAATAATACTAGAAAAAGCATTTCCAAGAATGGAAATGGTGTGAATGCTGAAAGCAGCTGAACGCTGAAGAAATCATTGAAACAAAGTTGAATTAGCTGAAGAAATGTTGAAAAAGTCTGACGCTAAAGCTGAAACATACTGTATGACTTGAAGGCTGAGAGATGAATGCCTTTATGGGGGGAAATGTTAAAGAGGTAGAATGAAAATGCGAGAATCCTGCATGTTTAAGAGAGCGTCGTCGCCTGCTGCGTCTCCAGTGCTGGGTGTTAGCCAACGCAGCGTAGCCTCATCCTCTCAGCCAGCGGATGATTACACAGCCTATATCATACACTCCTTAGATGAAACAGTAGCAGGAGAAATTGAGGGGATTACTATGACTGACAGGATTCCCATCTTTTTTCTTTTCTCCCCCTCCTCCTCCCTTACCACCCACCCCTCAACAAAAAAAAGAAAGGCTTGCATAACCATTGTGGAATTTGGCTGGTGGCGACTGAGAGAAACAACATGTCTCATTGTCTAATGAAGAGATATACTGGAGAGCAAACCAACAGTGCTCACCTCCCTTTTCTTTTCTTTTTTCGACATGTCTCTGCTTCTCCTCATTTATCCTTCTTTATCTTGGACCCCACTACACACACACACGCACACACACACAAACGACGCACACACCATCCCTCTGGAGTGTGCCAGCCAGCCTTGTGTAAATTTGCTCCAGATAATAGTGGACGCGCGGTGCCAGCTTCTGGAGTTGTGGCTGCCGCTGCGGTTGTAACGGTTTGTTACCCAGCTGGAGTGATGTCTGCGTGGCTCCTTTGTCTCCTTACCTCCTTTCTTCTTCCCTTCCTTCCTTCCTTCCTTCCTTCCTGCTCCCATCCTTCTCACTGCCTTTCACAGGCCATCACTCACAGTTTCTGTCCCCTTATCTCAATCCTTCTCTCTCTGTATTTTATTGCTCGCCTCACCCTTTTCCTTCCCTCCCTCCCCTGTTCCTTCTTCTTCTCCCCTCCTCTCAATCCCTCCCTACAGTAGTTGCCTTGGCCACTGAGCCGTGCCCCCGGCTCCCGCTCTGATCCCGATGAGACAAATGATGAAGCAGGGAGTGAGGGGTGTGCAGAGGGGAGTGGAGGGGTAAATGAATGCTTGGGTGATATGTGGCTACTGAAATGGAAGCCATTTTTAATGTGATCTTCATTCATCTGCCTCCGTGAACCTCACTCTGTGGAACAAGTGCTTAATCTCACACATTTCAGATCGCTTTCAGAGCTGCGTGGCGGCCGCTTAGCTGTGGATTTGCGATGATTATTTGACAGAAGGTTTGGACCATTGGTGCCCTGTTTCTGATTGGCTAACTACACGCCAAAGGTCAGAGTCCAGGCTTTGTTTTAGCAGAGTGCAGCTGCAGGCAGATAACACCTCTGCAGGGAGAGACTGAAGGCAGATACACACACACCGTGTTTGACGCCGGTGTGTGCACGCATGCATGCTCACGTGCACACACAGGGTCATGCTGTGGCTTGCCCTTGTTTGGGTTAATGTCATCTGTATCTTCTTGGCTTGGCCGCCCCCCCTCCCCTTCAACTCTGCAGCACATTAATGACCTGGACTTTATGTTATCTGATTGCGGCGAGGCCGGACGAACTGAGCCGCTCATTCATTTTGTTCCAGTCCACACTGTGGACGCACAATTGCCTGCTCACTCAGACCAGTGCCCCTCCAGCCGTCCTTTGCACCTGCTACCTGGCGCACCAGCCAAGCCTCCACAGCTTTGCCAAGTCCATTTGTCTGCTTCAACAACTCTTAAATGTGCCATAAGACTTGGCCGGAGAGACGCGAGCTCAGATATGAGAAATGTCAGATTATCACGCTCGTGCAGTTTCACCTCCTCTGAGGAAGATCTGACCTTATTAACAGGTTTATATGACGTTTTATAATATAACACAAGACATATCGTGTGTCAAGCCTTCACATTTCTAACTCTTGGAACTGCAGTGATCAAAACACGATGGTTTCTGAAGTCACAAACCTGCAGAACCAATCCTGTTAAAGGGACTATGAGGAGTTTTGGAAAGCGTAAGTGTTTTCACACTACATTTCCCATCAGCCTCCGAGCCTCTTGAACCGGCACAAGACGGACGAAAGCAAAAGCATTTGCCAAGAATTTTTTCATTTTTCAAGAATGAAAGTTGGAGGTTCGAAGACGATTAGATACCGTCATAATTCCGACCATAAACAATGCCAAGTAGCGATCTGTCGGCGTTATTCCCATGACTCGCCGGGCAGCGTCGGGAAATCAGAAAACTATAAATGCTGGGTGAGTCGACCATTAAATAATAATATCAAATCCACATATGAGACTCTTTTATAACCAAAAGTAAACTCCTCTGGGTTTCTTTAATTTGTCAGCACAGTATCAGTTGATCTTCATTTATTTTGATCCCAACAAGACAAACACTCCTCAATAAACTCCTCCTCTAACACCAAGCATCCTGCTCTTTCATCTATCACACTGGCAGTGGGCGGAGCTTAACTCCTCAATGAGGAAGTAAAAGTAGTTGAACTTCCAGACCTAGTTTTCCAATGTTTTTCTTCTCTCTCTTCATGTGGGGAAACTGTGTTACATCAAATATTAATCATAGCAGAGTATCACTACATAGTTTAAACATGCCTGAAGAGAAACTTTAAAATTAGCAGCTTTGTTAGAAGTTGTAGGATTCTTACTCATTACTCAACAGCTGATAAACACGACAGGACGTCACTCATTTTACACTTCAATAAAAATGCGATCACAGCCCGTTTCCCACACATCAGCCTCCTCTTACATAATCGGAACAATAATTCTAATATTCCTTTGGATTCTTACAACTGCGTGTCGGCGTAGCTTCTGTTTTTTAATAATTCATATCGACATAATTCATTGTCAGATTCGCCAGCCGCTGAAAACTACACCGCCCCACAGGTTCTTTACCTTTCATGCTACACCACGGCTGCATCCCGTCCGCATACGGCTTTCATTACACAGCTATTGACTTTCAAAGTGACAGGATCATCAAAGTGCAGCATCGGAAACACTCTTCAGGAACAGTTAAGACCCTCCGATTTGATTTAAAAAAAAACCTGCACGGTGTGTCAATCAAAAGAGTCTGATCCAGTCCCAGTCTTGTGTGTGAGCTGAGGTGAGCCGTCTTATGCCGTGGCCTCCAGTGACATCCCGCTGTGTTTGTTTTCTTCGCCCACTGAGGATTCCCTCCGCTCTCGCCGAGGCCCTTTACAATTTAGATTTATGGAAATGCCTCCTAATATAGAGCTGCTTTCACAGGATGACAGACAGCCATGATGAGGCACGCACCACATATCTGCGTGTAGTGGGACTGCCGGAGATGAAGCTTCAGGATCCAACCTCCAATTTATTGGGGAAAAGTACACGGGGGCTGTTGGTTGTGTCAGCGGAAATGAGGATTGAAAAAAAAAAAGATAATTTATGTACGTCTCTCCTCTGGATGTGTGTCTGGGTGCTGCTGCCTTTGATTGAAGGTACGGATACGTGGCTGTCTGAGCTTGTACAAGAGCACGGGAGTGAACGTCTGTGTGTTTTTGGAGGAGGCGGGTGACAAATGGGAGGAGGAAAGAAAAAAAAAATCATCAGAATAACAATGCCATTGTAATCTCTCTCAGTGGATGCTGCAGGTTTTTAGACTTCATGCCTCTGAGTGTGTTTTTGCTCAAACAGAGTTTGAAAGCGAAGCGTGAAGTGGGGGAGGAGGCGGGGCTCAGCAGGGACAGGGTTAAATGAAAGATTAGACACACGTGCCGGTGTTTGCATTCAGGGATAAGCAGCAATGAGGAAGGGGGGGGTGGCGAGGTGTTTCAATAATATCTTCTACATGCATTCATTGGTGTAATAACTTCCAGAGGCGGAGGAAGGAAGGGAGAAGAAGTGACACAGTGGCACCGATGCATCAGCTGTCACCAACAGACATGGTGTTGTGTTCAAGTGCCCTCGGAGCACATGCTTAATTGTGGACAAGCGCGCATTAATTTACCATGCACCACTAAATTACAGCTCAGAGCTCACATGTACAAATAAACAAACAACACAAATAAATGCGCATCGGTGGCCTTCAATTAGCAGCAGTTATGAGCAGGGCCTTTGTGACACTAATGTCACTCCACCGCACTTCCCTCTCTGTCTCTCTCTCTCTCTCTGTGGATTTTTGGATCCTGAATCGAATTCTCCTCCTGTCGCTGGAGGAAACGTTGGGTCATAATCAGCCTCGACCAACAGCACAGCACAGGAAACCAGACAAGAGTGAGTGATGGCGCTGAGTGCAGGGTGTTATCCCTCTGCTGTGCTACTGTGTCATTTCCTCCTGTGATGGCTGGGAAAGGATGGAGGGATGGATGCATTGAGTTTTCTCTATGTAGCTGGCACCAGAGCAGAGGAATCCATTTCATTTGGAGACAAAAGACGAAAGTATAAATATACCTCAACAGCTGAAGACGCCACCGTGTCCTCTCATTATCTCTGCAGCAAAGAGAGACAGAGACTAATGGACGAATGCTGTTTTATTGCCTCCTATAGAGGAGGAATCTCCCTTTAGGGAAGATTAAACTTTCTATTTTTACTGCGTGAATGTCCACATCAGCTGTTCACCATGCAGTCAGCACAATGTTAAAATATTTTAACCCTGTTTTCTTTTCTTTTTTTTTTACCTTCATCAACTCGCTGGTTGTTGATTTCCGTTCCAAGTTGTCTCTTTAATTTGCAGCGTATCACTTTTACTTAAGCATTAAGATTTCATGCTTTACATTAATCATTCAGGGAATAACACATTAATCCAGGGCATGAAATTATGATCTCCCCATTTGCTTTTTTTTTTTTCTCCCTCTCTCTCCATCTGACAACAATGGATTTAAGCAGCGTAAATGGATTTTTGGTTTATGTTCTTTATCTTTTCCAATACAATTGCTTATAAGTACGAATTCAGGAGATCAAGCAAAAATTTGGCTGCATTGTTAAGAAGATTAGTATGTGTGTGGACAAAAAAAGGGGGGTAAAAAAAGGGGGGTAAAAAAGGCTCAAAAACAGAAAACCTGCCATCTATTGCAGGGCCACAGAGGTTTTGGATCCTAAAGCTGCTGCTGCGTCCACACACAAACCACGCTGATGGTTTGCATAGCTTATCATCTCACATTCCCTCATGTCTGCTCCCTCTGCTGCTGCTCCTGCATCTTTTTTCATGAGATAATCAAGCGCCTCCTCTTTTGGACCGTGGCTATTGGCGGACCGAGGTGGGGAGAGCGGGGAGCGATTTAGCTAAAGGACCCACAACTTAGCAGCCGGTGGGAATGTGATGGTTTATTCCGTGCCAGACATGGTGGTTTTGTGCCTGTGACTGTTCGTTACCAATGGGAAGTTTTTGCAGAAAGTCTCTTTTCTCCGATCACAGCCTGTGCAGGAATGTGATTTGATTCTCTTCTGTCTCTTTGCTTTCTTCCCATGTCTGGCAAACAGATTGTCAGAAGAGCGTTACAGTCTACTGACAATGACCGTGATGTTGTGGAGAGGGAGGGGGGAGGGGCTTTGTATTATCCTTTTTTTTTCTGATGCAACACCCTGCAGCAGCTGACAGGTTGTCATCACGCCAGTCCGTCTCTCTCAGCGGAACCACAACAGTCGGGATGCGTCAGCAAACTGAACTCACTTCAGAACCAGGACTTGACTTTGTGTTTCGATTTTGTCAGACACACACACACACACATCTGCTTGTTGTGTGTTGTTGAAATACAGCTGATGTTGCACTTCATGTGTTATTAGTTGAGCCACAGCAACAATGGCAAAAATACTTCTCAGTGCACATCAGGAGCTGCACTCTGGAAAAGCTGCTGACGCCGTATTTGTAATTAGGCCCCCGAACGCACCACGTCTTCATTCTGCTTCACCCAGAATCCCGCTCACCGCCGACACAGTCATGCTCTCCTTTCTAGGTCAGTAGGTAACTATGTTTAAGTGTGAATCACTCCTGGTTGCATTTATATGTTAATTTCCTTCTTGGTAATTCTGACTCCTCATAAACAAAATAAAATAAAAGAAAGTCTGAGTGGCTTTGAACCGAGGAGCACGAGGGGCGACCCCGGTGTTGTTCTCCTTCTTTTCAAGTCTCCTCCTCGGCAGAAAAGTCTCTGTCAAGTGCAACAAAGCGGTGGTCATGCAATCAGCTTAAACAAAGACTTTTATTCCCTCTGTTACCAGAAAGGCAATATGAATGGATAACACTTTGTGGGGCCTTTTATTTACAGCGTTCAGTCGCTCTCTGTCTCTGCTTCTGCAGCTGTTGCCTCACTGTGAGGCAGCGACGCATATATTTCTCCTGACGACCGGAGAAGACGAGTGAAAATAATGAGGAGTGGAAGAAAAGATGGATGGGGAGTAAATGTTGCACACACTATACGATTAAGGGGGCGTGGGGTGGTGGAGGTGGAGGTGGTTGGAGGGGAGGGGGGGGTGAGAGGGGGGCGCAGCAAAAGCTCTAAAGGCCAAAAGGCTGCTGGGCTGCAGCAGAAAAGCTGGCTCAGCAGGAGGCTGATTATACCACCAAAGGGATCCACTTTGCACATCGAGCATGTACAAACTCAAACAAAAGGAGCAGGGCAGCTCGCAGGCAGCTGAACGTGAGGGTGTGGGGTGGGGGGGTGATGGGGGTGGAGGTGGTGGTGGTGGGGGCGTCTTCTTCTCCTTCTTTTTTAGAAGCAATGGCACTTTTATGACCATGCTAATAAACGGCTCCTGGGACAGAGCGCCTCCCACACAAGCCAAGAACAGCTTGACTGGGCCTTTGGACCGGTGTTTATGGACACACGGATCAATACGCTCCCCCAGGGTCTATATTTAAGTCTGAGCTGAGGAGCGTACCCGTTGATCACAGGGGAGGGAGGGTGAGAAGGAGGGAGGGAGGGGTGGAGGCAAGATGGCCATTACCAGATTTGGGGCCCAAGGTCCATGAGACGGTTCAGAGGGAATCCCAAATCAAACGCTGCGGCTGCAGTTAAAGGAGAATTCCGGTCATTTTTGACCCCTAAATCGTTGTCCTGATGGTCACCCAGCGTTGGGGGGAGAAAAAAACCTGACTGAAATTGATACAGGCAAACCGGAGTTACACCATGGCTACCCAGCGCTAGGGATAGCAACAACGCTAACCCATGGGGGCAATTCTTTCAACCACAACTAACACTCAGAAAACAATCAAATATCTCTGGTACATGACTGGAATCCTTAGAGACACCACTGAACTCATAGTGAACAGGAGAAACAGTAGAAACTTTGTGTTTTGCATGTAGCCACTCACCTCAGATAGCCCAACTCTGAAACGTCCTGGAAAGACATTACTATCGATCGCAGATAGGGCTGTTCGATTTTGCCCAAAAATAAAATCTCGATTTTCTTCTCTCAAAAATAGATTTCCGATTACGATTACAATTTTTTGTTAAATGGCAAACTATGTATTTTGTGTGCTGTTTGTGTCATTTTAAATGGACCTGGAGTCTAATTTCCATCCATCCATCCAAAAACGTGACGTCAACTGACTGCCTTCCAATGATTGGCCAGAGCGTTGTCACCGGTAGATTTGCACGCGCAGTGTACGACCATGCTTGTTTACAGTGTGTGGGGATGGCAGTGGGAGAGCGTGATGGGAGGAAGGGGGCAGCAGTCATTACGGTAATTCAGCGCAGCCCAGATTCATGAACGGGGTTTACTGTAATTACCCTAGTTAGAGTAAAAAATCTTTTTTTCGATTTTTGTTTTTTAACATCTTCCTGGCCAAATAATTGCGATTACGATTTTAAATCGATTAATCAAACAGCCCTAATCGCAGAGCGCCTGCTCTCCCCGCCACAGAAACAAACATTTTTTCCTTGTTGTGATGATTTCTTTACAAAAATAAATGGTGGAGCAGTGCAGTGGTAATGTCTAAAAGAGGAAAACCATATCATAGATATTTGTTTTTTGAGTGTTTGTTGTGGTTGAAAGAATTGCCCCCATGGGTTAGTGTTGTCGCTATCCCTAGTGCCATCTCGCCATGGTGTAACTCCAGTTTGCCTGCATCAACTTTAGTCGTGTTTTTTGCTCCCCCCAACACTTGGTGACCATCAGGACAAGGATTTAGGGGTCAAAAATGGCCAGAATTCTCCTTTAAAACCTGAATGTTAAAGTATCTCCGCCTGTAACTCCACCTACTTTTTCAATCTTCACTCTCAGCTTGTTAATTTCGAGGTGCAGCGGTTGATTATTCCAGCCACATCTCTCACCCCCTCCTTGATTCTCTGCATGCGCCCCCCCCCCCCATCACTGCTGGAAAAATGCAAATCTGGAGCGTGACAAACGATGTAGGGCCGTCTCTGACACGTTCAAGCCCCCGGCGTCCCCTGTGTCGCTGCCCCCCCCCCCCCCCCCTCCAGCTTACACCTCCTCCAGCTCCGCGGTAATTACCCCTTGTTGGATCGCTACGCCTAATCATACTTGATTTTGGGATGCACTGCCATTGTCTCCACTTGTTAGCCCCTCACGCTGCTTGGTTCTGATAGAGTACACTGATAATACTGGGGAAATGAGCCGCACACACACACACACACAGAGACACACAAACAGACACACACACATACTGTATATTCTGCTGGCTTGTGTTTCAGTGAGGAAGCTGTGTGGGGATCCAACACAGGAGCTGATTCATTTAAAGATGAGTGTGGCGCCGCCAGTGATTAATCCCTCCACGATTTGATCATGTCAGCAGGAGATGATGAGTACAATGAAACGATAAAGAACAAAAAAAAACAACAGCAATGTTTAGAGAGCAATAATTAATAGATTCAGATTGTGTTAAACAGGAACCCTTTAAAGAGCAGGGAACGAGGGAAGGGGTGTGTGTGTCTGTGTGCGTCTGTGTGGGGAAGGGGGCTCCCAATTTGTTCTCACTTTGTTCCAGTAATAAGATCCAGGCCTTCCTTTCCAATGGACGAGATAATTAACTCCCGGGGACAGACTGCACAGAGCTCCGTCTCCTGGTTTTATGGCGAGCGAGAGCGAGATCTCCACAGCACGGCTGCATAAATTGCCGAGTGTGCTTGATGTATGTTTTAACAGATAGATATGGAAGAGAGGGATAAATGATGGGGGGGGGGGGCTGTTGGTTGATGGCTTGTAGTCAGAGTGAGAAACGGGAGGGAGGAGGGGCAGCGGAGGAGTTTAAGCTGTGCAGAGTGTGGAGTATACGGTCGGTGTCCATGTTTGTGTTCCTGTCGCATTAATGTCATCGCAGTTTTGCAGCTTCATCTCATTTTAGCCTCATGCAATCATGCAAAAAAGGCAAACTAAAGCTTTATTTAATATCATGATGATATGCAAATATAATAAATTAGATATGCTCTTAATAAAAGTGTGTCACGAGTCACTGCAGGGTGTCTTCAGGCTTTCTGGGAAATGTGAGCGTTGGATGTTCTGTTCTTAGAAACCGCTGGCTCAGTGTGTGACAGCGTTAGCGTTAGCGTTAGCATGAGTCAGGTCAGGCTCA
Source organism: Decapterus maruadsi (assembly GCA_030347415.2). NCBI lineage: Eukaryota > Metazoa > Chordata > Actinopteri > Carangiformes > Carangidae > Decapterus > Decapterus maruadsi. The sequence goes on from CM064899.1 coordinate 28,277,938, forward strand.
TTTCCACCGCTGTAACCTGTCGCTGCTTCCTGCGTCGTCTGACTCGCTCCGGCTACTTCTTAGGAATGTGCACCGTAATGGTTTCCGCCGATTGTCTCCTTCAAACCTCCACTCCCTCTCTCTCTCTCTCTCTCACTGAGGTTCAACTTTCACCTTTTTTTTCTTCTCATGAAGAACTTTTTCCATTAAGTCACAAGTGTTTCCTTTATAGGAAACGTGAGTTAATCAATTAATCAGGCTTTTCATGCAGCTCACAGTGCTTCACATGATAAAAACAAGGAGCATAGAGGACACATTGGGAGACACGCATGCATTCACATACACATACACATACACATACACATACACACAACAATTTTAGAGACATCGAGGAAATCTCTCTTACACTCAATCATTTGCATTGGGGAAAACACCAGATAAAATGAAGAAAAATAGATCAAATGAGAAGAAGAGAGAAAAAAAAACTAGATAAAATTAAGTAAAATAGATTGGTGTAACAGAATAAAATAGAATATGAATGAATGAATTAAAATAGAATAAAAGAGATAATAAATAAATAAACAAATGAAATGTTTTATAACGATAAAAATAACAAGATTCAGTTAAAAGCCAGGCTAAAGAGACAGGTCTTCAGTTTGAGATTCTCTGCTCTCCTTCGTGTCTAACATCATCTTTCTTTCTCCTTTGTTTTCTTTTTTCAGAAACATGTGAAGACCCTCCAGAAGCTTTGCCCTGCCACTTCAACAACCACAAGGCCAAGGTCTCTTCCCTCCTTCCCCTCGTCCGTTCTCTCCGCTTCCTCAGCACTTTCCTTGTGGGCCCGTTGACCATGGATGGCCGGCGGGCTGCACGCAGGACTTTATCGCCTGTAGGACCTGTAGCCACCCTGCTGGGCTTCTGGCTGCTCTTAGCGACCCCTCCCCTCCCGTGTAGCGCGCAGACATTTACTAGTTTCCACCCCGAACGCCGGGACTGGGTCTTCAACCACCTGACGGTTCACCAGACCACGGGGGCGTTGTACATCGGAGCGGTCAACCGCGTGTACAAGCTCTCGGGCAACCTGACCCTCCTGGTTTCCCACGACACGGGCCCGGAGGACGACAACAAGGCCTGCTACCCCCCGCTGATCGTCCAGCCCTGCTCCGAGCCCCTCGTCTCCACCAACAACGTCAACAAGCTCCTGCTCATCGATTACTCCCAGAACCGGCTGCTGGCGTGCGGCAGCCTCTACCAGGGCGTCTGCAAACTCCTCCGACTGGACGACCTCTTCATCTTAGTGGAGCCGTCCCACAAGAAGGAGCACTACCTCTCCAGCGTCAACCAGACCGGGACCATGTACGGCGTCATCGTGCCTTCGCAGGGCCAGGACGGCACGCTGTTCATCGGCACGGCGGTGGACGGGAAGCAGGACTACTTCCCCACCATCTCCAGTCGGAAGCTGCCGCGCGACCCGGAGTCCTCTGCGATGCTGGACTACGAGCTGCACACCGACTTCGTGTCCTCGCTCATCAAGATCCCGTCGGACACGCTGGCGCTGGTCTCCCACTTCGACATCTACTACGTGTACGGCTTCGCCAGCGGCAGCTTCGTCTACTTCCTGACCGTGCAGCCCGAGACGCCGGAGAACAGCATGTCGTCGAGCGGCTCCACCAGCGACCTCTTCTACACGTCCCGCATCGTGCGCCTGTGCAAGGACGACCGCAAGTTCCACTCCTACGTCTCCCTGCCCATCGGCTGCGTGAAGAACGGCGTGGAGTACCGGCTCCTGCAGGCCGCCAACCTCGGCAAGCCGGGCCGCGTCCTCGCCGCCTCGCTCAACATCAGCACCCAGGACGACGTGCTCTTCACCATCTTCGCCAAGGGCCAGAAGCAGTTCCACCGGCCGCCGGACGACTCGGCGCTCTGCGTCTTCACCATCCGAGACATCAACGCACGCATCAAGGAGCGCCTGCAGTCGTGCTACCAGGGAGAAGGAAACCTGGAGCTCAACTGGCTGCTGGGGAAGGACGTGCAGTGCACCAAGGCGGTGAGTTACAGGGATTATATACTCACAGATGTGCCACACACACACACACTCTGTCCTTCCTCTTACTCATTTAGAGTATGGAAGTGATGGTGACAGAAATATGCCTTTTCCATGCGCTGACAATGTGGTGACATTACACTCATATTAATCATCGGTGCTTCAAAGCTGCTGTCACTGGGGAAACTGTAAATCACTATTTATGCATAATATTAGAAATGCTAAAGTGAAGCAGGATCTCACTGTGGTGCAGCAGAAACAGTGTTGGGTAAATTAAAAAAAATGATAAGTTACTATCCTCCTAACTGAATTACTATATTATAAAGGTAACTAATTACCAGGAAAAGTGACTATAGCAGTATTTCTTTTATTTTAACATCACAAATTTCAATCAAGATGTGCCAGCTCAGATATTTTTATCTGCTGCATTTAATTTGAAATCGATTTATATTTGAGAAAGTGAAAGTATAGAATACAGTTGTTTAAGATTGTGTGTGGCGTTTTTAATTATAATGTGAATAAGATTTAAAAACATTTTTTTTCAATTACTAGACATTTCAGGCGACCGCATTTGAGTTCGAGGCGGCCCCGCGTGGGGTCCCGACCCCAAGGTTGAAAAACACTGAACTATTGCGTTACTCTTTTATAAAATGCTCAAATATGTCAAATTACTTGGACTTACCCCCCTAACCTCCTGCTTATGTGGAACGAGTTGGTTCATTCCAGATAAAAAACCTCTTTTCCGACCAGTTGATGGACTGTGACGGGACTTCTTGAGTCAGATAATCTTATTGTCAGTAACTGTAATGATGTAAAACAGGGGAAGAAGGTAGCGCCGTTATTCCCATCACTGAGCAGAAGCAGTGTTTCTATTCTCAGCCAGTGATCAGTGTACTTTACATTTCAACAGTTTTATTATTTTATGTTTTTATTCTACTCTGGTCCCACAGTATCTAGTTTCCTTTCCCAGAATCAACAGTAAACAGTCCAGGGCCGAACGAAGCTTCTCAATGAGCCTGGAAACCACAGCGTTGAGAGTTTGAGGGCGTGTGCTTTAATGAAAACAAACAACACGGCCGTCATCAGGAAATGCTTTGGACTGCGTTAGCATCTGAGTTAGCACGCAGTCCGCTCACTTACATGTAACCATGTCAGTGAGACGTCTTCATGATCAAAGTGATCATATTCTGCTTCAGCACAAACATAAATAAACACGCTTTGGCTCCTTTTGAGAGTGAAGGGATGGAGGCGAAGAGGGTGGGATGGGGAGGGCTGTTCCTCCTGAATCCCCAATTATCCTACAACACAAGGCCATGTATCATCAGCTTCATGTTGTCATGTAGAATTAAGTTTCTTGATCCCCCCCCCCCCCCAGTTCCCACGAGGCCTCGGTCCTCTGTGCTTTTCATTCAGTAATTGCTGTTATACAACAAGTAGTTTCGACCAAGCAATCTGATTGGTCAATAAGACATTTAGAACGTGCTCAAATGAGCATTACAGCACGGCTGACTCATCACTAAAAATATTACTGCGCCATGTCATGTTGTTTAATACATCTCCATGGCAACATGGATTTGAAACGTCATTTATTACTCGTGAAAATAAAATCACAAACTACATTGACCTCCTGTAGGGTGTTACTGTCAGCTGCCAAAGTCACATACAACAATTACAATTGTTTTTAATATTGTAAACCTCCCCGTTACAGCCGAGAGGATTTTTCTCCCTCATGTGTGTACAAAGTCGGAGAGACACGAGTTGTGATCGCGGTGAATGTTTTTTGAAATATGGTCTGGAGCTGAATATTTCATTAGATAAAACGTAAGTGATTACCTGTATGTTTCTCTTTCTCCCTCTCTCTCGCTGCTCCTTTGGAGCTTTTAAATAACGTTAATCTGGAGTAATAGTCTGGCTTTCTCTATCAGCTGTGTCGGCGGCACGGCGCTATAACCTCATTAAACATGCTCAGTTTGCGGTTGTAGAAGCTACATCTGTGAAAGGAAAAAAACGGCATCTTTGTTATAACTTGGGCGATCATTTGTGCTGCAGTGTTGATTTAGTTTAGGAAAGTCCAAGACCGCGTTAAAACATGAACGTCAGCTCAGAGTTCACACAACTGGGACTAGAAAATCATTTCTGTTGCTAGGTCGTTACTAAGATTTGGACTATTTCCTGTAGTGGTGAACTACGTTCCATTACACATAGGAATCTACTGGCGTGACTGGTTGTGTTTCAGGTATTAGTCAGACCCCATGTATTTCCATGGAAACGGGAAGCGCTCTCGCAAAAAACTTTAAATTTAGACGGCAAAACGTCCATCAACATGCATATATATTTAATTATACGCTTTATTATGTTGGTAATTGTTGTATTTCGCAATATTACCCTCGAGGATGTGCTTTAACGTCATTTGAGCACTTCGGTGATGCTTGCGGACCTCGGCGCAAGCGCCTCGGTCCTGACCGCATCACCGTCGTGCTCAAATGACGTTAAAGCACACCCTCTCGGGTAATATTGCTTAATTAAAGGAATTTAAAAATATTAAGAATTAATGAGTTACTAAGTGTATGACGAGGCAGTTACAGCGCCGTGTGTGAGGGAGCATAGGTCCTGATGTATTTGCAGGGGTTTAATGATATCCCTATCCCTTAGCTGCTTTTGTTGCTACCCCCCCACCTCCATCCCTCCCCAGGGCACTGCATTGACCACTCTTATTAAAATCAGTGAAATCCCCATTAGCGCCGTGTCAGAGGTGATCGTCAGGAGGAGGGAGACGCTATCGTCAACTCGCTATGTTTAGTTTTATTAGCTCCAGTGAGGAAGGAGGAGGAGAAGCAGCAGAGTGGGCGGGTGGAGAGACACGGTGGTGGTGACAGCGCTGAGACGTCCTGACTGTGTGGAGCTCAAATTAAAACCCTCATTCTTCCGGTTTCTCCCAGAAGAAGAAGAAGAATATACGCCGTCATCGCTGCGGCGCTGCTCTGAAGGGCGCCAGCCGTTACCTGCAGAGCCGCACCTCCCACTCCATCCTTTCTAGACGAGCGCTGCCAAACCAACAAGGCTCGTCTCTCCTCTCACATTATACACCATGCTTTGTGTGCGCGTGTGTGTGTAGCCGCGGCGATAAGGAGATGTAAAATACAGTGTTTAAGACTGTGTCCTCATGCTCAATGAACAGCCGGTAAATCCATAGTATAATATGGATTATGCAGATAGATGTCAATGGATGAGGAACTCCTTAAAGCCTATACAAATTACATTTAGCAGCCGAACATGTCAGCCGTGCTAACATCGTGCGCTTGTTGCTGTTAAATCCCCCAGAGCTCCTTCACATATGTTTCACATCTTGTCCTTCTTGAATAAATATGTTACTGTAACTCAGTGTGTGGTATTTTTGGAGCGGCCCCATGTCTGAGATCCATCAAAATATGAGGTGATTCAAGGTTAGACCAACCAGAGAGGCTGTTTTTTTTAAAAACATAAAACGTTTTTTTTTTTTTCTTTTTTAACTGTTAAAGCTTCCTCGCTCGGTTTGGGAGTAAATTACACATGCAGACCGAGTGCCTTTCCTGTGGCCCGCTGCAAACAGCAGGTAACCAGCGAGCTCAAAGCAGGGAACCTTAATTACACCCCCGGCGTCCAGACGTTTCAGCGTGCATGTGCGTGTGCATGTGAGTGCTAAGGCGGGCTGAGGCCGAGGCCGCGGCCGGGGGAATGGCAGTGAGGTTGAGCCAGGGGGATTCAGACGGCAGCAGCAGCAGCCAGTCAAAGATTTATCACCCAGCCGTCCGGCCTTCTGCCGTCTGGAGGTCCACGGCTTCTCTGTCGTCGCCACGATGGGGCCCTGGCTCCCTCTCAACAGCATCATCCTGCCTTTCTTCTCTGCTCATGCAGCCCAACAGCTCATTACCCATTCGTGAGAGCAAAAGGAAGCTGGTTTTGATAACAGTGATGTAGGTACCCATCGTCATGACTGATTCATCCATCATCCAAAACCCAACAAACACCAAATGCAACATTTAAAGGAGAATTCCGGGTCATTTTCTAAACAACGCTCTACAGCTCTAGTGCGACTGTAGGAAAAGACCCAAGAAGAATATGTGCAGCAGCCAGGACCTAGCTCTCCTCCTGCTAGCTGTGCAACATTGCAGTTAAAGGGATAGTTCAGCAGTTTGGCAAATTAGACCGTTGCCATTAGCCCTATACCTGTAGTTTTAGGAGTATAGGTTCCTTACCTTTATTTGTCGGTGCAAGCTATTTTTAGAACAGCAGGGCAGAGCCGTGAGCTGCTCAGAACTACGCTATGGAGGCTTATGGGATTTCTTGGTTTCCCTCATCAACTCATCCAGCTCTGAGCAGCTTGCGGCTCTGCTCCGCCGTTATAAAAATAGCTTGCATCGACAACCGACTGTTCATGCTGGCTTCCTTGGTAGACCTTACTAGTTACTACGACCGTAGAGTGTTATTTAGAAAATGATCATAATTCTCCTTAAATGTCACCATCCAGCAGGACTGAGTGTGTGTAGACAGACAGACAACAACCTCTCTTCTCACTATATTTTGTTCAATAAAGATTAAACACTCAGGGGCTGCAGACCTATTTTTAGTCTGGCCCTGCTAAAGACAGTCAATGTCATTTGTATATAAATCAGTCTGAGTTGTGGCAAGTCCACAGTTCTGCACTGGTTGTGAGATCTGTGATAAGAGGAGGAGGGAAAAATAAAACGTTGTGTGAGAAGGTGGACAAGAAAAACAACAAACCGCACAGAGTCCGTTGGGATTCGGCTTGGCTGCCAAGTCTGCTAAGTGTACATCATCTAAACAATCTAGATATAATCAGAACCAAATGCTCCTGAGCCCAAACAGACCATATGTGGAGTAGCTGCATGCATCTGAACCAGCAGCAGCTATTGATAAGCTCCAAGTCTGGAGCTGCACACGGCTGCTTCTGCATAGCTGCTCCATCTCATCCACAACCAGCAACACCTACATCCTATATAAAACAGTTCATTTCAGTGAAGGAGAACATACTGTATAAACTCACCTGATAGAAACACTGCAGTAGTGGTGGTGAACCCTCACAGCTCTCTGTGCTATTTTGGGCCAAAAGGAAATAAAAGGAAATGCCACAAACTGGGGGTGTGACTACAGGAGCGGAGGCGATTATTCCCTGTCAGCGTTATTGCTTCTATTCTGCGCTTTTACAGCCACAGTGTGTGTGTGTGTGTGTGTGTGTAGTGTACAGGGAGAAGCTGATGTGATCTGCCTCCATCGTGGGAAATGTCACTCCACCTATAGTCTGTTTATATTGTCCTGACGGGGGACGAAGACAAACAGCGGGGCAGATATACTGACATGTAAGAGAGTGGATGAGACGAAGGTTAAAGAAAAAGAAGGACGTGTTTATTCAGAGGTGGAGAAGATTATGGGATGTATACATGGGCCATCTCACTTTTTACTCCACATGGCACTTTGAGGCCACCGCCACTCAGACTGTCTCGGCTGACCTGGTTCAACACCAGAGAGACCTCCTCCCCCCTCCTGCCCCCCCCCTCCTCTCTCCTTGTGCTCTCCTCTCTTGTCTTGGACGACAGATGCACTCGCTCCAAGAAATACTCCTCTAAAAAAAAACAACATAAAACCACTCACTGAAGTCAAACTTGTGAGACTTTACAGCGTCGGCGGCCGAGCACGTTCCAATGAATGAAGGTCTTTACGCTCACGTGCATATTTCAGGAGTTCATCATCATCATGCAGGTGTGTGTGTGTGTTTAGTTATCATGCAGGATGTGTCTTCCTGCAGAGGTGTGATGATAGGCCAGGGTAATGAGCCACAGTGAGAGCAAGGTGGAGCTCAGTCAGGCGGAGCTGAAACATGTCTGCCAAGTGGAACAGAAAGGCAAACGTTTGTCTGGCCGGGAGACTCACTCATGCTCCTCCACCTCACTCTGACCCCCCCCCTCCCCTCCCATCCCCCCCTCCTCCGTCTCTGCCTCACCTCTCTCACCCACCTCATTTCCCTCTCAAGACACTCTCTGACATTGCTACTGTTTCCACAACTTTGACCATCACACTCTCCTTCATCTTTCCTCCTGTCTGCTTTTATAACGCTCCACGTCTCAGCCTCTCTGTTCTGCTCTTAGTCTGTTTCTTTTTTTTTATTTGGTCCTGCCCCGTCCTACAATACTTTTCTATGTCTGTATGTTTGTGTCACTATTCGTAGGTGCATTTCCATAACCTCTAGAAATGCAAACCCAAATAATCGCAATAAAAGACTGCTAATGGAAACACCTACATACATATCCCTAAAACATTTTTAAGCTCTCATGAGGTGGTTTTTCAGATGTTTTGTTAGTAGTGTTATGGAAACTCTTATTATTTCAGTTCAACATCACACAGCTCAGTGAACGTATCGCAGGACGCATAGTTCATCTGTGAAATCCTCATTCCCAATGAGATTTATGAGATATCGCGAGACTAGACTTTACGAGAGTTACAGGTCATTCGCAACACCTTTCAATGGAAACACCTGCGAAATTAGCATTTTGCTATAATTCGGCAGATTTACATGTTTTTGTCCATTAATGTGCACTGTCCCATTCAAATAAACAAATACAGTAAAGTAGCAATTGGACTTTTTTGAAATTTTAGAAATATCGCTTTTTATTTGCGAAAACCTGTCCTGGAAACCCAGCGACTGTTCTTCACTCAGACTTTGCTCTCTCCTCCCCCTCCAGCCGGTGCCCATCGACGACTCCTTCTGCGGCCTGGACATCAACCAGCCGCTGGGAGGCTCTCAGCTCGTCACCGGTCACACTCTCTACACCGAGACCCGGGATCGCATGACGTCCGTCACCTCCTACGTCTACAACAGCTACTGCGTGGCCTTCGTCGGCACCAAGAGCGGACGGCTGAAGAAGGTGAGCAACACTTCCTTTTTTTTCCTTTTCTTCCTCTTCCTCGCTCCATCACTGCGACGCCGGCTGTCCACTGGTCCACGGGGGCGCAGACACAGTGAAGTGGTCCTATTTCCGTGCAGATGGATCATGGTCAGAGGGAAACGTACCTCCTTAATATTTAATGTCTTGCTGTCAAAACGTCTGAGACATGTAATGGCGACGGCCGGCTCACTGTACTGTAGTGGTCATTACCAGTTCCTTGTTAAGCGGAGCTGCAGTGTTGCAGTGTTGAATAACCCACACTGGCCCATTAATTTTAATAGGCACCTTTCTAGCCTGTGGCCCACAGAGACGGACAGGAGGGAGCAGGTTCCTGCACTTAAAACCTTCTGGGTCGTGTTTGGAGAATACAGGCTGCTGCCTCGTAATCACAGATTTCACACTGAAACCACAGGTATCAGATGAGAGCGCTCATTCATAGAAATGTTCTGTTGCGAGGTCAAATGTCTGTGTTCTGCTGTTGCTGTTGTTTTGGCGCTGACGTCGCTCCAGGCGCCCGATGCTGACGTTATGTATCAGATGTTTAAATGTGTACTCTATGGTATATTTGCATGGATGCTCTGTGTACAGTAGTTGTTTGTGTTGCATGCTGATTGGGGTTTTTCCAGGCACAGTTTAGACAGCTGGTTGAAGGATTTGTCAGTATTCACTTGGCTCCGCCTCCCATGAGGCTGCTGTTTTTTTCTTCTTTTCTTTTCTCTTTTTGATTGACAGCAGGAGTGCATCACGGGGCCGTAACCGGCTCACACAGCCATGCTGCCTCTTCCTCCTCCTCCTCCTGCTCGGTGCTTCACAGCTGCAGAGGAAACAGAGTCACTAAACCCACTTAGATCCATCTTTTTGGAAAGTTCTTTGTTATCTCCAGCCCTGGCGATGCACAAACACAAATGGCGTTGGCCTATGGGTTATTTTTGGTCTCCGTCTATTTATAATTAAATCAATACACCAATCAGCCTGTCGTGGAGAGAATATTCATTCCATGCAATCCCCCCCTGTTTGAGCTGTTTAATAATTCAGCACCCTTTTCTACTTGGTTACATTAGATGAGACAGGGAAAAAAGAGTGTTTTCCCCACTGTGTTGCTGCTGTTGCTTTTGTTTTTATCTTCCTGCTTCTTTCCACACTCTTCATCTGTGAGCTGCACGCCGCCAGCCTGCCTGCCCTCCCCGGTCCTCTGCCTCTCTCTCTGTGCTATCTTCTGCTTCTTGTTTGAGAATCCATGCAAAATAGCCTTGCGTGCTGCTGTGTACATAGGCTTACTCCTCACATGGGGCATGACTGTAACCACAGTAACGCTAACGTGCTGCTGCTGCTGGAATAACCACGATATGAGGGAAGGAAGGGAGCACCTGGGAGAATTGAAGTAGCACGATCCAGGCGCCAGAACCGGAGAAATAAATCTATAGCGTATAGTGGAGCCACCGGCGTCCCAGAGCACAACACAATGTGATTAGAATGTCACCTCCACATGTATCTGATTCATCATCATCATCATCCTCTTCCTGTGAAGTAGCCAACAATATTATTTGCATAAGACGCCATTATTATGAGAGAAAACCATCTTTTACCTCCATTAACAGTCTTCTGTAAGCTTTTATTTGAGTTTTCCTGGACTCTGTTTGAACCTCATTTGTTTGACATCACGTGATCAGATGAAGCCGCCACCACTGTGAGTAAAAAAACCAGAAATAATTTGCATTCATCATGTATGTTGTTGGACCAGGACCAACGAGGATTTGCCTGCAAACGCGACTGTCCGTTTTAACATGCATGAAAGTGAAGGTGACCACAATTAGCCTGGAAACCTGCTGCAGCCGGCGCTCGGCAACAGCGTGGAAAAAGGGGAATATTACTTTTTTATTTATAAATGGGTAATGAATAATCAATAATGCTGCGTGACCGGAGGGAGGTGCAGCTGTGAAGGTGTGTCTGTGTGCGCACCGGGTTGGGTTACAACACAACTAATGAAGTGAGGACGTTACGGCCTTTGAGGGGTTAAGACTCGGTTTTTCGAGTTCGGCGTGTGTGTTTTTCTGTGTTTGAAATATGCATGTGTTGACACTGAGGGTGTTATCCCTCCACTCCCTCAGGTGTCTCAGGGAGGGGGGGCGGGAGAGGGCGACCTGACGAGCGATGGCTGCAGCTCCCCTGCACACGGCTGATAAGCTGCCACTGAGCGGCGCGAGACGAGTAGATGGAGGTCGGGGAGAGGGGGGCGAGGGGGGGAGGGGGGGGCTGCAGGCTCAGACCCTCAGACCTGAGTATGACACAGCTATAGAGTGACCAGATTTGCCGCTCTGATGGAAATACAGCTCCATACCTGCACTCTCGATCACGCAAAACCGAGAGAGACAGGTGTGTGTGTGTGTGTGTGTGTGTGTGGGGGGCGTGGTGCCGGGTCTGTGATGAGAAAAGAAAAAATGAGAAAAGAGGAAGAGGTAGCAGGAAGAAAAAGCACAAGATAGAAAGAGAAGTGAGAAGGTAGAGGAGGGAGGAGGGAAGAGACCGTTGAAATGTGAATTTAGTGCCGCCAAAGAAACCAGGGCTGCACCGCTGCCTGTAATTGGATTGGCTCCCTTCCCAAAGAACCCCCCCTCCTCCTCCTCCTCCTCTTGCCCTCCATCTCCCGCTTCCCCATTCAATCCCGCTCCTCCCTCCCTGCAGACCCAGCTCCTGTATATGCTGCTGTTTCCTGCATAGGCATTGCTGGAGCATGGCAAAGCAGGGGAGGGGTAGTGTTGGCGGATATCGCTGCCAGTGGCAGGCTTTTGCAGGGGATTGATTGAGAGAGAGAGGGGTTAAGAGGGGCGGGGGGGTAAGCAGACACTGAGGTGAAGAGTATGCATATACAATATAATGTAGGGTGATGGACTGCCGAGAACAATAGCATCGGAGCTACGGGCCTCGTGCAGTGAGAGCAGCACTCTTCCTCTTCCTGCTGTGGTTGTATGCACAGGGTGTGAAGTGATTACATTTGACTGTGTGATGCGAAGGTGTGGCAGAAACCAGGTACTATCATCTAACAGCTGTGTTAAATGTGTAGTCAGAGTGTCATGAGGCTTTTCAGAAATTGGTTGTGGACTTCTGGGTGGCACCAACAGAGGCAGTGATTGATTGTGGAGGGCAGTAGATTTTCACCTCAGCAGAAAGCTGCTAGGGGGCAATCAATGTTCCAGCTCCTCCTGCACTTTTTCTACTATAGCCACCGGTTAGGGAAAAAAAAAAAAATCCGGCTCCAATCGGGGTCCGAATATGAGAAACTTAGCCGAACGTCAGAATGTTTCTCCCTGTGAGCTCGTAGTCCGGCTCATGAGTTAATGTCCTATTTAAATTCTAGCTTCCAGATTTACATTGATACTCAGCAGCCTCCATCATCTATATTATCTCTCTCTTATGTACCCGCAGCCCCCCCAAAAAAAAACACAGCTACAGGGCTCCGTGGGTCAAATTATAGGAATAGGCGATCTGCTATGCCGTTTATTCTAGATACACATTACCCAGGAATTGCATCATTTAATTGGAATTGGCTGTGTGTGGTTCACTTTGTGCTTAAGCGCAGACATATCCCACACAGGGACTGCTGGGATTGGTGGGAAAGCAGCAGCTATGGCGCTGAGGAGGAGGAGGAGGAGGGGGGAGAGAGGGGGGGCTGTGGGGAGCGCTCTCCCTTTGATATAGATGGAGATGTAGGACACAGATGCACATGTAAAATTGGATGTTGAAAGACGTCCCAGCAGTGGATGAATGAGCGCTGAGTTTAGAGCGAGATCAGCCAAGGTGCATTCAGGGCCCCCCACCCCCGTTCATCAGAGTTTAAGATGATAAAAGTGAACATTTTCTGTCCCGGATTGGTCATTTAGCAGCAGCAGTGAGGAAGAGGGGGCCCAGGTTCAGACATGGGAGATGGCATCCTCCCTTACATCAGAGTAACTCAGGTTTAAATTGGTTTAAACTGGGATTACCTTGTCTTTTTTAGCATTATAAAGCCAATCTAAAGGAATATAGTCCCTGTTCAGACAGTTATGTAACTTTGTGATGTCACAATGAAGCGGTCACCGTCCTTAGCCGTGCCCCCATTTCAAACCCACTTTTTGCAGGACATCTGGTTTATCTGTGTCTTTTTCTGAAGTTTTTGCAATATTTTTTTATTTTATCTCTTAGAGAACAGTCTGTCATATTCTGATTGGTTCACCTCCCCCAAGCTCCACAGAGAAACAGAGGGAGGGAAGAGATGTTATACCTCTGAAAACACAAATACATCGCCTTAGAAATATTGAAATTTCAAATAAAACACCAGAAACAGGTGAACTATACCACCTTTAAAGGGATAGTTCAGCACTTTGGCAAATTAGCCCATTGCCATAATCCCTATAGCAGTAGGTTCATTACCGTTAATTGTTGGTGCAAGCTATTTTTAGAATGGTGGAGCAGAGCCGTGAGCTGCTCAGAGCTACAGAGGCTCATGGGATGTCTTGGTTTCTCTCATCAAATACACAATCCAACAACTCCAAAACGCTCTGGTGGACAAGTTGTGACCTGCACATTCACCACGCTATGAGATAATAACACAACGTTGTTGAGAGTTGTTTTAGAGGGAAATTCATGCAAAACCGCTGATGCGCATTCCTGTTGGGGGCAGTTTTTCACCAAGCAGGCTCTGTATTTACCTCTAAAACAACTCTGTAAGTATTTCCTCAGCACTTGAACCTGGACTTCACACCTCGTCGTCTTTATCAGTGGATGTGATGAGTGCTAATGGAAGTGAGGAGAGTTGTATCAGCAGGAAACAATTTATGAATAAATAAATAAAAAGTCTTCCAGCTCTTTATCCTTGAAGCCTTTGACCACGATGCACCACTTTCAGCCTAATTAAATCTTCTCATCATGCCCTGATGAATAATCAGGAATTGGTTTGGATGATGCCCCCGGCAGCTGAAGGCGGGGTGGGTGGGTGGGGGGCGACTTGAAAGGGTGGTTCAGGTGTTTAACCGGACAAACTGTTGAACTGGTTATTGTAGTGAGTGTGTGTGGCTGTCTCTAGTGTGGAGGTAGCAGCTGATCGTCGGCCGTAAAGTGTTGGGGACTTGAAAGGCTTGTAAACAGAGGCAGCTGCTCCTGCGGGGGCCCTGGTGGACAAGTGGTCAACCCCACACACACCCCCCCCCCCCTCACCACCACCACCAAACACTCTCACCCCGCCATGCTGTGTTCACTCCATAATGAGTTAGTCCTTCAGACGACACCCCCCCCTCCTCCCTCCTCTTTAGAGGAAATGTGATCTGAGAGCCTGTGGCCCCCGTCGGCCCAGAGGCTGCTCACCTGCTGGACTCGTCCACCACACTCTGCTTTGGTGTTGCCCCCCGCCCCCCTAGTCTGGGGCCGTTTAGTGGCTGTTTTGGTGGCTGCAACTGGAACCAGGGCGAGAGAGACAGGCCTTTCAAAATAAAAGCACCAAGCTAATAAAATGCGTTGAAACTTTTCAATTTAAAGAATATAACCTACAATAAAAACCAGAGCCATTAAGTTTTTCTTTTATTGTATTTAATGGGCTCTATGCACTGCTCCACTACTTCCTGAATTTACATTATTGGACAAACTGATTAATCCTGGTGTTTCTGCGTAGTCACAATGGTCAGACAATAATGTAAGACAGGGAATAAAAGAGCATAGTGAATTTGGTGAATTCCAGATCCGCTCTCTAGACCGGAACCAGAATCCAGATGAAACTCGGAGCTCTTCTTCTCTCCGTATGACGCGAGGCTAGTTTCACCTGAGGTTGTTCTACCTGGTTAATGGAGGAGGACAGGTGGAGGATCCAACTAGCAGTGAGGAGGATGATGATGATGATGATGCCCCTAGCAACAGCTGAGGCCCATAGCAACAACTGAACAGGAGCCAAACCCGTTTCCCCCTCCCCACCCCCACCCCACCCCCATCCCTGGGGGGTACAAATTACTCTGCGAGCAGAACGGAGGAATCCTGTCACCTGCATCCTCTGCTCCACATGCACACACACGCACACACATGCACACACACGCACACACATGCACACACGCACTCACCGTCCTGTTACATGTGAGACAGACATGAACTTTATAAAAGCAGCTTTCAGTTGTTGTTTCCAGTCGGTCGGTGGAGCAAACAAACAACCTCAAAAACACACATACACACACATAAAGAATGAATCATTTTAATGGCTTTATTAGACATCTCCATTGTTGCTGCATGACTTGCATTAACCTTGAGCTCACATGAAAGGATGTGGATTGCGAAAAGCGAAAAGCTGCCGTCGCCGCCGTCACCGCCAGGTAGAATTTGTTTCTAATCATCACAGTCGCAAATTGTTATTTCTCACCGAATTACAGTAAAACCGTCGCATCGCTTTGTTTCAGACTCGACGCGGCCGGCGCTCCAGTTAATCTCTCACTGAACAAATAATTGCATCCTCTTTGTTACACCTCTGTCTTTGTTTTCGCTCAAACCCACCACGATTCGACACACGACGCAACCTGCTGGAGTAACGATGGCGAGCGAGTGAGTGACAAGGAAACATAAGGAGGCTTTTAGCTGAAGTGGGATCTGCCAGTCTGTTCCAGGACTCTCCCTGCTGGATCGCCCGCCTTGCAAATCTTTTTAATCATGTTAAACTAATGCAGTGCAGTCTCAGTCTGCCCACGGGCAACAGCTGGAAGCCGAGCGTAGCCTGCAGAAACGACTTTAGCGGGTAAAGGAACTCTCCCCTCCCACAACACAATACAAGACTTACAGGACTTTCTCACAGTTTATTTTATTTATTTAATTTTTTTTATTATTTTGGCTCTATCTGAACCTGCGTCAAACTTCCTTTCGACATCCCAGGATGACCAGTTGAACATGATCCCACTGCACCGTGAAGCGCTCCGTCTGTGAACATCTGCTCATCTGTGCTTTGTGTGGGAAATACCCTCCGATCGCCAGCGGGGCCCTGAACGCAGCGTAACATCCGTGAGGAGCTTCAGAGGAGCCTCTGTTGTATCTGTAGGAGCTATTTTTATAATGAATGTTGTCGTTTATCTCCCAAAAACAAAGGGGACTTTCTTTCTTCCTGAAGTGTGGGGGTGTTCGCCATAGGTGTTTAATTTACTACGGCGTTAATGACCCGCTTGTTCATTGAGAAGGATCTGTGGTAGGAACCTGGGGCCAGATTCACAAAAACTCTGTCATTTTTTTTCTTAACTTCAATCTTAAGAAGGAAAAAAAAGTCTTATTCTCCAAAAGAAGTTCTGAAGTATTTTCTCAACTTTCTTCTTAAAGCAGATATCAGTGGAATGTTTTTGTTAATATAGGCACTGGTCCCTATTCTTGCTGTCCTATTTTCAGAAGTCAGAAAAACAATCACTTGCATGTAACAGGATAAACAAGCCTCTATGTAAAGAAACGAGTCTCCAGCACCAGGCAAAACTCTGACTCTGCTGTAACCCGAGGACCTGAAAATTTTTTTGTGGGATACAAGTGTTATCCAATTGGTTTGAGAACGGCATGAAGGGCATTCAGGTGTCTGACTGCAGCCTGAAGGCAACACCAGCGCCTCCGTGCTTCCTCACAATGTACACGGTGGTGACAGTTTTAACAGGCGCTGGAAAATAGATCCCTGATCCGAGAAGGTCCGGCGGGGTTTGTGGTTAACT
Organism: Decapterus maruadsi; assembly: GCA_030347415.2. Lineage (NCBI taxonomy): Eukaryota > Metazoa > Chordata > Actinopteri > Carangiformes > Carangidae > Decapterus > Decapterus maruadsi. The sequence goes on from CM064899.1 coordinate 28,294,587, forward strand.
AACTGACACTGAACGTAAAACATGGCGATTCAACAAGAAACGGTGAACTTTGTATGTTTTCCTTCCTGTGAAGTCATGCGGGCGCGATTCCACTTCATTGAAATACGTATTTATGAAAGACATATTTGATTTTTGTCAATAAAAAGCCAGTAAAGTCCCATACTGTCCCTTTAAGAAAAAACTTAAAGCAGATATCAGCGGAATGTTTTTGTTAATATAAGTCCTAAATAGTCCTATTTTCCGTCAGGCAACAGGACAGTAAAAACACGAGTCTCTCTCACTCTGCTCTGCTGTAACCTGGAGAGAAAATTTTTCTTGTGGGATTGTGATCCAATGAGCTGTAACATGAAGGGCTGGTTTCAAAAGCCTGGATTGAATGTGGTCATTAGCACGAGGACCAATAGATGCCTGACGAGGGCGGGGGCTGCTAATATCTGCTTTAAGTTTCTTCTTAAGAAAAAAACTTAAGAATAAATGCTATTCTTGAAATCAAAGTTCTCAAATTTGTTCTTAACTTTAAGGCAACCTTGACTTGACTTAAAATTCCTATGGTGAATAGGTAAGCCCCTAATATCACCTTTTTCAACAAATTTTAGACAAGTTTAGACTATAGTAGGTCATAAGTAGATATATGTTTTAATTAATTACACAAAGAGCTTCAAAGATATTCACAAAACAAAAAGAAAAAAAAAATCTTGAAAAGTATCTGCATCTCTTTTTGTCTTTATCCATGGTTAGTAAGTGACTGACGGTTAAGACGCAAACTATTATGCAATGCAGTGACATATTTTAAGAAGTTCTTAAGTAGGAAAAATAAGAAATTCGTAAGAAATGACTGTTCTAATGACTATTCTTAAGAAAATATTGAGGAGTTTCACTCTTATGAACTTCATAAGGCATTTCTTAAGATCTTAAGGACATATAGGTGAATCCAGCCTCTGGCCTCCACTTGACCCTCCTGGTTTGTTCTTCACCCTGAGCCAGATGAAGCGGCGGCCCGTCACCAGCGGCAGCAGCAGCAGCAGCAGCAGTCTGAGTCTTTCATGGTCCCTCTTCAGAGTCCAAGCCGGTCTCTCTGCCAGACCTGGTCTAAACACTTCACTGTTAAAAGGCTAGCAGAAGACTGAGAGCCCCCGCCGCTCCATTCACCCAGCCTTATATCTGCTTCTTCCCCCTCTTAGTCTCTCTGATTTACTCTCTCTCTCTCTGTCTCCGTCTCTCTTTCTTTTCATAGCGGTGAGTTAAATGCAGCCCGGTCACTCACCCTGCTGTCCCCTCTCATTTTCTTTCACTTTTCTTCCTCTTCCCCTCTCATTGCTCCATCCTGTCTCAGTCTCTCTTTCTTTTTTTTTTCCACATTCTTTCTCCCTGTCTCTCTCTTCCCAGCTCGCACTATTACAATGACACAGCCTACCCTGCAGTGATCTCATTAATCACATTCAAACAGCTCTCCGTTGCTTTCTCTCCTTCTATCTGTCTCCCTTCTCTCCGTTCTCTCCCTCTAATTGCTTGCTCTTTTCTCTGCCAGTGTCTCGAAGGAAGCGTTTTTCATTATCTAACAACAAGAGACAAATACTTGTACAGTTTTACTACAGATGGGTTTTCTACATGTAGGCTTAATGTAGCTGCAGGGTTAGTGCAGCAGTGTGCATCCAGAGCCGACGACGTAGAGAAATCCCCAAAAGACACAAACGCCGGATCCTACACATGTCTCTTCTCCGTTCATTTATTACAGTAATCACATTTTTGCCAAACGCTTGGTTTTATTTATTAGATTTGTTATTGGCATTTGCTTTTTTTTCTTTCTTTCTTTCTTTTTTTTTTTTTTTTTAAGGAAACAAATTACCCTGTTGAGTGCACCCCATAATTGGACATAACCTCATGAGTGAGATTAATTAACCCGTTGTTGATTAGAGGCACTTTCCACCAGAGACTGCCTGTAGAAAAAGAGCGAGCGCACCGTCGAAATCCAGTTTTCTCATTGACTGGGCAACCAACAAGAACGGCGGCGGCGGTGGTGGTGTTGTTGTCGTTTTGTTGTTGTTTACCTCGCTGGTGAAGATTTTCTCATGTTTGGCCTTGGAGGAGGAAAAAGAAAATGTCTCTTTGCTCAGCTCTTACTCTGCAGCTCACATACACGGAGCCTGGGAGTCATCTGCAGCCTGGCGGTGGTGGTTTTGATGGCGGATCGTGTGGTTTTCCCCCGATGTTGGGAGCTGTAAGTGTCATTAGGACTGGGGAGCCACATCAAATAACCGCCTCCTCCCCCCCCTCCCCTCACCCCAGATCCATGTCTTCCTGGTTCAGGGTGACTATTCCCACGTTTGTTTTAATAAGAAGGAGCCGCCATTCTTATAAATCGACTGTTTCTAGCTTCTGCATGTTTTATAAGCAATAAAAAAAAACACAACGGAATCATAAATATGTGTATGAGGCGTTAATGCGCGGGAGCCGTGTCGGGGCCTATCAATATTCCTGTTAAGTCCGCAGCAGCCAATGTACTGTAGGCACCACGGGAAGAACATTTGAAATTCATAGAAATCCTTATCAGTTGTTGGCGTTGCTGTTATTGATCTGTTACTGTGGAAACCGGGTGTAGGCCTCCTTCTTTCTCTCTTGCCCGAGGTACACGTCTTTAAGCTCCAGTGACTTCCAACACTTCCTCCAGTCAAAGAGGAAATTTCTCCTCCCTGTCGAATGAACTTAAAGTTCGCAAAGCGCTTGACTTTTGTCCTCTCCGCTGCCAGCTGGCGTCCAGCGCGAGGAGGTTTGTTTGCTTTCTTTGTTTTTTTTTTCTGCAGCTTCCCCAAACTGACCTTGCTAAAGTACAGAGAGGTAAAGAGAGAGACGGGAGGGAACGGACAGAAAGAGAAAGTAAACATCTTTAGGACAGGAAAAAACACACACACACACAAAAAACCCACACAGAAATAGATTAGCGAGCAACGTCTGTCAGAGTGGATGGCTGGCCCCGTGCCAGGTTTTATTGATTTGCTTTACAAAGCACTTGAATGGGGCAGATAACTGTGATTAGCCAATTCATTACTGCTGGATCTTAGAGTGGTCCAAAATTAGATAAAAGGGGGAGAACGGAGAGGGGGAGGGAGGACAAGAGTGAGAGCGGGTGAGAGAAAGTTTGCACAGAAAGTACCAACAGTGACCCACAACAAACAGAATCTTTTTGAAGTTCTTGATGAATTTCCTCCCCTACTTTGCATGCGGCGTAATGATCGTCCTCATTAGAAGAAAAAAAAACAGGCATTGTTTATGTGTTTGATAGCACGCATAGCGATTCTCGATTACTCAAGCATCCCTCTCATCTACTTTGCAAATGTGTGCGCTTCCGTTTCAAGTGTCTTTTTCAAGTCGCACATCTCTAATAGATCTCAGAAATGAGAACTGTTTCGGCTTTGATGATATACTAAACTGTTGTCTGTGCAAAGGCAAACTGAGTGTGACAGCAACTAATGTTTCTGTCTGATAGGGAGACAGCTTTTTACTGCTCCTCTGTCTCCCACTTCATAGGAGACAGCAGCAGCAGTTATCAGGGCCCTCCGAGTTAAGCTCGCCTCTGTGACAGCATTGTTTAATGTGTTTCTATGATCAGCCCAGTGTTTACAGGAAGCGTGTTCTGGTTTTTTTCCATGGGCCCTTTTCTCTCTGATATATGTTTTGACATTGTACAGTCATCTGGTTATCATTTATTCTCAATGTTATGGCTGTTAGAATTAGGGATTATAATAAGATGGCTTGTTCCTTCTTGCTGGGACATTAAAGACACCAGCTGCCGTGTTTCCCTTTGAGATATTCCTGTTTACCTCCGTAACCTGGGCTGTGGATCTGTGACGGTGAAGGATCGAGGAGAATTGGCCTTTATCATTTCCTCTCCTCTCCCGGATTTTCCCTCTTGCTCCAATTTCCTTTCCACATTTGTTCTGGGCCCACTGTCTTTCTTTCTTTCTTTCTTTCTTTCTTTCTTTCTTTCTTTCTTTCTTTCTTTCTTTCTTTCTTTCTTTCTTTCTTTCTTTCTTTCTTTCTTTCTTTCTTCATCTAGCTCCCTCGCTCCTACCGCGGGGCTGTCAAGTAACTCCAGCTCGCCATCAGCCTAATGAACAGTGATACAATGATAATAGCATGTGATAATATTTCAAGCCATCGTAATCTGGGCTCACTCAGCCTTTACCTACTCGTCACTTCTTGCCCCTTTTAACACGCACACACACACACACACATGGCGGGGCATCTCTTTCTCTTGACAGCTGTGTGTCAGGTCTTGGCCTTCGTGCTGTCATCAAACGAAGCTGTCAGCCCAGACTCTCTCTTAATAGTCCACCCGTCCAGTGAAGACACCTACGGTCTAATGTGATTGGACAGTTCCCTCTGTGCAGCTTGTAACACATTGTACAGTTCGCTGCGCTCACTGGTCAGAGCGTCTCCACGGTTTAAAGACCTGAAGATCTGCTGCTTTTAAAGGAGCTGTTTGATGCTACATGAACAGCTGTTCACTTCTCAGCTGATGCAAGTTCACCACCAAACTCTACTCTACTTTTCTTTTCTTCTACTGAAGTTAACATGCAAAATAAAGCAGCACGTTGTGCTTTTATGCTCTTAAAGAACGAATATAAAAAACATGCATCATAGATTATATGAAGATATTACATAAAGGATCACTTACTCATGTTGCTCTGCATTAGTAACACACAAGACTTGCTAGAGCAATTGTAAGGTTATATTATTCAAGCCAGTAAAAAACAGAAGTTTAAAAAGCTGTTAAAACAGTATCTTGTAATAGTTTATGAACTGTGATCGGTGGGTGTATGACCAAATAGGCCTGCTATAAGAATGAAATGATGCACCCTTTTCTTTTCTTCTCGATTGTGTATCTCTTTTTTGTTTAGTGAGCTGTATAGCCACATGGAAGAATAGCCACGTGCTACTGGGGATGATCTTCTTCTTCTTCACGCTGGAGCTAGCTGGTTAGCATGCTACCTTCAGTTGAAGATAAAGAACAAGAGGGTTGATTTTCCCTGCTGGAGACATGATGATGATGATGATGATGATGATGATGATGATGATGATGATGAACTCTCACATTCTCCTCCAGACCCATAAATAAACAGCAGTCCATGCTAATGCTAGCTATAATAAGAACTGTAGACCTTCATAAAGCCCCTTAAATATAGATGTAATTTCACCAGAAAAACAATATTCAGCACTCTATCCTCTATCCAGTCCTCTATTCCTTGAATTTCAACCAGTAGAGCAGTGACATACAGCACAATATCATGGCTATATGTTGTCTTTATATAGCACACGCTCAAAGAGGGAGATGTAAGAGCCAAAGACTCCAGGTGTTATTTGAATAGATAGAGCAGGAATATATAGTCCACGTAAATATGTGATGTGTCAGAGCGTGTGGGTGGAAAGATCGCTGGACAGATTCAGTCTAATGGGAAGGAGGGGGCGGGCCGAGTTACAAGTGAAGAAGTGAGGGAGGTAAGAAAGAATCGTGAGTGCATGAACAGCACCTGCATCACCGGGACAAAAAACGTCCATGCCGGGCCAACGAGAGGCCGTTAACGAGGTCATGATATCAAAGAACAGAGCAAGAGCCGACGGCCTCCTCCAGTCACAGGTCAGCTCAGCCACCGCTGTTATTCATTAAACCCTAATGGTTAGCGGTTGGGAAAACATTATCTGGGCCCCTGGTAACTTGACTAAAGGTAAAGGGGTCAGGGCCAGAGGCAGGGGTCAGACGTCCCCTCGCTCGGTGACACGGGTGTGCTTTGTCAGATTGGATTAGCCGCGGCGAGAGGCGATGATTTGATGGAATCACAGCGCAGCGGCGAACCATCAGCATTCCTCCTCCTCCAACGCCTCCTCCCTCCAGTTAAAAAGGGCAGTTAAAACATTTCTGTGGGGAATAACGTGTTACTGTCAGTCGTGGTTAAGTGTTTTTGGTGCGTTTGGCAGCCACACTTTGGGAGCTGCTGGAAGCAGCTGTCGGCTCGCTGGGGCGTACGGACAGAGGAGGTGCGTCGTGTTGTTTGTCCCGTATCAGCAGAGTGTGATCACGAATTAGCAGAGAAACAGACGAACCAGGCGAATCCCCATGCCAGTTAGATCCTTTAGTTGATCACAGGGGGCGAAAGGTTTTGTCTACATCATCTGAGGTTGTTTTTTCTGAGGTACAAATATGCACACAACGCACACAGCTTTGGGGGGTGGGGGATTTGGGGTTATGTATGTTTTATTATGTGGTGCACATGCACATTTGACTCATTGATTTGTATGAGAGAGGTGTGCAAAACTCCCCTTGATCATACATTCAAAAGACACTACGTGTTTTCACTCAATTTCAAGAGTGTTTCATCACACACACATGCATGCCCACATACACACACACACACTAGGGAAGAGGAGGGGGTGCAGGATACAGGGGGGGGTGCGTGTGCAGGGATTTGCCTTCCAACTGATTAGGAAACAAGAAACACTTGTGTCATGAGTTTTCACACTAATAAGCCCGGATTGTTGCGGTCGGGTGAACACTCTGGGTGCAGGTATGTGGTGTTTAGGCTGCGAGCGAGATTGGAGGTGGAGGTGGAGGCGGCGGCGGCGGCGGTGGTTGGGTGGGGAAGGTGTGGCAGATCAGATGACTGCGTCGGCTCGCCGGGATCCCGCGCAGCTGAAAGGGGATAGGACGGTGTTTGGGTTACAACACGCTGTGAGTGCTGTCCTTTTTAAATAAGACACACTTGAACAAAGTGCGGCTGATCAGATTAGCGTGGCTGATCAGGTTTCTCAGCAGGTCGCCGGCTCCCACTGTCTGAACATCTTGACTGAGAAACGCTGCTGCTGCTGCTGCTGCTCGCACTAAACACACAAGAAGAAGAACAAACGGGAGGATTGGTGGAGGAGGAAGGGGGGTTAGAACGGAGGGATAAACCAGCAGTTGTTGTTAAAGGGATAGTTCACCCAAAAGTCCTGGGACGAGTTTCAGAGTTATCCATGGCTTCTCTGAGTTACAGGGGGTCTCGGTGTAGCAGTGCATGTCCATGTAATGGTTGCAAATGGATACCATCTGTCTTTGTAACAAAAAGACACACCAAAAAACATCCAAGTCCCTCCATGCTGCTCGTATGTCCGTCTTGTATTGAAGCCCCGAAACGCGAAATTGTCCCGAAGAAAATTAAATAAGTCCATATTTCAAGCTTGTTTTGTAGCAGAAGCTTCTTGAAGCTCCTCTTCCCGCTACAAACAAGCTTGAAATATGGACTTATTTAATTTTTTTCAGAACAATTTTGCATTTTGGGGCTTCAAGACGGACATTACATACGAGCAGCATGGAGGTATTTGGATGTTTTTTGGTGTGTCTTTTTATTACGAAGACAGTTGGTACCCATTTGCAACCGTTACATGGACATGCACTGCTACGTCGAGACTTCCTGTAACTCAGAGAAGCCACGGAGGACTCTAAAACTTTCCCCAGCCCTTAGTCGACATGAGGGTGAGTAGATAATGAGTGAAATTTGAATTTTGGGTGAACTATCCCTTTAAGCTTCACTTTGGAAAAAACAAAACAGAAAAAGAAGCATGACGATTTGTGATGAGCAGAGCCAGGCTGTTAGCATGGTAAACATCCATCTTTCTGTTTTTTTTTCTTCTTCTTCCCAGCCAGTTTTTCTCTTCTCTCCATCTGCCCTCTCCTCCTCCTCCTCCTCCTCCTTCTTCTTCTCCAGGGGTTGAACTTATTCTCCCTGGCAGCAGAACAGAAATCCTGCAGTAAAGTGGACCTCTGGGACTCGGTCTGAAACAATGGTAGCGGGGATGAATCGCAACCAATCGAGTTGTGCCCGGTCCTATTGTTGAGTTTTTGCTATTGTGTGTGACGAGAAGGAAATTGTTTCTGTTCTCTGGGAGATGATGATGAACCCCCCCCCCTCTCCTCTCCCCCCCCTCTACTCCTTCAAAAGACCAGAGATCACTGAGACACATCAGAGGAGGAGGAAAAACAAGAATATCACCAGAAAGGCGGCGTCTCGGTTTGATTCTCCATTTCTTTTCTCTTTCGTTCTTCGTCTCATCCTCCGTCACTGTCGACAACTATTCACCACGTCTTCTTCTTGATGGATCCACTCCTCAGCATCTTTGTCTCCTATCTGTCTCATGTTTGTTTTGTTTTTTTGTGATTTCTCAAATGCCCGGTTCTCTGTTCCCTTCTCTTGTCTTTTTTTTTGCCCGGTGTTTCTCATTCTCCATGGCTTTTCACCCGTGATCCATCCAGGGCCAAGCCACAATCCCATATAAGGCCAGTGGAAGCCCCCATCTGGCCTCTTATTTCCATATCAGATCTCCAGTAACAGACAGGGTTTTATACCAGGATCAGGCTGGGAATGTGAAGCTGCCTCTGCATCAGCTGTGCCACAAACCCCCGCTACGCTCTCTGCTCCTGGGCACAACCCTGGTCACCCCCCCCCCCCCCTCCTGAACACCACCACCACCTCTGCTTTATCTCCTCTCACCTCTATTTCTCCCTCAACTCATCTTCCCGTCTCCCTCCTTTTATCCTCCTTGTGTTACATGTATTTCCAACCAACCTCAACAGCAGGAAAAAAAAAGCACAGTCACACTTCACTCCTCTTCCTCCTCCCCCTCCTCCTCCTCTTCTTCTTCTTCCTCTCGGCAGCGTCTTAGCAGAGCATGCACATTTCACGTTCGGGGACAGGAACCGCACCACGCTCAGATGGCTCGCTCTAAGTTTGTAGCTGGTACGACGATGCAGCCGCAGACCGAAGCCAGACAAAAGACCATAAGCCACATCTATCTGAGAGCAGAGACAAAGCCGTACGGTACAACTCTGCAACAAACAGTCTTAAAAAGTGTCTTTAAAGGGGGACATGTGCGGTTTGAGGCTTACACGCCCATCACATTTAAAAGCTCTTTCTTTCCTTCATCATCATTACATCTCCTTTGCGTCTTTCCGCCTCTTCCTCTCCATCCGTCTCCTACTCAGCGAGTCTGTTCCTCATTACAATTTGATGTTTCCACAGGCTTTTTTTTTCTCCCTCTCTCCTTGTCGAGCTCTAATATGTAAAGTGTCGACTTTCCTGTGTGAGTGTGTCTCTGTGTGTGTGTGTGTGTGCGTGTGGTTTGGTTTGTTGTCGTAGAGAGTCTGTTTCTGATTAGGCTGGCTCTCGCTAAGCCTTTTCCTTTACTGCCACATTTGGGTCTTGCTTGGCAGCAGAAACCCTGAGTGTGAATCTCATCCAGGCCTTAATTGTTTTAAAAGGCTGGCAGACCTGGCTCTCTCTCTCTCTCTCTCCCTCTTTCTCTCTTTGGCTCTGTTTGTTGTGTCTTTTCTATCCTTCACTTTCTCTCTCTTTTGCACCTCTACTTCCATTTCCACCACGCTCTCCTTTGTTCCTCTCTTTCTCTCCCAGGGTCTGACACAAATGGAGGGATGAAGGGATGAGAGGGGGGATCTTGTATAGCCTATAATGCCTATCTCCTCTGGGGCCTGCATAGCTCATTAACCTACGTTAGTTCCCACATGCCTCCATTAAAGAGAGACACCTGGCTCCCGAGGGGGGCCACGGGGAAATGACAAGTCCAGTCTCCTTTCCCTTCATCTGCATCCGAGACACATATAAGGGAAAGGACTCATTGCACACGCATGCAGCAGCAGCAGCGCTCGGCCTTTGTAGCTGTACCCCCCCTCCACCCCCAGTGCTACTTCCTGTGTTGTGGCTGCGGTGGTTATTGATGCTGATGTGTTGATTCCTCTGTGCTGTAATGTGACATGTATGCTACACATTGAAATAATGACAGCCACGTTATATTCCAAGTGGCTTTTTCATGAATAACAAGCAGCCGCCTTTGAAGGAAATCAGGGGGAGTGTGAGCAACAGCTTCAGCTCTCTCTCTCACACACATTCACACACACACACACACACCAACGCCACTCTGTTCAGCTTGGGAAACACACTGTAAGCCCCTCGGTACAGTGGCAAGTCTCAGATTAGCCAAAGTCCCCCTTTCAGAGCCGGGGTAGCATCAGCTGCATTCCTGGGGGTTACGCATTGAAATGTATACTGTGAGTAATTGCCAGTGAAAAGCTTAAATCTTATTTAGGGGCGATGCATCCCAAATCTGTGTTCAACCCCCTCCTCCCACCCCCCCGGCTGCCTCCCTCCGCCTAATCTGCTTGGTGGGGACTTAGCCTTTTTCTAACGTTGGCTTCGTCCATCCTGCCACACAGAGGAACGCACAGATAAGAGTTGCTGCTCCGCTTCAGCCGTGACCACCAAAACATATATAAATACTTTTTAAAAAATTGTAACGGCAGATAGACGGAGTATTAGGGCCACAATGAGAAAACAAGCAAAAAAAAACACTGACTTCGAGAATAAAGTCATACATTTACGAGAATAAAGTTGTAAATTTATGAGAATTTACGAGAATAAAGTTGTGCATTTCCTATGAGAAACAAGTCATAACATGTGGCCCTATACTGTCGGATCTTTCATTCTCTGCAACCTCTTTTTATTTCCTCCTCTCCGTTTCAGTCTGCAGTCTGATCCCTCTGCTTTTTGTGCGTTTTGTTTCTTCCTTCTCCTCCCTTGTGTGCGTGGATCTCTCAACCATGCGTTTCTGGCACTAAAGTGAGTAAGTTGAACTGCATCACTTTAATGTCAGACTCCGTGTTTTCCACAACACTGACCTCTTTGTCTTCTGCTGGCTGCAGTTTCTCTATCTGCTGCTCTCTTCTCCCCCCTTTTCTTTTCTCTACTCTCCACTACTCCCTCACACCCTGTGCTGTGTATATGTGTGTTTGTATGCGAGTGTGTCTGGCAGACAAGTGGATGTTAGGGAGTTACAGTGACCTGGAACAGTCTGCAGATTGTCTTTCCTCTCGCTGCCCTCCACCTCCTCACTCGCGGCGCATTTCTTTTTCTATTGCATCTGGCTGCTTCTCATTCTTCTGTCCGTCTCCGCTGCGAAGAAATATTAGCATATCATTGCCGTAAGGAGCTTCCAACTTCACAATTAATGGGTTTTTAATGGTTCCCCGGGCCTCGCCATTATGTGGCCGGGGCTTCTTAGCCTAATCCAGCGGGGACCATATGGGCAGCAGCCCGGCTCCGTACGCTGGACCCAGAGGTGTATTGAAACCAGTGGGGAAGCAGAGCCAGAGTGTATTTAAATCCAGAAGAGCTCAGGGCTTTATTTAAAAACCAAAGAAAGTTTATTTGTTCAACGACCTCAGAGACTGGAGCGAGTGCAGGAGGGCTCTGCTTCTTTTTACAAGCCCTGGATTAATCGTCCACTTGGGTTCAAGGTGTGAAAGCAGAGGCAGAGATGTGTGTGTGTGTGTGTGCTTTTGTGAACACACTTAGTCCATTTGACATCATCTTTGTCTTTGTTCAAATATGGGCTTTTGTTCTGAGTGTGAAAGTAGCATCCAGTGGATTTGGAAACGCACTCAGGAGACCACCAACGAGCCCGACCGCCTCAGACCGGAGCGTAAACATGACACTTGACACGCTGACAGAATTAGCACATTTAAACTCGCAGGGATTTATTGTTGTAAAATTGTGTTTATGTTCATACGCTGAGCTCGCCCTGAAAAAAAAAAAAGGGAAGGGAAGGTGTCTGTGTTTTAGGTTCATGAGCTGTTTAGATGAATGAGCCTCAAGTAAACTTAGGAAGAGACAGAGTTTATTCACTTAGACCGTCCTTGCACCTCCAGTCGCTGAAATTCACCATGGACGTCTGTGCCTGCAGGCAGATAATTACTCAGTTCACACTACAGAGAAAAATGTGTGACTGTGTGTGTGTGTGTTTGCCTGTTCTTTTAAAATGACTTTCATTTACTGATTCTGAAAGTGAGTTTATTTCTTCTTCATCTGTCTACTGTGAGTTTCTGACAAAACTTTGAGCACCTTCACACTTTGTCCTTGTTCACTCTTCTGTAAACTCACTCTGATCCAATTTGGAAATCCAATCCTTCCAGATGGACTCCAGAATAAATTACCAAAGGTCAAACCAACCGGCCGAGCGGGGCTAACAAGCCGGCGCACCGCGGTCAACACCTGAGTGGAAAGCAGCCAGAAAAGCTCTTTACTCATTACAGTTTCTGTCAATGGAAAGAAGATTAAAAACGACTAAAGACTGTGTCTCCTCGGCTCACATACACACTCGGTTTCCTCGACATGATCCACTTAGGGCTTTTAATGTAATGCATGTTATATAGAGGGGATGTGGTGTTACAGTATGTATACAATCCTTGCCCTTCCTCTCTTTCCTCCCTGTGCGTGTGAGTGAATGCCAGGCAGTGCAGTAGAAGTGCTGACGCAGGGTTTCTGCCTCCCTGTCCAGGTAATAGCCTGTGGCGGTACCGTAGAGCAGCACTGCAGCCCGGGGGCCTGCCAGAGGAGGAATGACATTTACTGCCACCTTAACTAGCTCATTAGCCTGCTTCACAGCCTTCCTCTCTATCCACTCCACACAGGCTAATGAGAATAGCTCTGTTTTACACGGCCAGTTGTTATTCCGCTCGCGTCTTCAGATCGGACCGGTCAGATTGTTTTTTTTTAGGGGGTGGGGAAACGTCTTCTCGTCCCCTCTGCTCACTCAGACTCAGTCTTTGGTGACACACTTGTCCCTTTGTTGGCCTTCTGATTGGTCTGCTGATCCATCAATCAGAGCGCTTCTCCCCATGTCACCCCCATGTGTTGTGCGGCGTTCAAAGGTTGGACGACCCCGGGATGAAACCCTATGAAACGAGATGGGCAGACAGCAATTTTTTCGGCCGGGGGTTCTGTAATAGCGACTCACGATATCTGGAATTTATTCCCCGAGTCATTTTTATTCCAGTCCCCAAACTCAAGACATCAATATAGGCTACCTTCAAAGTTACCTAGCTAACGTTACCATTGCTAATGTCTTTTGAACTTTGTGAAGTTTTACGAGGGGAAACAGGAGATCGATGGAGATGAAGCGTGTAGCTAACGTTAGCTAGCATCATTAGCTACTAGCTAGTGAGTGACCAAAACTTTTCCCACTTTTCAGAAAAGTCACATATAATGCCCGTTCAATCGCTTTTTAGCCACGTCTGTCTTGACCATTATGTTCCTTACAAGCAATTTGAATCTGCCTACTTTTCAATGGTTTCCAATTGGAGTTACCCCTTCCTTCCATTGTTTGTCTAACCTAACAACAGTAACCGTGGAGGGCGGGACTTGATGATCGAGTCTTGAGTTTTCACATGACCGCGATCTGTTGTGATATCACTGGCGCTGCACACTCACCTATAGTGATCTCATCTTTTTACAATCAGGCCCCGACTCCAGACGGGCTGATTGGTCCCATTGTTCAGTGGAGCTGCTGTTGAAACCTGCCTTCCTGATAGACAAACAGGCGTTTGTATTCACACACACACCTGTGCGCACTGTTGCACAAACTCACATCTTCATTATGCCGCTTCTTCTTCTTCTGTTGATTGGAGGGTTGTTGTGTGATGGCGATGTGGGACAGACTCAACATAATCCTCCCGCTCCTCTCTCACTGCCTGACATTTCTCTGTTCTTCATTAGGGGAAGGAGGGATTGAAAGAAGAGCAGCGGCGGAGGCGGAAATAAACGGCAGCGAAATGACATGCAAATAGCAAAAAAAAAGATGTGATTAAAACATCAACAGGCCGACCTCAGCGCCTCCGAGCCCTGAGCCTCCTCCGACTGTTAGTGGCTGTTAGCTTGCTCTCTGCTGCTGTTGACTGACAGGACATCCAACATGATGAGATGTGTTTGTTTAGTAGGTGTGTCTGTGTGTGAGCACAACGGTTATACAGCCACACACACACACACAGCAACAACAAGTGTGTCCACTCAGACCGTCTGGGCCCGAAACAGTTTTACATTTACAGACGAGATGTGGTTGATTCAGGAAGCAACACAACTAGGGATGTCATCATTACTTTGTTTGCACAAACACCACAATAAATTAATCGTAAACATTCCTCAATGCCGTCACTTTCCAAAAACGGTTATGTCATATTCCTATCGGCACTCAAACAAACGTAACATTGAATTGGTAGGAATTTCAAATTTTTTATTTTTGTACTTAGAATGCAGCTGTTTAAGATTGTGTGTGGAGTCTTTTAATCATAATTTAAAAAATAATAATAATTGGTTAAAAAAAAAAATATCAGTAATTTCTTTTTATCAATTACTAGACATTTCAGGCGACCCCATTTGAATTCCAGGCGACCCCAAGGTTGAAAAACACTGCCATAGTGAGTCTTAAAGCGATATTCCGGCGTAAGTGAAAGCCACGGTCAAACAAACGTAACATTGAATTGGTAGGAATTTCAAATTTTCCAGCAATTTTTGATCCACTTAGAATGCAGCTTTTAAAATAATGCTCAGAACTGCACCAAAGTTCATCAATAGTACATTACAGGGTCCCAGCACGTAGGACGAGCCGTCAAACATCCGCTAGCTTTACCTGTTTTTTCAGCAGACACAACTCACCTACTTCTCCTCCTGGATCCGCTTGCTGGTGGAGAAATAGGATCACCCAGTGCAGCTGAGCTAAAGAAAAAAAAGCTATCTGGGACCCTGTAATTTACTTTTGATCAATTACTGAGCATTATTTGGCTAAAAGTGACCCCATTTGAATTCAGGCAGCGCCCGGTGTTTGCTGGGTTCCCTGGAACTCGTGAATCTAGCGGTCGGGGGTTGAAAAACACTGCCATAGTGAGTCTTAAGACCATGGTGGGTGTTAATTGGCACTTGACCGATGAAATAGATTATGTCGCTACACGAGATAAACCAAGTGACCTTTAATTAAAAAAAAAAAGATTAAGATTAACTTAAACATTTGGTATAGATGACAAATAATCACTGAAATAATTCAACACACTAACATTTTCCCTGGGGGATTAATAATTGGTCTGATAAATACTTAAAATCTTTTGTGTATATCATTAGTAATATAAATATATATTTGACTATATTTGATTGTTACACATTCATAGTGTTGTGAAATTGATTAATGCATAATAATCTAATTCTCTGACAATAATTGTACCATGAAAATCTATAATTGTGACATCCCTAAACACAACATCTACAGTCTCTGTCCACAGCCGATGTGTGTACAGAAAGTCTAATCATCTCGGTACAGTCAGTCATAGTGTCTGTAGTGTTGGTCAGCGTTCCCTGCTTCAGCAAAAACACCCCGAGGCCTGTTCTTACAGTCTGATCCCTCTTTGTCTTCCCTTCACTAATTGACTGTGTGTGAGTTTTGTTCGTGCTTGCTGCAAACTGCCGCATCCTGTGTTTACAGCGCTAATGTAGCGGGTCAGACATTAGACTGTCTGTGACTCATAATGAGTTATTGTGCCGCTCCATTGAAAAGAGCCGTTGCAGTCAGACTCGTGTCCGCGGGGCAGAGGAGCGCCGAGGCCTCTGCATGTCTGCGCTCTTAACAGGTATCAGACGGCATTACAGGTTCCCACAAGAAGTGGATTAGACAGCCCGCACTCGAGCTCCTCAAGGTAAACACACCTTTCCCTTCTCCTCCGTGTCAACATCAGTCCCTCCACCGGCTCCGGTCCAGACTTTGTGGAGGATCTCTGGGAATATGAAACACTCATGAGCTGTCAGTTTTATTTAAGGAGTATTTCAGCCCCGCTCCGTTCTCTTTGACCCTGCTGAACAGTAAAGAGAAATGAATCATAGCTGGCGATCCCTGCTCTCAATATTTACTCTCAGGATGTAATGAAGCGACACTAAAACCCTGTTCAGCGGCCGGTGGAATAAGGATATTTCAGCTTCTACTTTCTGGCACGAGACTGTGTTTAAACAGAGTTGGGGTATTTTTTTTTGGGTGCCAAATGAGGTGCCTAGTCAGGCCAGGACCTCACACTACTACTCCATTCCCTGTGAAAACCCCCTAGAGAGGAAGTGTCCTCACCAAGCAAATATGCCGGCTGTGACCAATATTAGAGCTCCCTGTATTTCCAGTCTGCTTTAACTGGTCCGGACCTCTAGACCAGCACTGACCAGAATAGTTCTTATTATGAGTATTTAAGTCAAAATGTAAACAAAGCGACTGCACGACCAGTCATTTACGCTTTTTTTTTTCCCCCTCTGCCGCTCGTGGCCTCTCTATCATTAAAACAACTGCTTATTTCAGACAGCTTAAGTAAGTTGTCTTCCTCTTTCTTTCCCCAGCTGCTTTGTTAGCTCCCTGTCTGCTTGTATTTTCAGCCTAGCAGTCTGCTCGCGTAATGACAGCCTTGCTTTGACTTTCACAGTGTAAGTGGTTGTGTGGGGTGCGTGTGTGTGTTTGCTCGCTGGCGCGCAGTGCCTGTGTTTTGCAAATTTTAGTGGCATTATGTGACGAAGAAGAAGAAGAGGAGGCCTGTTTTTATGCTCTGCCAGCCAGGCTCCTTTTTGGGGGGCTCTCATGAGGGTCCGGGGGTGGGTGGGGGGGGGGGCATGTCGAACCGTACCAGACTGTGTTAAGGCTTCTCAGCATGGAACTATCCAAGTGTAGTTAACATGTATGAGTGTGGATTAACATGGAGGCCTCTCTCCTCAGGCACACTCTGTCACAGATCTGTCAGGCCTCTCTGAGACCCCCCCCCACAGTGCAGCTCTCATCTGTCAACAGGCACTATCCTACACACACACACACAGGAACAAAGGCATGCATGTACATGCAAATACACACACACACACTCACAAAAACATGCATACAGATATATGGCTATAGGCATAGTACACAGGCACTACATGCTTTCACCCACACAAACCCACTCCACTTGATGTGACCACCCCCCTCGGGGGCATCTGGAGTTTTTTGTTTTCATCACATGAATTTTTGAAAAACATTAAAAATGATGCCTTCATTTCCTCAGACAAGCAGCTCAGAGTAAACCGCAGCCTGTCAGAGCCACATACCAAAAAGTCTTTGTTTAAGTTATGAAAGACAGCTGTCCAGGGTTGTAGACCGTCGCCAACAGATAGCCTGTGAGAAAGTTTGACGTTTAATATGTTTTTTCTGCACGTCTGTGAGCTCGTCCAATAAACTAAACTGAGCTGAGTTTAAGAGCCAAACACAGCTCCTCGTTTTGAGTCGTTTTTAGTTTAAAGGCTGAAATTTTACACGTTTCCTGTGTTTTATTTGAAATGCTCTAAGAAGATATACTTGGTAGATTTAAAACTGTCTTGATGTAGTTTCACATCTCTTTCTGGAATAATTGACCCTCTCTTCTGATTTGCTGAATACATATCTAGCAGATTTCAGGTAAACAGGAGACTGCGACAGCTCACCTGAATGGCTTAGTTGTGACATCACAAAGTCACAGTAGTCACAACGGCTTGTGTAAAAGCTCAGTTTCTGATCACAGGCTGTGTGCATTCCTCGGTGGGCTGAGCGTAAGTATTAATATAAATCCAAAGCCTGTTTTATGATTAAAAAAAAGACATGCAGATCTAATTTTATACAATGTGACCTTTAAAAAAAAAAAAAAAAGACCATGGACCTGAAATCTACTCTACTTTCAGTAACTTTAATTCCTGCTTGTTAAAATTTCCGATGGAAAAAAAAAGAAAAATACTGAAAAGCCATGCACACACACGCACGCATTGTGCATGAAACAACAAATTAGCTGTTTCTGAAAGATCAAAGCCGTAGCGCAGATGAGAAACTCCCATGCTTTAATTAAGTTTAATTAGTACATTCTTCTACCTTAGTTACTGTTTGTTGTCTGCTGTATTACATCTCCTGGTCTTATGAAAGCATTAGAGGCAATTTGGTCTCATCTGAGCCATTTACTGTTTTGTTTTGCGCCGTCGTAGCCGAGTAACTCTGAAGGGGCCCGGGCGACCAAATGGGTCTGGCCAAACAATAGTGAGTGCATCGCGCACAGCAACAGCTCAGATGGTCTTAATGCAAGTATAACACCGAGATAAGCTCCTAATGAAGTCATAATCGTTCACATAGACAGACAAGAGAGGCTTAACGCACAAAGATGCACACGTCATGCATGTGGGCAGCGACGCTGTTTCCTCATAATAACACATTTTCTGACCTTAGAACATAATGATTTTAAATAGGCTCCACATCTAATCCTTCTTCTCGCCTCAGGTGAAGTGGTGTACGGCTATTAGAGGTGTGTGTGTGTGTGTGTGTGTGTGTGTGCGGGGGGGGTTGAGGGTTGAGGGGTCATGAATGTGTGGAACATTGTGTCATAAATAATAATAATGCTATGGATTCCAGAGGTCAATCAGCCGTCACGCCGCGTTAAAAGACAGGTGATTGATTGGACCAAAACAAGATCGATAGGTTGACCCCCCCCCGTCGAGACACGCTCCTCTATACGCCGCTCTGTTTAGGTGTCAATTGTGTGTGTCGGTGTCAGTGTGTGTGTGTGGTGGGTTGCAGCGGGCCAGGCTAGCGGTCATGGCCGCTCAGTCATCCAGGGAGCGATGGGAGGCAGCTGCACTCTGCAGGGGAGCAGACAGGGGTGAGGTGGGCCGGGGGTCGACAGGAGGGGAGGCAGGATCCCTGTCTCTGTCTGTCTGCCCCTCTGGCTGCAGGCGGGATGTCAGCTGGGCCTGTTCCCCAGACCCCCCCTCCACCCCGCCAACCCTGCTACCCCAGTTCACCATCTCCACCTCACTCTCTCTCTCTGTGCAATCAGTGATGGACGGATGGTTCGGAGGAGGAGGAGGAGGAGGAGGAGGCGCATGGCCAGTTAGTTCCGCCCCACAGCGGCCTGCTTTATTGGGCTTTCATTGGGGATTATTGTTATTGAATTATGGAGCCCCCCACCTCCCTTTAGACCAATCGTCTGGGCAGGAAGTACGAGCCGGCAGCCGCCTTCACAGAACCGCTGATGTGTGACCGTCTTCCTCACTCACCCTCTCCGCCCCGCGCCGCCGCCATCTCTCCTCCGTCCAGCTCGGCTTCGTAATGTCAGCTGGAACCACTTAGAGCGCGCACACACGCACACACACACACACATACACTGATTGGATCCCTTACATGTGCACAAGGGCCGCCACGTGCAGGTGCACTCGGCTCCACTCGACGGGGGCGCACGCGCTGAGATGGCGAAGGAATGCACCATTTATAGTCATCTGGACTTTCAGCTGGCATTACCCAAGCAGAGAGAGAGGAGGGGGGGGGGGTAAATAAATGGAAAGTGTGAGGCAGACAGATGAGGTGTATGAAGATGAGGAGGGGGAGGGGGGGTCATATAGTGGCAGCTCTGTGTGGATGGAGCAGGTGGGGGCATCACCCTGACGCTGCCTGTCTGTTCACCACAGTTCATCCCTGACGTTGCCCCCCCCCACCCCCACTCCACACCCTCCCACAGGACTCCTGCATTCCTCACACCCATCCCAGGACCCCTCTGCCCCCGTCTGGCCTCAACACCCCCAACCCGACCCCCCACCCCCTCCACCTCCCTCCAGCTTCGTGCTCAGTGGAGGGGCACAGACCCAGAGACACCCAAGAGACTGAAAACCATTTATGCATGTATGAACGTTTACGCATGCTCTCTCTCTCTTACACACACACACACACACACACACACACACATTTACACACACGCACACACACTCGTCATCTGCTCAGCACCAGCTCCTTGTGCCTTTGTAAGGAATCGAGATTATGATTCCCTATTGTGCTGCACCCTGAGGATTACAGTAGGTGATCCGGGCTTTGCTGATGTCTGGGCCCTGCGTCCTACACCACACTACTGTATATCATCCATACTGTAGATTAGACGCTGTCATTTACAGAGAATCACAGGATTGGTGGACGCCCGATGAACGCGCGGGTACAGACGACGTGGAGCTGAATTCTTGGCGATGATGTTTTAGCCGATTATTGTGAGGTAATCTGGTTAAAGACACACTGTTGGCTAAATCTGAGGGATTAACTCTGTATCCAGCAGGAAATAGTTCATGATACTAAAGGCAGGGCCCCCATTAAGGTGACCCCCACCCTCCCTCCCCCTCCTCTCCAAAACACACTCAACCAAACAAGAGATGGCTTATGAAGGGATTTAGTGACCTCTGACCTCCCTCGGGCCCTCGTGGCTTTACACCTGCGTGAAGGAACCTAGACATGTGCAGCGCTGCATTAACACCACACACTCCTGGGACCACACCTCATGGTTTCTATGAAAACAGTCCGAAGAGTTTGAGATAGAGATCGATTCTCTCTCTCTCCGTTTTCGTTTCTTTTTTTTATATTTGTTGTATAAAAACAGACAAAACGAAGCGACGGCTGTCTCGGTGTTTACTCGGCCAACTTAGGAGCTTTAGCGGAGCTCATGTACGCGGCTGCTCACACACACACACCACAGCACCCAGATTTGTTTCCCTAACCCCTCTCAGGTACACTGGGATATTCTGTACCCGGCTGAAACTGATCCATACGCTGTTTGTTCTGGCCTGTATGTTGTGATGAGTGCGCTGCAGTTCCCCCTCTCTCTCTCGCTGCTCGGCGGCTGCTCCCGTTCTCTTGCGGCGTTTTTAATCAAAGTACGTCATCTTCATTACTTGAGTTGAAGTACAGATACTCCAATATAAGTAGAAGAATAGCGTACTGAAGTGAAACTCAAAGTATTTGCTTCAGAAAATGACTTAAAAACATCTCTAGCATCATTTCCATCGATTCAAAATACGCAGATGCAGATTCTACTGCATGATGTTTACTTATAAAACAATTAGTGCATTAGCTCAAAGATAACAGGAACAAACAGAAGCAGCTGCTGAGCAGAAGATGTGAGAGCGTCTTTATGTTTTTAACAGTGGTTTCAGTTGGTGTGCAGCCAGGCCTCTTGACCTCTGCAGCTGTGCAAAATATTCCCATTTCTTTTGTTTGTTTCACTTCCTGCATCTTTGTCAGCACCCACCATCATATGACAAAGCAAATAAAAAAAAGAAAAAGAATAAAAGTGCGTCCGTGACAAAGTCTCAGTTCATGTTCCCTCGCGAAGCCGTTGTTCAAACAACACTATCGCAACGTGAAACGCTGAGACGTTCAGAAGTTTAGTTTCCTCTGTATTTGCTCCAGGACGGAGGAGGAGGAGGAGGAGGAGGAGGAAGAGGAAGGTGATGTAGTACGGCCAGGTACGGCAACACGGCTTGGACAAACTACACATCAATCAGCGAAACTGTTTGGTGTCAGATTTTCAGCTGATGTAAGATCAACGAGCATCAATAGAAATGTAGTGGAGTAAAAAAAAAGAAGCCCCCCCCCCCCAAAAAAAAAAAAAAAAAAAAAAACTGAAAGTAAAAAAGTAAATGTTCACCACTGCTTTTAAAACAATGCAACTTTTTATCTGTGCCTCAAGGGGACGTATCCCCTGCCCCCCCTCCACCAAACACCTCCCTGGGTCGACCCAAAGAGAGAAAACCGTTAACTAACCAAACACCCCCCCCCCCCCCCCCCCCCCCCCCCCCCCCTCCGCTTCTTCTCCTTTCTCCTCGTAGTTACTTCCCACATATGGACACAGTTATTTAGCCTCTTGTTGTCGGGGAACAAAGAGGGTGTAAGCAGCGGTCAGGAGGCGGTGGGGGGGGGTTTAGACGCACTATATCAACTTGCTATGAATCCTTCCCACAGGACGTCCATGTCCACCCCTCCACCTCAAGCCCCCTCTTCTTTTTTTTTTTGTTTTATTCACAGATTGAAAGACAAGCTGTTAGGGTTTTTGTTGACCCAAACATTTATGTGGTTCTTACAGTACGAAGAACAAGGAAGGGAGACGTGGAGAGAAAAGAAGGGAGAGTGGGAGGGTGAGGGAGGGGGGGGGGGGGACGAAAAAAAAAAAGAAATGTGTTTTTCCACAAAGAGACAGAAAGCCCAGTTGTGGGATAACAGGAAGCCAGAGAGTTATGGGGGGATCTGGACCGAGGTACCAAAACACGGAGCCGTCTGGCCGGAGTCTGTGGTCAGCTCGTGAAAAAAGAAAATGGAGAGAGCGGGTATTTGTTTGATGTGGGACTCAACGGCCTCAGTGTGTGCGTGTGTCTGTGTGCATTTTTAAGCTAAATCAAGACAAAAACAGGAAGTTGTACCTTTTGAAATCAAAGCATCAATTACCTGAGTGTCTGAGATCTGACTCTGAAAGCATCCTACATGTGAAAGCAGCCGAGCCGAGCGAGCGCCTCCTCTGAGGAGAATGATCTCATCCTGAATCTGGCCGAGGCCAGACGGAGCGCAGAGTACGAGAAAATGACAGCGTGCTGTAACGCGCTTCCTTTTGTGGATTTCACGCTAATCTTGTGCGCTTTTTGGCAGAAGATTTTTTACTGTAACAAAAACTCTCTCCCCCTCCTCCTCCTCCTCTCCTCTCCTCCTCTCCCTCCTCAGCCCCCACTGCTAATGCTAGACATTACCTCACAAAAGTGGATTTTATACAGAGGAAATAGCAAATCCCTCAGGTAATATGGGCAGGAATCAGTCAGGCCAGACAGCGGGAAAGATCACGCTCTCTCTCTCTGTCGGCTCCAGACACAGAGGAGGAGAGAGACCCTCGGTGCTGCCGCAGAGCTGGACTGTGTTTGTGGAGAAGAAGAAGAAGAAGAAGAGGAGGAGGAGGAGGAAGAGCTGTCACAACCCTTTATACTTCTGACTATTCGCTGTAGCTCAGGGTGAGAGGGTGTTACAGTAGCTGTGCTGTTTGAGCAGAGCTGCAGCGTTGTTGTTTTAATTCCTGACAGTTGTTGTGTGCCTTGTTTAAAGGGATAGTTCAACATTTTGGCAAATTGGCCCATTGTCATAATCCCTATAGTCATAGCAGTAGGTTCGTTACCTTTATTTGTCGCTGCAAGCTATTTTTAGAACGGCGGAGCAGAGCCGCGAGCTGCTCAGAGCTACGCTACGGAGGCTCATGGGATTTCTTGGTTTTCCTCATCAAACTCATCATGACCTGCACATTCACCACACTATGAGATAATAACACAATGTTACCAGACAGAGTTGTTTTAGAGGGAAATTCATGGGACAGTTTGTGTTATTATCTCATAGCGTGGTGAATGTGCAGGTCAGGACTATAGGGATTATGGCAATGGGCCAATTTGCCAAAATGTTGAACTATCCCTTTAAAAGAGAGAAAGCGAGACACCTATTTAAACACAGAGTCATGCTAACGCGCCCTCAAGGTGCAGCAGCAGCAGCAGCAGATGAGTCGGGAGCGCGTTGCTACTTCCTGCGAATATTTACCAATCAAGCATCAGTGTGTGTGTGTGTGTGTGTCTCCTCCCCTCAGGGTGTTATCACATCCCCAATTTCTTCTCCACACACACACATACACACACACACGGGCTGGCTTGCTGACCGGCACTAATGTCCTAATGGCACTGTCCTACATACTTGGTGCACTAGTGTCTGTTGGCAGCCTCACACACACACACAGCGACCCTGAGCTGTAGGCGGATGTCTTCATACACCTCTGCCACCGCCTCAGATAAAGAGACAGAAGAAGAGGTTGATTTAGTTATTTTTCATCCTTTTTTTGTACTTTCCTTTAATCCTGAAAGTCTTTAAATAACTGATATTAATTTATGAGCATCAACACTTTAAGCGCCGTCATTAGAGTAGAGAAGAAGAAGTCACACTGCAGTTCAGCGCTGACAGGTTTTCTTGTTAAAATTAGAAACCAAATAAAAACGGCTGCTCGCTTTCATTCATCAGAAACTCGCTCGTTGGTTCTCCCATGATGCAACACTTCACCCCCACCCCTGCCCCCTCCATCCATCCACCATGTTCTCACCCTGTTTACCTGTTTGACCTGTGGGCAAATTGAAAGTCTTGTAAAACACCCGTTAGTGTGATTGCCACATGGCGCTGTGTGTCTGTCGGCGTTAGCATCATAGACAGGAGACGACGGTCTGACAGGGCAGAGCTATGGGCTGGTCCATTGCCCCCCCCCCCCCCCTCCCACCTCCCTGAGCAGGGGGAAAAGTGCCTCCACTGTCTGGGCTCCTATTTATCCATTCATCCCTGAACCCTCCGCTGCTCCACCGCTCTCTTTGCATATGGAAGAGGGAAGCAGAAGCTTTGGCAGTGTGATGGAGGTGTGTATTGACCCAGCCGGGCGCTGAGGAAGGAATACTAATAGGGTTAATAGAATTAATGGTGCTGTCACCCTCGGCTGGGGAGGAGTGTCAGGCGTCTTGCCGGCTGTTTGCAAGCTGATTGCTTCCTGCTTTGCTGTAGCTGTGGACTGTATCTCTCTGTCTCCCACACTTATTTGTCATCGTCCCCGTCTTCCTCTTCTTTTTTTTTTGTTTTTATTGGTGAAGTTAAGTGATAGACAAGGTGAAATAAGGGACGTTACAACACATGGACTAACCGTACAAACAGTGGACAGACAACAACAGGAAATGATGTGTTACGATGGTACAATAATACAGTATAAGCGTGTACACAGAGAAAAATAGAAGTACGGAAATGTACTCAAAAGGGTACAAACCCTTGTTGCTCCAAGTTACCTTTTTAGAGACAAATTTGTACCATTCTGGAACATTTATGTGCCTTTTTTACCCCCAAAAGGTACACATAGGTACAATAATTGGCCCTATAGGCTACAGTAGGACAGAACTGTACCTTTAAGTACAGAAATGTCCCCCTTCTGTACCCCTATTTTTCTCTGTGTATGTGTGTGGATGAGAGGCAGGTGGAGTGGTATTGCCAGTAGAGGATGCAGTAATAATAATAATAATACTTAAAAATGATAATAATAAATAGATACAAAATTAGTACAAAAATATAGAATAATAATAAAATAAAAAATATAGAATAAAAAAAAGGGTAAATGCAAAAATGTGAGGTCCTCCTGCCCGGCCCCAAGTATCCCAGCTGGGAATCCCAGTAGGAGACAGACAGGACAGCAGTGACAGAACGTCTTCCTCTTCTTCTTTGTCTCGTCTTCTTCTCCCCAGAGCCGTACGAAGGCAACCGGGTTCGCTGATGCTCTCGAAAACGTTTAAACTCTCATCTGAAAGTCTTTGTCAGATCTGACTGACGTGTTGGAGAGTCTCAGGCGTTGAACATGCGGTCGCTGAAGTCACACGTGAGTTTTATTCACGTGTGACTTGGACCTTCGAAGTGCAGCAGCAGCTTCTATAACCATCCAGCCAAACATGTTTTCATTTTAAAGCGAGTTTAAAAAAACAACAACTAAAACTCGGTCTCCAGACAGTGTTTTAGCTCCTTAAGAGAAATAATCTTCATCCTCACTAACGTGGCTGAAATTGCACATGAGCACGGCTGCTGCTCTGCACTCGGCCGCTTTAGTCTCCATGATAAAAAGGATGTAACACGTCTTTATTGAGAGTTGTTTTCTTCTTGGGAAATGGTCACATGATAGGAATGTGATGAGTTTGGGAAGGAGAGTCAATCAGCCAGTAAATTTTAGTCTCTGTTTGATTGTTTTTTCCTTTTTTTTTTTCTCCCCTCCTCTGTTTTCTCATTTTCCAAAACTCTGTTTGGAAACTCTGCGGTCGCGCGGACGCCAGGCGTAAACACTGTAGCAGCACTGATGCGTTTTAAAACTGAAACATATTTGTGAATCCTCGCTGACGTCTTGTTCTCCTCTTCCTCCTCTTCCTCCTCTCCACTGTATCTTTCTGTTCTTCCCTCCTTCTCCCTTCAAACGGCTAAAAGCTGCTTTAATAACGCACCCTCGTGGCAAATGGCCTTTGTTCGTTCAGCTATTGATTTTTATAAAGTGGTTTTGATCTATAAGTCTTTATATTCCTCCTTGTGTCCTTGCAGGAGCCTGATTTGTGAATGTGTGTGTGTGTGTGTGTGTGTTTATGATTGTGCGCCGGTCCTGAGGCAGGCAGAGTGCGTGTAATAATGGAAGGTTGACATTTAAAGCAGTGTATTTAGTGCCACTGAATTAGCATACTTTAACTGGCTGGTCTCTTCCTTCTGGAGGGAAGCAGGCATTAAATCCTAACGCAAGATTGGTGGGCAATTTTAAAGAGCTTTAGTGAAGATTCATAGACTACAAAATGTGCTGGAATCGCACACAATGTACACACAGACACACACAGACACATTCCTCTCCATCTCTCCTTCTCTTTCAACTCACTCTGACCTGTGTGTGTGTGTGTGTGCATGTGTGTGTGCTGCTCCTCTGTTCTGCATACACAGCAGTTTCCCCTCCTGCCGCTCCAGAGCATGTGTATGAGTTATGAGGGGATGAGCGAGGATGTGGGGACTAGACTGTGTGTGTGTGTGTGTTTGTTTGTGTCTGAGGGGATGAAGGAAGAGTCTCTGTCACCAACACATGTCTCCACTGATGAGCATCTCTGGTCCGATTGGAAAACACAGGCCTGTTGCTGTTTCTCATGTCTAATGTGGAAACGGGGACGCACCGCCGCGGCCTGTGGAGATTCCCTGTAGAAAACCATCAAACTCCGTTGAAATAGTGAGATTATTTGTTATACAGGCTGAAATCTAAATCTACCCTGACAATGGTGAAAATGAATAGAATTGGAAAAGTCTTCAGTCCCCTAATTTGATATTTCATCCACCTCTTGCTTTAATTACAGTCATCAGTCTTGACCAGCATTTGCACACCGAGGTTGGGGAATATTTGCACCTTCTTCTATGCCGAATTATTTGAGTCAAATCAAATTCTGTGGTGAGTGGTGATGGACTTCCCTCTTCAGGTCCATCCACAGATTTGGCCACTCAAGGACGTTCACCTTTCTGTCCCATTGTGCTTCTAGTGGTGTGTTTAGGATCGTTGTTGTGTTGGAAGGTGAACAACCTGCCTACCTTCAGCTTCAGCTTCAGCTATAGCAGAGGGACACAGGTTCTTCTTCAAGAACTTGAGTCTAGGCTACTACTACTCTAGTGGAGGCTAGGTGTTTTCATGGCGTTTGGAATTCGGTCCAAAACGTTCAATCTTTGTTTCATCCGACCTTTAAAAAACCCCATAAATAAATAACTTACAGGGATAGTTCAACAATGGGCAAATTGGCCTATTAATAATAATTAATAATCCCTACAGTTTTAGGAGTAGGTTTGTTACCTTTAATTGTCGGTGCAAGATATTTTTAGAACGGTGGAGCAGAGCCGTGAGCTGCTCAGAGCTGTGCTACGGAGGCTAATGGGATTTCTCATCAAATACACAATCCAACAACTCCAAAACGCTCTGGTGGACAATTCACATTCACCACACTATGACATAATAATATAACGTTGTTTTAGAGGTAAATTCAGTGACTTCTTGCTGAAAACTGCCCTCAATAGGAACACGCATCAGCTGTTTTGCATGAATTTGCCTCTAAAGCAACTCTGTTTCAACAATTAAAAGTAACAAACCTACTGCTATAAGACTATAAGGATTATGGCGATGGGCCAGTTTGTTTGTTGAACTACCTCTTTAAACAAGACAAGAATGTGGCACTTTTTGCAGAAAAGGTTCAACAAAAGTGTGATGACTTTATGTAGGCACTGTGCGAGCATGCGCCCATCTGATCATGAACTCGTGATGCCCGAGTTCATGATCATGTCATAAATGTCATAAATGCGCGTATAGAAACTCTGAGAACCATAAGACGTTATTCAGTGTTTCCTCATTAACACATGAATGAATCAAGGCCTTGTTTACTGCCCTCACATAGAACAAATATGCCTGAAAGTCATTAGTGTGTTTTATGTGCAGACAGCACAGTTAGACATACTTCACTGTGTCGTCTAGACTCCTCCAACCCGGCTTGGCTGGATTCTTTATGTACAGTTTTTTTTTTTTAAATTCAATTAGCAATTTGCTTTTCATGTGCACAACCTTCATAGACATTTCATTCTGAAGACATTGATCTCATTGGATGGATAATTAGGCCGCACACAAAGACGTATACAAACACATTTGCATTAATATGCGTGCTATATAGCATCAGCCAGACAGCGATGGCGTAATAAAACAAATCTAATAAAGGCTTTCGCATCTGATTATTGTATTTTGAAGCATGTTGAATATTCAGTTACACAGGTTACATTATTTAAGAGGCGGTTTCATCACCCGAACAGGCTGTTTTCTTTAATGATGCTTCCATAACAGATCGGGGAAATATTTAATTTCAGTGCCACAACTTGGTAATATGAGTGGAATTAGTATTAGTGGAGTATGCATGTATTAAATTAGTGTGTGCGTGTTCAGTCTTTCTTCTTCTTGAGATCTAATTATGTAACGAGATGGAAAAGATGAAGAGTTGCCCTTTGTTTCAGCATAGGAAACAGACGGGGTGAGTGTGGCCTGTGGAGTGTTGGTGTTGTATTCGCACCAAAAAAAAGTCTGTTAACCCACGGAGACTGAACCGGAGCCTTGACCCGACGTTGTGTCCTGTTTTCAGTCCCAGAGGCTGTTTGTGCAGGAATCCAGTCGTTTCCTGGGGAGTTAGAGTTACAACCCAAAAAATAAAAATCATCCGATCAACATGTTCTCACTCTTAAAGGGATAGTTCAGCATTTTGGCAAATTGGCCCATTGCCATAATCACACTTTGTTACCTTTTAATTATCGTGCAAGCTATCTTTAGAACGGCAGAGCAGAGCCATGAGCTGCTCAGAGCTACACTACGGAGGCTCATGGGATTTCATTCCATTTTAGAGGTAAATTCATGCAAAACTCAGGGTTTCCCCCAGAAAACTTGCTAAGCCTGGTGGTAGGGCCGCTAGAGAAGCCCACCGGCGGCCCACCGGCGGTTTTGTAAAAAAAAAAAAAAAAAAATTGTGTGTTATTGTAAGCCATTTATTAACATTACTCAATACAGTTTTAACAAACACAAAAAAATAGAATAAAAATAAAAATAAATAATATCAATTGTTTAAACTTAAGTAAAATCCAAGTGAATCTAAGAAAACAAGCCATTTCTGGTCAAATTTAAAAGTAAAATAAATTAACATAAATAAAAAAGTGCAAACATGGCCAGGGGGGAACAGGGAACTCAGGCCTAAGGAGGTATGCTGTGTAACCACTTTAACCACTTTCAGGGGTTAAAGCAAAAAAAAAAAAAAAAATCATCTGACTGAAAACCACCGAATCAACATCTCTTTTTCTTTTTTTCCTCACGTCATGATAACGTCTGTATTTTGACTATTTAAACCACCACAGATCATATTTCTCTTAGTTTGATAACCTGGGCCACTTCAAGAGACTTTTGATTAAGTAGCCTAACCCCACGGACAGCTCCTACACAGGATCGTTCGGCCGTCTCGTCGTCGTCGGTGTCGCCGCCGTCATCGCCGTTACTCCCCCGCCCTCCTCCTCGCACCCCGAGACACCAGCTGACCGCCGCGGGGAGGAGGGGGAGCTCATGCACGTTTATGTTACGGCGCAGTAGAGGCTATGTCCTGTTAAACTTAGGCTACTGTATGCGCTACAATAACATCATTAAAAGCCCAGCGGACACACACTTGTTGGGTTTTTTTCTTTTCCACCAGCACTGAGCGCGACGTCCGACATGAGAATCAAACCCGCTAATTTTAAAAACACACCGGCAACAGGGACCACTGATCTGTCCTGAGTCTGTTGTCATTCTGTCACCTGAGTTAAATGCTTCTGCGGGAAAACACGCTGCGGTCTGTCATCCAGGTGCAGAGGGGGTGCAAAGAGTAGGCTAGATACTGAGCAAGATAGTTATCTGTAGTTTACCTTAGTAGCTACTCGCGAGGTGCAGTGCAGGACTCTGCTGTGAAGGTGG
Organism: Decapterus maruadsi; assembly: GCA_030347415.2. Classification (NCBI taxonomy): domain Eukaryota; kingdom Metazoa; phylum Chordata; class Actinopteri; order Carangiformes; family Carangidae; genus Decapterus; species Decapterus maruadsi. Next base: position 28,324,342 of record CM064899.1, read on the forward strand.
AGGCATGTGGCGGTGGTGGATTTGCGACAATTAAAAAAAACAAAAAAACAAGACATTTGAAGGAGCGGCTGCGAGGATTTAGGTGTAGCGGGCTGCCACTGCTAAATGAATGTAGAGGAAACACTGTCAACCGTATCACTAAATGCGGTTAAAAGCTCTATACCGTCTTTGGTATCATGTTTCTGGTGCATTAAAAATTTTTTTTTTTTTAATAAATAAACAAGCGACGCTTAGCCTGGCGGGGGGGCAAGCAAAGGCTTATAAAGCACTGGGGGAAACCCTGCAAAACTGCTTTGCCTTCAAGGACAGTTTTTCACCAAGCAGTCTCTGCTTTTACCTCTAAAACAACTCTGTCTGGTAACGTTGTGTTATTATCTCATAGCGTGGTGAATGTGCAGGTCACAACTTGTCCACCAGAGCGTTGTGGAGTTGTTAGATTGTGTATTTGATGAGTTTGATGAGGGAAACCAAGAAATCCCATGAGCAGCTTGCGACTCTGCTCCACCGTTGCACCGACAAATAAAGGTACCAAACCCACTGCTGAGACTAGAGGGATTATGGTGATGAGCCAATTTGCTAAAATGTTGAACTATCCCTTTAACCAGTTCATCCTGAGCCAAAGACGAGGCCGAACAATAGAGATGACATAATAGTTTTTTTTTTTCTTTTTCATACACACACATGGTTGCACACACACACACACATACAATCGCTGGACATGGACACGCACTTTCAGTTGATTCCCTGCTGATCCTGTGCCCAAGGGGAGAGAGGTTACCATGGTAACCCTTGTCCGGCACAGGGGTTTTTGGCCTGCTTTTCTTGTGAGCACGTTGAATGGGGTCAGACAATCCAAACACACTCAGCCCCCCCAAACTCACCAGTAGCATCACTGTCCCTCTGCAAACAACTGATTGGATAAACCGCTGTCCCTCGTAGTTCATCCTACTTTTGTTACCCCCCCTCCTCCCTTCATTCACCCCCCTCCTCCTCCTCCTCCTCCTCCCCTATTAGTTTTTTTTTCTTTTTTTCTGTTGGCCAGTAGAGGTCAAAGGTTTGCCGTGCGGTGTCTCATCCCACCCCTCGCCTTTTGTGTCAACCTACAGGAGGAGCTCTAATTATGGGTGGGTGGGGTGGGGGGGCTGCTGGGAACTCGGTGGGTCAGAGCTAACAGGAGGTGAAAGGTTGTGACATCAGTCTCTATGGAGATTCATATGGCATGGGATGGATTCACGGCGCTGGTCCGTGAAGTCGTGTGAAGACCTCCTCACCTGACCATGATGTGCTCTGCAGCTTCTTTCTGTTTCTATTATTTATATTGTTCATCTTTGTTCCGATTGATTGAGTTCATTACACATGATAAACTCAGAGGTGTGTCGATGTGTGAGGAAAATCCTGCTGTGCGCACAGTTGTAGTGTGTGCCTGATGAGCAGCAGTGATGGGGATTATGTGGAATCAGTAGCGTGCATAGAGAAGATATAATAATTTATGGTAAATGAGTGTCAGTAACAGAAACATCCAAATCCAACCAATGCCAAAATAACGCAGAGTCGGGTTCACACATGCAGGATAAAAATACCACAGCAGGGACTTATCGACTGATCAAGGATGATGATGCCAGAAATAAACTAAAGTATGGATCCTGCAGATTACCATCTCCTTGGTGGGATCTTCCTCTTCCCTTTTATCTCTGTATATATCTACGCTACTGTTTCTTTGAGTTTCTGCACCGTGTTGGCTTCATTGCATCACATCATTTCAGCTGCACATGTATCCTGAACAATCCCTGAGATGTCCAATCGGATTCAGCTCTGATGACTGTGGGAAGGCCACGACTGAGCTTCACTGAACTCACCAGCCAGCAGTCTGGTGCATTATGGGCGTAAACTGCCGTGTCGTGCACGCGCTCAGATCAGCTGTGGCGCCGCAGCTCAGTTCGTTCTGTTTTTGACACCGTTCTGTGTGTGAACTCAAGAAACTGTGAAGACGGGTGAAAATCCCAGGAGATCAGTCAGAGAGTCAGAAATACTCCAACCAGCCCAAGTCATTCAGGTCACATTTTAACCCTTTATGGGGTTTGATGAGCTCTCAACCTGCTTCTGCACTATTTAATACATTTTACTTAAAGGGATAGTTCAACATTTTTGGTAAATTCTCCTATTGCCACAATCCCTATAGGAGTGGGTTCATTAACTGTAATTGTTGGTGCAAGCTAGATTGGCGGGGCAGAGAGAGGCGCATTACTTTCCCCTTTCCCTCATCAAAGAGTTGTTTTAGAGGCGAATGTGTAACCGAAACTGCATTCCAGACACAGCTGCTGGGCAGAGTGAGTTAAGGAACGCAAGTACTGTAGTTCCGAGTATTTTCTTCATATACGTTATTATTTCATAGCCTGGCGAATGTGCAGGTCATAACTTGGATTGTACATCTGATGAGTTTTGAGGGAAAGGCGAAAGTACCGTTGTGTGAGCAGCTTGCGTCTCTGCCCCGCCATTCTAAAAAAAGATTGCACCGACAATTAAATGAACCTACTCTTATGACTATAGGGATTATGGCAAAAGGCGAATTTGCCAAAATGTTAAACTATTCCTTTAACATTGTGAGGCAGCTGCATTTTCCACAAGCGAGAATCAATCTTGCTAAAGAGGAAGCAACTACGGACATTGTTTAAAGACTGCAGCTTCTTGTTGTTCTGTGTCGGACAGATTATTCATCCAATCACCTGCTCAGCTTCCAGTGAAGCCTTCCCCAGATGGCTCGGCCACAACAAACCATCTGGCACGTCAGGTTAACGTTGTCCTGTCGCCCAGTGATTGGCTGTCTGGCTGGCTGGATGGATGGTTACATGAATAAACAGGTGCAGGTGTCCCTAATAAAAATGAATGTGTATCTATCTATATCTTCATCTCCTCCTCCTCTTCCTCCTTCTCTTCATGTCCTTGGCTTCTCCCCGGGCTCCTTCACTCTTGTGTCTCATTACACGCCACACGCTTGTCTGTAATAGGTCCGGCTCTTGACTCGCGTTAATGCGGCCTTGATGAAGACTTCACAAGCGCTATAGCAACATTATACATGCATCAATAGCACGCTCGCTCACCTATAGGGAGGCTGTTGAAGCCCACACACACACACATCGCAGGTGTGAAAGGCCGGGCTTGATTGAAGTGCTTTTATTTTCTCATTTACTGCTCGGATCCCGCTGGCTATAATTTCCCCTGTATCTCACTTCTACCTGCCAATCTTGTCCCACATTTAAATCTCACAAATCCGGTGGGAGAAATTGAAACAATTTCCAGCTAATTTGCCCCTCACCTGAGCCTCCTCTCTGATACTTTCTCTCTTTTTTTTTTTTTTTTTTTTTTTTTTGATTCACACATCTTTGTGATCTACTTTGAAAATACGCCGAGGGAGAAAACAGGCGGTGTGATATTTTTCCTCTGGTTCAGACTGTTTGACATTTCTGTAATAACTTTTGTCTAACCATCAGCGCGTCGGCTGTGTGCGTGCTCGTGTGTAATGGTTGCCTGATTGCTTTGTCCCTTGCTTATTTACTCACATAAAATAAGCATAGCATCTCTTTCTTCTCTCTTCCTGAACACATGCATCACAACAGCGAGAGCTTCACCTTTGAAACATCATTTTTCCCTGGAGAGACGGCGCCGTTATTAGAAGTCAGGCTTTTGTGAAGAGGTATTTGTTATTTGTGCGCTGATAACACGGGATTGTTAGGCTCGTGTTTGGAGGTGTGTGTAATTGTCAGAGCATGCATTTTATCCTGGGGATCATGCATTGTGATGCTGCTGCCTGTATAGAAGACCGCGATAGGACTAAATAGTTGTCATCACCAGGGGCGAGGTGCGAATGCTGCAGCGTCGCCACGGCGTTGACTCCGTCTTCTCACCTCCACCTTTAACACTTTGCCAATTTTCATTCCTACTCTTCATGACACCCTTCTTTACTTTCCTTTTTCTTTTTTTTCCTTAATCCGCCTCATCCTCTTCACTGTGAGATCTCTCTGTTCCTCAGACTGTCACTACACAGAAACCAAGGTGTTCTCATTTTAAAACGCCGTTCGGAAACAAAACGTCTCTTTCCAGGTTACATCAACCTCCAAATACATCCAGCAAGGAGCAACCTGAGGCTGAGGTTACAAAAATTGATATTAATATTACAATCTTATTTACCACACTCATCTTTCTAACTCATTCCTGACCTGGTGGTTTATACCTGACATCAAACTGCTCTACCACAAAGATGGGAATATACTCTGGAAAACATTTTACTAAATAATAATCTTGAATAAGTGTCAGGCTGTACAGAGTTCAGTTTTATCTTGTTCAAACAGTAACACAGCTCTGTGACTGTGAATCTTGTTAAAGGGATAGTTCAACATTTTGGCAAATTGACCCATTGCCATAATCCCTAGTCTGAAGAAGTAGGTTTGTTTCCTTTAAAGCAGAGGTAAGCGATCCGGTCATTTTGGCTAATGCTGCGTTCCAGGCAGGCTTTTGAAACCTTAAGTTACAGCTTCAAGTCATGACTTACGACTTTGTAGCGTTCCAGGCAACCCGTAACTCGTGTTTTTCCGACCTGTTGCCTGTACCCCACTGTACCCCCACTTGTATCCCACAAGGAAAGTTTTCTCCTGGGTTTACAGCAGAGCAGAGTGACGGAGAGACTCGTGTTTCGGCCCAAACACTCCATGTAAGTGATTGCTGACGGAAAATAGGACTATTTAGGACTTATATTAACAAAAACATTCCGCTGACTTATGCTTTAATTGTCGGTGCAAGCTACTTTTAGAAAGGCAGAGCAGAGCCGCAAGCTGCTCAGAGCTACGTTACGGAGGCTCATGGGATTTCTTGGTTTTCCTCATCAAACTCATCACACAATCCAACAACTCCAAAATGCTTTGGTGGATAAGTTGTCTTTGTGACAGACAAAAACTAAGCAAATATAATAATTGTTGCATTAATAAAAGTGAGAAAACACATGCACATTTCATAGTATTGTCTGATGGTTTGCAGGGGGGTTCCCCGGCCAGATGCTGATGTTATTTCTGGGGCCTTGGCACGGGAAAAAGTTTGGGAACCCCTGAGTAGTAGCAGAACGTTCATCAACAAAAACAGTTTTGTGTTAAAAAGCAGAACTTAGCTGCATCTGCTCAGCGAAGACAAGAAGCTGAAAACATTGTTGACATTTGGTTTCACATTCACCGCTTGTAGTTGAGGTTGAAAAGACCAGGACAGAAACGGAAACAGATCCAGATCCAGATCCAGATCCAGACGTTTCTTCTACTACTAAAGGAGAAGAGACTCAGCTCTGAGCTACAGCGTGTTATTATGGGCTGTCTCTGTCTTCAGTCAGGTCAGCTAATAAAGGAAATTACTATGGTGTCAGCTATTTAGTCTCTGTACACAAACCATTCCTCTCAGTGCTGGAGTACAAACAGTGGCTTCTCCGCTCTGTTTCTCCTTTCCCCTCCTCTCCCTTCATTCTTGAGGGCTAAAGTAGAAAATCCCTCCCCACCACCACAGCCGCCACCACATCCCTCGGTTTCTGCTCTCTCTGAACCTCCTTGGCCTGCGTCCATCGCCGGCGCGCTGGCCGCGGTTCAGTGTTTTAATGCCGGGGCTAAATATAGGCCTCGCATTGTGCCGCGGTGCCTAATATGTGTGTTTGGGCTGATTAGAGTCAAGGCCTGATCTCATCCCCGCCGCAGACCCCCTTAATGCATGCCGCTGGGCTCTGGTTTCTATTTGGACTCGGAGGGCAAACAGAGGTGGTGGTGGGGGGGTTGAAAAGTGCTGATATAATCATGTTCGGGGTTGTGAGTTATGTGACCGGGAGAGACGGCGGCATTACGGAGCTGAATGAGTCTCGGACGGAGCCATTACAATTACACGTACACAGCTGTCGTTAGTTTGGTTGTTAAGAGTCGTCGTGGAAACACTTTAATGGGATGTTTGATTTTCCATACTCACCGACAATCAATCGATGTTAATAAAGAAACTTATTGTATTATTTGAACGGTTGTCAGACTCAGATGTGATGCGTTCAGGGGCGCGTTGAGTCTCTGCTGTCCAAACGGATGAGGGAGGGTTAACTGCTTCGTGTGAGGAGGAGGAGGAGGAGGAGGAGGATCAATAGGCTTTATGGTGCTTGGCCAAAAAAATATGAAGTAATTGCTGCGCGTATTGACTAAAGCTCAGGTCATTCTAGCAGATATACCGTAGTGCCACCTTCAGAGCAGGTTAGGGAGAGAATTACACATGTGAGGAGGCGTGGAGGCGTCTGTTTCTCTCATTTGCCCCTTCTCCTGCTCCTGTATCCTCTTTCACTTTGTTTTTTTCCCTCACTCACCTTTCCCTCCAAACTTTTTCTTTTATAACCCCTCACCTCCTCCTCCTCCTCCTCCTCTTCCCTTTTTTCTTCTCCTCCTCTGTCTCTCCTCATGTTCCTCCCCCTCCATCACCTCACAGAGACCTCTCTCTCTCTCCAACCTCCAGCAGTTTGTCCGATGGGAAGTGACACACAGCGCGTATAGGCAGGCGGGGCTAACACGCGCCTTATGGGAGCTTATATTGTACAACAGGAGCAGGAACAAAAAAAGGGAGACGTCACACGCACACACACACTAACACTAACACACACGTATACACAGCACATTTCTACATGCCGCTCGCTATACTGACACCAGAATTCTTCAGCCTGACACCGGTGATGGATTAGATGCGTTATCGAGGCGGAGAGAGGCTCCATGTTTTCTCCCAGTGCACGGAGACAGAGAGAGGCAGGGAAAGAGGGAAAGAGAGAAAGAGAGAGACATACCATACGTACACATATAGGCAGCTGAGTGGCCGGCGCCCGTTCCTCCTGAAGTAAAGAAAGAAAACAGCAATCTGCTACATTTCAAACAGGGCTTCCAGGGGAGAAATCCGGATGATAGAGATCCAGAGGCTGGTCGGTACACAGTGTTCCTCCAGCTGTCGAATACAGCCAGTTGATTGGTATCTATGTGCCTCTCTGTGTATCATGTATGTGTGTGTGTGTTTGGAAAATGTATGTTCCTCCGTCAGCTCTGAAGCAGCATGTAGCGTTCAGGTGTTCTCGTTTTAAAACGGCGTTTGGGAACAAAAAGTCTCTTTCCAGGTTACGTCAACCTTCAAACACATCCAGCAAGGAGCAACCTGAGACTGAGGTTCCTAAACGCTCTCCGTCCAGACGAATATTATTATTAAATTCTTATTTACCACACTCATCTTCCTAACTCATTCCTGACCTGGTGGTTTATACCTGACGTCAAACTGCTCTGCTCAGCTATTACCACAAAAATGGGAATGTACTCTGGAAAACATTTGAGTAAATAATAGTCTTATGATGGTAGAATAAGTGCCAGGCTGTACAGAGTTCAGTTTTATCTTGTTCAAACAGGAGCACAGCTCTGTGACTGTGAATCTTGTTAAGACGAGGCCTTTTGATAGAAAACAAAATCAAATCCAATCACTTTATTGTCATTATGCATTTTAGAGAGAAAAACAGCACAGTGAGATACAGTAACCTCTGGACAGCCTCCAAACATACCTTACATGCACACAAATAAGAAACCCTACTATCATCAGCAGCAGCAGCAGCATTTCATCTCCTACGCTACACAAATAAATTAGACAGTAGAAAATAGATAAATTGCACAACTTCAACATCATCTGTGCCTCCGTTTATGTAAAGACATGTAAAGAAAGAGGGATGAATTAGTGTGTCGGACTTCTACTGTGTTGGTGATGAATCCCTCACCCCCACCTCCACACACACCCACACACCACCACCTAGAGTGACTCATACCAACCAGTCCACTCACCCTGATGCGGCCCCAGAGGGAAATGACTCTTCATCCCAGAGGAAGAGTCATATACATCCATCTCCAGAGAGGGGGAGGGGGGGAGGGAAGTGGATCTGTCAGCACACCTCACACCTCAGTGCCACCACCTCCTCCTGTCACTCTGACATGATGTCACACGATGTAGTCACCCTCACACCACCACACCACGGCTACATACACACATGCACAGAGGCTCATTAACAGAATGTGTCGCAGCCACCGCAGTGTCGAGTGTCTGAACGTCCTGGCTTAGTTTTGCCAAAATGACAAAATGATGAACAACATGCACTGTAATTCAAATAATTTGTGATATTTGAGTGAATAGATGTGCATAATGTTAAAAAAAGCATAATTAATAATTTGCTGTCATTATTATGAATGTATAGTATATGCCATATAATCAAATCATTTCCAGGAGATTGTAGCTAGGTATAATAGAAATAACTAGAAAAAGAAGCAGGAAATGCGTGTGAATGCTGAAAGCAGCTGAACACCGTTCAAACTAACCCAAATAACTTCAGATAAGACCAAACCCAGATAAGTATTAAGACAAATATATTTCCATACAACAGTTTCCTTTTTTTTCTCTTTCTTTTTTGTAAACGCTAGACCTGCAATGCAAAAAAACAAATGTGGTGACATCACCCCTTCCCCTCCCTTAGCTCCACCATCATCACAAAAAGCCTTTCACATCACGGCCGCCTCCTGACAGGCTTCACTGGCTCTTAAAACGCTGTCATCAATCTGTCACCTGTCATCTGGCCCAAGGTACCACCCGGCCTCCAGCATCAAAATTGACGCCCATTAGGTGAAGCCGAGATTGGCCCCCATCAGATGTATTGGATTTGATTGGATAAGGCTTATCGTGGTCATTGTCGGATCCCTGTTGACCCGTGTCTTTTTCAATCAGTACGACCACCAACCGCCCATTTTTCCTCAGCAGAGTATCTCAGCAGGTCAGTGTATTGCGACAGAGCAGGAAGGAGTGTGGTGGTGGCGGTGGCGGTGGCGATGGCGACATGGCGTGCTGCCGTCGGATCTAATCCAGTGCGTGGGATCAGGCAGATAAAGGCTCTGCCTATCACTTCAACACCCAGGACTGCTGGACTGGATTAGCACAGATACAGGAGATAGCTACAAGATAGGTTACTCAGAGACTTCAACTTTCACTCGCCACTCCATTATCCCCTCTCTCCGTCTCTCTCCATCCTTCTCTCCGTGACTTTTAACCACAACGCAACACAATCTCCCTAAAATCAACCTTCCATTATGCTATTCTTGCACAAGGTGTAGGTGGAAGCCCTACAATTTGACTTAATCCTGTCCCGGTTCAAGGTGTTAGCGTGGCTTGTGCTACACGCTGCGGCTTTGGTAAAAGGTTTCCCGTGCGTGGGCTGCAGAGTCGGGCTGTGCCAGCTGAAAAAAAGGGAAACGTGGTGGTAAAATAAAATAATGCACAGCCTGGTGTATCTGTATTGGTGTTGGCAGCCACCTGTGCAAATTTGCAGTCTTGTCTTCTTAGAAACATAGAAAAGAAAGAAAAAAAAATCTCCCTCAAGGCAAAAGGTTTGAAAATAGTTCTGAAAAAAACAAGCAGCTCTCAGGTAATAGTTAGCAGCTGTGGCCATTAGAGGAGAAACATTCTTTAGAAATTGAGTGGCTAATGTTGAACAAACACTCACAGAGCAAATCAGGAAATCAGCAAATCATAATCCCTCTCAGTGTTCTCCTTGTAAAACATGTTTTTATTAGTTTTTTCTACCTTTTAATATTCAGTTTCAATGGCGTTTTATTTTTATACAGCGTGGGATTTCTTTATTTTATTTTTAACAATTTGGTCATTTTTGGTGCCTATAGAGAGAAGCTCAGGCTCAGGTTTGGCCCCAGTCTCTTATTTCCTGTATCTCTGAGCAGCAGCATCCACAATGTAGAGCAAAACACACATTTGATGCACTTTTACCCTGGATTTATTCAGCACTTTTCACTCAGCAAATTGCTTCACACAGACTTACACGGTTGGGGATCCAGCGTCTGGCACGGTGTTCAAAACCAGTGAGACCGAGTGAGAGAGGAAAGAGAAAGAGGGAGAAGGGCAATTTGAATTGGAGTTTGGTCAATCTTCAAACGTTTTTTTTCCAGGGTGCTTACATGGTCTGATCAAAAGCACCCCACTGGCACGGGCCCTTGTAGCCACAAGGGGAGGCCTCTGATGCTGCTGCCATGGCTTCCCTGCTGGCCAAGCCCCCCCACCCACCCACCGCCACCGCCACCATCATCACAACCTCCTCCCACCCGCTCATGCTTGACTGGCCGCTGTGACGTAAACCTCAACGTTTAAAACACAAGTGCCTTTTGTGATTCATTTGTTTTTGCTGGATGAGGCAGCCTGGGAACTTTGCCCTCTCTAGTGCGAAGTGAAATATTATTATTCTTTACATTTGAGAGTGTCTTCACCGCCAAAAGATATATAAACAGTGAATCTGTTCTGAAAATAGACTACATAAACTATACTGAAATAGACATTATAGTAATGATAGTGTTTATTCTGGCAACTTTAGAATAAAAAGGCAACATCTGATTGAATATAGCATGAAAACTAACTCCCTTTTGGACATTCTGAGTTTTTAATTTTATAATTTTAATCAATATCTTCAACTACTATGGTAAACCTGTATCTTTACAACATTAAAATACAGTAGGCTAGATTTCAAATTAGACTTGTGTTAAAAACAAAACAAAACAATCAAATGCACCTTAAGGTGCCGTCACACAGCTGCATTCCATTCAATTCAATTCAATTCAATTCAATTCAATTCAACATCCTGCTCCTCTATTACTAACCGCACCTGGATGATGTCATCTGAACAACTTGCTATCGCTAATGCTATGGTCCGTTTCTTTGATAGAACAAAATGAAGCAGCTTCCAGGCTTCCTCTCCTCAGCCTGGATCCTCACTACAGCTCTGGCTAGTTGAGCTAAAAAGGACCCAAATCATCAGAATACCGGTCGGAGATGACATCATCCAGATCAGAGGTTAGTTAGTCAGCCTGGAGGAGCCGGATGTTGATAACATGCCACCACGGGCTCGGAGGGGAATAACACTAGTGTATCATCACAAAATTTCGAAATGAACAAATTTTCAATGTGTTATTTAGACTGCATTGCGTGCCCCGTGTTCTCGCATTATACGGATATATGCGCCGCTCGACTTCAAAACGACTCCAAATGACACCAAAAGGGTGATTAAATGACATTTGATAGAAATAAGGTACAGTTATCCTTTAAGGTGCCGTCACACAGCTGCATTCCATTCAATTCAATTCAATTCAATTCAACTTTATTTATAAAGCACATTTCATGAACAAGGCTGACTCAATGTGCTTCACAACAAGTATACATAGTTACAGTAAACATTTCTATAAAAATCAATTAGAAACCAATTGAAGACTTCAAGTGCAAGTAAACAATCATATGTCATGTCCTCAGATCATTTCCTCCTTAAATAAATCCTCCAATCTACTATCAGTTAAGGTGGAACCATGTTTCTCTCAACAGGCAACGCCAAAACGTCACTCTGCTGCCACCTCCTTCATTTCTGAAGAGTGAGTTTGAAAAATCACGGGGGGGAAAAAGACACATTTAACTTTTTTAATTAGCAAAACTCAAGATTCAATAAACAATATGTGTCTGATTTGATTTAACACGGGTAATTATGTAACATACACATGCGGTCGCTCCCACTTTGTCACAACATTTGAAAAATATTTCTACATCCACGCTGCTTGCAGAGCTGCACGCAGGAAAATGTGGTGAAGTTATTTAAAAAGTGGTGAAAGTGGTTTGGATTTGAAGAGAAAAAAAAAACACTAAACTAAATATGGCAGCGCGGCGTGTGCTCCAGGATTCATAGCGAGCTGATTATAAGAAGTCCTCCCACTCATAGACGCCGGGGGGCGTTTTTTATTTTATTTTTTCGTTGCCGTTACTTCTCCGGGCGTCTGCGTGTGTCTTGTTTTGATTTGTTTGCACACGGAAGATGTCACATGTGAATATTAGGAGTGTGAGGCGGCTGCTGCTACGGTAACAGGTGGGATCCTTCCCCTCCAGCTCGTCTGATGATACAGTATTAAGTCTGTGAATTGAAACTTCGCCTTTCAACACTAATGTTCAACACGGTTGTTTTCTTCTTCTTTTTTTTTCGCAGAATATTTAACTACAGAGTCCACAGAGCCCCCCCGGGGTCCATGTGGAGTGTTTTTCACCACTCACACCCATCTTCACCTTTATATATATATATCATACACCCCCCTTTCCTCACTTTTCTCAGTTGCAGCTCCTCGGCGCTGCTGATGGAGGGAGGTTAGCTAATGGCAGTGGTGTTGAAATAGGGAGGGAGGGAGCGGGGGCTGCAGCAGGAACAGCTCTCCTGGGCTCCAGGGGTGGATGGGTCCTTGTAAAATAAAGGGGCAGTAATATTGTCAGAAGGGGGCTTTGGGGTTGGTATGAATCCAACCTGTTAGCAGCCTCTCTCATTCAGCCTGATAAATAATGCAGGTGTCAAATGGGGCAGAGAGGTGATGTGTTCAAGGACCGGAGAGAGAGATGGCGAGATGGAGAGATGGAGAGAGCCGGGGTAAAGGATGAAGTAAAACGATGCTGAGGAAATGGATGTTTTGGAGCGGAGAGGTGGTGAGATACTGCGGGGGAGTTTGATGAAGGGATGGCGTTTTTGACAGAATTATTTTGGCTCTGGTAAAAAAAAAACAAAAAAAAACACAGATTTCTCCTTTAACTCACCCAGGATTTTCATTTTTTCCTTCCTCGGTCTCATTCACCCTGCGAAGATCTCCACTAGTGTCAACACCACCCACCCACCTCACACACACGTGTACATTTCTTCGCTTCCTTATAATGATGTGGGTGTGTTTGAGTCTGACTGTGTGTGTGTGTGTGTGTGTGAGAATGTAACACACGTTGCCAGATTTGCAGCTTCTCTAGAAAAGCATCTTCTTCATGTGAAAAGCAAGTTGATTCTGGAGCCGTTGGATGTTGATTCAGTTTTCTGTACGTGAGATAGAAGTGTTTACACAGGAACAGAGGCAATGTGTGTGTGTCTGTTTGTGTGACTAAATGTTACACACCTGCCTGGAGAGTAGATGTTTGGTTGTGGACTGGCACAGGGATAGTTCAACATTTTGGCAAATTGGCCCATTGTCATAACCCCTATAGTCATAGCAGTAGGTTCATTACCTTTAATTGTAGGTGCAAGCTATTTTTAGAACGGCGGAGCAGAGCCGTGAGCTGCCCAGAGCTACGCTATGGAGGCTCATGGGATTTCTTCAAATACACAATCTAGCAACTCCAAAACGCTCTAGTGGACAAGTTGTGTCCTGCACATTCACCACGCTATGAAATAATAATGGAACGGAACGAGACGGAACCATTTTCGAGGTAAATGCAGAGACTGCTCGCTGAAAAAACTGTCCCTGTCAACTGTCCCATCAACGGTTTTGCATGAATTTACATCTAAAACAGTTCCGTCTTGTTGTCTCTGTTATTATCTCATAGCGTGGTGAATGTGCAGGTCACAACTTGTCCACCAGAGTTGTTGGATTGTATTTGATGAGTTTGATGAGGGAAACCAAGAAATCCCATGCGCCTGCCCTCCACAGCATAGCTCTGAGCAGCTCACCGCTCTGCTCTGTCGTTCTAAAAATAGCTTGCACCCACAATTAAAGGTAACAAACCTACTGCTATGACTATAGGGGTTATGGCAATGGGCCAATTTGCCAAAATGCTGAACTATCCCTTTAAGACACCAGTTTGTGTGTGTTATGTATGTGAATTTGGCGGCCCCGGAGCAGCAGCGGGAGTCTGTGCGATAACTATCTGACTCAGATGAACTGCAGGCGTGCGATGGGGGGGGGGTGTAGGTCGGGTTATCTGGTGATCCCCAGTGGCAGCCTGCTAGGACACATATCACAGCATGACAGACTGCTCCTGGGGGTGGGGGGTGGGGGTGGGGGGGCTGGTCTGGCCACGCACCAACATGCTTTATGGATGAACATATTTTGCGGAGGTCTCCCTCCACGCTGCAGTGTCAGTAACCAGATGAAGACTGGCACCGCTTCCACTTCCTGCCTTCCTCCTCCTCCTACATATGGTTTTCGCATATGTCCGCTCTCTCTTTCTCTTTCTCTCTTTTTTGCTTCCTTTCTTTCTTTCTGAGTTTGGATTAGCCAGCCAAGGTCAAACGCAGGTCAGGCGTGGAAGAGGCTCAGCCACTCTGAGCTCTGCCTCTTCACTGTTGCCGCCTGCTGTCGTGTACTCGGCTAACCCTTCCAGCTTTGAAGGCAAAGCTCGAGGGGCTTTGTGTGAACTTGCATCACATTTCTCTTACTTGACAATCCAGCAGTTTGACACACATTCACACACACGTACACACGCATATGCATGCACAAAAGGCCTGTGTGTGCTTGTGTGTGCACATTTTGCCTGCATCCCCTCCCACGCGCCCACTACATCTCCTTTTTGACAGACATATGACCTTGACTTTCCCCTCTGTGATGGTTTATAGAGAGTCTGTCTGCTCTTTGATGCTGTCACCATGTGAATAGATAGATGAATGTTTGGGTGGAGGGAGGCAGGCAGCCGGGGATGGACAGATGATAGAGCCATCAGCTTTCACGCGTGGAGGAGGGTCTAGTGACATGTGACATCACGGAGGCATCTCTCTCACGCCACGGCTTTGGGAAAACCCCCAAGATTTACAGTCCTGGTTATATCAGCCACTGATGAATAAAGAAGAAAGCTGGCGGCCCGGTCGGGTCAGAGGGGGTCACGTACCTCGTATAAGTCATTACAATGTCTTTTCCCCCACTGTTTTTGTAGGAAGGTGGTCTTGGCCTGGAGTTCAAAAGCTCCTCAGTGGTAATACATCATTCATCAGCAACAGAGAGCAAAGGAAAACAGAGCTAAGGTTTCACAAAGGTCTAATAATATCAGCAAATAACTCTTAGCAGTTGTTGTAACCTCATCTTTCATGGCATCGCGGAGGGGCCTGACATTTACCTCATGTCGTATAATAACACGATGAGTGCCGCACATTCTCGGGCAATTAAAGAGAAAGCCAGTAATCATCCCTCTGCTGTTTCCACTATTCGAACACAGAGCGTTCTCGGAGGAGCCAAACGGAGAAGATGATGATGAAGATGATAGATTGCAAATATTATTTGACCCCTGTCTGTCATTCCTGTCAATCATTCTGCGTGTGTTTTTCTCTTCCTGCTGTCACGCTGATATAAATAGCAAATCACTGACCCGTTTGTTGTGTTTTTTCTTCCCTCAGATCCGCGTGGACGGGCCTCCTCACGGCGGCGTCCAGTACGAGACCATATCGGTCATCAAGGACGGCAGCCCCGTCCTGAGAGACATGGCCTTCTCCCTCGACCGCAACTACCTCTACGTCATGTCAGAGAGACAGGTAGGAGCTGCAAGGACACGCACACGAAAAAAGCTCATGTGGGAGAGGATATGGCTTGTGTGTGTGTGTGTGTTGAAATGTCAGGAAAAGGTGTGTGTGTTATAACCTTTATTTAACCAGGTTTGTCCCATTGAGATCCAAGATCTCTTTTGCAAGAGAGACCTGGCCAAGAATGGCTGCATATAAAGTTTCAACACATTAATCATAGACAAAAAAAAACCCAAATAGAATAAATAACAATTGAATTTTTCAAGATTAGTTAAAAGAATTTACAAGATTAGTCAAAACATTTGCACTCAAATAAAACATTTGCCCTCCTGAAGCCTGGGTGTAATGGAATTCATCATGGACTTGAATACATTCAGAGATATCAGACTTTGGAGTTTGAGCTCTGACTGCAAAACGTTCTAAAATGTACTCAGGGCAGAAAATCTAAAAGCTTTCTTCCCCATTTCTGTTCTGACCTTCGGAACAGTAAAAGTCCTGAGAGCGGAGACTGTAGGCTCTTATTCAAGATTAAAAGTAATGATAAATAAGGTGGATCTGAAGAATAGCCTTGTAAATCAGCACATACCAATGGCCGAGCCGGCGCACATACAAAGATGGTCAATTTACTTTAGTGTATCAGCAAAAATCAAATATGTCTTTCATAAATACGCATTTCACTGTAGTGGAATCACACCTGCATACAAATGAAATCTTTCTCCTATCTTAGAATGAGTTGTTACAAGTCGTCACAAATACATAAGTGGGCGACGCACCGAAACCGAGGCGGCCATGTTGCATCACCACTTTTTACGTTCAGTGTCAGCGTGACCGTAGGTAACCATGGAAACTCAACGGAACTGTCGGCTCGGGGAGAAAGTTTTCCAGGTAGCGCCTGTTAAAACTGTCACCACTGTGTAGTGTGAGGAAGGACGGAGGCTGATGTTGCATTCAGGTGCAGTCAGATAGACGGCCGTCGGCAAACCAACCGGATGTCATTTTACTCCACGAGGGAAAGACGGTAAAACGTGGGTCAGGTAAACAATACGACATCACCATGACAACATATTGTCAGGCCTGTATTATTTAGCCTGGAGCTGGTGGACCACTTGTTTACATAGAGGCTTGTTTATCCTGTTACATGCAGCGTCTGTTGTCTGTCTGACGTCTGCCCAAGTTCACGTGAATGCATCATCAAGAATACATTCAGATATGCAACCACACCACTAGACGGGGGGAGTTCATACATACTATACCTTTAAAAGTAGATGCAAGTTGAATTTGTTGACCATTACTGGTGACAATGACAGACTGACTTGATCTTGCTGATTTAGTATTAGTGAAGAACATACGTTTTGTTTTTATCAGCATTTAGAATATGTGCTAGTGCGTGTGTGTGTGTGTGCGCTCCAGCAGGGCCTGAGATGGCCCACCTCTGAACATCACCCGCACCGCCACCCTCTGTTAGCTATAAATAACCTGGGTGGCACAGCAGGGGGGACGCTGTGACAGCGTTTGATAATGAAGGAGAACAATGAGGGCAGGGAGAAGGAAAGAAATAGAGAGACATGGAGAAGACAAGGCACAAATGAGAAAGAGAGAGAGTGAAAGATGAAGGGCACTCGCCGGCTGACTGAGGCAGAGGATGGGAGGAAGAGCGATGAGGGGAAGAGGAGCAGCTGGAGGAGTGAGTAAAAGAGAGACACTAAGAGAAAAAGAGAGGCAGACTGCAAGGTCATCCTTTCACACCTCTAATGAAGTGACACAGCAGCACGGCGGGGCAGGTGGGAGGGAGGGAGGGAGGGAGGGAGGAGGCCGAGAGCCGTCCATGCAGCTGACACACCGAGCGGGCAGGAGTGGACGAGAGGGGTCAGCCGAGGGGACGCAAGGAGAGGAGACGGGGAGACGGACGTTGGAAGAGAGGGAAAACAAAGTGTGGGATGGATGGAGGGAGAGATGAAAGGAGAAGGAGGAGAAGTGAGGATGAGGAGAGGAGCAGCAGCTGCAGGAGAGCGCGGCGGAGCGAGCGACCCCAGAGACGGAGGACGTGCGAGGCTGTCAGCGCGAGGTGATAGATTGCCGTCCTCTCTCCTTATCTTTGCTTTTAACACACTCAACAACCAGCTGGCCCCCGAGTCTCGCAGGTGAAGCCGACACGGTGGGCGCCAACGCTGCAACACCGAGAGGTTGTTTTTTTAGACAAAAGTGTCCGAACGCTGATGAGGAGGAAACAGATTCACTCTCTGGATCTGAGACGAACACATCACACATCACTGCTGCTGCCGAGCACTGATTTGTTTTTTATTCCTCTACGTGTTACGAAAACAAACACAATAAAACTACAGAGAAGTTTCTGGTTTTTTATTCAGACCCTTCGCCTGCTGAGAGAGTAAAAATATAAGTGTCTAATGCAATCACCAGTAATAGTTCAGTATCACAGCTGATCTCTAAGTAAGACAGACTGCAGACATCTGAGCCAGATTATAAAAAAAAAAACCCTCAAATCTCTCTGTTAGTAACATTTATAGAGTCTGTTCAACAGCATGTTCTGATCGCACAATCGTTTTCGTTTAAGCGTGTTTTTTAAGAGCTCCGATCTGTGAAGCTCATGCACAAACACACAATAGATGCAGATGTATCTCAGAGGGTGGGGAGGGAGGGGGGTGTGAGGGAGGGGAGGGGAGATGACTGTGTTGCGAGGCGTGACGCGAATTCGACAACGAGTAAAGAAGAGAGAGTTTGTGCAAAGTCTAAATTCTGTTTCCCCGTATTTATTAAATCCTTTATTCCCACTTATTCCACGGATGAAACGAGCGTTTGATGTGGAGCTCGTAACTGCTAGTCATCTGAATGAGGAGCGATGTTGGCGAATATTATTAGTATTCAGCATGTCGACCCTTCTGTCTCTCGCTCTCCCGGGGGTTCGGGGCAGGATCGAAGCAGACACACACATTCACACGCACACAGACACACACACTCACACAGGGTGCAGGGTTGAAAGATACAACTATAGTTAGACTGATAGTCACACCTGATGATTAGGATTCAGTGTGGCCACACTCAGTCACCCTGCTCGTGTGTAATAACAGAAACTACAAGTTATTTTTGCATAAAAACTTGCCATGTTTTTATTAGAATATATATTTGCTTCTTCACAGTCTGAATTAGATTTATTTGAAATTTCAACTGTGATGTTCCCAAAGCCTCAAAGCCTAGACCTGCTCCAGTGTCAGTCATTTTATAATGAGGGTCTGTATTAATTATGTGTAAAAGAGCTCAGGTTACAGAGTAATGTACACAGCCTGTTTTCAGAAAGAGCCATCAGGACTTCTGTAACTTTGTGATGTCACAGATAAACATTGCTGAAAGGCCGCAGGTCTCAAAGAGAGGATCAGAGGCTCCTCTCTTCTGATTGGCTGACACCAACCTGTTGTTACCTGAGCTCCAGAGAGATAGGAGATGTAAAGCTACTATATATATATATTTTTTTCAAATCACATCGTCTTCATGAATACTACAAACAAAACACTGGCCCTTTAATAATGAACTCCCTCTCTACTCAGTGGGATTCATTCTGAAGATAAATCATGTGGTACCTCACTGCATTTGTCAGTAATCTACTCTCCTCTATCCAGCGTTAAATCACATCCGCCACCTTCGACACCCCCCACTCCGCCGCCCACCCCCCCCTCCTTTTCACAACCAGCGTTGTGTGGAAAACATCTATTTGACCTTTATCTTATCGTTAACTTAAATGTCACCCCGAGCCACACTTGAAGTCAGACATCACGAGATCCATCTTGTCCAAAAAAGCTTCACTTGTTTCCCATGCGTGGAGCTGACGATGAGGCCAGAGCACATGGTGATGGGAGAACAAAGGAGGGGACGGTATCAAACAGAAAACCAGGGCAGATTTGGCTCCAGTTGCATTTCCTACTCTGAATAACAAAGAGGCCCTCTGTGTTTGGCACAGTGGGAAAGACAGAATACAGAGAGAGAGAGACAGACACTGACTGGATGAGAAAAAGAGGAAGAGAGACAGGAATAGGGAGAGAGTAATATTTGCTCAGCGAGGCCACACTCCCAGAATCTGGGCTCTTGCTCCCTCCAGTCCTCACACCTGACGATGTCTGCGTGCGTGGATGTGCAAGGCCTTTGTAAACACTCACACCGACGCTCGCATGCTGAGTTCTTCATTTGCATAGGTACCGACATGATGATGCACTGGCTCTCGCAATCACATGTACACTTGTGCACAAAAAACACTGTAATTACAGACACATGCAGGCACCAAGTCTCCCATTCAGTATTCAAATGGATCCTTTCCATAAAGCATCCGGAGGCTTTTTATCCAGCTTACCCGCATATGTATAGATTTACACCTACTGCATATGCATAGATCCTCCTACTTCAAGTACATGACATGAGAAGAAGAAAAAAAAAACTTTATTCTCCTTTGTTTCTCTCTGACTATCACTCACCGGCCACCCCCAAACATATTTTAATGGCTCTGTGTTTCATATTCGGTCCATGAGGCTGTCATGTTAAACTGTGCTTTTGTTTTGTAGATGTGATGACAATAGCATCCACCACCATATTAATGATGTGGTGAGATTGGCCCAACGCGAGGCAGTGCAATGGAACTGATGAAAAGACCTGGCTCACTGACTTTCTCTTCTCTGGGAGCAGTGTGTGTCTGTGTGTGTGTGTGTGTGTCTGTGTGTGTGGCTTCCTGTAGGGTGCTGTATCATTACTGACAGTCCTGAAATACATAACAGCAGGTTTTCATCTCGAGATTTATCTTCAGACGACATCTGTGTGTATCCACTGTGGCGCCTCCGTTGAAAAACCTAAAAAAAAAAAAAAAAAAGGAGCGAAAAAACAAAAAGAGAGAAACATGTTTGTTGCATCATCTTTTTGTGTGTTTTTCACACTTTGTGTCTTCAAGCCGTCCTTGTGCATCCCGTGATTGCGCAGATCTATTCTATGGATTTCTGCCAGATCACATGTTTGAGTCATGTTGTGTGAGTCTCTCTGTGCGTGTTTGTGTGTGTGTGTGTGTGACTGCTGCTATATTTAGACCAATAATCCAGAGATTTTTGGTACTTGGCTGGGTAGCAGCGCCGGCGGCAAACGCAGTGATGGAGAGAAAAAGGTCGTAGCTGTTTCGGGAGATTCAGCTGAGCTGCCTCCTAGACATGTCCTCGACTCCTCTCTTCCCTCTCCTTCTCTTTTTTTCTCTCCCCCTCTTCTTTTTGCTTCTGTCTTCCTCTGTCTGCATCATGTGAAATGCCCCCTGAAATGTCTCACATTCCTGAAACACCTCACTTCATTTAATATTGCATCAAAAGCTGTAGATTTCAAACCGAATACCACATCGTGTGCTGCTCTAACAAAGCACATGCAGGGTGTACAGTATATACGCACCATGGAGCATCTGCAAAAAAAAAAAAAAAAAAAAAGCAGCACAGGGGGCTTTAAGCTTTATCTATAAGCCATGCTTTACATGCAGCCAGATACACTGTGCCTACAGTAAAGCCATGACAATTCCAACAGAGGCTCTAATCAAACAGGTAGAGAGAGTGTTCATGCGTGAATGGCAGCTGGAGCTTAGCTAAACCACTGGTGCTGTTGCCAGCTCATGCAAATTCATTCTGTTGGATCTGCATGTGTGTTTGGCCCCGGCCTCGTCCTCTCTCACTTGTCTCTCTCTCTCTGTCTCTCTCTGTCTTTGTGTTGCCTGAGAATGGGAAAAGGACCTCATCTGGCTCTCTTAACACACACACACACACACACACACAAATGTTTGTAATGCTATCTTTGTGAGGACACTCATTGACATAATGTATTCTCTAGCCCCTTACCCTAACCTTAACCATCCAAAACAAATGCCGTAAACTGAACAAGGAAGGACGAAGGGAAAGAACTAAGGAAGGAAGGACAAAGGCAAAGATGGGAGGGAATGAAGCAAAGATAGAAGAAGGGAGGGAACAAATTCGTTCAAGGAAGGAAGTAGAAGAAAGAAGGAAGGAAGGGAGGGAGAAAGGATTGTGAAAAGAAGGGAGGGAAAAAGGAAGTAAAGAAGGAAAGATGGAGCGAGAGTACAGATTTGTTCAAGAAAGGAAGGAAGATGGGAAAGAAAGGAGGAAAGAAGGAAGGGAAAAGGGAAGGAAAGATAAATGGAGGTATAGGGAACAGTGTTGGTGAAATGGATCAAAAGAGGAAGGAAGAAGAAGTAGGAAGGAAGGAAGGAAGGAAGGAAGGAAGGAAGGAAGGAAGGAAGGAAGGAAGGAAGGAAGGAAGGAAGGAAGGAAGGAAGGAAGGAAGGAAGGAAGGAAGGAAGGGGAAAATGATTGTGGAAAGAAGGAAGGATCGAAGAAGGAAACAGATTGGGTCAATTTGACCCAGAAGGAAAACAGGAGGGTTAACCTACTGTGACTTCAACCTAATTATAATACTAACCTAGTTATTATAAAGTCTTAACCCTCAAACAGCCCTTGGAAGGAGAAGCAGCCAAAATGTCCTCACTTTCCCAAAAGGTCCTCACTCTGATGGTTTAAAACTCCAATGGTCCTCACATGTATAGCTATACAAGTACACATAAACACACACACACACACTGACCGGTGCTGCTGCAATTTGTGCGCCCAGGCCACGGCTGCACGGCACAAACGTGCCCCAAACGCCGCGGCCCACACGAGGGGCCTTAAGCGGGGCGCTGGCTGGCTTTGTAGTGAGTTTATCGACACAATGCAGTGCACTGGGATAAATGGTGACAACTATACTCCAGTAGCAAATCCAGAGGGGAGGGAGGGGGGTTGTCTTCTGGGGTGGTGCTGGATTATCAACATTTTTATGAGGCCTTTTCATTCCCTTTGTTGGTGTATTGTGGCGTTCCGGCCGCTGGCACCCAGCAGTAGGGCTCGCACTCATCACACACGGCTGAGAATCAGTGACTGCATTATGTCGGCTGCTTTGGTCAGCGGCCAGCGCGCACAGCCCCGGCCTGTAATGTATTATTCATGGCCAACAATCAAGATTTAACATCTGAAAGGGTTTTGAAGTGATACCTGTGGCGTGGCCTTAGTTCTGCCTGAAAAGGTTTTTGAAAACACCTTAGTAGGAAGGAAAAAAAAGAAGATACACACACCTAGATGCACACACACACACACAAAAAAATAAGTGTTTATGTTTTATCATGCTATTAAATCCCAAGAAAAGAGGCAGCTTTTGACTTTGTAATGGAGCTCAATGGTTTTTGTAATGTTTTACGGCCGTGGCGCACACAGACACACAAGAGTACATAATACACCCTCACAGATTTAACAGGGTTCCCAGTGAAATACTGGCCCTCTAATTGCGAGCTCTTTATAAGGATAAGTGTGAAATTCTTGCTAGCATGACCAACTGAGGGATACTGAGCTGGCTTGTAAAACAGACTCGTCTTTCATGGACAGACACACAGTCACCCCCCACACACACACACACACAGACACACACAGACACGCACCCCTCCCTCCATATAGAGGAGGTCAGTCATGTGCTACTGTCACTCTCCAGTACACCCTTAGCTCTTTAGCAAGCATTAACCCCCCCTCCCTATCCACTCAGCCTGCCATCCTTCCTCCCATGTATGGAACAGCAACATTATAGCTCAGAGATTATCAGAAAAAGAAAAAGATGATTTTTTTTTTCAAAATCTAGCAATTTCTTCCAGGTGCTCAGCTGTGAAATTTGAAATCCATGCATGGATTCTTTCTTCTTCTTTTAAATCTTTCTCTCTTTTTTTGAGGCCTCTTCTCAGCCTGTCTCAGTCTCCCTCCCCACTGCCTCTCCTTCTTCTTATCCCCCCCCCCTCCCCTCCCCAGCAGACCCTTTGTTTGGCTGGGGTGGTTAGATTGGGAGGAAATGGGTTCAGTGCTTATCAAGACGGGGAGGAAATAGGATTCATTCACACCTCGTCCAGGCTTAGATGAGCTGACATGCTACTGGCTCATCGTTATGCAGGACTTTAGTGTGTATGACACGCTGATTTCATGTGTTAATGGGCACAGAACACATGATGGCTGGCGGCCAGGGCCCCTCCGCTGTGCGCGCCGTGGGTGCCGCCGCGGCTCGTCCAGACCGGCAACAGCGTCGGAGGAGAGTCGTTTGTTTCCGGGGTTTTTTACTGTTTACACCCGTCACAACAAGCAGATTGTGCTGGCTCACGTCCAGGCCACTCATTCTAAGACAGAAGTATGCGTGCGTGTTCCTGTTTTGTGTTTTTCATTCCCCAAGAAGTGCACCTCTTATTTTAGTCATCTGTTGCGACGCTTACCGGAAGATGCTTGTTTCCTTATCTAATAGAAGGGGGGAACAGTAATAATAAGGGAAGCTGTCCAGCAAGAGTTCAGGTCAAAAGAATGGGCACAACAGAACAGTAGAGGAAGCAAAGTCAAAACGGCACAGGGACAAAAGATTAGCGCTCCGTCTGAGCCCCCCCTCCTGGCTTTCCACCATTTGTTAGCTTGCTGTTTGGTAGTGGAGGGATTTCCGGCGGCTATACCTCCACCTCAGTGTTGCCTTCGCCGCCCCGTGACCCTCCTCCAGCCCCCGAGGGCCAGTCTGGTTAGCTCACAGCTGCCAGAGAGCGAACAAGACCAGAGGTTTGACCGTTGACCCTCATCTCGGTGTCGGTGACACTCCGACAAAGAGTCCCAATAGCTCCAATACCCACAGAGGACAATCAGGAGGAGGAGGAGGAGGAAGCTTTCAGGATGAAAGAGCAATCAGTGGACTGGGCTGAACTCTGTTAGCAACTCTGCACAGTATTCCTATCTTTTTTTTTTCTTTATTCACACAGCTCAAGTTCAGAAAATCAGGATTCTGAATATTCTCCTCTGTAACCTCTGAATGTGAAATGCCTCTCTGCATCCCACAGGGTAGAAGAGATATCTTCTTCTCCTCAGTTCTTGAACGTTCCCTAATTCCCCCAATGTATCAGTGGCTTCACCCCATGAATATGAGTTAAGGAAGATATATTGCGCCCGACTCCAGGCCTTTAACCGAGGTCAAATGAGGTGTGTTTTATATGCTACAGCTGATATACAGTATATATAAGCAGGCAGCTATTAAGTCTACGCCAGTGACCAGTGACCTGTCGTGCATGAGGAAGCTGCGGGGCCGTGAGCCGACGTATGGGCCGCTCATTGGAGCCGATCACGAGAGGGGGATTGTGGTCACGGCAACAACTACAACAGACAGATCAGCTGGACCGCCTCCTATCAGCCAGACAGCAGACTCCGGCTCAGATAGATCGGCGGTCATGTTTTATCTGGGATGCAAGCGCGGCGCCACGGGGCTCAGTTTGGCGAGGGCCAGCAAATCAATCGCACCCTCCGCCGCTCCCCTCAGCGGTTGGGTTGGTGGAGGATGGAGGATGGAGGATGGAGGAGACGGGGTGAGGAGCTGTTGCTTGGAAACTTGGGTTCGGATTCTTTGTTGCTTCTCTGACGGCTTTACTTGATATTGACACCTGGACAAATGAGGATAAATTCCCCTGTCAATACGCACATCCAATGTTATTGATGATGCAATTTAGCTTTTCATCCCAAAGAAACCACCTCCATCCCCGTCCCACTTGTCAAGCCCTCCTTCGTCTGCAGCTTTGCATGTGCACCTATCAGTAATTAAACCACTGATGACACAGGTCTTTATCTTGGTCGTGGTTTATCTTTTAGTGCTTTTTCTCTCACAAATTTTTAAACCTACACGCATTCATTAACATCCTTGAACACCAACTGCACCGGTTTAGTAGCTTTTTTCCCTCTGGGCAGATTTTTATCAATGTGATAGCATCACAACAGGTGTTGTTAAGGCTAAGCTCTGAGCTGGGTGTCATCTGAGCCGGGGAATTAGAAGTAGGGTGGGTAATAGGTCATAACGACGAGGCCACACCATAATACCCGCTCCGACCTATGAGTCATTAGGACTTTATTAGCTGCTATTGTTTTCACCCATTGTCTGTGTGTTTGTCACCATGACAGAAATGTGGCCCTGGAGACGTTTTTAAAAAAATTTTTTTTAGTGGAGCTGGAATTAGCACGGTGCTCAGTGTTTATGTGTCTGGATTGTTTTTGATTGTTTTCCACAGTGATATCACAACTGTATGATTCACAGACTAAGATCAAATCGGCTAAAGATGAGTGAGATCCGACCCATGGACCTGACTGTTTATTTTCCCGTTTCCCTCTCTGCTTCTTGTCCATTCAGGTCCAGATACTCCGTCTGTCCTCGGCTCCATCGCCTCACAATAAGGCCTCTGCCCATTCCTGGTTTATTTTTCCAGCGAGGCCGTTTTCGTATCATTTGACATTGCAGCTGTTGAATAGAAAGCTGTGGTCTGATTATGCGCGTCCCGTCTCGTATGAGTCCACATTTCCTGCCGCGTTGTTGGAAGGTTTACGAGCGCCTAATGTTGACACACATGCTCCGTGTCTTGAGTTGAACCCCGTGCGTTTACGTCCCGTCTCTCAGCGTCCCGAGGTCAGAGGTTGTGGGAAGTTCAAGGGTTGACTGAATCTGTTCATCAGACTTGAAGGGGTCACTCGGCAGGTCGGGCGGAGACGCCCCCTTCACTGAATCATGTTTTTTTATAGCATCCGTTCTCTTGACCGCTGCTACTCAGCTCTTTCTTCTCTCCCGATGACCGATACCAGTGTCCTTCCGCCTCTCGCCTGTGTTTCCGCCGATGTCTTACACGTCTGAACGTTGAGCCCCTGTTTGCTCCCCCCTGCGTGCGCCTACCTAACAAAGGCGCCTCATTTGCATGAGTCCCTGAGCAGGCATTGTTAATTGACTTAAGCCAGGATTAGTGTTAATCAGGTTTTGTGCCCTGGAACCATTGGCCAATCCTAACCTCATTATTTGATAGCAGCACACGTCCTGTCAGCCTCCATCATGCTGTTAATTAATAGCAGCCCGTGCACCCAGGTCCCTGCCTGAACCCTCCTCCCTCCTGTTTACCCCCACATCTACCCACAACCCCCTTCCTTCCTCCTCTCTTCTCATTTCCCACCTTCACACCCAAAGCTCCCGCCACGAGAGCAGAGGTCAGGACGCTGCAGCGTGCTGCACGGGCTGCGGGTGCAGAGACGAGGCCTCGCAGACCTCGCAGCTGTCAGTAAACAACTGCACAGGAGCTCTGACGTCCTGCTTCAGGTGAAACGACTCCCCAATGGATTCGATAGTGTCAAGTCCGGTATGAACGGATTTGCAGACCCACATTGCAGACCCTATGGCGGGTTTGTTTGTGTCTGGCTTTACGATCCTGTGTGTCTGCACATCCCTTAATACCAGCTTAAACCTCGCGGCTGTCTCACCCCCAGTCCCCCCCCACCACATCCACAGCAGCCTCTCACTGGCCCTCTGACATAATATGAGATAATGAGGGGAAGGATACCTGATCCTTAGACTCTCTGACACCTCTGTCTCTGTCTGTCTGCAGTCTCCCAGAGTTTTCCATTAGCCAGTTGGCTGTTGCTTCCCCAAACATGCCCCCCCCCCCCCCCCCCCCTCCCTGAACAGAGATACATTTTTATAAGCAGGCTGCACTGTTTTTGAACTGTGAGGATTTGTTTCAGAAAATCTGGATCGATTCGCTTAAGAATAAATCGGGCAATGATGAATTACAAATATTCAGAAGCAAACAGCGAACAGAAGCGGTCAGTGTTCTGCAGAAAATCATCGCTCTGAGTACCTCGAGCGGCGAACCCGTCCTTGAACTTGTTTAAAGCCGCTCATTATCTGGAAACGCTGCTATTAATCACTGATTAAGCTCCAGTTTCAGTCCACTTGATGTTGTGTGTGCAGAGTTCAGAATAACGTCCTTTTTCATTTTCTTTCCTTTTATCCTATCTATACCGGCGAGTATATATATATATATATATGTATGTGTGTGTGTGTGTGTGCTACCGTATGGGTATGTGTGCATGATCTTCACAGTTGCGTGCGTGTGTGTCACTGTGAATGTGAGCCAAAGGAGCAGTCCAGAAGCCATCCTGCCAGAATAATCAGCTCTATAATTAAGAGCTGTGAGTATGTCCCCCTTCTCTCTTTCTGTCTCTTCCACTCTCGCTGTCTGTCTGCCTCTATAATGGCGGAGCGTTTGTCTGTTTCCTCCCTGTGCCTATGCAGAATGCTCATGACATTTATTGTGAAACTAATGGCAGTGCTTCACTCCTCCTAATTGTAGGCTTTAATTGCAATAATTATTTACAAGCCTAATTAGAGCCTAGAGAGTGTCAGGGTAGGAACACGAGTGCCAGTTGAAGGAATCACGACAGGGTTTTGTCAGGAGCCAGGCGAAGAGTAAAGTGAATAGAGTGGTAATGTTTGGGCTATAATTGGGGGAAGCCATGTCTGCAGACTCCCTGCCTCCATCACCCTCACTTTTTCTGGATCTCCTTTTTTTTTTGTTGCATCTGTCAGTCGCCAACCTCCTCGGTGCTGAGATGTGGCTGCGATCACCCAGTGAAGTGTATAGTGTAGTCGGTGTCGGAGCCGAGCCCACACATCAGTGGATAGCAGCAGCAGGCTCGACCCCCTCCGGCCCCCCCCGCGCCCCCCCCAGCCCTCCGGCCCTGCGGTAAAGGTGTTTATTTAGAGGTCTGCGAGCGGCTGACAGCTCACTTCACTACGCCGCCACCAGCTGTCTTCTAAAAGGGAGTAAATAAATGTGTATGTGCACACAAGTACACACATGATGCATGCACACGCGCGCCTGCAATCTCACATGCATTTGTCACCGTGTAGGTTTGTTGCTGTGTGTGTTCTAACCGGGACCTTGGTTCATTTGCTGCAGTTTGGCAGACCCTCAGGAGGTCTTTTTGTGTGTGTCTGTGTGTGTGTGTGTGTGTTACTGTGTGATGCGGTCATGCTGCCAGGGCTGCAATATGCTCTTTGTCTGTCCTTCACAAGGCCAGTCTCAGTAAACAGACTACAGCAGGAGAGGTGCTGGTTTTGATGGGCAGCCCATGGCAGCTCAACCCTTTCTTCTTCCCAATGGAGGAACACACACATACGCACACACCCACTCTCTCTCTCTGTATTTTCCGGGGTTGTGCAACACATTCCCCCAATTTTCCCCACTTCTTTCCCCCCTTTTCTCTCGTCTTCTTCCCCTTTCTTCTCTCCTGTCAGTGCAGAGTCCGATGGGAGGACTCAATCCCACAATGCCATTCTCCTCTCCCCTGCGGCTCACTCTGACAAAGCTGTCAGCCTGAGCCCTAGTGATGGATGTAGTATTGTACAGTGTGTGTGTGTGTGTGTTGGGAGGGAGGGGGAGGGGTGGGGGGGTGGGGGGGGTGCTCTACTAAAATGTTAAAATAAGTCAGATATCCCGTTTTGGCCTCTCGCTGTGCTGAAGGATTATTTCTACTCTCCATTGATTTCTCCTCCAGATGTGTCTGCGTTTCTTCTGTTGTGAGTCTCTGAACTCGGCTCTGGGCCTGAATCACAGTAAATGATAACATTTACATGAGAGGGACAAATATTAGAGGAAACACTGTCCCTCAGACGTACTAGAACGCATGCACACCCACTCTTTGAACATTGAATGAAGATGAATGTGTAGGGATGGATAACGTATCTGCTAATGCAATATTTGAGGAAAAATATTAGAAAGAGCCCAGGCTAGATAAGGCCAGTGATTTAAACAGTGCGTCTGCCGACAGCCTGTTGAAATATTACCCTTCTTGCTGACTTGTAAATCGGATATTTGGAGCCAGAAGGATCACATGGTGGTAATAGATAGGGCCACAGAGTGACGGATGGGGCTGCGCGGGGGGATTTTTCTTTTTCTTTTTTTTTTGAGATGGAAAAACTGCACCAGAGATTTTGTGGTGGACAAAATGAAATGACATTATACCTTCACGTTTTAAATGGAGGAGGCATCCAGAGCTGTTTAAAGGGGAACTATGTAAGTCCGGTCTCTTTTCTGCTGTTTTGCTAACCCTCCTCCCGGCCATGTGCATTTCTGTTTAATGTAGGCAGCAAGAAAGCAATCATGGAGCAATGGATAATGTTATTTTTCATACTGTGTATATTTGTGTAGTCTTATCTGTCATAAACTAGAGATTACGGATTACAGTGTCACAGTGTAGCTGAGAGTTGGGACGCCGGGTTAGCTTCTGTTGTCTCTGTAATAAGTTACAAGTCATTTATTCAACCACCGTCACAATTACTCTGAAGCTGTTTAAAATGTTGCAAACTAAAGGTATAGTTCAACATTTTGGCAAATTGGCCCATTGCCATAATCCTTATAGTTTTAGCGGTAGATTCGTCGGTGCAAGAGCGTTTTGTAGTTAGATTGTGTATTTGACGAATTTCATGAGGGAAACCAAGAAATCCCATTAGCCTCTGTAGCGTAGCTCTGAGCAGCTTGCGACTCTGCTCCGCCGTTCTAAAAATAGCTTGCACCGACAAATAAAGGTAACGAACCCCTTATGACTATAGTGATTATGGCAATGGGCCAATTTGCCAAAATGTTGAACTATCCCTTTAAGGTTAAAAATCCTGCATAGTTCTTCTTTAAGTTCATATGGAGAACCACACACGCATACGCAAAGAGAAAACACTATATACCTCAGAGGCAAAACACTTATTTATCTCACACTTTCCAAAAGCAACTGGGGAGCAGTTAATTTGGCTGCACAGAAGCAGCTGTCTGAGTCGTGGGATGAGAGCGAGAAAGAGACGGAGGGTGGAGAGGGAAGAGAGAGAGAGACGAAGAGAGTGAGACACAAAGGCAGTTTGGGCTCATTATGTTGATTTTTTTTCTTCTTCTCCTTCTCCTCTTCTGCCAAACAAAGACAGCCAGCCACTTTTTTCTCCTTTTTTTTTTTTGAGACACACAACCACCGGAGATCACTCACCACTTTCCTTCCCCCTTCTCGCCCCACAGAGTTTCTTTAACGGGCAAATTTAATCATTTTCTCTCCACTGCAGGAGCGTGTTTGCCGATAGCCTTTGTCTCTTGTATATTTCTTATGGAATCAAATTGGATTAAATCGCAAGGCGCCATTATGGGGTCTGAGGAGGGTCTTTCAGCCTCGGTAGCACTTGTAGGCTCTCATTAACATATCACCGCTGAGGTCCAGCTGAGGAGGATTTTGTGCGTGATACCCATGCAAACATGCGCGGCACACATGTGCATACATCCGTGCTTTGATTCTTGCAAACAAGTTCCTCGCACATAAATAAACACACACTCGCACACACACATGAATGTCCGCATACACACCCAGTTTGAGATTAGATGAAGTGTCCCTCACCACCTAAGCCTTGTTATCAAAGCCCCTCCTCCCTATATCTGCCTCTTTTCCTCATGTACACACAGACTAACATTCATCTAGGCACAAACACACAAATACACACACACACATCCTTGTGCGTACACTTTACGCACAAGCAGCAGCAGCAGCAGCAGCCCTGAGAGCAGTGGGGTGTAACCAAACCCTTCATTTGTATGTACATCATGTACACGGGGGAAGAGACACTGAGACAAAGAGAACAAACATGCTCACATGCATGCACGCACACACACCTACCCTTGCACACACACACACAAAAAACAACATACACACTCACAGACATGCACTGTGGAGTCCCTGTGTGGATCAGAATTCATTTCTGTCTGCCTCCCCCTCCAAATCAATACCCCCATTGGTCGACAGACAGCCTTAAGTGTGCCAGGGAGGCTCCCTAGCCTTCACCCCCCCCCCTCCCAAAAACACACACACACACACACACATGTGCACACGCTCATGCCTGTTGATGTGTGATGGCCTCTGCTGCTTCCTTATTAACTCCTCACATGCTGACTGAAGCATACACCTCATTACTGGCTGCATTGACAGTCTGGGATCCTGCTGAGACACACACACACACACACACACACAGACACACACACACACACACCAAAATGCTGGACCGGGACAGACAGGCCAGAGATCCATGGAAAGACAAAGAGCTAACACTGAAGCAGCGAACAACAAAAGCGTCACATAGACATGCAGTCAAGACGTGGGTGGAAAAAATGTAACTGACTGTCAGAGAAAAGAAAAAAACTCACTGAAATGCAAAGAATAAGAAAAAAAAGAAAGAAAGAATAAAAAGTAGAATAAGGAGTGAGTCAGGTGAGACTGTGACTTCACCTGACCTGCTGCAGAGACCGCAGGAGAGGCGGTATGTGTTGAAGTGTATGTATATAAGTAATAGGCTGTTAATTAAATCTGTTAAGTGTCACTCAAACAAACTCACTTATGTATATTCCATTATATGTACATTAATCATTTCTCCGGCGCAGCAGGTCGAGCACACACTCGAGCTCGGCTCTTTCACTCGTTCAACCTCCTCTCTCCATCAGCGGCTAAAAGATTTCCAACCCACCGCTGAAGTCGTGAGGTTCTGAAGTGGCTGCAGCTCAGACGTCCTCTTTACCTTCAGAGTTGACGGCTCGGCTGGATTCTATGTCTGATGGAGGAGGGAGGCAGGTTGCCAGGGAGGCGGGAGGCACGGAGACCCTTATACCCCTTTCTTCACACCTGCTAACAATCGGCTTTTGGTGGGAGTGGGAAAGGCACACCGACACATCACGCCAGTCGCGTCTCGTATCACGTACTAAAACAAAGCTCTGCTCACATTCGAGACTGGGATTTGAGCGATTGATTTCCGCACTCAAACATTGTTCATCATCCGTTGCCTTTCGACCGTTTCGAGGACGGACAAAAGAACACTGACCACCGCCATGACTCGCTTCCATGTTGCTCTCCATTGTTTACTTCCCTGAATTCTGTCGCACCTACGATATCATCAAGGCGATCCCAGCAGTGCATTTTGGTCAATGGGAAAGGAGCCAAATGCCGATTGTTAGCGGGTTAGCGTTGGCCTGCTAATTCTATTGGGAAAGCAGCTTTAGTGTACAGGGATGAGCCCACATGTTGTGTGTATGCAAAGCGCTGAGTGCATTGTCATAGAAAGATCTGCAGAGTCAGAGGGTGACTTTCTAAAGTTTTAAATTTGACTTTTTCATCATATTGTGTCAGGATGTCTTTGCACACATACACGCACTGCACTTTCACAGCTCCCCTGTTTCCATCTCTTAAATGTCAGTGTGGGCCTTTAAACCAGTTGCCAGTGAGCAAGCAAGCAGGGTAGAAGAAGAGAGAGTGGAGGATGGGGGGGGGGGGGGGTTCAAAGTGTCTAGGCAGCATGGATGTAATTTCCTCCTTTTAGCCTCCTGACTGAATTACTGAGCAAAGAGGCCACCTCGACTGGGAGCAGCCGGAGTGGAGGGAACGCCGAGGAGGAGGAGGTTTCAGGAGAGAGGGGGGAGGAGGGTAGGGAGGGTTAAAAAATAGTGAATAGGGGAAGAGATGAGGAGATAAGTGGAAAAGACAGACAAGAAACGTTCCAGGGGAAGGAGCCGGGGTGAGTTCACCAATATCCATCTTCACATCTTTATCTTTGTATAAGAGCGAGCACACACGGGATGTGAGAAGGAGTAGCGGCTCTGGAGGGATCATTAGCCCTACTTGACACGCTGCTATTAAGCAAAGCTGTTAAGTTATGCATACAGTAAGAAAATTAATGTGTTTTCTTTTTCACCTGTGTAGGTGTTCTGCTAAGGTTACTGGCTGCCACATTGTTCCATTAAGACGAGAAATGAGGAGAGGGACATGCAGTCGTGAGCCGAGAAGGAGCTGAAAGTCACATGTCTTTAGCTTTTTAATGCAAGTTGTTGAAGTGTTGTGAGGCATTAGCAGCAGCCGAGGGCTTCGATTGTCTGCAGTCTATACAAACCCACACACACATAAACACACACACATGCACACACGCCTCCGTCTCACCTATTCCCCTCCTCTGCTTGCCCAAAAAGAGGATTGGAGCCATACATAATTGATACACTGCTCACTGTATTGACTGGTTGGATTTTTCATCCTCCTCACTGGTCGATTCCCTCACTCCATTATTTCTATGGTCGCCCCCCACTCCCCACTAGTGCAACGCCTCCCCCCCTTAAGTCCACTAGTCTGTAATATCTAAACACACATACACACAAACAGAGATTAGGAGACAGTCTCATTTCCCTCCTCCACCTTCCTCATTGCCCACTGCCCCACTTTGTGTCTAATCCATACAGTTGGCTGTCAGTCCTGGTGCACACGAGGAAATTCAATACTAAGTTTGTGCAAGTGTGTAATTGGGGGGGTGCGGGGGTGGTACTTACTAGTACGAAGGCCTGATGAATTATTTAAAGGTCCTAAAATTCTAGTTTAAATGATTTCAAAATAAATACAGTACAGAGTTGAAATGAACAGGAGAGTATCTCAGTGCTACTAGGGAGTACAGATGCAAATTGATCTGGTACAGTGCATCAAATGGCAACATTTATGTTTGAACTGTACACTGTCTCTTCTAAATAAAATAAAATTGAAGTAACGGAGTAGTAGATTGATGGGCAGAGGGATGAAGGATGAATATTTCAGTCTTCATTGACAGATGTTTGTGATGGATTGAATAATGGAGGCGAGGAGCTGTGGGTATAAAAACCAACATCCCTCCAGACCTGGCGCGCTACATCTCTCACGATTTAATATGAATAATAAAAGAGAAAATCGATGATTGCACCACCCTGTGTTTTTATACGTTATCCTATCAGCACTACAGCAGCTCGACGGCGTTTGAAAAACAAGCAGAAGGAAAAATGTGGAGATTTAGCTCAAGCTCGAGCGCCACCTCCACCGAAAAACACCCAAGTATAGACTGCATGAATTCCACCGCGGTCCCCACAGCGACCGCTGTTCATCACCAGAGATGTCAGGGTGGCGGGGCAGGGGGGGGAGAAAACATTGAACTGTATTATTTCCACTTTAAATAGATAGTTATGGTTCCTGGGTCAGCGTTAACACATAATGGCTCCGCTCGGCTTCAGGGTTCAAACCGCGGTCAGGAGGCACACGCCTGACCTGCTCCTCCCCTTCTCTCCTGCCCTGGCAGTTTGTCTCCTACCAGTCTGTTACTTCTGATGAGCTGCCAGGGACCAGGCCTGCCCATGAGTCAGGAGAGGGAGGGGGCTGCTGGCTAAAACCTGGGTATCAGGGTGGTTGAGGAGGGGGTGGGGGTGTATAGTTTGAGGTCTGCTGATGCTGTTTGTCCAGGGAATTTCGCAGCTTAATCAAACTGTGATGGTGAGATATCCATATTGTGCCGCTTTTGATTTTCTTTAAAGGGATAGTTCAACATTTTGGCAAATTGGCCCATATAACCCCTATAGTCATAGCAGTAGGTTTGTTACCTTTAATTGTTTGTGCAAGCTATTTTTAGACGGCGGAGCAGAGCCGTAAGCTGCTCAGAGCTACGCTACGGAGGCTAATGGGATTTCTTGGTTTCCCTCATTAAACTCATCAAATACACAATCCAACAACTCCAAAACGCTCTGGTGGACAAGTTGTGACCTGCACATTCACCACGCTGTGAGATAATGACAGAACATTACGAGGCGGAGTCGTTTTCGAGGTACTGTAAATTCATGCAAAACCGTTGATACACGTTCTCATCGGGAGCAGTTTTTCATTAACAGTCTCTGTATTTGCCTCTAAAACAACTCTGTCTGGTAACGTTGTGTTATTATCTCATAGCGTGGTGAATGTGCAGGTCACAACTTGTCCACCAGAGCGTTGTGGAGTTGTTGAATTGTGTATTTGATGAGTTTGATGAGGGAAACCAAGAAATCCCATGAGCCTCTGTAGTGTAGCTCTGAGCAGCTCACGGCTCTGCTCCGCCGTTCTAAAAATAGCTTGCCCAGACAAACCTCCTGCTAAGACTATAGGGATTATGGCAATGGGCCAATTTGCCAAAATGATGAACTATCCCTTTAAATCAACCTTGCACTGCTTTACAGTGTCTTGATGTTTTCAATTGACCAAACTAAATGTGTGCATGAGCATTTTCTCCCCGACTGTGTAAGTAGACCGAGAGAAATAAGGAGAAGATTGGGTCGAAGGAGCCGGCCGTGACAATAAAGGTTAAAAAGCCCCATTTTCACAGTGAATCATTTCGGCAGCTCGGGGAGATGGGTGTTTGTAGATGAGGCAAACTGTATCATTTCATTTTGCCGCAGCCTTTTCTCCCTCCTAGGTTTTTATTTAGCCTCTTAAAATCAATGGGTAATATCTACTCTTCAGTTTCAAATAAGTTTTTTCCAGAATACATCCAATGTAAAAGGGTCAGACCTTCACTCCTGCTCAGTGGAGCTGTATCTCCCAGTTATTTCACCTATCTTGCATTTATTCCCTGCATTAGCCGTATAGACAGTCCTTTAATAAATGTTGCACAGTAGTGGAAAAAAAAAATCAATATTTTGGATTTCTACACAAAACTTGTTTCTCCCTAACAACTTGTCAGGGAGTCCTCTGACATCTGTAACAAGAGCAACAACAATAACAAGACTGTAAAAAGCAAAATCCTCTTGGTGTGGAAGTGAGCAGCCAATGGCAACTGCACGTCTCCAGGGAGAAAGGTTGCAGATTTTTTTTAATTTACGTGATGAGGAGGATTTTTATGTGTAGTCATTTTGCACATGAGGCTGTGACTAATTATTTTTACACATTTGCTCTTATTATGTGGGGTTGTTGTTTAGTTTTTTTTTAAAGCCGTCTACTGTGGTGTTATTTTTGCACAGTCAACCCAAGACCTCTGAGGGATCAGGACCCCATGTACTCCCCCTCCCGACAGCCCCCGTGTCCTGTCCTTAATCAAAGCTGGGTGTAATTGGTGCGAGTCTCGAGGTCTGATTATCCCCGGGCTAGACACAACACTCCAACAGAACCTCTCACCTCTGGTGTCGGGGCCGGCAGCCGGGCTCGGGACGAGTATCGACAGTTTGGATGAACCGCTGGTCGACCTCAGTCTCATGCTGCAGAAAAATATCCCAATGGAAGGCTGTCTTTTTTTTCAAGGCCTTTTTATTGAGTATTTTGACAAAAATGAGATTTTTTACCAAACCACCCACCAGAACTAGTCATGAATATTATGGAGTTACAGTCGTTGCCAAATCCCATGCAGAGAGATTGCAGGAGGCAAAGCGTCTTATTTTCTCCTGCTGGAGATATTGTGTTACATAACATGGCCTCTTTGACCCAACGAGAAAACACAAGTTGGGAGAAGGTTCGGTCCACTGTGTACTTTTGAGTGTTTGGATCTATTTTGAAGATGTATTCAGACATGTGACTCGTTTGCTTTGTTCTGATTCACGGGGCT
This sequence comes from Decapterus maruadsi, assembly GCA_030347415.2. Lineage (NCBI taxonomy): Eukaryota > Metazoa > Chordata > Actinopteri > Carangiformes > Carangidae > Decapterus > Decapterus maruadsi. The sequence goes on from CM064899.1 coordinate 28,360,994, forward strand.
AAAACGATACAGTTTAAGTGTTTTTCTCTTGGGTTGCTTATGTTCACATTGTAACATGATGGGTTAATGTCAATATTCAGGTTTTGAAAACATTCGGAAAAACCCATTTACATGCATGAGCAAAAAGGGTTACGTGCACAGAACACAAATTAATGTTCCTTTCGATGGGGATATCCCAATAGGTGTGACCACCTATCGATATGTGACCAAATATTTGGGTTAGAAAAGGGTTTTTCAAAAAGGTTATTGGTGTTTACATGACTGTGCACAACCGGGTTATTGCTAATATTCTGGTTATGAAAGGGTGATTGACTGCATGTAAACGTCGTCACTGTCCCAGATGGTACAAAGTTATAAACAAACAGCATGTTTTAACTACCTGTTCTCTCATTGGTTGGAAATCTTACCCAGAAGGAGTAGGAGTTTGTTCACATCTGAACCAAACGAACTGATCTTTGGTGTTAAACGCTCGCTGTTTCAGAGCAACTGCTCCAAACGGTCTGAATAAGTATTAACAGCGACTACCAGCTGTTGAATCAGAGTCCAGTCTGATGCTACACAATCTGACCTTTGACTAAGTCAATTGGTTTGCTGTCAGGACGATGGCTGACAAATGGATGATGAGTAGATTTTATGGATGAAATGGAGGAGATTTACTCTCAATTTCCGTCATCAGCAAGTTAAAGGGCTCTTTTCTTACAGCAGCACGGGTTCAAGTCCGACCTGTGGCCCTCTGCTGCATGCCTTCCCCTCTCTGTCAACACCTTTTCTGCCTGTCTCTTTCTCTCTCTGCAGCTGTAAAGAAAGGAAAGGAATACAATGCACAAACAGTTTCAACAAAGAGTGGAAAAGACGGCACTTGCCTTATGTAAATGTTTTTGTTGGTGTGAGAGAATGCCACTCCTGGGTGGGTGGGTGTCAACACGCTGGATGAGATCGGCTCTGCTGTGACACTACAGAGCGAGAGATTTGTTTTTGGAGTACAGTCGGAAGGATTTGGTGAGTCGAGCAGAGAGTTAGACAAGAAGAAGAAGAAAGAGGAAGAGGAGGAGGAGGAGGAGAGAGAGAGTGCAGCTATCGTTGAGAAAACACCGGCCCCAGGGTCACTGTGGGACCTGGGGACTCGCCGGCCTGTAGATTTCATTGGTTTTCATTCATTCAGCAGCAAGTATTTGCTCTGCTTTTGTGCCTTTTGTCATTAGGTCTGCTCAAACACACACAGATACCCCCCCCACACACACACACACACACACATACACACTCACTGCTTCCCTGCTTCTCTCTCTTCTTTCCCTCTCTGTCGCTCTGCTGGAATGGGTATTGTGTTCATGATCGATGTGCCTCATTCCAGTGACGTGGTAGCCGGGCTAATTCTCATTAAAAATGGATAGGGTGTAGAGGAGCCGTTACTCCGTGTGTGTGTGTGTGTGTTTATACATGTTGAAATAGAGGTGTAGGTGGCAGGAAGTCCCAGAGGTGCCAGCTGTTTACTGTGTGTGTGCTGCTGCTGAAGGTTGGAGGGAGTTGGTGCTGGTGGTGGTGGTGTTGGATGTGGGGGTGTTCCTGAGGTCAGTGCCAGGCCTGTTGCCCTGGCAACAGCTTGCAAATTACAGTTTCCTCTGCATTACTGGTGACGGTGGGATTTTTTTTTTTCCTCTTTCTGCCGCTCTCCCTCTCAGCTCAGCATGGCCATGCACATCTGGCACCACTGGGTCTCATCGCAGCACAGAGCAATGGGCCATTTCTACTTCTGCTCTCTCTGTCTTCCTTTACTCCCCCCCCTTTCTTTTTTTTTTTACTCTACTCTTTCTTTTCAGTTCTTCTCTTCCTCTCTCTGCCCCATCCATCACAGAGGCTGCAGCGAGTGTGGCTGGGTCTCAGGGCAGAGGAGCTGAAATGGAGCCACCATTTATTCTCAGCCACAGAGATGCATGGGTGCAGATGAAAACGAGTCCTGCTGCTCTCTAATGCACAGACATTGTCAGCATCTCCTGGGTGCCAGAGCCAAACGCCTCTGCCCTCTGTTAGCGCTCTTCTTCACTCAGGATGACATTAAAAATGAGCAGCAGACTGTCTTAACAGGTGGCCAGGAAATAAAAGTGAAGGATGGTTTTTCTTCTCCTTGGCCTATCGTCTTGCTGGGAAGACATTGCTTTATTTTTTATTAAGCTTGTGTTCACACAGTCCTGTAACCTGTCACCTCATCAATGATCCTGTATCTATAAGAAGATATCGCACCAGAAAGGATCGCTATAATCTCTGCAGCAAAGACGGTCAGCCAATCAGAAGAGAGTATTGGGTCTCTGTTTTCTGATTGTTTGAGTATAAAGCAGCAGATGTCAGGAAAACACAAGTGCTGCATGTTTGGATGTTGGGCTGTACTGGGGGCGTGGCCAACCGCTTCACTGTGACATCACAAAGTTACAGACATTAGCTCATTTCAAGCCTCAGTTTCTAAACACAGCCTGTGTGAAAATGATTATAACTGAGCACTTTGATATTTTCAGAGTATTAATATCAAGCCAAGACCAGCTTTGTAATAAAAAAATCACACGGAAATCTCACTTTGTACAAGATTGGACCTTTAATTGTTTCATAAAAACACAATGAAAGAGCTCATTACCGACTGATTGTGTTATGTGGCAGCTGTTCTTTAATGTTGTGATTGAGGTCGATAAGAAGTTCAGTTGTGTTACACCTGCTGGTGTGTGGAGGCTGAAGAGCTCAGAGGTTTCGGTGACAGACCCAGCAGTGCTGCACTATACTGAAGGCTTGGCGGTAATCATAATAATAACAATAATAATAATAATGGTAGCTGAGAAGCCTATTCAGCTTGAGCCTTTTGAAAGAGAGGAAGCTGTTGTTTTAACCCCAGGCTGTCAGTCAGCGGTACAGGTTGCTGCAGTACGCGGCTCCACTGTAGCCTCTCTGGTTGAATAACCCCCTGCTAAGGTCATCTTAAGCTGGAATTTTATTAGCATTCATTTGCCGGAGCGCCGTGCCTCTCGGTGACAATGCTGAGTCTGGCTCGGCTCGGCTCGGCTCAGCTGAGGCTGCGAACGTGTCGGTGTGGGAAACGCAGAGAGAGAAAGTTGGAGTGGATATCAGAGCACACGCAGCGCGTCTTTGTCTTCCCTGGAAACACAGGAACAACAATCTGGACATCCGTTATGGCGCAGTGCATGTGTGCCTACAAACACACACACACACAGTAGGAGAAGGGGCTTCATTGTGCTGCCCTGCTGGGTTGAGTGACTGTAGCGTGTGCTGGGTAACAGCTGCTGTGATGCCCCCCCCCCTCCTCTCCTCACACCATCTCCCCCCTCATCTCCACTACTGGCCTATGTTGGGTCTACACATCAATACACACACACACACACACACACATACAGTACATGTACACTCTCTTATTCTGCACCTTTTCAGTTGTCAGGTTTTTGTTTGCCTCTACAGTATATAACCCCCCCCACACACACACACACACACACACACACACACTTCACCTTTTTGTATTGCAGTCTGTATCAGCTGACAGCAGTCGGTGTATGTCTGTCTCCATACGGGATCCCCCCCCCACCCACCCACCCACCACCCCCCTCCCACTGACAGCTGTCTCCACACTGTAACCCTTTCATGGAGCCGGGGCCTCTGTGAAAGTTATATTCTAGAGTTTCAGCAGCTTCGCCACATGTTTTATGAAGCATCTGAAGCCTTTTTTTTTTCTTTTTCTTGGAGGGGGGGGGTCGGGGATTTCAGAGACTTTGAGATACGTACGCAGACTTTGCAAGTTGCTGCTTCCTGAGCCAGCGCTGGCTCCGTCTCGCTCCTGGTGGGCTTGTTTGTCATCAGTTGTGGCTTCTGCTGCTGATGTGACCCCGTCTGCAGCTCATTACAGCATGCCACCTGTTTGTCCCCGAGCTAGGCAACACACACACACACACACACAAATAGAGTTTGTCGAGGTGACAGGGGGTTAATCTAACAGGAGCGTCCGTGGCGGAGCTGACACACACACAGTGCAGGGACTATCAACGTCCCAGCGTGTCAATGGCTCTCTTTGTCCCCGGGGTCCATCTCTGTGTTGCCGCAGGGTGTAGGACCAGGCGGAGACAGGTGGAGGGTTATTGAGCTTTTGAGGAGCCAGAGACAAAACAAAGAAGAAGAAGAAGAAGAAGAAAAAAAAAATATATATATATATATATAATACATACATAGAGGCTGGAACAGCAGCTGACAGATTTGCCAACCACAGCTTTTCATAGGCCACGCAATACTGAGCACATGTTACAATTTTGCTGTCGGCTGTTTTCTGTTTTTTTTTTTTGTTCCAGAAATTTGATGCATTGTAATAAAGAGCAGCCACTGATGGACACCCAGCTGTTATCTCTTCTTCCTCACGGCAATTAATATCACCCAGTTGCTGGTGATTTGCACAAGGTTCAAAAGAAGAAAACACTTAAAAGGTGTTATTTGCACCCTTCATTCACCCGCACCCCCCCACGTTTTTGCAGAGAAGCCACTTATTAGGCATTGATCTGAGCCTGAGGTTGGAAGCCGAGCGGAGAACGCACTGTCAGAGTCTGCTGTCATTATACAACAAGGCAATTCGCCAGGAAATTGAAAGACAGACAGGAGTGAAAATGAATCCATGTCAGAGTCGGAGCTTCACTTCTTCTTCAGCCTACGCTTTTCGTGCTCCGCCGCCGCCGCCGATGTTTGTGTTGCAGCTCGTGTCAGTGTGTGTACGTTGACTCCTCCTGACACAGCGAGATGCAGGTGTGATGCAGCGGAGGCAGACAGACACTTAAAGACACACACAGATGCGTGCACACACTTGCTGACCTGCTGATGGCACACAAGCAGACTGAGCGACATGTGGCTGAACAGAACCAGACTAAACCTACACAAACTGACTGCAGCAGCTGATCCCAGATCTATCTCCAGCAGTCACACACAATGCAAATTCTCCACCTTGTGTACGTTTTACTGTCAATCACATAAGCACAGGGGTGTTTGTTCTCTATTCAAATGTGGGTGTGTGTGTGGACTCGTGGGTGTGGGAGTGTGTTTGCTTTGCATTGGAAGTGATTATTCAAATTCTTTGCTGTTGACAGTCTCAACATGTTTTGCTGTGAAGAACCAGTTTAAAAACGCCATTCGTTCCTTTTTGTTTTTCAAAACAGCTTGAACTTCAGTTTCCTAATTTTGCCGCAGCCATTGAAGCTGTTTAGAAAGTTAGAAGTTTAATGAAGTTGATCTTAAAGGGATAGTTCAACATTTTGGCAAATTGGCTCATTGCCATAATAGTCATAGCAGTAGGTTCATTACTTTTAATTGTCGGTGCAAGCTGTTTTTGAACAGCGGAGCAGAGCCATGAGCTGCTGTGTATTTGATGAGTTTGATGAAGGAAACCAAGAAATCCCATGAGCCTCCGTAGCGTAGCTCTGAGCAGCTCACGGCTCTGCTCCGCCGTTCTAAAAATAGCTTGCACCGACAATTAAAGGTAACGAACCTACTGCTATGACTATAGGGATTATAGCAATGGGCCAATTTGCCAAAATCTTGAACTTTCTCTTTAATATAAGCTCGGGGGGGTAAAAACAAAAGTTGCTCCTGGAGTTACAGCTAATTTCTGTAGCTCCTAAATTCAGTTACACTTTTCTAATAAATCTGAAGTGGTGAAAAATGGCTCTGTCACTCCTTGTAATAACTTTCACTCCTGACAGATTTCACGCTTTTGTAATAAAGTGGGACTTTGCACATGCTGCTGTCACTCCTCCTCTGTGTACAGGTGTGTTTGTACAGGCTCTACCTTGGTGAACAGATGTAGCCCCGCTCCAGACAAAAGCCCATTGATGGCAGAGAGACAGCTCTCTCTGGCCAACTGAGCCCAGCTGCTCACTACTGTTTGGCTTAAGATGAAGGCAACAGTTGCCCATTGCAGTTGACATCTCACACGTTGACATACATACGGGGGCCCAGGCGCTATAGTGTATTCATTCATTGTATATCGCTGTTCATCAGGTCAACCGTTAAACACCGTGGCGGCAAATGGAGAAATATGACAAACCTGGAGGCTTCGCTCTGTAGATCTTGTGATGTTTGTCAGTCTATGTTGTAGCTTTGACCCACTTTTCTTCAATGTGTTTCCAGGTCACACAAGTTCCCATCGAGTCATGTGAGCAGTACGGGACCTGTGGAGAGTGTCTGAGCTCTGGAGACCCGCACTGTGGCTGGTGTGTCCTGCACAACATGTGAGTATTCTCCACCATCCCCGACCGTTCAGGCTGTTTACAGACATTTTCAACCCAGACATCTCTTCACAAAATGCTCCTTCACAAAAGCAAAGGAGTCTTTTATTTTTATTTTTTCCCCTCCTATTTATCTGGAAGCTCAAGTAAAGAGTGTGTGGAGAGGAGATGATGTCTGAGTGGAGATGGATGGCAGGCTGTGCCTTTAAGATGCAGCAGAGCTGGTTCAGAGTTACTTGCTGTCTGACATGGCTTAATCTTAACAGGAAGTGAGAGCATTCAGTCTGTGTGGAGAGATTTATTCTTAACCATCAGCCCTGAATATAAATGATCACATACGCCTCAATGGAAGTAGTCTTTTTTACATCAAGGATCCATAAACTGACACATATTACACCACAGACCCCTGTTTGATCTCATCTAAGGGTCTTGCATGTGATAAACTTCTTGCTTTTTAATGTTTTAACACAGAAAGTGTTTGAAACATACGACTTCACCCTCTCACCAGGTTGCTCATGGATGCAGCTGTAGTCAAAATAAATTATTATTATATCCCCTCTCTCCTGGTGACCCCTCAGAAACCTGGGGGGTGGTCTCCAGACATAATGATGATTTATATTTTGTGCATGTTCAGAGCCAGAAAGGAGATATTTACCTCCCACTGTAACATCAGCAGCCATAGGAAAGACAGAACAGGCGTAGAGGCCATGAGTGACACCTGCTGGACAGGGAGGGTTACTGCGGCAGGAACAACTTCTATCTACAGGACCAGACATGAGGAGGGAAAAAAAGACAAAAACAAAAAAAAATCAAAGCGCTTGAGGGGAAAAATTCTAATATACTTATGAGGGATTCATCAACGTGTTCATCAGTAAATGGGGCTGAAGTGATAGTGGTAGTTGTGCGAGATGATGGCGAGCTGGTGAATGCAACAATGCTAAAAGACTCTGATCCAGCTCCATTACTCTCTCCTTTGTTTCTCAAGAACACACACACGCACTCACACGTTCCCTCATCAGTTTTCCTTGGCGGCTGTGTCTTGAATCCCCCCCCCCAGCTTCCCCACACCTCCTTAAATGCAGACCCTCGCCTCGCTTTAAAGGTATAGCTTGAATATTTGTGTGTATCAGAGCACCACCGCAATCATCATTATCGTGATGGCGGCCCCTGCAAAGTGCACTTAAAGTAATTTACATCACTCCAAAGCTGGGACAGGACAAATAATTGCCTAGCGACAAGGTAATTCAGCATCGCGCCCCAACCGAGGTGGGCGAGGGAGGGGCCGATGGAGAGAAGAAAAAAAAAGGCTCTGTGCGTTCTCTCTCTGCAGCCTGCGTGCCTTCACACAGGGATCATTTACCACAACATTAGCCTCCGTGCTCGGCTGTTAATCATATGCTTTTGTGTAGAGGAGCCGGGGAATGGAATAATTCAGGTTGCTAGGAACTCCAGTCCAGCGCCTGGAAGACGCTCGATGCTGCCGAGAGGTGAACGGGTCGTGTTGAAAGTTGTTACGGCGGAAAGCAGCTGCGAGGGGCCAACATCTGTTTGTGCGTCTGAAAATGGACGTGCGTGTGAGTGTGTCTGTGTGCTTCAATTTTTGTGTACATGCATAAACACCTGTGTTGATCGCTGTACTGTAGTGTGGGGAGAAAAGGTCAGCACCCCGATTCACGTCAGATCAGCCATCTGTTCTCCCAACGCCGCGGACCCTCGTGCCACCTGTCCCTGCTCCTAATCCACACAACCCCCCCCCCCACCACCACCACACCATCACACCCTCACCCTTCCTTCTCTCTGTCCTGACCCTGCAATGAGGGTGGCAGGAGCCCTGTCAGCTCCAGCTGAGTTTACTACTGGACTGATAGTTAGATCTTCCTGCTGCTACGTCTTGTTGTCTAGTGTGCAGGTAATGAACAACGTGGAAATGCCAGAAATGAAAAGATGAGGAAGGGGTTTTTCCTTTTGTTGAGTATATCTAGCTTCTTCTAGACTCGGGCCCTGTCCCATTTTACCCGCTGCCACTCAATTTTGACCGTATAGCACTTGGAACTACCGTTCTCGTGTAGGGGTAGGGTGTCCCAATTCTTTTAAGATCGAGGGGAAGTGCTGTCAAAACCCTTAAAACTTCCCCTTAAATCAGAGGGAGGTCGGAGGCAGACTCCAGATGTAATTAGACTACCCTTGATACCGTCTTAACGAGTTACTCGTCTTATTTTTTCGACACAAACAAGTCTATCGGACGGACTAACGTAAATTCACCACCAGCTGTCTTGAACACACGAGTCATACCTGAAATAAAACAATGAGGGCAAGAACACAGCGAAATGCGTCGTCTGTTTCCTGCATTTCTTTGTCGGTGATTTGTCAAACGAAGGAAGTTAGTTCAACATTTTGGCAAATTGGCCCATTGCCACAATCCCTATAGTCATAGCAGTAGATTCGTTACCTTTATTTGTCGGTGCAAGCTATTTTTAGAACAGCGGAGCAGAGTGGCGAGTTGTTGAACTAAATGCTGGAGCTGGCATTTTCAAACGTGAATGGAAACCATAGAAACCCACCACAGGTTGTGGGTCTGTGACCACGTCGGCTACGCTAAGTGGTGTCCTGTTGTAGGGTATGGTCCCTACTTCTACAGTGACACTTCTCAGTTCATCGTCAAAGTGGTGCTGTATCTCCCTTTGGTGGCCACTTGGAAATCAAGTGCTAGTGTTAAGTGAAGAGACATGGGATTAGACCTACAACACTTTAATAACGGCAAGAACTGCACAATAGATATGCCATTATACATTATGGAATCACAGCTGAGGTACAAAGGACCACTTGTCCAGCAGCCTGATGGTAACAGCTGGACAGCACAATGGAGGGGGGGGGTCCTGGTAGACCTGGGTCGCCTTTCTGGGGCTCGATTGTTGTTGTTTGTGTCCAGTGATCTTTCCGGCCCGCTTGACGATTCGTGCCAGTTTGTTCTTGTTTTGTGTGACCGAGCAGTTTCCATGGCGTCCGCGATGACACGATGTTGAATGTCATGCAGCGGCAACACTCTCTCGGTCAGTGGTTTGCAGATCGTGGACATTGTGTCGCCGGCTGGTGTTAAAGTTCCTGAGTTTCCTGAGGAGAGCAAGGCGCTGTGTTTTTCCTTTTAGACAAAGACGTCACATCGTGTGCTGCCACTTTACATCATCCGCCAGGAACTCACCTACAATAACACATAGGGAAAGGAGCCGGGGGGGTGTGACTGACCTCCAGACGCTGGCCTATGCTCCTTCACTCATTCATTACGGATAAAACTCGCAAACGCCACGGAAAGTGGAGGAAAGTGAAGAATTACAGGTGCTCGATTAATTATGTAATCTCATTAAATGATCTGGAGCTGCTCGATGTAAACATGCTCCGGATGTGTGCAGGTTTGATTATCGTGGAGACGACATAACAATACGAACCGAGACCTGAAGCGACGGAGAAAAGCAGCTGCGCCCCCTCATTTCACACACACACACACAAATGTAATTTCTTAGCAGCAGTGGTGCCATCATCCACAGCTGCTTTCACCAACCACTACCTCCCCTTTTTTTCCACTTCTATTCCCCTCAGTTCTCCATCATCATCCATCCTGTAAGCCATTGTTGACTTAACAAAATTATCTCTCGCCCACTTTTTTCCCATGTTTGAGCCCTTCATAGTAAAGCTAGCATCTAAGCTACGCCGCCCATCTCATCTCATCTCCCCCCCACCCCCCTCTGGAATGAGCTCCTCCTCACACTCCAGAGATGGCTGGATTGTCACACATAACCACCCATCACTTTGATCCCCAGCTGCCATCTAAAATATCCATCTCCTTCTTTTTTTTTCTTTCCTCTTTATGTTTGTGTATGTGCACGCTCGCTGAAATGCGGCTTTCTAAAGGCGGCTAATTAGCAACACAGAGGGGCATTAGCTTGCTTTCCAGTGAGGACGAGGAGGAGGAAGAGGAGAGTGAGACAGCGAGACGAGGTGATGAGCTGGCCAGAAGTAGCGTCTCTTGTCTCTCCTGTCTCTCCGCTCTCTTTCTTCTTCCTCTGATTCAGTATGTTGTGAGACTCTAAAGTCCCTTTAATTACCAGCAGCTGCTAGGCATCCACTGAATGCATGAAGAATGAGAAGGAGGGAGGGGAGGAGGAGGAGGGAAAAAAAGAGAAAGAGAATGCAGGGATGAGAATGAGAGAGAGAGAGAGTGTTTGATGCCGCACACTCTCGTCGGCCCACAAAAACCGAGCGGCGTTTTGATTGCAGCTCAAAGGAAGCTCATCATCTCGAGCGCTCTTCAGTCGCCGTCCTGTGAATGGGTCGTTCAGCCTCCGTCTGACCACAATCCAAAAACATGGAGTTATGCTGATGCTTTCCCTCACTCCCTCACTCCCTCCCTCCTCTGCTCCCCCTCTCCCCCTCCCTTCAGCCTCATGGTTGTTAGATTAGCTCTCTAATCACACCCAAAAGAGGCTTTTCCATCTCAAAAATGTCCCACATCACTCCGCTTCTCTCTCCATCCTCTTAGTTCGCTCACACGTTCCAGGAGAAGGAAGTCCTGGCGGGTGTAGGATGGAGAGGGGGGGGGTTGAGATTTGTCCAGATTAGTCTGACTTTGTGTCCAAGAGTTGAGATTGGACGAGTGATCCGGTGCCAGGGGTCAGCGCTTTAACCAGTATATCCAGCTCCTCCCCAGAAGCATCGCTATTTATCGTGATCGCTGTTCGTTATGTAACAACGTACAAGAGGAGTTCTGTTCAGCGTGTCCAGATCAGCGCCGTAGTTTGTTGTGTGGATGACAGCTCAGGGCTATTGGTGTAGTACGCCGGCCCCAGCAGAGAGAGAGAGTGAGTCAGCATTACAGGGCCTCGGCTCCGAGCAGAATAACATATCACTACTGCGCTTGTGATGCTGTATCGTATTGTACTGTCAGTCTCCATGAGGCTGAACCGCTCAGATCTGCGGCGGCGGCGGCGGCGGCAGCAGCGGCCCACACGGCAGCCTGACTGGCACCGCTGTCCACTGTTTGCAAATTGGTGTTACGAGCTTAAAGCCTGTCAGAGGATTCGTCTTGGTTGGCGTTCCTGGTGATGTTTATTCGCCGTGCGTCGACAGGAAGTGGCAGGTTTCTGGGACGCAGCCAGGTTCTTAAATAGAGAGGACTCTTATTTTGGAAGGTGACCCAGGTTTTAAGATGATGGAGGAGGAGGTGGTGGGTGTTGTTGCTACTTACTTATCCTTTTTTTAAAAAATGGCAGCATCCTCCTCTCCTCCACAGTGATGCCTCTGCTGCTGTTGCTGCGGATGATGTCGAACACCGGCCATAAAAATCTCCTCTAATGTACCAGTGGCAACAACAATTAGCCCAGCGATGAAAATGGCTGCTTCAGCCCATTGTGGATGTCAGACTGTGTGTCTAATGGCCGACTCATCAGCCACGGCCCGCAGTTAGCAGTCAGAGGGAAGCTGCATCCATCTTCCCAATTGTGCCTAATGAGATATCGATCAGGAACATGCAGGTCTATCAGTATTTCCATAGATTCCTCCCACGCGGAGACATGACGGCCGCGTATGAGCAGGCTCTGACACAGGGACTAGTTTTAATATAAAAGCTAAAAGCTCAGTGGGTGTGTCAGTGTCTCTCTTTCGCTTGCTCATACATTTTCCTTTTGAAACGTTTCCATCTCTCCACTGCATCCTTTTTTTTTCTCTCCTCCTCTTTTTCTCTTTCTCTCTTTTGTGCTCGGCCCACACAAAGTGAAGCTATAGCTTTATCCACAGCACCGAGCAACAGTCTTCTTTGTAACCCCATCCTGTGGCTTCGACAGAGACAGACGCTCTGGGATTTGCATAAAGCCACATGTGTGCGTTTGACCATTTGTGTCTTTATGAGTTTACACTACAATAGTTTCAGGATCTTGCTCGTCCCGCCCCGCAGCGACATTATCAGTCGCCGCAGGAGACGGACCACGAGCTGCACGGGAGGGTTTTGACCCCTGACATGAACTGTGGGTTTCAAACGCGCTCAGCCCAGAGAACCCACACACACACACACACACACAACTTGAGATGTTGTGAAGTTTGAAATGGAAAAAAAAACCCTGTGTCTATTATTTCCATCCCTCCTACACTTCCCTTTGTAGCTCCTGTGGTCTGCTGCATTTAAATGGATGCTCTCATACTTTAGATGCAGCAGTAAGAAAACAAATGCCCTGAATCACTCAAACAGTGGAGGGAGGAAGTAGCGTGTGTGCGTATGTGTGTAATGATTCCTCGTTTCATGCGAGGGAAGCCAAAATCCCCGTGCAGTCAGTCTTCATACATGTTTACATTAACATGTCTCCGTCCCCAGACTCTGCTCCATTCAACCAAATCAAATCACACCAGTGATTCTCCAACATAACGGCTTCCCACTTAAGACTAGTAAAGCTTTGTTAGGCGCCATCAAATATTCAATATACATCTAGTTCCTCCTCTCTGTCCCTACATCTTCCCACTACCAGTCCTCCTCCCTCCCTCCTTCCCTCCCTCCGCTGCTCTGCCACCGTGGCGTCTCTGCTCTGTTCTCTTTTTCCCTTTTCGCTGTGCTGCCGTTCTGTTTTCTGTGGCCTGGCTTCTTGTAAAGGGAAGGAAGGTGATTTTTTAAAATGGCTCCCTCTGTTCTCCCCTCCTGTTTTTAAACACGGTGCTCACAGCCAGAGCTGCAATCAGACAGGCCTTCACACTTTCACTGAAGTCCTAAGATGTGGTAAGGGGAAGGGAAGGAGGAGGAGGGATAACAGAACAGAAATCTCTCCCTGTCGCCTGCCTCTCCCGTCTCCTGCTCTGCTGTCAAGGCCAGGATGTGTGAGCGTGTGAGTTTGTGTGTGTGTGTGAGACAGAGAGAGGAGGAGGGTGTGAAGGTTTAAGTGCGGGGGACTGTATGTTATTATGCATATATATGTTCATTTTTATGTCTCTGGCTATGGTCCCTCGCACAAGGGGTTGTGTGTTTGTGTGTATTCATATGCCTGTGTGTCTGTCAAGGCTCCACACAGCAGAGAGACAACAGTGTAATTGCCTGTCTGGGGCAATAGAATAAGAAGCAGGAGACCCAGAGGTCTTTGCCTTCTGCAACTGCAACCTTCATCCTCCTGCACCGTAGAAAACGCCTCAACACCTCAAATGACATTGTACATTACACATAGGTTACTGTATTAGATTACATCCACTGTCTCGCTTCATTTGCACCTCAGAGCTCGGCTCCGACAGCGTAGCCCACACAAAGCCGCCACAGGAGGAAACAGTATTTGCTTTGAGTTTTTTTTTTTGTGTTCCTTTTTATGCGTACGTTTTTGTAGTTTTCACCTTACACGACCGTACGAGATGCGACTGCCACTTACAATCGCACTCGCATCTCAGAGCGGCGTTATATAGAGTAGATGCCGAAGGAGGGAGTGATGATGGAAGTGCAAGCAGCAGCTATTTCAGCACCACGGACAGAGCTTAGAGAGCGTAACACCCAGGTCGACAGCCTGCAGCAGCAGCCAACGGAGACAGAAAACACCTTATACCGTCAAGTGTGTGCATATGCATGTAGGCGTGTATATGTGTGTGTTGTCTGTTTTGTTAGCGACATATTCAACATGCTTTTCGCTTCTTCTAACACACCTAATTTCTCCGTGCGCGCTCCCCAACCCCTCAGGAATTTGAGTGATGGAAACACAAAGCATCGGCCGAGCTGTGAGTGACAGGCCAGGGCCGGGGCGGGAGGATGAGGGGAGTAGGGGAGAGGGGGGGGGGGGTCAGGAGGGAGAATATGAGGAAGGCAGGATTCTAGTCAACACTCAGTGGCATGCACTTCAGCTAATGAGAGAGGCAAGGGGTCAGCTTCTAACTACACAGAGATAATGGCCATCTCCTGAAACCATGGCAACAGCAGCCGTCCTGTACTCCTCCTCCTCCTCCCCCCCGCCTCACACCCCCCTCGCTGCACCCTCATCTTACTTCACAGCACAGAAATTTTTTGTGTTTTTTTAAAGAAAAATCACAGTGAGGAAAATCAATGCGGGGCTTTTTGTAAGTTAATGACCCCCGATTTTTTTTTTGCATCCTTACCTGTACAGCTGGAGTGCAGTGGGGGGGCGGGGGGGGCATGCATAAAACATTTGCCGTAGTAGCCCACACCTGAAAGCACATTAAGTGTCATTTTCTGCTGATATTGTGGATGTTAAAAGAAGACGGAGTAACACCTCGCCTCGGAACGGAGGAGAGCTAATTCCAACTTGTGAACGAGTGAGACAAAGGAACGGAGTGAGGGAGATGTGGCAAGCGCCGTAGTGGGGGAGTCAAATGTGTGAAACGAACAGAGCAAAAAAGGAAAAGAGGAAAAAAAAAAGAGATATCAGGACTAATAATAATTTGAAAAAAAAAAGTCACATTTAATATGTAGAAATTCACTTCCCAAAGTGACAGAGAAGCAGGTAGTCTCCCCTCCACCACCTCCCCTCCCTCTCCCAGTGGGAGACTCACACTACTACATTAATTCTACACTTTCCTGCTCTCTAAAATCCCAAGGGAGCTTTGTGCATACGAGCGTTTGTATGTGTGTGTGCACATGTGTGTGTGAACGCTGGTTGTGCTTGTGCCTCCTCATGTGAGTCTGCTGGATATGGCTTGAACTTCTGACAACATAATTACACACACAGGCTGTGGATGAAGATGTAGCTTCGAGTCAGTATGTGTGAGAGTATGTGGTTAAGAGGCATGATATGGGCCCTGACGCACACACACACATACACACACACATACACCACACTAACAGCACACACACAGTTAGCAGCAGCCAGGGGAGAATGGACAAGGCTTGTAGTGGCACATCAGCACCATGGACAGCGGCTGACCCATCGGAGTCCAATTAGAGCTGCTGTGACCAGACAGCCAGTTAGCCAGACACTTAGACTGCTGGGCTGGATGAGGACAGAGAGCCTGTGGTGTAATGGGGTGGCGGGCGCGCACGCACACACACACACACACACACACACAGTTTTAATAAGAAGGAGGAGGTGGCAGCGACGGCTGAGTTTTAATGAGGGATGTGGTGGATTGTGGGGGTGTTGTGTGGTACTCGATACACTGTCTGACCATTAAGATCTCTTATGAGTGAACTGCATATAATTTGCACTAGTTACGGCTCCAAAGTTACACAGTGATTGAAGGATATAATTTGGGGGTGTGTGTAGTGCTTAGTGCTCTGTGGCTTCATGGTTAATGTTGATTCGGTGTATTAAATCACCACACTGGAGGCTGTGGCTGCGGCTGCATGTGCTGTGCTGCCGTTGCCACCACCACCACCATCACCACGGCGTCTTCATGTGGTTTCGGTGGGGAACAGCTCCTGAGAGCCACACGAACGATCACCTATGCAGAAGCCAGATGCTGTCGGTGGTGGCAAGCGTGTCATGAAATGAAACTTTTGTGTCTTTCTTCTTTTTTTTTCTACCAGCGTGAGCGATTTTGTAATTGATGTTTTTAAGCAATCCGACAAAACGGCAAAACTGTTTCACATTATGCCTTCAATATGCCATCTGTTCTGCTGAGCTCAGAGAGAGAGGGGGGGGGGCAGTCATGAAACAACCACATAACGTATCCAGGCTTTAGAGCGAGTCGCATTTACAACTTCAGTCAACATAAATCAAGCAAATCTACACAAATATAGAAACTCTAAAGCATCTGGTGACATTCGAAAGGCTTTTAGTGGCCGGTCCAGATGCCTCCGAGGTCCCATACTTTTTTTTAAATGGGCTTTTTGCACAGCTCCACTACTTCCTGAACTTAATGCTGCTCCCTTGTTTCCTGTCTTACATAATTGGACAAACTGGTTAATCCAGGTGTGTCTGAGTGGTCACAATGGTCAAACACGCCTGGATTAATCAGGTTCTCCAATAATGTAAGACAGGAAATAAAGGAGCAGCACTAAGGTCAGGAAGTAGTGGAGCTGTGCATAGAGCCCATTGGAGTGTTGATATCAGAGAAGATGCATTTGCAGATTTTATCACAAAACCATCTCATCTCGTCTCTAGTAACAACAGGCGGGTCAGCCAATCAGAAGAGAGGAGACCCTGGCCCTCTCTTCCAATGAGCTGATGGTTTGATGAATAGTCAATCAATGCCATATAGCAGATTTGAAGTAAAACACCTAGAGAAACCAAATGGATGTTGGGTCCAGGCGGAGCGGGCCTGTAGCAGGAAGATGGTGACTGCTTCGTTGTGACATCACAGAGTTACAGAAAACCTGACGGCTTGTTTTAGGGCACAGTTTTTTCCCTTTGACTGCAAATTTTGATATTTTCACAGTATTAATAGAGAACATGGACTTGATTTATTATCATCAAATACATGGACATCTCACTTATAGGACGAGGATGGTGAATCAAAAGCTCATTAACTATACTGTGTCCATACAATGTCCGGTTGCAGTTAGAGCCAATCAATCACGCTATTTTTACGCCCCATTCTACCCAGTAAAATATTCCTGTCACACATCCTGTGGAGGAAAGTGGACTATTAACCTCATGTAACGGAGACACGCTGTTATTTCCTCCTCTGCAGCATCACTGCTGGATTTTTTCCTATTTATTTATTTATTTGTTACGGCAGTGTTAGATATTCCATTTCTTCGACAATGTTCACCATCAGTGTTTTTGACATTTCCCTAATCCTCGTCTTTTCCTCTCCTCCCCGCTGTTGTTGTATACAATTCGGATTTCTGTCACAACACTGGCAATTTGCCTTTCTTAGCCCACAACTTAAATTGTCACTTAGTGTTTTCACAGCAGCATTTTATTGTAACGTCTGTATTTATCTCCGTTCCATTGTTTTCATACCTTTCTTTTTTACTTTTCTGAATGTTAGTTTTTATTCTAACTCCAGGCAGCACCTCTTTTTCTTCTTCTTAGTTGTTCATTTGTGGAGTTTTTGCACCCTATTAGTACTTTTGTAGCATGTCTGCTTTGTTGTTTCGCAGCAATGTCAGTAACCTCTCTCTTGTCTCTGTCTCACTCTTTGTGTTCAGCTGCTCTCAGAGGAACCGGTGTGAGCGTGCAGATGAGCCGTATCGCTTCGCTGCGTCCCTCAACCAGTGTGTGAAGGCCACGGTGTACCCAGACAGCATTGCGGTGTCGGAGCCCAGCGTTCCTGTAAGTTTGCACAGACACACGCTCATTAGTATGTGCAGGATGTACACACGCACACACAAAATGCCAAACACCTGCAATCTCACCACGCTGCAAACTTGCACACACCACAATGGAAAAAATTAGCTCCCATCTCCATATTTCCCTGCCCACGTACAGAGGCAGAACATTTTAAATGATCCCACATTCGCCCGGTCTTGATTGTGGTTGATGCATAAACATTAGATGGGAAGGTTCAGAAGAGCTCTGCGTGGGCGTTTCAGCGTGCATATGCTCACTTGTTACAGAGCAGTCAATATGTGTGCCAAGACATGTTTGAGTGGGTGGGTGTGTAGGTGTTAAAGTTGTCCAAGTGCAGCAGAGTACAGTGCAGCATTTCCACATGGACTACGCAAAATAAAAAATAAAATAAAAGAACACAGAAAGAAAAAGGCAGATAGAGCATCAGTGAAAGGTTCTGCCTGTCCAAGGTCCGCTGAATGCTGCACATGTGAAAGTAAGGACACGCTTCAGTTTTTTTTTTTATACACTCACACTGGTGAAGGTTCAAAAAAAGAGGCGATTTCCTCTGGTGTGTCTTTCACCTCGGATGCTCAGCAGCATTTTTGGTTTGGTTTTAATGTTCATTTCAATTATATGGATGAGTCACGCACAGTTTTGGTGTCACAAGACGAAGGTGTGGGTTTAAAAATTCAGCGCTCTTCTCAGTCAGGCTGCTGTCTGGTTGGTACTTTGTGTCATCCAACATGTGCTTGAGAGAAATGTTTTAACACTTTGGTAGAAGAAGCTGCTTGCAACGAGGTTATGCACAACAGTTTAAAGGTTTCAATGCAACAGTTTTTAAGTCATAGCAGTAGGTTCGTTACCTGTATTTGTCGGTGCAAGCTGTTTTTAGAACGGCGGAGCAGAGCCGTGAGTTGCTCAGAGCTACGCTACGGAGGCTCATGGGATTTCTTGGTTTCCCTCATCAAACTCATCAAAAACACAATCCAACAACTCCAAAACGCTCTGGTGGACAAGTTGTGACCTGCACATTCACCACACTATGAGATAATAACACAACATGTCATTTTCGAGGTAAATACAGAGACTGCTTGCTGAAAAACTGTCCCCAATGGCAACACGCATCAGCGGTTTTGCATGAATTTACCTCTAAAACAACTCTGTGTGGTAACGTTGTGTTATTATCTCATAGCGTGGTGAATGTGCAGGTCATAGCTTGTCCACCAGAGCGTTTTGGAGTTGTTGGATTGTGTATTTGATGAGTTTGATGAGGGAAAATCTTTTGAAGTGCAACTCAAGCATAGTGACATAAAACTGTAGTTCTTCACATGGCCACTAGAGGCCATGTCTATAATCCCCATAGACTCCCAACTTTCCAGCCTGGTACAATGGCTTTGGCTACTTTCCTCTTTAATGACAACTCATTTATTAAGAATAATTAATTTAAGGGTGTTGTTCTTGTTGCTAACCAGCTGTCCATTTAAATCAGTTTTTTTCCACGGATGTATTTTCAACAAAGTTAGTGTGAGTTTATAACGATAGCAAAGAAATCTAGGATGTAATCCAGCTGGCAACATTATAAAGTTCCTATCATCAGTAAGTTGAAGAGGTTTGGAGGACTTTCGATGGTTTTAAAGATGATTTCACTTTAAAATATTCAAAAATGTCTCCAATATTTTTTTATAGTTTTTTTTTGGAATGACATCTTTACTGCTTCTCTCGAACTGGTTAAACACAAAAAAGACCAAATAAATAAATAAATGTGATAACTCTGGCAGCAGCTCTGGCAGTGAGTCACCCTGCACCACATGAAATCTCCCCCCGGAGCTCGCCCTCGGTAAAACCTCGCCCTATTGTCTGGTTTACAAACATGTTAGCAGTTATGTTTGCTTCCATCTCAGCCATAACAGCGACAGCAGGGTCACCGAGCTGAGCCGAGCCGTGCGCCGCAGAGAAAAAAAAAATCACTCACAAATTCCACAGGGTCCCATCCGGCGGCTATCTCCATGGTAACGCATGTCATGAAACACAGAGAAAGACAATCAGATTACATTTATCATTATGACTCCGTCACCAATTAGGATAAAAAAACACACCACAATCATCATCATCAAGTTTTAACACTTACTTTCCATAGCAACCTGCCTCTGCCTGTGTGCGTGAAGATGTCGAGTGTTTATCTGTATATGTGTGTGTCTTCTTTGCACAAAAAAATAAAAATAAAAAACGATGAGAGCTAATTAATGTGAGAGGTTACTCGGGGAATTCTACACTGAACAAAAGACATTGATTGCTGTGATTGCTGTAATCAAGGATCTCTCTGACACAACCTCGGAGCGAAGCAACACAAACACGGTGACGGTAAAACAGAGAGGTCCTCGACAAACACACACACACACACACACATCATCCATTCTCTCAATGGGTACCAGAGTAAGCCGGCTAACGAGGGAGGCAGTGTAGTCAGCTACTGAGACAGTCAGCATCTCTTGAAAGGCCTGCAGTTAAGCTGCTCAGCTGCCTCGCCTGTCCCAGTAGCCCCGCGGTGTTTAGTGAGAGGCAGATAAAACAAAGAGAAACTTCAAACGCTATGGCCCAAAAATAACAGCTAATGGAACAAGGCTGTGAAATGCCATGGTGATAATTATCCAGGCTGCCTCAGTTGGCTGGAGGAGCCAGATCACACACCCTGTGCGCAGAATACATTTATTTATAGGCAGAGCAGCTGAACGCTTCAGCCCCAGTGTCACCACGGGCTCTCCAGAGAGAGAGACTTCAAACGCCTCCTATGTGTGTGTGGTATATTGCATATGTACTGCTGCGCTGCACATCGCGTGTGTGAACGCGTTTTTTGTTTTGTTTTGTTTTGTTTTTTTGTTTTTTTTTTACAAATATGCAGACGTTCCTTCCAATTTCCCCTTCACACGTGGCTTCATGCTGCATTTTGACCGCCTCTGTCTCGACCACTAGAATCATTTCTCCTTCTTGTCTCTCTAAAATAAAAAGATAAAGATCTAAACGCAGTCTTATTGTGGCGCTGATAACATTTTTAAGACACAGCGACAATTCTTGGCAAAGTGGCGGAGCAGCTTTGCCAGCAGCACTGTGTTCTTCTTATTCTATTTGGAGCTCATTGCACTGCTGCATGTTCTCCAGCCTATTATTGTCTCATCTCACCAAACATGCTAATTTATTGTGCAATGGTGTGAATATATATATATATTTCCCTTGTTTTTTGCCCTGTTGTTAGATTATGGTACATGCACCTGGCTGTGTGTCTGTGTCTTGCTCCACATTTTGATCCATGTTCAAACAAGCTCTCCCTTTGTTCCCCTTCACCCCCCCACCCCCCACCCCCCCCACACCCTGCAGCTGCTGGTGAAGGTGAGCGATGTTCCAGACCTTTCTGCGGGCATCACCTGCTCCTTTGGCAACCTGACGGAGGTGGACGGGCAGGTCAATGGCAACCAGATACTGTGTGTGTCTCCTGCCGCCAAGGATGTCCCCCTCATCCCCACCGACCAAGGTACACACACACAAACACACACTAACAAACAAGCCAGCAGCAGTTACATGAGACCCTCACTCCACAAACACGCACTCTGCCTTTTGTGATTCCCACATGTCCCCCTTCCTCTCCGCTCTTACACTCCTCATGCACATGCAACATCTTTATTGATTCAACACTCAGCCACCATCTACTTAACAAACTCCTGCTGATCCAGGATCAGTTCTGAGGCTCTGAAGTGTGCTACACACAAGGCCGAGCCCCATTAGAGCTCCTGGAGGATCAGATTGAGGTCTCGGGGTCCTGCGGCTGAGCTGCAGCTCTCCACATTACTTCCCCTGGTGCTGGGTTAACAGGCGATGGGCGAACATGCAGGCTGAACTCAGCTGGGACCTGGGGAGTCAACATGGTGGATTTGTGTGTTTGCATCAAGGCATCAAGGCACAGAGAGGCAAAAAAAAAAAAAGATCATTCATGGTGGTAATAAATTCTATTTAAAGGGCAAGTTCAACATTTTGGCAATTTCGCCTATCGCCATAATTGCCGTAGGTAGGTTCATTACCTTTAATTGTGCAAGCTGTTTTTGGATCAGCAGTTATGACCTGCACGTTCGCCATGCTATGAAATAATAACTTATATGTGAAGCAAACTTGGAACTACTTGCATTTTTGAAATCACTTTGCCCAGCAGCCGTGTCAGGAATATAGTTCCGGCTTTTTGTCTCGTAATGTTACATGATTATTTGATAGCGTGGTGAATGTGCAGGTCACAACCTCTTTTTGGAGTTGTTGGATTGTGTATTTGATAAGTTTGATGAAAGACAGGCAAAAGTACCATGCGCCTCCGTTGCGTTAGCTGAGCAGCTCACGTCTCTGTCCCACCGATCAAAAAACAGCTTGCACTGACAATTAAAGATAATGAACCTACTCTTAACAATAGGGATTACGGCAATAAGCGAATTTGCCAAAATGTTGAACTATCCCTTTAAGCAGCAGGTCAACTCCAATCAGCCATTTTTTATCTCCTCTGAGAAGAAGCTATTGGTAAACAACTCCCAGGTCCGGGTCCAGAGTTATGCTAATCACCTCAAATATAGTTTTTATAGAAATGCCACGACCTTTCCAACATTCCTGCAGCATATTCCCTCTTATTCCACAGAGACGTCTATTTACACACATATATATCATTATGAGCACAAACACCTGTTGTTTGCCGATAAATAACCTGTTGTTTGCAAACCAAGATGGCTGCAGGGCCGCAAAACCAAACACCCTGAATAATATATTATGTGCAGTGTGTGGAAATCACTGTGTGTTTTTTTGGGGGGTGGGCTGGAGGGTGGGCGGGTGGGGGGTTGGTAATCCTCCTCCCTGTGAGTAAATGACAGCCCTGTTTGCCCAGAGCTCCCATGGGGAGCGGTGCATCAGCCTCTAATATGAATGTTCTCCCCCAGGTAAATGTCAGCCAATCCCTGCTGTAAGCCCTTCCTTCCTTCCTCCATCCATCCATCCCACCATTCTTCTCCCCCCTCTTTCTATCTACGCCCCCTCCTCCTCCTCCTTTTCCCTTTTGACCATCTTTTTCGTTCCTTCATCCTCTTTCCTCACCCCCCACCCTTCCCCTCCAGCTGTTTATACCTCCATTTTCACTCCACATTTATTCCCCTGGAGGCCACTTCCTCCCGACCTCCACGCTACACTCCTCCATCTTGTGTCCCCTAGTGAACCTTTCTATCTGTTACACATCGACATTACTCGTGCAACAGTAGTGACCAGAGAAGAGGAGACGGGAGGAAATGAGACTAAAGGTGAAGAAGAAGAGGAAATGAAGAGGAGATGAGAAATTAAAACAAAGCAGCAGCAGCAGTAGAGGAGGAGGAGGAGGAGGAGGAGGAGGAGGAGAGGTTAGGATGAAACCAAGAGGACGATGAGCTCCAAATTCAGGAGGAAGAGCTGCCACTCCTCCACTAAGGAAAAACCAAAAATCCTAGAGGAGGTTTTTGTGTGGACTAGAACTCGGCACCACTTTGTTTGCCAGATCCTTTGAGACAAATGTGCAGTGGTAGAAGTCAGCGCTGAGCCTGCTGCGCAGACTCGCGTGAAACAAGAGTCTGATTCCCAACAGGTGCTGCTGAGAGAACGGGGCACTGAGGGTCATTCAAACCTCCTACACACTGAATGTCATCTGAAATTCAGGCTGCTCTACACTTACACATACACATATACAAACACAACACTCGCACACATATATTTATGGAGGCTGTATTCTCGTGGGGGGGGGGATAAGAGGCTGTTGCAGAGAACAGAAGCAAAGCCAGATCTCTGTTCAGCAAAATGCAGGAGAACAGAATTTGATCAGATTAAATGATATTTTACTTGTGTGTGTGCTGATTTTATTTGCACATTTGTTCACAAGTCGAGTGTAATAAACGTGTCCTTCCCTTTCAGACTGGTCGGGCGTGGAGCTGAGGCTCAACTCCAAGGAGACGGGTCAGATGCTCATCAGCACCGAGGTCAAGTTTTACAACTGCAGCGTCCACCAGCTGTGAGTATCTCCCTCCTCCCGAGTCCATTCATTCTCTTTTAATTGAAAAAACAATGCCCTCTCAGACCCGCTGCTCAAAAAAAACCTGCAGGATCAATGCTGTGGGAATTAGTTACAATTTGTCCTTAACCTTGCCCAGCGCCCTCCTCCTCCCCTCCCCCTAAAAATAACCCCTCTAAAGACTAATGTAAGCTGATCACTGGCTGCTGCCTGGGCACCGTAACAGGAAGTTTTACTAATGAAACCTTCGTCTGAGACACGCGCCTTTGTGCCTAACAGCTCTTCAGTGGGGATTTCAAGTCTGTCCCCCTCTGATTGAGTGACGCTGGATTGGAGA
This sequence comes from Decapterus maruadsi, assembly GCA_030347415.2. Lineage (NCBI taxonomy): Eukaryota > Metazoa > Chordata > Actinopteri > Carangiformes > Carangidae > Decapterus > Decapterus maruadsi. The sequence goes on from CM064899.1 coordinate 28,384,817, forward strand.
TCTCAGTGTCTGTGATGCCTTCGCTTCATCACTTTCACTTCATTCCGGCGTGGCAGCTTCTGTTTGTGCAGGAACCAAAGGCTCGCTTGGTTTGGGAGCAGCACTGAATGGAGATCAGGGGGAGAAGTGGTAACGGCGAGCTGCTGCACGTCATATTATCCTTTCACTGTCCCCTTCGATGTTCAAACTAAACATTATAGCCGTGATAAAGATGAAGACAGGCAGCGTTATTCTCTCTCTCGTGCACACAAACACGTCAGCCGATACATACACGCTGCCCTATAGCTCCGTACCGCTGTCTGCTGTCGGAGAACCCGTCTGAGCAGCACAGAAAGCAATTACCGCCTCTCGCATCAGCCCAGTTAATCGCCAGCCACGAACATACTGTAGTTGCTTATGCAGCCACACACACAAAGAAAGATACATACACTTGAAAAGGGCATCCGCTCTCCCTCGCACTCTGATGCCAACCCCTCCCTCCATCTCTCCCTCTTCCACACATACTGTACACACTATTCGCCTGAAGGTGAATCAGCCCTATTGTTCAGAATTAGTTGGCTTGCCAGAGATCCCTCCCTTTGCTTTTGCACCGATGAATATTTCACAATAAGCAAGTATGCATAACACAGCCTTAATTCTGAGAGAGAAGGAGAGAAGGAGAGAGGGAGAGCCAAGTGAGACTACAATACACTCTCTGAACAACTGTTCATGAATACATAGTGTAGTAAACGCAGTCACAATCAATTAAAAGTGCGTGTTGTCCCCCCACTATGTGCAAGACACAGAGAGCATTATGTCTTTTAGCCTCAGGCTGTCGCTTTTTCATTATGCTCATCCCTCCATCCGTTCATCCATGTGACCAGTACACGGTGTTAGAAAGTGAAGTGCGTTTCCTCAAGTGCTCTGCTCTGCTGCGTGTGCACCGCAGAGGCCACTGCACTACAATAACCGCCGTGAACACGACCATAATGAACATAAAACATTCAATGTGTTGTTACACGGTTCAATTCAACAAGCCAGCAGTGGTTGAAAGAGTCAAAAATAACGTGACAATGTTCAGTCGTTAGCCTTAGAGAGCTGGAGCACGTTGCAGGTAAGTGGAGAGGAGAGGAGGGGGGGGTGACATGCAGAGACAGATCCAAACCTGGGTCACTGCAGAAAAGGACTCAGTCTCAAAGGTGCATGTGCTCATCAGAACCGACATGTTGTAGAGTCACCTGCATAAGCCACAAAAGGACCAATGAGCATTGTGGTTCATTCACTGATGATTATTTTTTGTCAAACATGAAAAAGCTAAACATGTACGCAACATGATGTTTTGTGGATTGGGTCAATCCAGAGGTGCTGTGGTTGACAACAGGTTCCCGCTTCACCTGCTGTCCACCGTCAAACTTAGAAGTTAAAGCCTGAGGCAAGGCCAGTTTATTTGTATAGCCCATTTTTACCAACAGTTTGTTTCAAAGGGCTTCACACAAGGATCATAACAACATCCTCTGCCCTTAGACCCTCACATAGACTGAGGAAAAACTCTCAATAAAACCCTTAACTGGGGAAAACTGGAGAAACCTCAAGGTGAGCAACAGAGGAGGGGTCCCTCACCCAGGACGGGCAGATGTGCAATAGATGTCAGATCTAGATGGATGTATAAAAACAACACTTCACATTATGGAATGACATGAAAAACAGGGTGGCTCGGTCAAGAGGAGCTGGTGGAGGCAGCTTCTGGTGGACTGGAAGAGGAGGGAGGAGCACATACTAAGAGAAAAGTCAATCAAGCCAAAAAAATTAATCTTTTAATTAATCAGCATCTTCTATTAATGGAAATAAACCAAAAAGAAACTTAAACGGCTCCTCCAAGAGGAAACCACACACACACACACACACAGAAGGCAAACCGACTGTTGTTGTGAGTCGACAGTGCGAACCGCTGCACCACCACGCTGCCCTACATTTATAATAATAATCCAATAATAAACAGACTGCACTTATACAGCACTTTTCAAGTCTTATTGACCCAGCACTTTACATTAAAAGCCAGAGTCAACCATTCATGTTTTACCCAATACTGTATAGCACTTTCTCTAACACACACACAATGATACAGTGGTGGGAGACACTGGAAGAGTTGGGAATCGAACCAGCGATCCTTCAGACCAGTGGATCGGTGGCTCTGCCGCCTGGAGTTTGTTGGTGATATTCAAGAACTTGCAGTTAGAAGGAAGTATTTTTTCACACAGCGCAGTACAGTACAGTACACTATGTCCCCACACTGGTGACACGTGCACAAAAAACACACTCACTTACATATTGTGCATGCAAAAAAACACACACACACATACACACACACACCTAACAGCTGGTAATTACAGTGACACTCCAACAATGCAGGGCTAATGGTAATTGCAGGATCAAGCTGCGCCAATGTCTTATTTGTCCTCATTACTCAACGTTCCTCCACTCCGTCTCTCTCTTTCTCCCTCCATCTGATTCTGGTTACCAGGGCTAATGTGCAGCCTCGTGTTCGCACATGACGCGCGCCGGTGTTAATATATGGCACTGGAAAATATATGCAGGGAGGGAGGGAGAGACGCGCTCCTACCAGCAGCCATCCATTAGGTACCGTGCCAACCGCAAGGGCACAACAACAGCAGGTGCCCACTCGGGATCTGAACTCATTTCCTCTGTGGCACTCCTCCCCCCCTCCCCTCCCCGTCTTTTTTGGCAAACAACAGCAACAACACACTCTCCTTGACTGTGTTGCCTTTTCTTGACTCTCACCCTTTGTGTGTGTGTGCAGGTGCCTGTCGTGTGTGAACAGCGCCTTCCGCTGCCACTGGTGCAAGTACCGCAACCTGTGCACCCACGACCCGTCCAGCTGTTCCTTCCAGGAGGGACGAGTCAACGCCTCCGAGGTGGGTGCAACACAAACATACACAATGTACATAAGCAAAAGCTGGGTCGCACAACTTCTCCTCCTGCACATTTACCCCCCCACCCCCCCTTCTTCCCTCTCTTCTCTCTCTGTCTATTTACTCCTGTCTGCATCCTGCTCTGCTCCGTGTGTTCCAGCTCTGTGTCAGCCTCGGGGCATGTCTTCAGAAAGACAGCCATCTAAGCTCTTCTATTTCCGAATTGGCCCTTTTTTTTCCTTTTTTTTTCCTCCCATTCGGAGCTCTTGTTCTCTCTGCAGTGCCAATTAACAGTCTATTATCTCTGGAGTTATTGAGCTTAGTGTGTCTTAACAATGACACAGGATCACTCTGACCGAATCAATCATGTGCAGTAGATCCAGGCCACCTGCAATATGCACATATGTGTAGGTTCCTATGTTTATCTGATGGTGTATGCTGCAATAGGAGTTTTTAACCTCTAATTCAATTTACTCATAAGAGAATCTATATGCTTACATCATATGGATCTTGCACTCAGGCTCTTCTCCCTGCAGCTGCTTCAGTAGGAGACTGGAGATAAGGCTTAGAGGTCTTCATGTGATATTTATCTGACAGGTCTGGAGATATATGGAGGCCACTCAGGTCAGCGAGAGCAGATCTTCAGTGTGCGATGCTGCTGTAATAGTTTTCTTGATGCAATGTTGGCTTTCACGATACATTGCGAACAGATCTGACCTCTAAATTGCCGCCTTGGCGCTTTAAACCACTCAGTGCTTTGTCTTTTTTGTGTATGTGTGTGCGTGTGATAATTTTCAGTTGAGGAGTTTGAAAAATCCCACTCCTGATAATGAGCTGTTGAACACTCAGACACTCAGATATCAGCTCAGAGCGTTCCAAGGTCACAGGAGTCATTTCATCTTCAGCTGAGCACATCATGCTTCACATTTCTTCCTGTTCATCAGCTCCTCTCGTTTTTGCTAATAAGCTAAACACCAAAGGAAAAAATAATTATTATTTGTCAGATGTGCTGGCTCTGGTGACACCTGTTCCTGTTTTTTTCCCTCCAGGACTGCCCCCAGCTGGTCCGGTCCGGGGAGATCCTGATCCCAGCGGGGGAGGTGAAGCCCATCACCCTGAAGGCCAGGAACCTGCCGCAGCCTCAGTCCGGCCAGCGAGGCTACGAGTGCGTCCTCCACATCCAGGGGGTCAGCCACAGAGTGACCGCCCTGCGCTTCAACAGCTCCAGCGTGCAGTGTCAGAACAGCTCGGTGGGTTTGAGGAGCCACAAAATTGGCGATGCGTTATTAGTCTGCGTTCTGCTGTTTATTCGAGCACGAGTTGTTTATTCATTATACAGAAAACAATACTGTACATATTATACATAGGCAATTACATCGGTTATATTAGTGTCAGTAGAAAATAAGCGCTACACCGCTTTGCGTTTGTGTTTGTGTATGTGTCATTTAGTGTGCGCAGAGACAGGAGATGCAGCCGTAGTAATTACACTGGAGAACAGTGCAGCCTGGCTCTGCCCTCCAGTCAAGCACGTACTGACTTCTGCAGTATATTCCCAGTGGAACCACATGCATGCACATTTTACTCTCTCTATTTCTGTCTTCTACACACTCAACACACTCACATACACACACAATAAAAAAGTCAGGCTTGGAATTAAGGGCACAGGAGGCAGTTAAGGACAGCAAAGGGAAGCTGGAGCTTCTTGGCCAGCTGTAGCGTTTCTTCTCCTTTCTCCCTGTGTCAGCTCTCTGATGACGAGATGATGTAAGTGTGGAGTAACAGTGGAAGGACATAGAGCCGCATCTGCAAGGACTCATGGGGATTCAAATTCCCAAAACCTCCTATTGAAACCCTCCTCTCTTTTTTTTGGTTCACCTTCATCTCCCCCCTCTCTGTCTCTCTGTCTCTGTCTCTTCCCCTCTTCCTCACCATCCTCGGCCTCCAGTATCTGTACGAGGGAATGAGAATCAGTGAGCTGCCTGTGGATTTCTCAGTGGTGTGGAACGGCAACTTCATTATTGATAACCCGGAGAATATCCAAGGTAAGAACAAGAGATGCTTCCGACAAACAGGATGAAGCTGTACAAATGCAAAACCGTTAAAGGAATAGTTCAAGATTTTGGCAAATTGGCCCATTGCCATAATCGCTATAGTCATAGCAGTAGGTTTGTTACGTTTATTTGTCGGTGCAAGCTGTTTTTAGAACAGCGGAGCAGAGCCGTGAGCTGCTCAGAGCTACGCTACGGAGGCTCATGGGATTTCTTGGTTTCCCTCATCAAACTCATCAAATACACAATTCAACAACTCCAAAAACACTCCGGTGGGCAAGGTGTGACCTGCACATTCACCACGCTATGAGATAATAACAGAACGTTATGAGACAGAGTTGTTTTAGAGGGAAATCCAGAAACTGCTTGCTGAAAAACTGTCCCTGAAGGCAACGTGCATCTGTGGTTTCGCATGAATTTACCTCTAAAACAACTCTGTCTTGTGACGTTGTGTTATTATCTCATAGCGTGGTGAATGTGCAGGTCACAACTTGTCCACCAGAGCGTTTTGGAGTTGTTGGATTGTGTGTTTTAAGAGTTTGATGAGGGAAACCAAGAAATCCCATGAGCCTCTGTAGCGTAGCTCTGAGCAGCTCACGGCTCTGCTCCACCGTTCTGAAAATAGCTTGCGCTGACAATTAATGTACAGTAATTAATGAACTTACTGCTATGACTATAGTATAGAGATTATGGCAATGGGCCAATTTGTCAAAATCTTGCACTATCCCTTTAATCCTGTCTGAGTTCAGGACACTGTGTGTGTGTGTCTATTTATACAGTATGTTAATCACAGCTGTACCTGAAAATGTAAATGTTAGTGGAGCTTAATGGACAGCCTGTGGGGATGTGTCACTCTGTTATCCTTAAATAAAAACACACTTTAAAACGCTCAGGTGGGTTTTTTTTTGTGTGTTCACCATATTATCCCCGCTGCCTCCCGTATCCCACAGTGCACCTGTACAAGTGCGCAGCCCAGCGGGACAGCTGCGGCATGTGTCTGAAGGCGGAGAGGAAGTTCCAGTGCGGCTGGTGCAGCGGAGAGGGGAGGTGCACGCTGCGCCACCACTGCCCCCCCATCAACCCGTACACCACCCGCTGGCTCAATCTGTCCACCAAGAACGTTAAGTGCACCAACCCACGCATCACCGAGGTCAGTACCCACAATCCCCACCGCCCACCCTGTCCTTCCCGCCCACCCACGCGTATCCAGACGCCGATCAATGTCCAATAATCAGCCGCCATGTTGCTGCCGTTCTCCATACGGGATCATGAGGCGCTCGGCTCTGGGACTTCGCTTAAAATGAAAAGCAGCTTGTATCAGCTTAATAAGACATTGTCATTGGCGACAGTAACAATCCTTTTGCATTGTTAAAGACCTCTGAATTCTCCTAAGCATGTCGCAACAACTAGAGTGCAGTAAATCTGGATTACACCGGATCCTGGCCCTGCTCTCTCTGCGTCTCTCTCTCGCTTTTTTTTTTTTTTAAACATTTATACAAAAAAGTAGTGACGCTAACAGCAGCGGAGTTCTTAAGAGACTGAAATGACTCTTGACAGTGAAATGTCTGATTTGCATGGAGAGGAATTGCATGAGAAGCACCTATACTACTCAGCTCTGTTTTCCTCTGGACCCGTGGAGAATGAGAATGAGCCTTAAAGACTCTCCCCAGGGCTCAGGCCCCCGTTGATGCATGCAGATCTGAAAACCTTCACTTTCTCTCTGTCTGTCCTTTGTCTCCCTTTTTATTCTCTCTCTCTCTCTTTCTCTCTCTCTAATTGAGGAAGCTCGTCTTGGTTTTGCTTAAAAGGAAAAAAAAAAGTCCATACCCCACGGCATGTATGTACAGTGTGTATGTTTATGACAGTGTGTGTGTGTGTGTACCTGCAGGACTCGATGTCTCATGCTCACAGGTGCATATTCATGCAAGTTTTCACATTCAGGGATTATCCAAGGGCAAGGCCGCTGATACACACACACACACACACACACACACAGTGCACAGAGATATTCACTTTTAAAGGCCTGTCTCTTTGACATCTGCCTCCTCTTTGTGCCTGGGTGGGTTGCAGTGTGCACAGATGCCTGCTCATAGATTTTAATGTCTTTTGTCCTCTCACAAGGTTATTTCAGCTCTTTGAAAGTAACTCCTGGCACCAGCCGATGTTAAACAGGAAACCATATAAAATAACCTCACAAACACAAAAGAAAAAGCAGCCACTTTAAATAATTAAGTAGCTGCTCCTGTTGTGGCAATCCGGGACTTTTCTTTCTTCTTTTTTTAAATATCTTGGAGGTTGAATGTGTCGTCTCTCTCCCGTTCGCTGAGCCTGGGGGGGGGTGTTGGCCCGGTAGTTTAGTTTGGTGTCCTCCCACCTCAGCAGCATCACAGGGTCACAACCTGGAAGTGCTTATTTGTTTTCCCAGAGGGTTTTTTTTTTCCACAGTCTCCAACCTCCCCGGCCCGGTGGGTTGGCTGTCACACGGGAGTCAGGCCAGGAGGACATGTTATTTAATTAGGCCTTGGTAACGCACCAGTGCATTGTGGCTAACCCACCAAACCCCCCCTACTACCCCCCCCATCTCCCCTTTAGCAATCGATTCACTTGGCTTCTCATCTCGCCACCACATACTCCAACTCCAGCCAATTAAAAAGTGAAGTTAACAACTTGGTTAATTGATTTGCTATACTACTGTATGCAGATAAGGCGGGGAAAAAGAGAGGAAGGATGCTGCCCCCCCCCCCCCCCCCCCACCACCCCCCCCTCCCTTCACTCTCCCTCTCTCACTATCTCTGACTCATCTTATTGAGTTAAGTTACCCTCTCATGTAACTCCATTATGCTATGCGCTTTATGGCACATGCTCACGGCCGTCGAGTGGGACATACCTCGTTCCCCTCAGTGCTTTTTATTAGTGTTATGATCACGGTATGCGGTTGCCAAGGCCACCTGCCATCAGCCCAGACCTTCATCTGCCACTCTACGACCATTAAGGGGGACAAAGAAGGAGGAGAGGTTTACAGGAAAAGCTTTAAACTGTGACATGTGTGAGGAGAGTGTTTGAAGGAGCTGGTATTTGTAACAACAGCCCAGCTCTATAATCATGACTGTCCCTGACTGACTGACTGACTGACTGACTGACTGACTGACTGACTGAGTGAGTGATGGTACTTCTTCTACAACTTCTCAACTGAATCCAGTGCCGGTTTCTTCAGATGGAGAAGTGCTTCCAATACTCTGAGGCTCACCTCCATCACTGCAGATAAACTGCGTGTATCATTGTGACTGAAGGATGCAGAAAAAATAACTAAAGCTAAGAGACACCGAGCAGAAAGAGCAGGAGAAGGGAGGTCATCGGCTGCGGGCAGCACTTTGCACTAACCGTTATGAGCAATTACACATATCGAAGAGGAGGGAGTTGGACATAAAGACCAGCTTCTAATAAAAGTCTGTTACCGTTCTGGAGCTGGAAGTAAATAAAGACGAAGCTGTTGTGGAGACTGTGAGCCTGGAGAGAAGAGGCTAAATAAGAGATATGGTCTATCTCCGACCGCATGCCTCAGTGGTTCACCTGCTGGAGCTCATGCCAATTGGGCTTTTAGTCCGCGACCCGGCAGTCTGGGTCTCCACCAATCATCCTGTCTCTTTTATCACTATGACTATAATAAAGACAGAAGCCTGGAAAAAATAAGTTAAAAAAAACACAGCAAGTCTGTGTCGCCAAACTTTCTTTTTGAGTGATACTTGTTTTCTTAAAGTAAATAAAGTCGATACATCTCTGTCTGTAAATATATATGTTTGGTGTTTTGCACAGAGAACACCGCAGTTAGAAAATCAGGATTGTGCAGAAAGGGCAACGTTCAATTACAATATTTCACAAGAATCTGCTCATTTTCCTGCAGACAGGCAGGCTTTCTGCTTCGGCCCAAACACAGGTATTATAGGTAGACTTATCATATCGGTCTGTTGCTGCTGTCCGATGGCGTATTGATTATAACTCTCGGACTGTTTTGTCTGACAAGATGATGCCTTAAAAATGTTTGTTTCTGTGGGTTTGGCACAGCGAGGGCGTAGAAACCCACGGTCAGCAATCTGTCAGAAGTCTGTAATGTATTGAAAGTAAAGAGATTCAGTTTGTCCACCTACAGCAGCAGCTGCACGACTTTGTATTCTGAGGAGATGTACCATTATTGTCAGAGCTCTTTACTACTTAAAGGGATAGTTCACCCAAAATTGAAATTTCTCAAAAATTCTCATCTCAAAAATTAAATAAATCTATATTTCAAGCTTGTTTGTAGCAGAAGCTCCTCTTCCTGGTTCGTCAAATTTGGACGAACCAGCATGGAGGTATGTGGATGTTTTTTTGGTGTGTCTTTTTGTTACGAAGACAGTTGGTATCCATTTGCAACCATTTTATGGACATGCACTACGCCGAGACCCCCTGTAACTCAGAGAAGCCATGAATAACTCTGAAACTTCTCCCAGCCCTTAGTCGACATGAGGGTGAGTAGATAATGAGTGTAATTTCAATTTTGGGTGAACTAACAGTGTATAAGCCACACATTGATGCAACAAGTTCATGTTGCAGGGGAGCTGTCAAAAGACAGAGTGTCAGATGAAGGAAAGAGGATTTATGCACAAATGCAATTATTAGCAGTTATCCCTAGAATGCACGAGTTAATCGCGATATCACAGAGACTGAGAGATGGATGGTTGTGAACGAGGATACGGAGGATGTGGAGGGATTGAGTGGGGTGAAGTGAGGCAATGGAGAGAGAACAAAGGACAGAGAGAGAGGAGCTGAACCATGAAAAGGTGGGAGGAAGAAGAAGGGAAAGAGGGAGGGCGGTGAAGGAGGAAAGAGGAAGCGGAGCCCCCCCGTGGGCCGACTGAACCGAGGTCTGTTTACAGCTGTAGGTGGCAAAAACCAACTCTGCATTAATTTTCGGCGCATCACATGAGCACGCACTTCAGACACACGCTAGCCGGCATTTTCTCCTCCCCATCGCCGGTTTAAGGCGGCGTCCTCCCCCTCCCCTCCGCCACCTCCTCCGTCTCTCAGTGATTACAGTTTCTTTAAGGAGCAGACGTTCCCCTGGTGGGCTGAATTTATTAATAAATTTGGTTTTTGATTGTATGCACCAAAGCCCCCATCATGAGTTGATTTGTATACATACTAGCACATTAGTAGAGGTGCCTACCAAAAGATAGGCCTTTTGAATAATTAATGTTTCTATTAAGTGCCATGGTGCCTCCCACCATGGGCCATTAATATTGAAGAGATGTAAGCCTCTGCTAACAGCACAGGGAACAACATCAAATAAAGCTGGGAGTTGGATGGGCATATGAAAGGCATCTCCTCAATAGGCTTTGGCTCTAGCTGCTGTATGGGTTTACAGTAAAGCAAAGAGGTTTCCTGCCTCCCAGTGACAGCCAATATAAAGATCCAGCCTCTGCCGCCCGTAGGAAAGAAAAAACACAGGATTCCCCCTTTTCTTCTTTTTCTCCTTTCCATTGTATGTAAGCTCAGTGTTGATGTTTTGAATACCACAGGGATGGTGGGGCCTGTCAGTCATCATCACAGTACGACTGAACTCTGCTCAGCTGTAACCCTGAGAGAGCTGGTGTAGGCTATGTGTGGCCTAGCCTTCATTATCCAATGCTAATATATAAGAAGTCATTTTAAAGCTCTTTATTCCAGGGTTTTATCTTAAAGTGTTGATCCAAGGAAGATGATTTGGGGTTTAAGAACCAAAATCAAATTCAATATAGTTCCTCTCTCAGGCTTCTTTCTGGCGATCCAGCAGGGGCGTTGCGTCGCCATTCAGCTCTACTGGGGCATGACTCCATCTGAACTCACTTATTCTTTAAAGGGATAGTTCGACATTTTGGCAATTGGCCCATTGCCATAATCTCTATAGTCATAGCAGTAGGTTTGTTACCTTTAATTGTTGGTGCAAGCTATTTTTAGAATGGTGGAGCAGAGCCGTGAGCTGCTCAGAGCTACACTATGGAGGCTTATTCTTGGTTTCTCTCATCAAACTCATCAATACACAATCCAACAACTCCAAAACGCTCTCATGGACAAAGTTGTGACCTGCACATTCACCACATTATGAGATAATAACACAACGTTACCAGACAAAGTTATTTTAGAGGTAAATTAATGCAAAACAGCTGATGCATGTTGCCTTCAGGGACAGTTTTTCGGCAAGCAGTTTCTGGATTTCCCTCTAAAACAACTCTGTCTGGTAACGTTCTGTTATTATCTCATAGCGTGATGAAAGTGCAGGTCACAACCATTTTGGAGTTGTTGGATTTGATGAGTTTGATGAACCCAAGAAATCCCATGATAGCCTCTGTAGCGTAGCTCTGCTCCGCTGTTCTAAAAATAGCTTGCAGCAACAATTAAAGGTAACGAATCAGCTCCTAAAACTATAGGGATTATGGCAATGGGCCAATTTGCCAAAATGTTGAAATATCCCTTTTAAGCTTTAAAGTGTACGGCACTTATAACATTTATATTACAGAAAAGGGGTGTGGTGCTGCCTCTAGCCTAGCTCTGAGGTGGTGACTGCTTAGTTGTGACATCACAAATCCTGAACGCTTGTTTTTAGGTTCAGTTTCTGAATGCAGTCTTGTATGCATTTCTCTCTGGATGGAGGCTTAAGGTTGTAATTTAGAGCCTGGATCAGTTTTATGATAAAAAACAAATACACAGAAATCTCACTTTATTCAGCGTGTGACCTTTAAATGGCCTCTTCAAACACACAACATCAGTCAGGGATACTTGTCGTCCACAGATAACACCCGTCGACCCGTTCCTTCGTTTCTTGTTTTCTTCCTTTTTTTTTACACACACGCAAAAAAACCCTCCCTCTCATCCTGACCCATATCTCTTGGCTGACTACAAGACATTTAAGACTCCATAAAGTATTTAGGATGTAGTTTGTTCGGGAACAAGTGATCAGTGGGGTTTTTATCAAGCCCATTAAATGCTACTCACAATTAAATGTGACATGCTCGAATTAGTCTGAGCAGAGCCCCAAAGACAAAGAGATTAGCTGCAAGCTCCTAAATTATATCAAGGGCGATTTCATTTCACAAAAAGAAAAAAATACGGTACGCAGCTGCAAACAGCAAAGAATGGAAATCCATCCGTCACCTTGTGTTGTAATGTAATGCAACTCTGGGAGAATCTCTTCAGATAAAATCCTGTCAGAATAAATGTGTATGTTAGAATAAAAAATGCTGATGTTGGGTATTTCTGATAGAAGATGAGGTGATCAAATGTTATTATGGTTGAATTGTCTCTCGGAGAATGTTGTTCAGCTCGGTCAGCAGTGACATGCGAGGCTTGCATAGCCTGCAGGCAGTTGTGTTGTGTTGTGTTGCTCTGAGTTTAGCCTTGGCTGCATCAGCACAACTTTCCCCACCATTACTTCAGCTGAATAAGTCAACACCACACTGGCAGACGTCCCCAGGCTGCTCGCCATTTCTCTCCAAATGTATCCACAGTTTTTTCTTTATCTTTTTTCTCTTTTTTTTTATTCCTTAGCTCAGACTAGCAGATTATCTCCTCAGTAGAGACCTCTTTCTTCTCTGGAAGTTTCTGTCTCGTGGATTAGAAAAGCCTCTCCCTTCCTCAATTTAGGTCATCACAGCCCTCTTTAGTCTTTCTGTGGTTGTTGCCAAATCCTTGCAGATCGTCTGAGGAGAACGTGGTGGTGAATGGCCAATGCTCTGATCCCCTCCTCCTCCTCCTCCACCACCGCCATACCCTCCGCCCCCGGGTTTTGTAGAGCACTAGATTATGCTAGAGAAGAGTGCAAGAGTGCGACGTTGCAAGCTGACTGGCTGTTTTGCTGGGAATTACCCTCTATTGACAGTGTGACAATGCCAGGCGGGCAGCAGCACTGCTTCTAAAAGGATTACACAGGGAGCATGGCACGGCAGCACTGGGTGGGAAACGAGGGAGGGGGAGGTGGGTTATGGTGGAGTTAGGGGCAGTATAGGCAGGCGGGTGGAGGGTGTGTGCATGTCCAATGAGCCTTCCTCTTCCTCTTCCTTTTCCCTCTGAAAAAGTCTGTGCGGTAAGACAAACAGGCGAGCTGGTGCTCAGAGGGAGGAGGATGTGTCACCTCGCCTGGGGGAGACGAGATGATGAAAGACAGAAAGCAAAAGAAGGCAAAGAGATGCAAAGAGGAGGGATGTTGCAGTTGCAGTGAAACATAAAGACGTGCTCCGCCCCGATCCCGACATTATCTACAGTACATGAACGCAGAGGCAGGTTCCCTCCCTCGGCCCGTAAAGGTCATCGGAGTCGGGTTTCAGGAGGCAGGAGGAGGCTTCTTTATAGATTCAGTCCCCTTTTGTTTGTGTTGGAAATAGACACACGGACAAAGAGCGCCACTTCTCTCACGCCTCCCAGCTCACAGACATCAGTGGCTTCAGTCTTTGAAGTGCTTTTTTCTCCTCCACCACCACCACCACCACCCCTCCCCTCTATGATCTACTGATGAATCGAGGCTCTATCTGCCAATGGGTTTCATGCATGGATTAGACCGTCTTCCTGCGCTCCGTCCACCGTGGGAAGGGGATCCGTCTCTCAAGGGCAGAAGGAGGAGGAGGAGGAAGAGGAGGAAGAGGAGGAGGTGGTCTCCCAAGCTTTTAGCTTTTAGGCCGTCGCTGCCACCTCACCTGTCATCTGTCATGGCCGATAGCACCAAATAGAGTGGCATCCACCTTCTTCTCCCTGTTGCTCATCCCATCTTCTCTCCTCCTCTCCCAGTGCCTTTCTTTTTTTCTTTTTTTTTCCTCCTCTCCTCCTCTCTGCTCTCTATTTTTTCACTCCGTTATAGTCTCCAGTCCCCCCGTCTCCCCTCCTCTCTGTCTTGTTCTCTCTCAGGCCCCTCACATTGCTTATGTAACCATCACTAAGTCTACTCGAATAGCTGCTGCCATTGCCTGACATGGATATATTTAGCCATTATGTCCCCCCACCACCACCACCACCACCACCACCACCCCCCCAGCCCCTCTTCCCTCTATACCCTGCATGCCCAAGCAGTGCTAAAAGATTCATGTATTCAGACCCCTCGGGCGGTGCAGTGACACACTTACTTTACATCCAGAGCAATTAATGTCCACTGAATCTAGATTACAATGCCGGCATCCCACAGGGAGGGAAGCCGCGCTGCCCCAATGGGTGTTGGTCGGTCGGTCGGGGGGTTGGAGGGGGTATCAGGAGGGGGAAGGTGGTGCAGCACCTTTTAGAACGGGTCTTCGTCAGGGTGTTTTTTTTTGTTTGTTTGGTTTGAAGCATGTGTTCATTAGTTTTTGTTTGCAATTTACAGCAAATCAAACAAAACATTCGAACAAGCAAGAAACAGAACAAACCTTCCTTTCCAATCCCCCCTCCCTTCCCCTCTTCCCCTCGCTAAATACCTTAAGTAAAACATTAAAACTATAAAAAAAAAATAAGATGAAAATAAGGAAAAATAATAATAATGATAATAATAAATAATTAAAGTAGACAAATACTGATAACAGTTATATGATGAATTTAAAGGGTGTTTCTCACACATTCTACTCCCTCAGACCCTCGTCCTGCTGAAGCAAATTACCAACATTTACATCATGTGTTAAAAAGCTTAAAAGGTCTCCAGATGTCATCAAAAACATGATGTTTCCGTTTAATAATGTACATGATCTTTTGCACTGTCATGTTTGATGCCATCTCTTTGATCCATCTTCCATTTCTTGTTGCATCAACGTTTTATCAATTAAGGGAAATTACGTGTTTAGTTGTAATATACTCATAATCTAGATTCTTTACTTTGTAAATATGGGATAGCTGGATATATGCGGTCAGGGTGTTCTTGCTTTGCACCCCGGTGATGCTGCTGCTGTTGGTGTTCCAGCCCTTCTTCTGCTTGCGTGGCCAGTAATAGCATATTGATTGTTTACATAGCATTTGCAGCAAAGTGACAGTCGTCTCCTCCCTCTTACCATCCTCTCTCTTACCGTCCTCCGTCTGCCTGCTCGCCAAACACTGTTGTCTCTACTCTCTCTTGTCTTTCTTCATCTGCTTCCTCTTTTTTTTCCTCCCTCCCTCCCTCTCTCCTCCTCCTCCTCTTCCTCTGCTCCTCTTTTGTCTAAAGGGCTGGATGGAGGCCAGGTCAGAGCCTCAACAGGGGTTTCTGCAGCACAGAAGGCAGCGTGCCACCCTGTGCCAAGGTCATGCTGGGCAGCCATATTGTATTTTATGAGTAGGTGGTCTGCACTAAGCATTAATATGGCCCCTTGTTAGATTTATCATCCATGGCAACAGCAGTGGATTCTGTGCAGGCGAAACACTGAATTTTAATGCGAACGCCCCCCCTGTTCTTTAGTGGTGCCGTTTATTCTGTTGGATTTACTGTTGAATAGTCTGAAGGAAGTTTAAAAGTCTAATCTGTGTGTGTGTGAATGTGTGTATGTGTGTGTGTACAGATGTATCGCCATATTTAAGAGAAAGAGCTTGATGCCATTAGCCGCTGCTGTGATTAGAGACTCCTGGCACAAATGACTCATGGCGTGTTCTGACATTCGGTGGATGCAGGCGTGGAGAGTGCTCTTAATTGCTTTTACAGCCACCTGGACCGAAAGAGCACATTTACCCTTGAGCGTCCACAGAAAGAAACCTGTGCACTGTTATGATTTACATAGGACACGCCCATAAATACAGAGAGAGAGAGAAAGACGACTGAGGGCCTGATCTACTAAAGGTTTGCTTGTATAAAAACGTGTGCAAACTTGATGTCACCTGCAAAAAAATGTACAAGCTAACCGATCCAGGATTGTCTCTCTCAAACGGGCAAAAAAGCATATGTTTGCCTTGATGAATATGCAAATATGGGCCTTTCGGACAGAACGTGCAAAATATTGGCAGGAGTCAATGCAAATAGATTTATTTAGCACACGCAACGTGAATTACCAAACCTGAAACAGATTGCAGTGGAAGTTTTTGCGTCTTTATTTAGTACGTTTGAGAGGAAAGTATTATCCGGCACAGCTTTTTTTCTTTTATTGATTTAACACCTGCCAGGGCAAAAGCTCACATATTTCTGCATGTCCTCGCATTCGGTCAAAGTCATTTAAAGCCCCAGTGTGTAACTTATTAGCAAAAATCAAATATTGCTTTCATAAATACGTATTTCACTGAAGTCGAATCACACCCGCATACAAATGAAAGCTCTCTCCTACCTTAGAGTGTTATTACACTGATGCTGCATTCACGTGCAGTCAGGCAGACGGCCGTCGGTAACAAACCAGATGTCATTTTAGTCATAGAAGTCGAGAGAAAGACGGTAAAACGTAGGTCAGGTAAACAATACGACATCGCGTCTGTATTGTTTTGCCTGGTGCTGGTGGACCACTTGTTTACATAGAGGCTTGTTTATCCTGTTACATGCAGCGTCTGTTGTCTGTCTGACGTCTGCCCTATTTCACGTGAATGCAACATCAAGAATACGTTCCAATATGCAACCGCACCGATAGATGGGGGGAATTCCTACATATTATACGTTTAAGCGCCGTTACGTACGCCACACATCTCTCCTCCTGTGCGCTCCTCCTCTCCTCCCTCTCGAGTATGTGGCTGCTCAGGCCTACCTGAGCTCTCTATTAATCCATCGGATCAAATTTCACGCGGCCATCCAGTTCTCTGTTCTGTCCACACTAACCTGTTTCTTTCTGACTTTGCCTCCTGTCCTGTGCGTGTCCTACAGGTGACCCCGGTGGCCGGACCCCCGGAGGGCGGCACGCGGGTGACCATCCATGGCACCAACCTGGGGCTGGCCTTCTCAGACATGGTGGGCAACGTGGAGGTGGCAGGAGTGACGTGTACCCCCGTAGAGGACGGCTACATCATCGCTGAACAGTTGAGTCCCGCAACTTTCTTCTCTAACCATTTTTTTCTTATTAGCGATCATGTGGATCTCTCTCTCTCTCTGTTGTTGTTGCTGCTGTTATTATTATTATTTGAGGTCTTAATTCTTCCTTGTGTGTTGGTGCAGGATATTGTTCTCAGAGCAGCATGGGAATAATACATCGCAATTACCCTGTTTTGTAAACAACACAACTTGGAAGCCGAGTCTCCCGATAGTAAACTCAATACAGAGCCACAGTGGAAGATAATGAACACGCAACAAATCAGTAATAAGCACTAATGCTCTGCAGGTTTCTATATGTTACATATGGGGATATAACACAATCCATACATGCATATAGTGCAACAACCTTAATGGCAACTGGAGCGGGCCCAGACACACACACACACACACACACACACACACACACACACACACTAGCCTGGTTCCCCCTCCTTGCAGCTCATCTAGTCAGCAACAATCCCTCAACAGCTGTGTGTGTTTACTTGTGTTTACCTCCCTAATTGTCCCACGCTGTGCATACATCACGTAGAAGTCTGTCCCACTCACCCTGAACTAATGAAACGTGGCCCGTGCTTCACTATCCAACCCCCCACCCCCACCCCCACCCCACCCTCTGTGTAGGATAACACTCCCAGCACCTTATGGTGGTTCTTGCTCCACCTCCTCGGGTGATGCAGGTCGTGCGAGGTAAAAAAAAAAAAAAAAAAAAAGGTTGCGCACACAAATACTGTTAAACGCGCTTTACCCTAAATATATATTAGCATATCTGCATGAGGATTACCAAGGATTGCCTTTGGGTGGTGGGAATGCAATTCTTAATGTAATCCTGTAATAATTTCACAAGGCACCACTGAGCTGATGCAAAAGAAAAAAAAAAATCATTATGCAGCGACTATAGGTTAAATAATTACACCGTGGAAAATCAATATGTTATGAGGCAGGACAAAAAAAAAAAATGTATAAAACTGTAGTACAACTTAAACCAATTACTGAGGAACCAGCATTACAGCTCCCTATAGAAATATCATTGTAATATTTTTAGATTCTTTTATTCTTTTCTTTTTTAGAAAAAGACAAATGCTCCGAAATAATTGGCCTGTCGTTCAGTTTCAGTGTGATTTTCCCCTCTCCCCGCTGACCTAGAGTCAGTTAGAGAGTGGTGTAAAGTTTTAAAATGTATAGCTGCATAGCTGACACACATGCACGCACTCACACACACACAGGCGATCACAGTGGTGGCTCTCAGAGGAGCCTTTAACCCTAATTCTTTCCTTGGCCTACTTCTGCCCTCAGAAAGAGAACAGCTCAGCACCGCGCCATCGCTGCAACTCACACACTCTCCCTCTTACAGCACCGTCACTCATGTCACACACACGTAAATATCCTCTCACATACAACTCACACTTTTCATGCATTTTTTACACATTGTTTTCAGCTCTTTGGCGGTGTTTGAAAAGAAGCCTACAGTGGATGCACACACAGTGGGAGTGATGACATACAGTGTATCTATGGTTACTCCGCTGCTCTTTTTACTGGCCAGTTGTAATTAAAATTCACTATGTGCCGTTTGGCTGTAGGGGACAATTTGTCAGCAGAGCACTGATCTGACAGCACTTTAATCCAATTGGGGACAAGCTAGGGAATTCATTTATATGGCATGTGTAAAAAAAAAAAAAAAAAAAGGACTGAGCCAAATTAAAAAACTAACCTCTGACCTCTTTAGTCTAACTTCGGAGGAGCTGGAGTCTTCAGAGGTGCTCCTTTTATTCCGAGTGCTTCTGAGGTCGTTTAATGGCTCCGTGTTCATTATATGCACGTCTTTATCTGACTGCAGCTGTTTGTTTCAAGTCTTAATTCACTCGTGGCATCCGATGATAGACTTGACTGGACCGGACACCCAAAAAAAAAAAAAGGAAAGAAAGAAAGAAATCATACATATTTATGTGTCTTTTATGTTACTACTTCAGAGGAGTGTGTGAAAGCCACACCTGCTTTGAAGGAAAAAGTCTCAACTTTTGTGTTTTTCAGCCAGAAAGTACATTTTTCTGAGGGCTGGTACTGTTCTGAAGGTTTTTTGTATTTATTTATATATATATGTAGTGGCCAAATTGAGTCGTCATCAAGAGCAAGAATTCAGGTTAAAAGTAACCCTCAGGTTTTTATGGAAAGAGCAGAGCCATCTTGATGGAGACAGAGAATATGCCGTATTTTTTAAAAGCCAAACTCATTTACATAAATATTCAGCTTCACAAAACAACCAGTGCATCAGGGCTCCAGGCTTGGGGGGGGGGGGGGTGAGGGAGGTGGGGGGCAGACATGTCAAACCCAAGGCCCAGGGGCCAGATCCAGCCCACCATACAATTTCATATCACTATTAAAGGTCTGCCAGTATGGCGCTCAAACTACACACACTACAAATCCCATAATACATATAGCTACCGTACCATCGTGACCAAGCAATAGATGGACCAGCACCAAGGCCTATAGCTGCTGCTCTGTTGACAACAAATGGTTACATAGAAGTCTAAATATATGTTTCTTCTTCTCAATAAAGTTTTCATGTTTGGCCTGCCACAGACTTTGTGTTTTCAAGTTTGACACCCCTGAGCGCCGCATTATGTAATAACACTGCATTATGTGATAATGTTATACATTTTCACCTCATGATGTAATAACGCTGCATTTTGTAATAAAATTCTTGAACACAATATGTAATAAACTTTGCTGCATTTTGTAATTAGTTGTTACATAATGCACCAAATTAAAGCACTTTTTTCATGAAAAAAATGTAATAATTTGGTGCAATACGTAACAACTTATTACAGAATGTGGCACATTATTACAAAATGCGGTGTTATTACATCATGAGGTGAAAATGTATTACATGATTACATAATGGGCGCTACGCTGCTCTGGAGGGTCAGTTAGCAGAAAGTATCAGCCAGTAAATCCTCCTCTAGCTCGCCAGCGTCGACTGTTATAATTCAGGTGATCGGCTCTGCTCTGCTTCATCTGCTCCGTCTCTTACCTGCCCCCCACCGCCATACCTGCCATCTGCCTCACCACACACTCTGCCCCTCTTTTCCCTGCGTCTCCTACTCTATCAGTCCTTTGACACCGCCACCAATCAATAGACGTCCTCGTTTTTATTATGTCATTTGATGTAGTCACCTGCAGCGCCGGGGCGACACCTGATCACTCCGTGATGATGAAGCTCCATTGATCCCGACACGTGATTTACATTAGACGTGCCGCCCCGGCGCTGTCGGCTGCCTGGTGGTGGGGTGAATTTACTGCACCGAGGGTTTTGGGTGCGTTGGAGTTCCAACAGGGAGGAGGAGGAGGAGCACCGGTCTCATTTAAAGAGTGTCATCGGGGGGTTCTGGTCGATGTTTGGATGTGTCCTGTAATGAAATGAGTGAGACAACAAAGGAGGATCGCATTTAGAGCAGGAGATAAATCAATATGAAGCAGAGGAGTGTTTTGATTACTTTCTCCCAACTTTGCTCAAGTATTCAGACATACAGTCAACTTTCCGAGCTTTAAAGGGATAGTTCAACATTTTGGCAAATTGGCCCATAACCCCTGTAGTTTTAGCAGTAGGTTTGTTACCTTTATTTGTCAGTGCAAGCTGTTTTTAGAACGGCAGAGCAGAGCCGCAAGCTGCTCAGAGCTACGCTCCCGAGGCTGATGGGATTTCTTGGTTTCCCTCATCAAACTCATCAAATACACAATCCAACAACAACGCTCTGGTGGACAAGTTGTGAGCTGCACATTCACCACGCTATGAGATAATAACGGAACGTTACCAGACAGAGTTGTTTTCGAAGTAAGTACAGAGACTGCTTGATGAAAACCTGTCCCTGAAGGCAACGCACATCAGCAGTTTTGTATGAATTTACCTCTAAAGCAACTCTGTCTGGTAACGTTTTGGAGTTGTTGGATTGTGTATTTGATGAGTTTGATGAGGGAAACCAAGAAATCCCATTAGCCTCCATAGATGTAGAACTATATCCCTTTAAGTTATTTTCTTTATCAAAAAAACAAACAAACACAAATTTACTTTGTACAATGACTTTAACGAGTGATTCTGTGTCTCTTGTAGGATCGTGTGTCAGATGGATGCAGCTCCTGTGGACAGCCGAGCCGGTCCGGTCCAGCTGTGCGTAGGAGAATGCCGCCCAGAGCTCAGGGCTCGCTCCGCACAGCTCTACTCCTTCGTGGTACGACTGCCATATCCATATCACTGCATATAATACACAACATACACTGTTCAATTAAAAGTCATTTTGTACCTCGCATGCATAAAGTAATTCTTTATGCACTAGAGGCAAATAACGATGCATGCGTTGCCATGCCTACCAACTGTATAATTTAGCAGCTCTGTGTGCACTTGATTGTTATTTTGGATGTAACATTCTTCCAATAACTACACTACAATGTTTTCAGGGGAGTCCTCATTACTGATCTCTGCAGGTCTCTGGTTGAAGACGTTATTTGTCTTTATTGAATTAAAATTAGGATGTTAAATTAATTTAACCTCCTTTTTTTCCACTAGTGGGTGTTTTCCTGTTCCCTCATGTTGCAAATCGAAGCACGCTCTCCAACTTACTGTTTGAGCCGTGTTATGTGAGTTGAGTATAGCCCAGTCGATGGTGGAAATGATGATATATTCATAGAGTTCTTGGAGGTGTTTGTGTTTTTGTATGTTTGATGTGTTTTCCTACAGTATGTTGTATAAAATGCATGTGATATGAAGCAGGTCTAGGATCTGTGGAAGTATCAGTACACACAGAAATGCACACAGCCTGTTTTCAGAAACTGAGCCTTAAAAGGGACTTCTGTAACTTTGTGATGTCACAACTCAGTAGGAGACAAGAGGCTCAGGTCTTCTCCTCTGATTGGCTCACTGAGAGTGGAGACGTAAAACTACACTGATGGTTTTTGGTCCTTGAAACCACAAGTAGATCTTCTCATGAACATAAACACTTGAAATAAAAGTGTATATTATGGGACCTTTGATCTTCTATGAGGAGCAGGAAATATAAAATAGTAGATCAAACCTGATTGGACGGCTGGTCAGAGGGTATAAGATGCGAAGAGAGCAACAGATGAACGCACAACTTGGTAAAAGGGAAAGCAGCGCTCCACACAGCAGGTAGACGTCATCCGATCCCATCCTCATGCGTTCACTCAAGCACCCCCCCTCCACCCCCCCATCATCTGCTGTTTGCCCAGCCTGCAGCTAACAGCTAATCTGCTCTCCCCATTTGCGCTACCTCACACCTTCACAATTAGCGCTCCCTCAACAATTAACAGCAGCCAGTAATTACCACCCCTTGTCTTCGGAGCTACCTGCTCTAGCCTGCATCCTGGAAGTCGCTCCGATAGCTGACAGTTTTTTAAAGTCGTGTCGATGCGACGCTTTTGGCTCCTGTAGTAAAAAAAAAAAAAATCTCCTCTGCTATTTTTTTCTCACCAGTGTTACAGTACAGCTGCTACTCTGGGAAGCAGAGGTATTCCCCTGGAGAATAACTTCACAGAGCCTGGAATTGGCACCACTTGCAAGTCCCCATGTATTGCAGGCCACCTAATAAAAAAATAAAAAATACACCATCACAGAGATGTTCTTCAATTTTCCCCAACAAGATACACTCCCTGTGAGCCTGCTGCAGCAGAGACGGCCAGTGTGCATTAGGTTTTCTTCCTCTTCCTCCTCTTTAAATCGCTGTTTTATGTTTGTGCAGATGTGTGTATGATGGTGCTGTCCGCTTGGATGTTTCTCCATCCGTCTGTGTAAGGGGCGGCCTTCCTCGTCTGACTGTTGTTGCTGTTAACACTAGTTATTTTCAGACTTGTCTTTAAAACGCCTCACTCAGACACAACCCAGCTACACAGAGGATGATCTCTCAGGGCTTCTGAGAGCTCCTGGTTTTATCCTCTTTTCACCCACCAGCCCTGCACTCCACCGCCTTCAGCCTGGCAATATGAATAACTGTAATTTACCAGGGATGTGTGATAATACCTGAAGGTTTTCAAGAGAAACCGCAGAGACGCTGAAGCCTTTGACTCGAGGAAATATCTGTCTTTCTGTCTTCCATCGGCTCAACGTCTCTGTTTCTCTCTTGTTCCACAGACCCCCTCAGTCACCGGTCTGTCCCCCAGCAGAGGCCCAGAGTCTGGGGGCACCAAAGTGACCATCATGGGGGAAAACCTCGGCGCCGGCAGCAGCGTCAACGTTCAGTTTGGAAACCAGACGTGCGAGTTCTTTGGGTGAGACTTCCATGTTTATATCATAAAAAAGTGCCATTAATAGCCCATAAAGTTTAATTTCCTAAAGCAGCCTGTACAGCATGATGGGGCTTTTGTTTAACGCAGCATATTGATGGAGAATAGAGGGCTTATTGTACTTGCATATTAACATGAGCTGGAAATGTGAAAAGTGCTTTTAGACGTTCAATAAAGTGCAAATGAAAGACAAATTTGAATTTCACAGTTCAGAGTTTCAACATTACACGACAGCGCAGTATATAGGTTGGATGTCAGGAAGGGAACGTAATCCTCTCACTGGGGAAGTCGTCACCTGCATTAAGTTATTTTAAAAAAAGTAAAAACAAAAACCAAACAATTAATAGTTTGCACTTCCCTAATATCTTCACATATTGCATTTGCATTTTGCAACCCCGGCAACATTTACGCCTTTACAGTCGCATATTATATTCTGATACTATCACAATTCTTTGACTCAGTATTTGTTTTTGAGCTGCTACATACATCACTGTCAGAAAATATTAGATATATGGCGTGCTGTGAGCAAATGGGGAAATAAAAAAAAAAAGGAATAAGAGCTCTTGTTCCCAAAATGATGTGAATTATTCCCATTAAATAAGCTGCTATATTTCACGGCTTTCTTGTATTTGTTCCCTTGATATTACTGAGAAATCCCCCTGAGGAGAAGCCTCTCCCTCTCTCTGCCTCTGTCAGAAACTTGTGTAAATCTTAATAAGGTTTTGATGACCTACTGCATCAAACCTTGTAATAATAGCTTCCAGAAAAAAAAATGGTGCTCCAGTGGATCTTTCTTCCTTTTTCACTCCCCCCCCTCCTCCTCCTCCTCCTTGTCCTCTCCATCAATCTGTTCATCTGTTTCTAGCCCTCCTTGTTTTTCCAATTCTATCATCCCTCGTCTCTCTCGCCGCTTCCTTTCATTTCATTCCACCATCCCTCCTTCCCTCGCTCCCACGCAGCCTCCTTCTCCTCCTTTCCACTCCTGCTGCAGGCGTCTATTTTAAGCCCTGCCACGGTCGTCTGACTGTAATGTTGTAAGGTTGAAGAGTCAAGCCAGCTTTAATGAGATATGGGGCTAATTACTGGCTGGTGTTTCTCCGCTGTATTCTTGGCATGTGTGAGGAAGAGGAGTACGGAGAGGATGGGTGGATGGGTGGGGGGTCTGTGCTACTACATGCCTGCTTCTTGCTAATGAATTGGGACAAATACAGGGAAGTGGGCAGGTAGAACATGAAGCCGTAGAGGAGGGAGGGAGGGAGAGGAGGTGGAGGAGACACAGACACACATGTGACAGCGCCGGAGGAAGCGTGCATGTGTTTATGCAGAGTTAAATAATCCCATTAATGTTGCTGTTGTGCTTCGCCTGCAGCCGCACCATGACGGAGATAGTCTGCTACTCCGCCCCCTCCCTGTCCGGCGTGGGCCCGGTGCAGATCAGCGTCAGCGTGGATCACGCCCAGATCAGAGAGAGCCTCACCTTCGAGTACATCGAGGACCCGACCGTGCAGCGGATCGAACCAGACTGGAGCATCGCGAGGTAACGTCACACCACACGCAACAGCATATACGCCTCACAGTCTGCCTTTAAAGCCAAACCCGTCCAGGCCAGTGGCAAATAAGCAGACACAAGTCAATATTGCACATTCAATTACTGTTCAGTTCTCTTCCAATTAGTCTGGATCTGATAGAAGTGCCACAGCTCACAGATTGGATAGGATGGGCACCATCGAGACCGAGATTCTGCGATCAAATACAGTGTTGATCCATCTGTTGAACGTCTTTGGCAGATAGATACACACAGACACACAACCAGACACCACCATACACTACTAATTAAAAAGAGGAGAGGGATGAAAAATGAAATAGCGGCTTAGTAGAACAATGTGTTATCAGAGGTGTGAGTGCACAGCAGATGGTGTGGGCTTAGAGACGGAGAGACGGAGACACTGCAACAGAAGTGTGAGGGAACAGAGGCTGGAGATGAAGGCTCTGCTGGCACACAGCTGGACACTGACGCTGCTGGTTGGGCTGAACGGAGGTTGTGATGTCACAAGAATAGAAAACTCCAACATCAGTTTGATTTTTTTTTTTTTTTGCAAATCTGATCAGAATCTGGTAAAACAAGGAAAATGTAGCTGCAGTCCGGTGTTTCTCAGACAAAGAACGTAGAGGCTAGAGGAACAGGAAAAGGCAGGAACACAACCGATAAATTTACAGCTTTAATAAGCTGCAGACAACTAATGCTTCAACGCTACTGTGTATTCGAATCATAAGTTGATTTGTCAATGCCTTGAATTACCTTCCATCTCTCCCGAACTATGTCGTTTTTTGTTCGTGTCGCAAACTTCAAAATCCTAGTTGAGCAACCAAAGCATTCAGACATTCAGGATCCATACAAATCAGATCAGAATCACATTTGGAACTACCTCTAGTGTAGCCTACATGGTTTCATATCTATGTCTATGTGGTCTATATTTATATGTTTGTATTGTTTCATGTCTATGGTTAATTATCTGGTGTGAATGTGTATTCTTTTATTGTCTCCATGCGTACGTTTTTGACCCCAGGAAGAATAGTGGATGCTAAGCAGATGCTAATGTGATTCTAAAAGAACATAAACATAAACATCTGCATGTAGTTTGAATCCTATTTGTAAAAAACTAAAACAAGGCCTTAATGATTAACATAAGATACAGTTATAAATATTCTTACTGTATAATATACTAAAAAAAGAGGTAAGAATGCTATCTGACTGCCTCCATGTGGATGTGATTCATATCAGATTGATTCCTGATTCCAGTGAAGAGGACGTTTCTGAGCAGCTTTGATATTGTGTTGGTTTTAAGTTGAGATGTAAAGTCGCCACCGTCGTACGTCTACGTGAGAGCGAGCCGTCAGTCCCGGAGTCGTATCTCCACAGGATACACACAGTGTATAATTTAATGAGCCAGGAGACAGCACAAGGTCCATCTACAGTAACTCACCCTGCGCTGTAACACGGTGAACTCACAGCTTAATATCACACACACACATCTGCCACATTTATTATCGCAACAACTCTCATCTGGCGTCTTTATTCGGCGCGACACACCGACAGGCGCAACAACAAAAAACAACAAACATCAACAAACAACCCAAACAGCTGCAGGGCTGAGCCGCACATCCAGCAGTTTCCCCTCCTGCTTTGTGTTTGTGCTGCTGCTGTGAAGCCCACCACCACCGCCACAGCCGCCGCAGCCTCACACCAGCTGATTGTAGCCGCTGGAGTCGCTTAAGAAGCATCTCTAATCACCAAAGGCTTATATTGTCTCCCAGAAGAAAGAGCAGATTTGACGCTTTCATTCTCGACTGATGGTGAAATGTTTTTGAAGAGGTGCATCAGGGTTAGAGAATTTCAGTTCTGAATTGCCTTTAGACATTGTTCACTTAGTTTCTCTTCTCTTTCTAATCCTATTAATTTGTTTTTGTCCTCCCTAGAGACATGGGAAGGCATTTAACAAGCACAACTGTCATCTTCTTTGTCTTTTGTTTTTTTGTTTTTTCCTCCAGTGGCCACACCCCTCTGATGATCACAGGAACCAACCTGGACGTGGTTCAGGAGCCCAGGATCCGAGTCAAATACGCCGGCCGGGAGTCTGTGAATGTAAGAACACTGCACCGTCTTAAAGGGATTCATTCATTACCTTTAATTGTCGGTGCAAGCTGTTTTTAGATCGGCGGGGCAGAGACGCAAGTTGCTCAGCTAACGCAACGGAGGCACACGGTACTTTTCCGTCTCCTCCATCAAACACAAATACACAATACAACAACTCCAAAATGCTCTCATGACCTGCACATTCACCACACTATGAAATGATAACGTATAATTATCTAACATTATGACACATGAAGCAAATACTCAGAACTACTGTATTTGCGTTTTTGAAGTCACTCTGCCCAGTAGCCATGTCTGGAATGTAGTTCTGGCTACACATTTGCATCAAAAACAACTCTGGTGAATGCGCAGGTCACAACTTGTCCACCAGAGCGTTTTGGAGTTGGATTGTGTATTTGATGAGTTTGATGAGGGAAAGGCACGCCGTTCAGAGCTTGTGTCTCTGCCCCGCCGATCTAAAAACAGCTTGCACCGACAATTAAAGGTAATGAACCTACTCCTAACACTATAAGGAGAATTTGCCAAAATGTTGAATTAACCCTTTAACCAGAGAGCTGAGTACTGAGTGTGCAGCTGCTACATACACATGTGGGGATAATGTCTGCTAACTAGCTCCTGCTTGATTCCCTAAATCCTACAATGCAAGTAAAGCTATGTGATGTTTAGCTTTGGTAAAAAAAAAGAAAGAAAGAAAGAAGTGCTATCTCCTCTAACAGCCTCGCCGGCTCTCCACGCTTCCTTTACTTCCACTTGAACCCGGTCGTCTCAAGCGCTGCAGCTACAGTAACATCTGAATAATGCAGCCGGCACTGAGAGTGGTCTGCGTGTAGTATTTAATTAAGAGTTTACTCTAAAGTTTCTCTAGGCTAAATCTGAGCCCCCCCCCCTACGACACACCACCTGCTAAGCCTTGTTTTTGTTGTTCTGCCTCTGTAGTCATCCTCAACAACAGTTTCCATGTCTGAGGCAAAGCAAGATTTTCATAGTTCTGCAGTAATAGCAGGATGGTGGGGTTTGAGGATGAGGAGGGGGTCAGGTCAGCAGGGGGGGAGTGTCAGAGGTGTGCATGATCAGGGGCTGGAGGAGACTCCTAATGGCTTTCAATGGAAGATTAACTACGGTCAGAAGTCTTTGGTCAGCATAAAGAGCCCTTGTATAATCAAAGTCTTGGGCTGCGGGAAATCGTTACAAATTGCTTTTGAGCCCCTGTCCTGGGGGTCCTTGTTTAATTAAGAGGATGGGATTTCTTCTCTGTGGTCTGGGGAAAGGTGGGGAGGGCAGATGAATGGATGGGACTAAAGAGGAAAAGGGCAGAAGGATGGCGAGGAGGAGGAATCAAAGAGGAGAACAGGGGGAAGGAACAGTGCTGCATATTATCTAATTAAGATACACTAACAACAAACAGTTCCCAACTGGGATTTTCCAGGATTATCCATCTAAAGTGTCTATGCAGTTATTTCCAGTATTTGTCAGCCATTATTCTTCTCCAATGTAGATATACATATAAAGTGTACAGCTGTTCACATGCTATTATTCAGCTAAGCAAGGTTGCACAGGTGGAGTCAAAGGTCACATGCTTTTTGGATTATAGATCAAATGCAGGTTCTATATTAACACTGTGGGGGGAAAAAAAATCAAAGTGCTGAGTCCACACAGAGAAATTCACACAGACTGTATTCATGAGTCCGTCAGGTGGACTTCTGTAACCTTGTGATCTTACAAATGTAAAGTCAATCCACCTGGACTCATGATCCAATTTTACCGGATTAAAAAACTAAAAAAAAATGTTGTATTTTTTTCCAGTCACTTAGAAAACAGAGCCTCCTCTCTTCTGATTGGCTGACTGAGAGAGGAGTTGTAAAACTACATGGAGATGGTTTTTGGTTCTTATTGATAGCAACACTTAATAGAAAACACTTGTCAAGTGTAAATATTGGATCTCTGAAGTTCCTCTGAAGTCACTAACACAAGACATAAGTCCACAGAATAAACATAACCTTTAATTGGCCGATGTAGATCTTCTTGGTAATTATCTCATGACCTGCTGCTCTAGAGTCTGCTGAAGGCTCAACAACTTTACAAGTCCTCACCACACATCTACTCACTCCATATGGTTCATGCACCTGTTTGCTGTAGCGCTAGAAACTCAGTCACATGGTGCACGAGTACTGTATGTAAAAAAAACCATCGATAGACTCTGAAAACCTCTCATCACTTTTAGATCTCAACACAGATTTGTGCCGACGTGTTTCCCCCGACTTCCCGTCTCTAAAACTGGCCTTAAGTGTCTGACTTGCCTTAGTGAAATGTTCCTCTGCTGAAACTATATATAACTCTGCCCTGGGTTTTTTTTTTTTCCATTTATGCTACAGTGTTTTCCCCACGTACGGACACAGTTTCCCCCGAAAAGACCTTTTTGTTGAGTTGAGTTATGAAAGAAGCCTGGTAATTACAAGTGCAAGACGGATCTCTGCTGTTTTATGTTTAGAGAAGTTACAAGAAGAAGAAGAAGAAAACATCTGATGATTGAAAGACTGCCGCAGATTGGGTGAAATGGGATTTGACTTGTGTGTGTCTGTGCGTGTGTGCGTGTCTGATTTGTCAGTTTCCATCGCAGGCTTTTTGAAAGAGAGTTGTTCATCTCCGCCCGGCCTCATCTCCTGTAACCCTCCACCCTGTGTCACTGTCTTGATTGCCCTCACAGCCACGGAGAATGAATTTCTGTTAAATGCTAAGGTTACAATTACCCATCCTTCATCCTCTCTCCCCCCTCTTCCCCCCCCCCCCCCCCTCTATTGTCAGTGGAGGAAGCAAACAGCAGCGCAGCCTATAGCAATAAGAGCCGCTGTCTGTCAGCCGGCCTTCAAATGATCACCTGTCTCCCACTAAATTGCTTCTCTTCTCCCCCTCCCTTGTGTCACCTGCGCACATTCACAAAGAAGAAACCGGGAATAGGGGGAGAAAAAAGAAAAAAAAGACTATTTTCTTTGTGGGAACGCTCTGTATCTGTCACCGGATTCACAATTGAAACATTTATCATAATCTCGATTAAAGCTAAAAGGGTTATTTTCCAGCTCTGGAGCATTTCCCTGTCCCAGAGAGATTTAATCTAGTAGCATTTGCCACACTTAAGACACCTGGGCTCAGTCCCAGTGTCACATCGGCTGCTTTTCAGAGCTGCTGCTTATCATGGGAGGTGTTTGAGCAATTGGGTGTGACAGCCAGGCCGCTATCACTTCTTAAGGACAATCGAGGCTGATTGTCTGAGCGCCAGCAGACGGTGCTGATCAGTTAGCAGTGATAATGGACACTCCAAACTTCACGCGTGATTTTTTTTTTTTTTTGTATTCATAAACCGCCACACATCTCCTCTCAGCAGCGTCAGCAGCTGATTGAGTCTCATCATGGCACATCGAGTGGCCCCTGCAGTCTGAAGGGCCTGGCGCTGTTTTCCTCCTTTTACATCTTTGTTATGTAGGGTTTTTTTTTTATTTACGGGTATTTTTTTAATTTATTTTTTTAAAGAAGGAAAAAGAGACGCACAGAGCCCAAACCGAGATTAGTCACACCCTCATCACGAGCAGCGTGGTGCAAAACATTGAGAGATCAGAGCTGGAGTTAGAATTGAAGGGGACATATTATGGAAATGTGACTTTTTGAAGGCGCTTTAACATTTATTTGAGTGTTTGTCTTACCTTCTGGTCCCAAAATGTGAGAATTGACAAACAATCAGTATTTTTCAGGCTCCCTAGGTTGAAATGTGGAAATGTAAAATGTGGTTTTACGAGCTGTTCCCTCGGTTGTCTAGCAATGTAACTAGTTTTCAAATTCGCATAACCCCACCCCTACCTGGTACCGGTAGAAGGGGGCGGGGCAAGCAGTGCTTCATTTGCATTTAAAGGGACAGGCACTGAAACCAGCCGTTCTGGACAGAGCTGTTTTGAGAGGATGCAAAGAGCTGTGATGTTTGGGCCTTGTGGTATTTTGACCGAAGCCTGTCATGTCTTTAAGACACCGGGGAACTATTTTAATTTGTGGAAAAGGGGGCAGAATATGTCTCCTTTAATACCAGCATTAGTGTAGCGGGCAGGACGGAAAATAGACAAAGTGTAGGAGTAACAAAGTATGAGAACAGCGGAGCAGCCGGTGACTCGCTATCGAGCGCTGACCTCCAGCTGACCTTTCTCTGTGTGACCCCTTCGCATTTCTCCTACGCACATCTCCACAGCCAGGCCATCTTATCCCTTATCCAGCTCCCTCCCTCTCTCTCTCCGCTACCCTGGCCAAAGACCTTTGGATGGTTGAGTGGGCTTTAGCAGCACAGTAGATCACGGTAATGTATTCAGCCAGAGGGGCTGGAGTGTTACTGCCTTAAAACACCCTGGCTCCATCCAACGCTGGAGGAAGAGAAGACAGATGAGGCCGAGATTCCAATTATTTTCTCTATCTGTTGACCTCAATTCATTTTTATCAATGCTGAACAATGTGTAGCTTTCTCTCTGCACACGCCCCGAAGCAGCAGCTGCACTGTTGTGAGTGCATATGTACTCGGTGTTGGCAACATACAGAGATTTGTTTTTATTCTAGAGACTGAAAGTTTGGTCTCTGTGCAGCGTATAATGTCATGAGAAGTAGATGGAGAGTTAGCAGAGTGTTTCAAAATGCCATAATCCTAATAAATCCTTCTGTAGTGCGAATGGATTGAAGTGTATATCAATAAAAAAAAAAGCACCTGATATGGCTTTAATGAAAGGCAGAGTCTTGCAAAGGTGTCGCAGTGTTTTGAAATGCAGCCGTTTATTATCCCCACCTTCACAGAGGAACCCAAACACCCCATTTTCTCCACTAAATCCTACAGTGTCCTATTTACCCATCGCTCTTTACGCACTCATGCAAAACATCCTGCATGATAGCAGCGGTTTTCTATCCTGACAGGATTCAAATAAGGAAAAGATTTATTTAAGAAAAAAAGAGAAAGAAAGAAAGAAAGAAAGAGAAAGTGAGGACAGTGTAGGAAATAATAAAATAATAAATAATAAAAACTCTGAGTATCCATCTCAGGCAGCAGATGGTCGTCAGAACTGTACTTGACTTGCAAATGCCTTGACAGTCACGAGGACGAGGATGCTGCCGGAGCATCTGGGCCTGTCTATATGACATGTCGCCATGCCAACGGTAAGAAAAGCAGCCGCATCAGACTTAACTTGAGCTGATGCATCCATTAAGACCTCTTGATTCCCGCCGCGTCCCTCATCAGAGCCACATGCCGTACGAGAGGCTGCGATGACTTCCAATGATCTGCTCCCCCCTTTAAGTGCTGCCACCACGTGCATTATGGGAAATAAAAGTCTTCCACAAAGCTGTGGGTAGTAGGTGATACACTGTCAACACCCAACATTGTTATGCTAGTTATCTTGTTATGAGCAGCGTGTACGTATACGTGTTATAATTTTAGAGCCGTGAGGTGTGAACACATGCGTTGTAAAGCCTCTGTAAAGAAAATAATAAATGTAGAAACTCTCATCACTTCTTTGCAACTTTCTCATTGGTTAATGTGAATTCACACCGCCTGAGCTGGGTGAAAGTATGTCAGGAGGCCTATCTGGTCGTGCTATCTATTTTTAAAAAGGGGCTCATCGTCTCTCGCTCTTGTCACACGCCTCTACTGGAGCTTGTAAAGTGCGAATTCGAAAAAGAAGCCAAAAAAATAAAAAAGAATAGAAATGTCACAAGACCAGGTGAAAGCTGCTGAGGAGCGTTCAGGCCTTGTAGAGTGGTGCTGGAGCTGTTGTATATGTTGCTGTGACAGTCGTAACATTTGAGTCATGTTTCTTTCATGAATCTGAATTATTTCTCCAGCTGAACAGACGATGAGTCTGACAGAGCCGACGCAACCATGATTCATTCCCACTCGATTCGTCAATTAGTTGACTGACAGGAAATTAATCAGCAACCATGCTTGCTTTGTTTCAGCTTCTCCAAACATGGATTTGATTTGCTGCCTATATGGCATTGTAAATATGATATCTGCAGGTTAAGACACTGGAGGGGTTCGATTTTAGCTCCAGAAAACTGTAACTGTAACGGCTGGAGAAGTCAGGTGTATTGTTAAAGTGTCACCTGACAGCTGTGAAACTGTTAACTGCCTGGGGCTTTTCTTACAGGTGGCTGTGAATTGCCCTATGATGCCTTGCTTTGATTGGCCACAGCCCCCCTGAGAGGATAAACAGTACAGTAAATGATTATACAAAATAGTAGATAACACAGACTGTTTGCCCACCCCCCCCTCCACCCTCTAGGAGGCGCTACAGGAGCTTTGGTGCATCCATATTGCACTTCCTGTATAAAGTGTAGCCTACATATTTATATCTATATATCATTCTATATCTTGTACTTCTGCATGCTTATACATTTAAATCATGTTACCTACTGATGATGCATTTCTGGTTAGATGCAATCTGCATTTCGCTGCCTTGTACCCATAAAATAAAGCTCAGAATCAGGAAACCTTTATTGTCCCCTGCGAAAAGCAGTGGAAATTCTTCTTTGACGTGTGCAAACAAAGAAACATAAGTTAAGAAAAACACAGTTTAACATCACATAAAAAACAGATAGATACTGTACAGAGTTGAATCTAATCTAATTTAATCTAAAAATGAAGATTGCAGCTTTAACACTAGAACAGCCAACATTCCGTGTATACCTAGAACCGCCAAGAGGTCATTTTGACCTCCATTCACTCTAATGCAAAAATGGTAAATGGACTGCATTTATGTAGCCATATATATTATAAACCCAGCCAGACACACAGTTCAAAACACTTTATAGTAATGCTTCACATTCATATACATACACATATTTTACAAAAAATAACAAAAGTGGTTGCTAGGCAACCAATATAGACGGCTCTTTATTTTTCTATTTTCGAACAGTGTGTGTATGTAAAAATTTTCAAAATTGTTTCAAATTTTTGAATTCATGTCCATTTCTCATGAGAGCAAGGGATTGTCATTGTTATGTTCAATGTTTATGAGTAATATTAGTTTTTTATCTGTTTGACCTGTTTTAACTGTTTGACAACTTTCTAGTATCTGACCTCGTGTTGTGTTGTGGGATGAGGTCAAAATGACTAACTAACTAAATAACTAACTATAACTAACTAACCTGCAAACTAAGTGACTAAATGGAAATCATTTAGCCCAGATTGCAATGATTGGAAAATCAATTTTATACATTTTTATATACACACACTATTCGAACAGTAGAAAAATAAAGAGTCATCTATATTGGTTGCCTAGCAACAACTATTGTTATTTTTGGTAAAGTATGTGTGTGTATATGAATGTCAAGTATTACCATAAAGTGTTTTGAACTGTGTGTCTGGCTGGGTTTATAATATATATGGCTATATAAATGCAGTCCATTTACCTTTTTTGCATTAGAATGAATGGAGGTCAAAATGACCTCTTGGCGGTTCTAGGTAAAACCTCTCTTTTCTTCGCTCTCTTTTATATCAGAATCACGAAAACGCATAAGATGATGTAGAACACACTTTTAGGAAAAGTCACCGACTGGGAGACCTAGGGTTTTTACGCAAACAGAGTTACGTGTATTTTAAGAAGCGAGAGAGGTCAAAATGACCTCACGGCGGTTCTAGTGTTAAACCACACACTGCAGGATTCACTGTCACATTCAGAGTCACACTCAACACACAAACACTTAATAATCTATATCCAGCAGCTGAGTAAAGAAGGAGCCAGGTCCCCTCCCTCCGCAGTCACACTCCCACCGCTCCCCTTGCACCATGTTGGCCAAACACAATTGGTGTAGCCTACACAGAATGAGTTTGCATCGATCTCCCTGGCTTTTCTCCGCAGCGGCAGACAACAGGTAGGGGGTGTGGTAGTCGCTCGTGTTCAGCAGCTTTGATGATATTTACCTCTAATTAAGTTTCTTCCCCAGAGAGAGAGAGAGCTAAGGTGGGGGGTGGGGGGGCGGGGGGGGGTGAAAGGAGATAAAAAACCTCTGTGAGCAGAGTGCTGTGCAGCAATCAATCCTCTCTCCCTCTTCTCCCATCCAAAGCCGAGCGGGGCGAGGATGGATGGAGGACAGGTCTCTCATCTGGGCAAACTGGAGAGAAGTAATAAAAGAGCCATAGCTCAAGCTCCAACTGAGGAAACAGAGAAGCAGCGCCTCCATCCTTTGTGTCCTCCAGTGTTTTTCGGTGAAGCTGTAGCAGCAATTTATTCTCGATTTTATGGAGGCTTCCTCTACAATAAAGATGGATTTAATGACACACGATAAATCCCTTTTTTCCTGTGCTCAGAATGAGGATTTTACATGCCAGGTATTAGCCTGGCGAGTGAGCTCCCTGCAGGGTCCGCCTTGTTACCGGTGTGTTTCAGTTATAAGATCAGACTTTAAGTTATAACAAACAGAGCAGAGCTTGAAAGTAGCCGTGTTATTTCAGAACCGGGGGAAAAAGAAAACCAAACATCTTCATCCGCGCCGCCGAAGTTTATCCTGGATGACTGAATCACATTTCTGCTTTCATTTCAGGCTGCTCAGGCTATCACACCATGATGTGTCTTGTTTGAGTGCAACACATCCCCCAGTAGCGTCTGGGAAGGAAAAAAAAGTGTTTTCTTACTTTTTCATACATTTCCCCCCATCTCTGTCTTGTTTTGTTGGTTCTCCTCAGGTGTGTAAAGTGTTGAACACCACCAGTATGAGCTGCTTCGCCCCCTCGCTGATAGCAGAATACCTTCCGGGGTTGGACACGGTGAAGCACGCCGACGAGTTCGGGTTCATCTTCAACAACGTCCAGGCGCTGCTGGTCTTCAACAACACAAACCTCCTCTACTACCCCAACCCGTACTTCGAGCCCCTCAGCACCTCTGGAGTCCTGGAGCAGAAACCTGGCTCGCCCATCATCCTCAAGGTAAAGAACATGTTGAGTGTACTCAGATATATACAAACAGATAGGCAAGGCAAGGCAATTTTAGCCTTGATACACATATAAACAGCCAGAGAAACTCCTTTTCAAGAGCCAGGAAGTGAACGTGCTCGCTCCTTTAATAACTTCATACACAGCAGATCAAGGGGTCAGAGTGACACCACTGATTCAGAGTGAGACGAGAAACGAAAGATGCAAGAAATGACTTAATGAATAGTATAAAGACCAACATTCATGCAATAGACTAGAAAAGCAAGTCATTAGCTAATTAGTAAATAGAGTTATTTTACAGGCTATAACATTATTACAGTAACACTTACAGCCATTGTTTCTGAGGGATACAAAAGGGTTTCACTGTTACTTCCTGTTTCCTGCAACTAAGCGGATTTCAAAATAAAAGCTCTGCAATATCCTTCAACAGTCAACTTAAGTGTCTTTTTGACATATGAAACATATTCAGGGCAGAACACGGAGTCATATGTATAATATTTATTTAGATGCAGAAATTTAGTAACTCAACACTCACAGTTGGACTCTGCAACATAAGCTAAACATACACTGTATATCTATTTTCTTTCATTAGTCAGACTTAAAAAGCCTTTTGACCAGAAGACTGAGACATCATCTCATATTCTTTCATCCTGATTCCGATCTGCTCCAACTTGTGAAATCTATCACCTTGTTTGATCTCAGTATGGAGTCGTATTAAGCCGGAGCTGTGGGGAGTCTTTAGGTGACATATTGGCTTTGTGGGTTTAAAAAGAAGCAGAAAAAAAAAAGATTTCCATGGAGCCATTTGTTTGTGTTCACACCCTCTCTCTCTCTCTCCGTCCATCTCCACGTGCCCACAGGGCAGAAACCTGGTTCCCCCGGCGTCGGGCGGGGTGAAGCTTAACTACACGGTGCTGATTGGAGAGACTCCCTGCTCCGTCACCGTGTCGGAGAGCCAGCTGCTGTGTGAGCCTCCCAACCTCACAGGACAATACAAAGTCATGGTCAGTGTGTGTGTGTGTGTGTGTCTGTCTGTCTCTCCTCCCCACCACCATCACCTATGTATGTATTTGCGATTTCTTCTTTATAATAGTTGGCCTCTAAACTCCATTAGTCGTGCTCTCATCGTTGTTCATTCAGCTGGAGGAAAAGAGGTCAAAGGGAGAACAGCGGGAGTGTGCTATAGCTGTCAAAATGTCCTGCCAGAATCCACTGCAATTATTTTTAGTTGCCTGCTCGCTTATTGAGTGCAAGCCCCGGACTATTTCCCTCTCAGCGTCGGTGTGTAGGAGGCAGCATGTGTTTGCACTCGGTATCAATTTCAGCAGACAATATTTACCTACGTTCTGGCAGCTTTTCTAAGACTTAGTGCGAGCAGCGCTGTATATCAGCTCTCATGTGATTGATTTCATATTCTATAGGTATATAAGGTATGTTAAAGGAGAATTCCGTCTATTTTTGACCGCTAAATCGCTGTCCTGATGGTCACCCAGTGTTGGGGGCAGCAAAAAAAGGCAACTAAAATTGATGCAGGCACACCAGAGTTACACCATGGCTACCCAGCGCTAGGGATAGCAACAACGCTAACCCATGGGGGCAATTCTTTCAACCACAACAAACACTCAGAAAACAATCAAATATCTCTGGTACATGACTGGAATCCTTAGAGACACCACTGAACTCATATAGTGAACAGTATAAACAGTATAAACTTTGTGTTTTTGCATGTAGTCATCACCTCAGATAGCCCAACTCTGAAACGTCCTGGAAAGACATTTATGAATAAATGGTCATAGATATTATGGACATTACCACTGCACTGCTTGACCGTTTATTTTTGTAAAGAAATCATCACAACAAGGAAAAAGTGTTCATTTTTGTGGCGGGGAGAGCAGGCGCTCTGTGATCGATCGGATACTAGTGTCTATCCAGGATGTTTGAAAAATGGCCGGAATTCTCCTTTAATTATGCATCTTCTCTCTGTGTGTGATTTGCATCTTTCCACAGGTTCAAGTGGGCGGTCTCCACGTTTCCCCCGGCGCCGTCCACATCATGTCGGACAGCCTGCTGACCCTCCCGGCCATCGTTAGCATCGCCGCCGGCGGAGGCCTCCTCCTCATCATCGTCATCCTCGTCCTCATCGCCTACAAGCGCAAGTCGCGCGAAAACGACCTCACCCTCAAGCGCCTGCAGATGCAGATGGACAACCTGGAGTCGCGGGTCGCCCTCGAATGCAAAGAAGGTTAGCAGCGTTAGCGCCAGCGTTAGCTCAGGAGCCTGATGTTAGATTTCCACCCTCAGATTTTGTCTCTGCATGAAACATCCATTTATCTTCATCTCACTCGGGTGGGATGTAAACACAAGAGGCGTGAATGTTTATTTGTGCATATGGTGTTTGAAGTAAATTGTCACATTTCTGTATGTGTGTTAAATAATGCAGGGAAAATTTCTCCAAATCTAGGTCAGTGAGTCACCCTGGTTACATCCCACAACACACGGATCCAGTCAGAGCGCCCTGCGTGTGACCCGTCTGCTCACATAGTCAATCTTTGCACTTCTCGCCGCGCTCTCGTTTGCATGCTGTGCACAGACTCCCACATAAACTGACACGTGAATATGGAGTTTCTCATTAGAGTCGAACCTCCTCCTCCTCCTCCTCCTCCTCCTCCTCCTCCTCCTCCTCCTCCTCCTCCTCGTCCTCCTCCCAGCTAGAGACACATTACGTTTAGTACTCCTTCACTCTTCGTCTGAACCGGAGGGGTAATTTCCTCGTTTATGTTTTTATGAGATTAGTGTGTTTCTGCACCTGGTGTCACTGTGTCGTTGTTTCCCCTGCAACCGCATCAACGCGCCGCCACTTTGAAAACCGCTCCCCTTCCTCCAGGGTTAAAAGAGGCCTCGCCGTCATCCGTCTGGCCTTTCCGACTTCTTTCCCAGAGGGAGGAACGCAGATAACCCCACTCTGACCTCCAACAAAATCCCCTCCATGCTGCAACTCTCTGCTACGTAGGAACACTTTTTGTTTTTTAAAGGTCCAGTGTGTAAAATGAGGGGAAAACCGTGACATCGAGCATTCAGGTTCTAGATCGCAGTGCTCACTTGCTCGCTCGCAGTCACCCCTCCCGTCGGCAAAGTGACGGTGGCCTCCGAGGACAAAATAACTTGTTTACCATGACTGTACGATATGTCATGTACGATGACTGTAGAATTTAGGAAAATGGAGCGATGAAGTGAAGATCTAAACCATGTTACGATATGTCTGCTGTTTCCTGCGCCTTCTTCTTCATTGGTTTATTTATGAACCCAAAACTCACAAAATGCGCTCTCTGGTTGGCTGGATTTTCCCTTCGGTTTGCCGTACAAACATGACGACACTCTCTACAGCAAGACCCTTGCTATATGTGTAGATAAAAGAAGAACTATAGAAGAAGTATACCACTATACGTCTATACGTAACCAAACAGATTTTATTTTATAGCCACACTTATGCAAATTTATTCACGTGTAGTATGTTCAGACTTTGCTAAATAAACCTTGTCAATTATTACCCACTGGACCTTTAAATAAACGCAACCGATTGGCCCTCGGTGTCATCACCGGGGTCATTATTATGACCAATCACTGCCACAGCGAAAGCCCAGTTTGTGTTGCATTCAGGGGGATTTCATCAGCCGGAGAGGATCTTATTACTCATCCCCTCCAGCTACTCCTGAGTGGCGTTTCTGGTGTTATCATGCGGTGGAAAAAAAACACCCCGACTGCAGCAAACTTCCAGAGTGGTCAAAATGACAGACAGTTAATAGACGGACGGGCTGGCAGATAGACAGACGGAGCGGGAAAACAGGAGGGATCGGCCCCTACGCAGGCAGGCAGGCAGGCAGGCAGCCCTGGGAAAAGGAGAAGATTAATGTTTTAACCATTAGCAGTAGCTGGCAGTGTTCTGCCCTGCGGGGGGGATTTAGACGGTACCTGGGTCCCTCCTTATGAGTACACACCCCGCCTCGTGTGCCTTTAAGCCCATGTGTCAGTGTGTAAGCCCAGCAGTCACAGGGGGGACCAGGGGCCAGGAGGTGAGGGATAAGACCGGCTGGAGATGGAGGAGTCTCAAGGAGGAGGAGGTGGAGGGGGGGGCCGGTCGGGACTGCTGCTGCTCCTGTGATAGGCTGCGGACGGGGAGCCTCCCCCAAGGGCGGCCAGGCAGAGCAACTGCGCCACGAGCCTGGAACAGGAGTCAGTCAGGATGGAGCCAATTAACTAGCGCTCACCTGCAGCCTCACACTGAGATGACACACACTCTTTGGGGCCTTAGGTACAGCCAATTTACTGGCTGCTAGATAAAAATGAGTGAGAAGTGGTGGGCTGTGTGTGCGTGTGTGCAAGAGCAAGCTTTTATTTTTTATTTTTTTAAGGGAAAAGATGTGAAACGTTGAGTTTCTCTGACAAGAAAACTATCTCAGGCTTTAACTGTCACCTTCATCATAATGGCGGTAAACACCATGAAGATAAGACGGGTTCACAAATTCGGTCCTCGGGGGATTAAAGGGAAGGGTTTTATTTTATTTATGTGCCGCGTGTCACTCAAACCGGTCCCTCTGTGCCGTCTTTCACTTCTCTTCTCTCCTCTTCCCTCCAGCCTTTGCCGAGCTGCAGACAGACATCAATGAGCTGACCAGCGACCTGGACCGAGCAGGGATCCCCCACCTGGACTACAGGACGTACGCCATGAGGGTCCTCTTCCCCGGCATCGAGGATCATCCCGTCCTCAGAGAACTGGAGGTAGAGACACAGAAGCAGCAAATGTGTTAATAAAAGACAAGGGAGGAAAAAGATAGAGATAAGGAGAGAGTGGGTTCTCCTGCAGGGGAAGTGGCAGAGTGCTGGAGGGGGAGCAGATACCGACGTGCCACTTATCCTCTCTGCCCTCTGGTCTTACACCACAGACACACACACACACACAGCGTGGGCAGCAAACACTCATACACACATGTGCATCCACCTAAAACATGCAAGATCCCTCATGGAAAACAGGGTCCCAGCACATGGCTATTTCACCCACCAGTGGCTGCACTATGAGGAGTAATGAACTGAGTAATTCCCAGTCCTCAGGCAGGACTGCAGGTCCCACTGATGGAGGTGCAGGAAGGAAGAAAAACAAAAAAAAACAGGCCTGTTCACAATATTTTTTTCTTGTTCCTCTTCATGGTGCTGGGAAATGAGTTCATTGGCGACCACTATCAGAGATAAAGACATTCATCGTGATAGAGGTGCAGCTTTTTATTTGTAGATGGGATGGGAAGACCAGACAGAGATGAGGCCCTCACATGGGAGAAGGCAACTTAATGTTTCCAACTGCCTTTCTCTATTTCAATAACAAACTCTCATGAGATCTTCAGATGCTGATTTTCATCTCTGCTGCAATATGACCAATCATTTATAAATAATGGAAAGACCGTAACGTCAAACCATGAATTATTGATACTATTTTTATTGAACTGTCTTTTTATTTTACTGATATTATCTTTTTCTGGGTTGATCAGATAAAAAAAAACAAAAGGAAAGGAAAGTTTCATCCCAGTTTGGGGGCTGTGTTCTTCAGAGGTTGAATTTGAAGACTGGTTGCATGCAGGTTCATTACCCTTAATTGTTGGTGCAAGCTATTGTTTGAACGGTGGAGCAGAGCCGTGAGCTGCTCAGAGCTAAACTACGGAGGCTCATGGGATTTCTTGGTTTCCCTCATCAAACTCATCAAAGCCAACAACTCCACAACGCTCTGGTGGACAAGATGTGACCTGCACATTCACCACACTATGAGATAATAACAGAACGTTACCAGACAGAGTTGTTTTAGAGGTAAATTCATGCAAAACCGCTGATGCGCATCCCGTCTGGGGCAGTTTTTCAGCAAGCAGTCTCTGCATTTGCCTCTAAAACAACTCAATAACCCTCAACAACAATTTGCCAAGATGTTGAACTATCCCTTTAAGTCCTTCTTTTCCTGGGAGATGAGGTACTGTATCCAATGTGCAGATCACAAAGCAAGGGCCACACCTTTGTAGACTGCATCCTCTGAAGGATGTGGCCCCCACAGCTGAAGTGGATCCCATTTCAAACCACGGACACAAAGTGTCATCTTTATATCAAGTATCTTATATTTGATAAATTCGCCACTGTGGCCTCTAAAGTCTGCACATGTCTCTGACCTTAGACCTAAACTTTTATAAAATGGCATTCAGAATGGAGTAAGACGGGGAGTTTTGTCCCGTCAGGATTGTCTTACACTGGCAAGTTGTTTGACATTTTGACTTGAAAGTGAAATGGCAGCTAACTCAGGGTACGATGCTTTTTAACAGACCTGGGTCAATAATTGATTAAGATCTTCTCAGTTACTCACCATGAGTGGGAACTTGTGTCTGCCTCAAGTGAAACATGAGTGAGGGGCCTTTGGAAAAATCTTTATTTTGTGTGAGACAAGGTCAGGATGGAAACACAACTCAGCTCATTACTACTCTAATTATTAGAGACTATTACCAATACGCTTCCTCCTCCTCCCTCCTCCACCCAGGTGTCGGGTAATGGCCAGCAGAACGTGGAGAAGGCCTTGAAGCTGTTCGGCCAGCTCATCAACAACAAGGTGTTCCTGCTCACGTTCATCCGGACGCTGGAGATGCAGCGCTCCTTCTCCATGAGGGACCGCGGCAACGTGGCCTCGCTCATCATGACGGCGCTGCAGGGGCGGCTGGAGTACGCCACCGACGTCCTCAAGCACCTGCTGTCGGACCTCATCGACCGCAACCTGGAGAGTAAGAACCACCCGAAGCTGCTGCTGCGCAGGTAACAGAAGCACCGTGATCATGACCTGTAGCTCATACCCATCTATATATATTTGATTTAAGGTGAATATCATCCATTAAAGGCTTAGGGTGAATTCCAATTTCAAAAAGTGCTAGTGCTGTCCCGATTCTCAGGATGTTAAGTTGAGGGACAAGTTTAAGGGCTGTATAGCCTCAATATTGAGATTCTCCGACACCACCATTGGGAGCAAGGGCTACTCAGAATGCAGTATTTTCTTTGCTACTAGAGATATAAATATTACGAAAACCATTGTATTATCTTATTTTTGCATAACATTTTGCCTATTTTTTGTTTTACGATCTTTTGTCAATAGCCGGGCCAGTGCGGAGAAGCCATGTTGCTATCGTTTAGTTACAAAATTGTCATTTTTCTTGGCCGCAGAGTTATCTAACCATAGTTACAGCTGGTATTTATCTTTCAATAAGCCGTGGTATGCGGTGACTTTCAGATGCATATGCCCATGGTTTATGGTATTTATACAGATTATTTGTTTGAATATCAACTTACAACTAACTCAATTTATAGGCTACAAAAACAACTAATAACCATAGTAATAACTGACAGATATTCCACAACAATTTCAAATACATGGACCTGATGGACCCGTCGATGATAGCTGCGTTAGTGGCTCATGATTAAACTGACTGGGTTGACAGTGCAGATATTAAAAATAAATAAATAAACTAACGCCAAACCCCCACAGGCTGAAGACGTATCTGCATTTAAGGGGTGTCCCATTTCCAAATAGCCCTTAACACTTGGTTTTGAGGGCTACTAAATTAAGGGTTGAGCTTGCAGGTTAAGATAGGAATTGGAATTCACCCTTAGTATCTTTAATATTGTTTATGTTCCTGAACAGAAAACGCCTTCGTCCTCAGCGATGCTTTACAGAAGCGTCCCAGATGTTAGTTTTGATTAAGTTCAGTCGAAACACATAAGAACAAACAGTGCTGGTTCCAGCGCTGTAGGAGGATGCTGATACATATAGACGGATGGATGAGGATTGACTTAGAGCTGTATGCTCTTCTTCTATATTTTTTTCCTGGTGGGTGGATGCATTCAGATCCCCCACCCCCTCACCCCCTCACCCCCCCCATGCTCCTCCGATGTAGTCGCTTCACCGAGTACGAGTGCGACAGCAACATGTACAGTATGCTGAGATAAACGCCACATGTTCGTCACGTCGGCAGCAAACATCTGAATTCTCTGCATAATTCCTGCTTCTCTCCCGCGCTCCGTCTCTCCTCCCGCTCTGCTTCTTCTCTCTCTCATTGCCAATGTCAGTCTCACTTATCCTCCAGGCTCAGGCACCTTATAAAACATTCAGCAGCGGTTCAACTTAACTTTTCTCTCTCTCCTCCTCCTCCTTGCTGTGTCTCCAGTGTACATTGTTTTCCCGGGGAGTTGGGATTATGTGCTAAAACTTTAAACACCTGCTAAGTCCTTGCCCAAGTGTCCTCAGCTGCTTCGGTGGCTGCGGATGTATAGAAACAGTGTGAAGGACTCCGACAATAAAAATAAAGGTAGAGAATGCACAAAGCTCTGTGAACGGGGCGCCGTGAGAGGCTGACGGCTCTGTGCAGGATTTTGATTATGTTTACACGACTAATAAGCAGAGACAGTGAGAGCAGGCAGCTGCTCCACTTTCAAACACCACCTTCATTCTGATGTTAATGTTCCCTCAGTGTCTGTATTTGAAAAACCCACATTAATAGTCAGGGTAAATAACTGCCAGACAGAAAAGAAGACGACGGCGCGGCGGCGCAGGAGCAAACAGAGCAAGAGGTTGAAAAGACGGGGAGGGAAACCACACGGCCCCAGATTAAGCTGTTATTTTGTACGACAGCGGGGGCCTCACGTCACCTCCAAGTTTCCATTATCCTCCTCCTATTAGGAACGCAGTGGTACGTAATCCCGGGGTCCTGCCGCTGCAGCCTGCAGGGCTGGATGTCCCATAGTTTTTAGATTTCACTCCAAGAATTTAAGGGATTAACGA
The DNA here is from genome assembly GCA_030347415.2 of Decapterus maruadsi. Lineage (NCBI taxonomy): Eukaryota > Metazoa > Chordata > Actinopteri > Carangiformes > Carangidae > Decapterus > Decapterus maruadsi. The sequence continues at coordinate 28,429,447 of CM064899.1, forward strand.
TTTGACATGGCTCTTTGCCGTTGTTGTCTTCCTCATCGCCTATTTAGTGAAAAGCCGGCAGTCAAGCCAGCCAGCTGACTCATACTCACTCACACACACACACGCACACACACGTCTGTGATGATGTTTGTGTAGGGCGTAGTGAGTGAGGCTGCTGGGCTCTGCTTTGTTGCCATTTTCACATTCACTTGTCTTTTCTATTGGCTCTCCTCACTCTATTATCTCATATAATAGGATAGTGAAATGCTTGCTATTCTGCTGGCTGAGACCCCCCTCTGTTTTCTGGTATTAATGAACGCTGCTTACAGACAGCATGTAAGCAGATCTTTGTGTTTTTTTGTTTTTCTTTCATCCGTCTGTGATTGAAATATTACGCTAACGAACTGAAGCGATGCGTCGGAGTCCACTGTGCTCGTCAGGAGATCAGTGGAGGCAGATATCACTCGGAAAGTACTTGTGAATGAATCATGAGTGAGCTCACAGTCCCTGGGCAAAGTTAACACGGCTATAGGATGGAGCCGACACATAGGAAGGAGCTCCGGGTCGCCACCACACTTCCTGACTTCATTTATATTACAGCGAGTTGAAAGTGCATCCTGGAGACAAGCCTGAGCGAGAGTAAAGAGCTTTGCTTCTCTCGCCGTCCCGCTGTCATTGAATGCCTCCCTCCAGAGAGGGGAGCATGTCCACACAGCCGGCACGCTCGACCTTTTAAAGAGAAAAACCATAATTCGCAACAAGCGCAACAGACAAAGATACAAAAATAGCTCCATCTGTCACAGCGTTTTAACCGTGTTGTCCTCACAGTCCCTCGGTGACCTGCAGCAGTAATCAAAGTTTCATGCGTACAACCGAACCAAATGGCTGTTTAGTAAAGGATCGGGTCTGTACGTCTGTCACTGTCAACGGAATCCATGGAAATGGTGAAAACCAACAAAGCATTAGTCCGTCTCCCAGCACTTTCCACAACCCACAAACTTTCATTTTATCTCCTCAAAACCCATGGGTGCTGTGGTTTTTAGCAAAGTCGTCCTCCAACAGGAATACTTTTTTTGAGTGTTTTCTGCAGCAGGAAGGTGCATTTTGATGGGGGGGCGGGTTGACTCTTAAGTAAACCACTGTGCCCATGTTCCTTATGATGGAGTCCTGCCTGTGGCTCATTTGTGTGGTTTTTATAAGTTTAGGGTCAATGATTGGAAAGTATGAGGGGTATGGCACAGAGAAATACACTTTATCACACTCTACTCATTATTTGGGTTAAAGGGATAGTTCAACATTTTGGCAAACTGGCCCATTGCCATAATCCCTACAGTTTTAGGAGTAGGTCAGTGCGAGCTATTTTTTGAACGGCGGAGCAGAGCCGCTGAGGCAAAGGCTCATGGGATTTCTTGGTTTCCCTCATTAAACTCTTAAAACACACAATCCAACAACTCCAAAACGCTCTGGTGGACAAGTTGTGACCTGCACATTCACCACGCTATGAGATAATAACAGAACGTTATATACCAGACAGAGTTGTTTTAGAGGTAAATGCAGATACTGCTAGCTGAAGGCAACGCGGATCAGCTGTTTTGCATGAATTTACCTCGAAAACAACTCCGTAGCGTAGCTTTGAGCAGCCGTTCTAAAAATATCTTGCACCGACAACCTACTCCTAAAACCATAGTCAATTTGCCGAAATGTTGAACAATCCCTTTAATACGATGTCTGTTTTAGTCTTTTTTATGAGACTTGATGGAAGGAAGGCCAGAATAATAGCAGGCTGATGCTGTTATCCAAATGTAAACAAAGGATTACAAACAAGATTAGAAGCGTCTGTCCGTCTCTAACTGATTGACAGCTCTATTAACACCAGGACTGACTCCAGACAACAAAGTAATTGTCTTTGTTTACCAGAAGGAGGGTTTCTCTTCAGTCTCTACTGTCTCCACTAGTGTCTGGTGTGCAGTGTGAGACAGTGTAGGTGTACAGTAGTAGGTAGTAGGTACACTGTGTGCATGCCTGTGGCGAACAGGGAGGTTCTGACATAACAGCAGCACATTGTGGCTGCTCCAGAGAAGCTGAGGCGTCCTTAATTATTGAGCCCTGTTCCTGCAGAGAGGAGATGGAGGAGCATGCCATCACTAACCACAGCACAGATGGGGGGTGGGGGGGCGAGGAAGGGAAAGAGGGAGAGGATTCAGAAGAAGCAGAGTTGCAGATACTAATAAACATTTTAATTCGGCAGATTAAACGCAGCCTCTGAACGCTTGTTCAACTTACAGTACGTGGGCAGCACGTTAAAGATGCTGCATGTTAACTCCCTCTGATGCCTCGCACATCTCTTTATGCCCCCCCCCCGTCATACCTTTTCTCCTCTGTATTCCTCTCACATACACACACTCTTTCTCTTAAAGCAGATTATCTCCTGATAGTATTTTTTTCTTCATATTTGAGTGTTTAATTGCTGATGTGCTATCTCTACCTTACCGGGGAGTGATAATATTAGATTTAACTTGTATCAGTCCACTGTCACCAAACTCTTTGCTCGATAAAAAGTCCTAAATATAGATCTAGTTGCAGTCGTCTCTAGATGTTTGATAAGGATGAGCCTGGTTCCGGTTCTGCAGGACTGAACAACCTTCCTCCTCTTCACTCGTCGTCATGCAGAGATCTGATGGCTGCATTTGCTGACACCGGATTTGATTCGTATAGCGCCTAATGTGCTTACAGTTAGTTCATAAATATGCAACAGGGATGTACCGTGACATTTCTGCTAACCCCCCCCTCGAAATGAGCTGAACGGGCTGAAGTGGTGAATCACAGGAAGAAGAGACGGATGCAAGATGGGAAAACAAATCAGCGTTATTTATTTGACAAGCTGGTTACCTACGTACATGTAATGGGTTACGAATGGTTGCTGCAGCATTATGGGCTGCTTGTGTTGGAATGCCAGGGGGCAGTTTTGCACAGGGGTCTGGCTGGGATGTCATCTGTGGGTGGGCATTTGGATAATTTGGGTATGCAGCAACAAACATGTTGGGAGGTAGCAGGCTTTAAAAAGGAACTATGCTAGATTTGTACCTGCTTTACAGCACTACAACACAAACACGCTCCATTATCCGTAATTGATATATAACATTCCCCACCTTAGTAGACATTTCTCTACAGATTGCTAATGCAAAACGGCATGCAAACAAATGCACATGCAAGTTTTGAGCCAGTGATGACAGCTAAGCTGTTAGAGCTTGACTTCATGGCCTGCCAGAACTAACGCTACGCTCAATTTTTGTCTTTTTAGTATTTAGTGGTTGCCCAGAATTTCCTCCAGTAGTTTCGGTTTCCCGGATGCTGCCCAGATCGCTAGTTGGCATCGTTTATGGTCGGAACTACGACGGTATCTGATCGTCTTCGAACCTCCAATCAATGAAAACATTCTTAATCTATGAAAACATTCTTGGCAAATGCTTTCGCTTTCGTCCGGATTTTACCGTGCGCGCTGAGGCTCATGGGATATGTAGTGTGAAAAAACACTAGTCCCTTTAAGGGAATATGCAACTTGCAAAAAATGCAAACTCGACTGTGAAATCATACAAGAGTACAAATACAGTATGACTTATCAGAACTAGAGAAAATGTATGAAGAACCGCTGTGGTTTGGCGCTAATGTAAAGGAGGAGCACAGCCACACCTTCAAAATGGCCGACAGCAAAGCAGAGCATGTTTTGATGACAAAATTACAACTGCCCACCCCGGCCCACCTCTAGACACGCCCCTGGTTTGGTTTTGCATGATGTTACGCTGCCGCTGCTCTGTGGATCAGGTTCAGCTAAGACTTAGCTACTAAGTGCTGGATCCCATTCCACCAGCCATCAAACCAGTGAAAACAAATCACAGCAGTGTTTCTGCCTTCATGCAGCAGAGATGTAATAATGATAATAATAATATCCCCAGTCAGTTAAAGTCCTAGAATCGAGGTTTTTTGAAGGGTGCGCACTCGTGCTCCTCGGAGGCGCCTCGTTCAAAGACGCTCCGCTCTGCTCGGTGTTTACAGCTTTTCAGAAGCTTCACACTTTCTTTGTCTTGATAAGAGAAAGATTTTTCAGCTCGCAGACACTTACCATCTCCTAAAAGCTCTTTGAAAGAGATATGTAAGCGTCTGATTCCCTCACTCCGCGGCGTGCTAAGTGGAAGCGATGCTGCACCTCTTGTTTGTATTGTATTTCTCACCAGTAGTGAAATATTTCTTCTTCTTCTTCTTCCTCTTCTTCTTCTGCCGCTCTGACCTCATGGTCACTTCGCAGCGTCGTCCTCTTTCTGTCCATCCATTATTCCAGAAACTCTTCTAGTGTTTGATGACCCACGCCCACCAGAACATCCCGGAACAGTTAACCACATCATCTTTTTTCTTCCTCTTTTTTGTCATTAAGCTCTATTCTCCGTTCTCTCTCCATCATCCTCTTAAGTTTTGCACACAGCAACTCCCTTCACTGCGTTTCTCTCTTTATAATGTTCTTTTAATGGAATCACAGAACATTGCTTCTATCACCTTGAGACTTTTCAATCTTGTATTATTTTTCTCCTCAGCGTTTTTGTAATGAGATTTCCGCCCATGCAGAGCAATGGAGTACAGCGTTATTAAGAGAGCTGGTATTGTGTTTGGCATTAGTTTCATTGAAAGACATTCCACCGCCTGCTAATATAGCCTCCCCTCCACCCCAGCTGCCATTAGGAGACTAGAAACGGGAGGGGTGGGGGGTTGTGTGTGTGTTGGGGGGTGGGGGTGGGGGGGTACAAGCCTCCCTTCTTAAACACTATGTGGGATAATGAAATCCTGATGTTCATTAATGAAACTCAATTAATAGAGAGAAGGAAGTGGAGGCAGATGAGGAGGAGGAGGACAAAAAGGAGAGGAGAAGGAGGAGAACAAAGTGCGTCTTAACCCCCCCACCCCACCCCTCGCCCCCTCCGCCATTCAAAAGGAAGGATATTAAGGGAGAATGGTTGGGGGGGGGGGGGGGAGTCAGCAGCACAGCCCCCGCACAAAAGGCATTATTTGACTTCCTTCTTCGGGACTTGCTGAGCTTATTAAAATGCTTAATAGGTTCCATTAACTTCTAACACACTCAAGTCTCTCACTAGTTGGGGAGGGGCGCATGGTAAAGAGAGGAGGGGGGAGAGGTGGGCGGGAGGGAGGGAGGGGGGCAATTACAGAGGGATTTGAGGGGTTTTGTCCATAAAGAAAACACAATATATTTAGGTTTATCCGGCGTGAAAGTCGAGCCGCCGGCGCTGGAACCCACTCCTTATTATGTGTTTGAATGAAGACTTGAATGTGAGCGCGGTTCATGTTCCTTCCTTTTTATTTACGTACGTATGTAGCCTATGTAAACTGAATCCTGTGTGTTTGTTGTGTACTGTTATGTCTGGATGACACAGAGGAGAGAGGCATAGAGCTTCTGCATATATCTGCACACAACAGGAGCTTTCCTCTTTTTCCACTGATGTTTGCTTTCCCTCATCCTGTGTCGCTGAAACTGGGTGAACTAATCTACATCTTCCCCTCCTCCTCCTCCTCCTCCTCCTCCTCCTCCTCCTCCTCCTCCTCCTCCTCCTCCTGGCACATGGCTGTCACCCGTCTCTATCCTCTCATTGAGCTGCCAATAAAGCCGACCAGCAGCCAGCGTCGCTCTCCTCGGCGTCGTTCTGCAGATCATCATTCACAAAAAACAAAACCTAACCTCTCGCCGCGACCGTCGACTGTCCTGCAGCTGAACACCTCCTCTATTATTCTGCATGCGAAACAGAGTCGCTCACTCTTATAGATCTCAATTTAATGAGACACAAAGAGTGAGTGACACTTCTTCCCCCGGTCTCAGTGACTAAAACGTTCTAACCACCCCTGGCTCATACAATCCATCTGGGACTTGCCTATGCTGCTGCTGCTTGCTGCAGTCGCACACACTCTTGCTTATAGCCCTCAAACACGACTTAACGCAATTATCTCCATAATAGTCATAATCTCCCTTTAGGTCCATTCAGAGTCTGAATAGGTATAATCATCCCCAGCACTATTTAGCTGTGAGGAGACGAAAGCCTTCCAGCTTGTCTTTAATACCTGGCTGCTTCAATTCTTGCTAATCCCTGGTTCGGCACACAGTGTTGTAAGGCCGCTCCATCATATCCACCAGAGTAATCACAGTAATTTCCTGCTACATTAAGAGGGTCTTTTTTTTTTTTTGTGCCTCCCCACCACCACCACCAATACATTGCTGTTTGATTTGGCAGCGCTCATGTACAAGCTGATGGGGGAGTGATCATTTTGCAGCCAGGTGACAATCACAAGCTGTCACACACTCTTGCAAACAGCAGTGCAGTCTGTGTGGGGCACTTCACCGTGGCATGTTAACTTGTGATTAGCGAGCGTGGTGGAGCTGTGGTGGAGCTAGCGGGAGTAATGACAGTGATAATGGTGGGGACCAAAAGCTTGGCTGCTAGGAGGAAAAATCCATTTTCAATCCAAAACAGCTTGGTCCTGCTGCTTTTTCAAATCACTTTTTTTTTCTTTCTTTTTTTTTTAAAGGGATAGTTCACTATTTTGGTAAATTGGTCCATTGCCATGATCCCTATAGTCTTAGCAGTAGATTCGTTACCTTTAATTGTCGGTGCAAGCTATTTTTAGAACGGTGGAGCAGAGCCGTGAGCTGCTCAGAGTTACGCCATGGGATTTCTTGGTTTCCCTCATCAAACTCATCAAATACACAATCCAACAACTCCAAAACACTCTGGTGGACAAGTTGTGACCTGCACATTCACCACGCTATGAGATAATAACAGAATGTTACCAGACAAAGTTGTTTAAGAGGTAAATTCATGCAAAACTGCTGATGCGCGTTGCCTTCAGGGACAGTTTTTCATCAAGCAGTCTCTGTATTTCCCTCTAAAACAACTCTGTGTGGTAACGTGTTATTATCTCATAGTGTGGTGAATGTGCAGGTCACAACTTGTCCACCAGAGCATTTTGGAGTTATTGGATTGTGTATTTGATGAGTTGGGAAACCAAAAAATCCCATGAGCCTCCGTAGCATAGCTCTGAGCAGCTCACGGCTCTGCTCCGCTGTTCTAAAAATAGCTTGCACCGACAATTAAAGTTAACGAACCTGGGCCAATTTGCCAAAATGTTACTATCCCTTTAACTCAGACTGTACGCACACACACAGGCCGACGTGTGTGTGTGTGTGTGCAGCAGTCAAACGGAGGAGGTGAAAGAGCAGGGCAGCAGCGTTTTTACAAGACGAGGAGCTTGTTGCTATTCACCTCAGGTGTTCGTCCACATGAGTTGCGCAGAAATAACCCTTTCATCTGTGTTTCATGCTTGTTAACTATTCCCACCTGGCTGTTTGGTATTCTTTTCTCTTCTCTTCTCTTCTCTTCTCTGTTCTTTTTTTTATTTATCTTTTTTTTAAGTCAAACTTTTGTTTCTCTACTGTTCCATGATGGTGCTAATGAGGCAGATGGGGGATGTTAGTCTGCCATTCAGAAGGAGATATGAGTAGGGATCATAAAAGAGGTGCACACACGCACACACATACAGTATACATGTATGTACACACACACACACACCTCTTCTGCACTCTGTGGTAGAAATAGTGAAGAGGTCATTGCACACTCGTGTGTGTTTTCATGCCCAATCAAGCCCAGCAGCGTGATGTACCTCCACATGTGATTGACTAGGGAGGTGGAGGTGGTGGGTGTGTGTTGGTGTGTGTTGGTGTGTATGTGTGGGGGTCTTAGACGACAGGAAATGAGAGGAGAGGAGATGGTTTTGGCTGTGATCAGACATTACCAGGCTGTGACAGCACTCGTCTCTCTCAACAGCTGAGGCTTGTCACAGCTGCTGATGCCCTGCTGTGTTCAACCACACGTGAATACACACACACACACACATGCGCACACACATGCACTTGCGCACACACTGCACACAGATGCCCTCTCTCTGCTCTGCTCACTCACTGTGACACACAAAGTGTTGCAGGCGGTACACAAGCAAAAAAAAAAAAAACTAGCGGCAAAGATGCACCCACCCAGGACGCCCAGATAACCTCCCTGAAGTTGTGCTCGTAACCTCATGAATTATGGAGTGTCTACACTATCTGAAAGTTGTGTTTTTTATTTATTTTTTGGTTATATCAACAAAAAAAAGAAAAAGAAATGAGTGAATTTTGTTTCTCCTATGTTTTTTTTCCTGTGTAATTTCAGAACGGAGTCAGTTGCGGAGAAGATGCTCACAAACTGGTTCGCGTTCCTCCTGCACAAATTCCTCAAGGTGAGAGCAACAACCAAAACTTACAGCTTGTGTGTGTGTGTGTGTGTGTATCTTATTGTCGGTGCAAGCTACTTTTAGAATGGCGGAGCAGAGCTGTGAGCTGCTCAGAGCTACGCTTCGGAGGCTAATGGGATTTCTTGGTTTCCCTCATCAAACTCATCAAATACACAATCCAACAACTCCAAAATGCTCTGGTGGACAAGTTGTGACCTGCACATTCACCACGCTATGAGATAATAACAGAACGTTACCAGACAGAGTTGTTTTAGAGGGAAATACAGAGACTGCTTAATGAAAAACTGCCCCTGAAAGCAACGTTCATCAGCGGTTTTGCATGAATTTACCTCAACAACAACAACTCTGTCTGGTAACGTTGTGTTATTATCTCATAGTGTGGTGAATGTGCAGGTCACAACTTGTCCACCAGAGCGTTGTGGAGTTGTTGGATTGTGTATTTGATGAGTTTGATGAGGGAAACCAAGAAATCCCATGAGCCTCCGTAGCATAGCTCTGAGCAGCTTGTGGCTCTGCTCCACCGTTCTAAATTAAAATTGTTCGTTTAGTTTATTTAGTTTATTGCAGGACAGCGTGCAGTGACATTGGTTATTCAAAGAAATAAAAAGATGGCTTTTTTTTAAGAAGAAAGAAAAAAAACAAAAAAAACAAGAACAGTCGTGATTAAATTACAGAGTGCAATTTCAAGTATGGTAAATACAGGTGCCCATCACTTAAAAAACGGGAAGTCCACACTGCATGATGCGTTCAATCCAACAAATTTTTGCTGTCTCCTCATATTTAGAAAATCTACATAAGATGCACAGTAATGTTCAGAGCATTCATAATTAAATTAAATAATTAAAATACATATGACTTCACATAAAGTGCTCATACTGCACGGTGCATAATGCATTACATCTAACAATGCATTACACTTAACAAGTTTCCGCTACAGTTTCCTGTCACAGAAACTGTAACGTAAGTGTTATTACACGCTATTAGATATGTGGGGTATGTGAGTGTAAAGGTGTTTCTCAGTTTTGATGTTCTCTCCTGTGAATATCTCGTGTGTGTGCAGGAGTGTGCTGGGGAGCCTCTCTTCATGCTGTACTGCGCCATCAAGCAGCAGATGGAGAAGGGGCCCATCGATGCCATCACTGGAGAGGCCCGCTACTCCCTGAGTGAAGACAAGCTCATCCGCCAGCAGATTGAGTACAAAACCCTGGTACGTCACACTCCGCCAAGCACACGAGGAGACACACACAGAAATGTACACACAACAAACACACAGGTGGACACACTCATGGTGCACGACACAGGGAGCTGTCAACTCAGATATGACTTGGTTTTTAGTTAAAATGGTGCAACACAATTTATTGATCCCCCTCATGTTTCAGACTCTGCAGACTCTCTCCTGTCTTACAGCTATGATCTTAAATAGATGATGCTCCACACATCTAGAGTATGCTATATTGGAAAAGCATCTCATTTAAAGGGAATAAGTGAACATAAATGATCTGGTAGTGATTTCCCAGTAGCTGTGCACCAATCACACTAGACAGATATTGTTTTTCATTGCTTTGTATTTATTTATTCATGCTCTTTATTCTTTTAATCAATGTCTGCTGCTGCAACACTGGGATCTTTTTTAACCATTGTGGGATTAATAAAGGAATATCATACCATATCATATCTTATCTTATTTTAGTGATGTTAAAGGGATAGTTCAACATTTTGGCAAATTGGCCCATTGTCATAATCCCTATAGTTTTAGGAGTAGGTTGTCGGTGCAAGCTATTTTTAGAACGGCGGAGCAGAGCTGCGAGCTGCTCAGAGCTACACCACGGAGACTCATGGGATTTCTTGGTTTGGGTTTTCTTTGACAAGTTGTGACCTGCACATTCACCACACTATGAGATAATAACAGAACGTTACTAGACAGAGTTGTTTTAGAGGAAAATTCATGCAAAACCGCTGATGCCCGTTCCCGTCGGGGAGCGTTTTTCATCAAGCAGTCTCTGCATTTCCCTCTAAAACAACTCTGTCTGGTAACGTTCTGTTATCATCTCATAGCGTGGTGAATGTGCAGGTCACAACTTGTCCACCAGAGCATTTTGGAGTTGTTGGATTGTGTATTTGATGAGTTTGATGAGGGACACCAAGAAATCCCATCAGCCTCCGTAGCGTAGCTCTGAGCAGCTCACGGCTCTGCTCCGCCGTTCTAAAAATAGCTTGCACCGACAATTAAAGGTAACGAACCTACTGCTAAAACTATAGGGATTATGACAATGAGCCAATTTGCCAAAATGTTGAACTATCCCTTTAACCTTGTCATCTCATGATCTCAGTTCTATGGCAGTGAAAAGGTGACTCCACCTGAAAGAGGAAATGACATGTATGGAGGAGTAAACTGGATATTTAATTTGCACCTCAGTCCCCTCAGAAGAACGGATGAGATCCCATCATCAGCTGCATCATCAGGCTCTAAATAATTTAGGGACTTTATAGATAATTTAATGGCGACACATAAAAAACCAATAAGTTAATATGATGACATACTGTGAAAGCTGCATAGCTGATGTTTGTATTTAAAAATTTTCTCCTCCTCCATTTAAACACAAAACCGGTCCACTAATTTAACTTGACAGTGTACGGATGGAGTGTTATATACTGTATTTGTAAGAAAGACATAAACTGTGATGCTGTGCAGTAGATAACACTCTGTCCAAAGCACCTGCGTGTCGGATAATTGGACGTGTGGATATCTTCATTGAGATCAGTTAAAATGACACATGCAGTAATATTTCTGCTCATTGTGTCGTTAGTTTTTTCAACATGAACCATTATTTTAAGGAGACGGAGCTGTGTCTGCTGCGCCTGGCTTCCTCCTTCCTGCACGGGAAGGAAATTAACTAATGTCCCCACAGGCCCCAGTGTTGGTCCAACATCAGGGTTGGTGGCTGTGGAAATTGGGACACATCAAACAGACACACCCTCCACACATACACACACATATGCACATGCACGGAGAGGAAAAATCCACTCACACAGCCAGCATGTGACATGACAATGCTCTGATTGCTCTGACTGGGAATTTGGCTCATTACGTGCTAATACCCCGGCAGAGCTGGAAATTGGTGTCCCGCCGAAGGTGTGAAATTAGATTTTGGGATGCCAGCGAAAGCGGAAATGGTTTCTCAAAGCTCCTGCCATGCTCCAAGGAGACTCTAATGAGGGTGAAGCTTCAAGCTGTACCCAAGTCTGAGCAGTAACAGGACACCTCCAGCTCTGCTTCTTTCTTTATTCCCTTCTGTAATTTTTTTTTCTCTTTTGTTCTTCTCTTTTTTTCTTTGCACAATCCAGATCCTGAACTGTGTGAACCCGGACAACGAGAACAGTCCGGAGATCCCGGTGAAGGTGCTGAATTGCGACACCATCACTCAAGTGAAGGAGAAGATACTGGATGCCGTTTACAAGAACATGCCCTATTCGCAGCGGCCACGCGCCGTCGACATGGACCTCGGTACGGAATGGACACGCCCACACACACACACACATGCACACACACATGCATGCAGTCCAGACACTCACAGATGCAGTTGGCAGGTGGAGGGTCCTTCATACCCACAGATTAATGTATCAGTGAGAGAAAACCTCGCCATGTGTACAGATTATCAGTGCATTAGTGTGATAAAAACTGTGTTCCAGCAGCACAGCCAGACAGCCAGGCTCGCCGCTCCGCTGCCAGGCCTTCTATCAAACCGCCTGACTGACTGACTGACTGACGGCGGCGTTGTGCTGCATCCGCCGTCTGGCTGCTTCTCCCTGCATTGTTAGTGCCAGTAAAGACAGAGTAGATTGAGACAGTGTGTGTGTGTGTGTGTGTGTGTTGTTGCGTCTGTGACGTGGCGGGCTGGCTGGCTGACCCAGGTAAGAGCCGACAGACGGAGCTCGCCAGGCTCCACTCCCACGCAGTCTGCCACTTCCATCCTCGCATGTACCGTACCTTACCTCCCGGCGCCCTGTCCCTCTCACTTCCCTTTCACTTCATATGAGTGAGGAGAACAAAAGCCCCCCCCCACTCCCACTCCCACTCCCTCTTCCTCCTCTGCTTACTGCATATCAGCCCATCATCCATCACTCTACAATATGACTCTCTGTCCCTCCATCCTCTTCCTTCAAGATAATTGAGAGTGTGCATCTGTGTCTGAATGCGTCCGTGTGTGTTTTTTTTTTTTTATTATTGTTATTATTTTTTTGGTTGTGTTTTTCCGCAGAGCTTGAGTGTAGGTTAGACGGTCGGAGGAGGATGTTGTGCCAGGCTCGGATATCATGTGGTCACCTGGCAAAGGCACGAAGTAATAAAACCCAGTCAACAGAGAAGAAAATCAATGATCACTCCCAGCATGAGAGTCACAATGGCTGTCCACTTTCCCATCAGAGCCCTTATTATCATTTCATTACCCCGCAACAAGCCGCCAGCCGCTGCCCTCCGTCAGCCCCGCTTATAGCCTCCACCTGTTTCCCCTCTTTTTTCTTCTTTTCTCCATTTGAAAGGAGGTGATTTCTTCACAGATCGCTTTTCCATCCTGTCTCGTCTGCTTTTTTTTTTTTGCTTTTTCTTGTCTTTTTCTGACCCTGACGGGCCCAACTGCTGCGTATGCTAATGCCGGCGCCGTCTCCACGACACAAGTACCAATTAAAGCCCGCAGCCCTGCCTGCATATATCTTGAAATTGTTCGTGTGTAATGTTTAATTAAGATGCGTGTCAATCCCAAGTCGTTTTTTTAGAGGAGCACACGCACAAGAGAGTCGGCTGTTGATATCTACTCATTTGGGTAATGCGTGTGGAGAGCTCTCTATGGGAGCTGAGTTGCGTAGGGCGACGTCCCAGCGACTGAAAGGGAAAAAAATGAGGTTTGAATTTGAAAGAAAAGCGCTTTAATGGTTTTGTTTTGTGTTACGCTTATCTTAGCGCGGTTCACGCAAAGGTAACTGATTGTGAAAGCATTTCAATCAGCGGAGGTAAATAACAGGAACAAAAGACGAGGAGATGGAGTTTACGCTGAGGAAACAGAAGAAACTCTTTGGTGCTTCGATTCCTCAATCTGTGTGTTTTGTCTCATTTTATTCTTGTGGCATTTTGTCGGCGCTTTAATAAAATGCTACTGGGGTTGAGATCCAACCTTTCCAATAACATGTGAAGTCTAGGTGCAGATCTAGAGCTGGATGTAGCAGCTGTGCACCAAAATATTACACTTTACTTACATTTTAAAGGGGACATACGTATTATGGAAATATCACTTTTTGAAGGCTCTTTGTTTGTTTTGCCTTCCGGCCCCAAAATGTGAGAATTGCCAAACAAATCTGTAATATTCAGGCTCCCTAGGTTGAAATCCACGTGGTTTTACAAGCCGTTCCCTCAGTTGTCTTCCAGTAATGTAACTAGGATTCAAATTTAACCTCATATAACCCCACCCCTACCTGGTGCCAGTAGAAGGGGGCGGGGCAAGCAGTGGTTCATTTGCATTTAAAGGGACAGGCACTGAAACCAGCCGTTCTGAACAGGGCTGTTTAGAGAGGATGAAAAGAGCTGTGATGTTTGATCCTTGGGGTATTTTGACCACAGCATGTCACAGATATGTCTTTAAGACACCTGGGAACTATTTTAAAGGGATAGTAGCATTTTTTTTAAGTGGAGTTGTATTATCTACAAATAGGCCCTAAGTACTTTAATTGCAGTAGAAGACTCTCTGCACTCCTCCCGTTAGCAACGCCAGCCCATAGCCCTGCCCGCTGATCAGCAGTTGGTTACAGTAGGTCCAAATAAAAACTGCGTTTTAGATACAACCCCACTTTAAAAAAATGCTACTATTCCTTTAATTCATGGAAAGAGGGCATAATATGTCTCCTTTAATTCAGAGCACACACAGTCCATCTTAAACACACGATGGTTTTCATGTTTAGATGTGAAATACATATCATCACCTCACAAACTGCAGCCTTTGATGTGTCATTTGCATGTGCGGTTGCATCTGACAGTTCGTGTGTGTGTGTTTGTGTATTCTCAGAGTGGCGCCAGGGGCGAATGGCTCGCGTGGTGCTGCAGGATGAAGACATCACCACCAAGATAGAGAACGACTGGAAGAGACTCAACACTCTCATGCACTACCAGGTAAATACACACAACACGCTTTGGTGAAATGTTTTCCTTAATTAACTCTCAAACTTCACTTAATTTTTTTTTTTTTTTAAAGGCTCATTTCACTTTCACTTTTCTGCTGCAAGCTTTTATTATGGAAATGGAGCCGCACACCTTTGCCCAAAAACTTTGATGTTTCCTGCTCTTGACTTTTAGGCAGCCAATTTTCAGCTCCTCATTTGCATGTAATCCTAGTGACTCGCAGAATAGAGGACAATTACTGTACAGGTGGCGCGGGAGATGAACTCTTAACATCTCAGCCGACACTTCTCCCTCCTCCCCGGAGAGAAGCAGCAGCTCAAGTCAGCAGGACACACTCACACACTCTCTCTCTCTCTGTCTTTCTATGCTGGAAACAATTAGTCTGGCCGTGGCTGCCTGCCTCTGTCTCTTCACATGTACCACCCTGATTCACACCTCACAATTTAAAGGGAGAGTTCAACATTTTGGCAAATTGGCCCAATGCCATAATCCCTATAGTCATAGCAGTATGTAACTGCAAATTAGGTACTACAATGGCATAAAGAGTTACCTTTAATTGTTGGTATCTTGACACATAGGGGAAGGCAAATAAAAGATTCTGGGGTTTGTTACAACTTGATTTTAAGATATCACCCTCAACATCCCAAAAAAGACCAAAAAAACTGACAAATTCTCATGAAAATTATTATTTTTCTGCACTTTATGGAGAACATCTATACCTAACACATATATAGAACATTTCTTTAGTTCATAAGCTTCAATTTGAGTCCAAGCTAGCCTTTCTACTAGCTACTAGAAAGCTACAGGCTGTCTCCAAACAATGCAACACCTATTGTGAAAAACTCCATGTTAACTGGCCCATTAGAATAGAATGGTATTTCTGGATCTCCCCAGAGTGAACAGATAGAGAGAGAAGACCGTTGGCCACAGCAAGTTGGGGTTTTGAGATAGAAAGGCTAGCTTGGACTCAAATGGAAGCTTATGAATTAAAGACATTTTCTATATATGTATTAGGTATAGATGTACTCCATAAAGTGCTGAAAAATAATAAATTTCATGAGAATTTGTCAGACGAACAGTTGTTTTTTTGGTCTTTTTTGGGATGTTGAGGGTGATATCTTAAAATCAAGTTGTAACAAACCACAGAATCTTTTTTTCTTGCCTTCCCCTATGTGTCAAGATACTCTCTGCCAAATTTTAGAGTTGTATGACGATTTATGCCATTGTAATACCTAAGTATTTGCAGTTACATACTTTCGCCAGCAAAATGACCCAAGAAGAGGGTTTTTGGACCCCGTAGCTTTCCTGCAGCTAGTTGACCGGGTTGTCCACCCAGGTTTTAATCCTTGAAGGTCCTAGATATCATTTCTGGTGGACAACCTTTTACAACGCTCCGTGTCTGTTTTCCAAAAAAATGGGACTTTGCCCCCTAGGTAATAGTCATAGCAGTAGGTTCGTTACCTTTAATTGTTGGTGCAAGCTATTTTTAGAACGGCGGAGCAGAACCGCAAGCTGCTCAGAGCTACGCTACAGAGGCTCATGGGATTTCTTGGTTTCCCTCATCAAACTTAGCAAGTACACAATCCAACAACTCCAAAACGCTCTGGTGGACAAGTTGTGACCTGCACATTCACCACGCTATGAGATAATAACAGAATGTTACCAGACAGAGTCGTTTTAGAGATAAATTCATGCAAAACCGCTGACGTCCGTTCCCGTTGGAGGCAGTTTTTCATAAGTCTCTGTATTTCCCTCTAAAACAAATCTGTCTCGGGTGGTCGCACTAACTCGGTTTCCACACACACACGTGTCATTTTAAACGTGTGTGTGTGTCGTGTGCAGACACAACTGACAAATATTTAGGCTACAGACGGACAAGCAACAACTTAATAAATCATCATTTCATTTATTTTATTTTGAAAATCGACCGGATTCTCTTGCCTTTTCTGTGCCCGACTTTCTGTCTGGTACGATCTGGTCTGTCCAGCTTGACAAACTGCGCTCTCGGCGCGCGCGGCTCGCGCAGAAAATAGAAATGAACCGATCCGAAGCGCTCAGTGCACGCGCACTGCGCTCCACAGCGCGAGCTGTGCGACCAGGCAGACTCGTTAACATGTGCGGCTATCTGAAACTGCCTGCGCTTCAGGGCGCTGCGCTTCCGTTCCGCGTCTAGTGCGACCAAGCTGTAAAACAAATCTGTCTGGTAACGTTGTGTTATTATCTCATAGCGTGGTGAATGTGCAGGTCACAACTTGTCCACCAGAGCGTTGTGGAGTTGTTGGACTGTGTATTTGATGAGGGAAACCAAGAAATCCCATCAGCCTCTGTAGCGTAGCTCTAAGCAGCTCACGGCTCTGCTCCACCGTTCTAAAAATAGCTTGCACCGACAATTAGAGGTTATGAACCTACTGCTATGACTATAGGGATTATGGCAATGGGCCAATTTGCCAAAATGTTGAACTATCCCTTTAAAGGCCCATGGGCTCACCTGTGCCACCTCTCGTGCTGTTGAACAGAGAGAAAAGTGTTGGAAAGCTGCAGAACAAGAGGAGTTTTGAATTGTTCAGGAGACTTTATGGCTTGTTGAAATTGTAAATCTGAAAAAAAAAGGAAAAGGGAGAGCGAGAGGGAGAGGAGGAAGTGAGAGGTAAGTGATGCAGAGGAATAAAAGCAGAAGAAGAATGAGGAGGAGGCAGCCGTCTCCACAGGTCATGAATCTTTCTCCGCTCATGCTCGTCCGTCTCTCATTAATCAGCCATCTGCTTGAGGACGGCCTGAGTCTGGATCTCGGTCTTACCTGGTGGATGGAGACTGGGACTGGGACTGTGGTGCAGCTGTGGCATCCTGCAGAAGACCGGGGTTGGAGGACGAGGCCTGGCAAGGCTCGAGCCCTCACGTTGGGGGGTTGAGCCTGAACCCCGGCCCCCGGCAGAGCCAGCAGAATAATTTAACAGATGTAGGAGTCATTAGAAGAAGGGACTCGCCGCAGTGTCCTTCACACAGGACCTGGCGCCACGCGGCGTCTCTCCCCTTTGTCCCTCACCTTCGCCGTCTCCACTTCCTCTTCACATTTCTGCTTTGTTTACTTCTTTCTCAACTTTTGCTTTAATTTCCTCCCCCTCTCCCTTTCTTCCTGCTTTGCTCTGAGCACCTCTTCTCCTCTGGTCTCTGCAGAGCTTTAATCCTTGATGAAGCGGTGCAGCATGTTTGCTTCTACACCACAATGGGCTCTTCTGTTGTCTTTTTTTCTCTTTTCTTCTTTCTTTTCTTCTTCTTCTCCTCGCTATTGCGTCGCTGCCTGTCTGCCATTGTTAGCCAACGGAGACGCTACAGGGCGCACGTGTGGCCGCTTCACTTTACTCACTCGCTCAGATCTGACACCGGCTATTGATCACGGATCTGAGGGACGGTGCGCCCGAACGCAAGGCCCGACGGTGTGCGCGACTTCAGAGGAGACGCAGGCGGGCTGCAGGGCATTGCGGGGAAGAGGGAGGAAAAGAAAGAGACGGAGGAGAAGAAGAAGAAGGAGAAGCGCGAGGGAACGGGGCAGTTGACAACACAGACACTTGAGCATCATTACTGTTTTTGATGAGCTGGCAGAGGAGCCTGCGTGTGCGTTATAGCGTCGCACACCGCGCCACTGCATTGGCAGCCGCGGCAACACATCTGGCTGCCGATCACAACAAGGGAGCACAGCTCATTAGGCCCCAGAGAGAGAGAGATAGAGAAGCTCAATGGAAAAAAAAGAAGTGAAGTCGTAAAGAGGAAAATACTGACAGAGTCCGAAATGAACCGAACGAGACGGAGCTTCATGTCGAGTCTCCGCTAGTTCTCCTGCAACGGAGACAGAGGCATTAAAATTCAGCTGCTGAAGGAATCCCATTGGCTGTTTACTCAGCCACAGGAGAAATAATGGTTTACATAACCTGGATATGGAAATACACACCTTCACCCCCCCCCTCCAACTCCCTGCTACTGTGAAATTAAAAACATAAATACACACATTGGAAATGAGTTCAGTATCTTTATGCGGCAGCTTTGCATTCACAGTCTGGGGACTGCGCTCCACTCCCCCCTCCCTCTATTTTTGTACTTCTTTCTTGCATATAGATAAAGATAGAAAAAGGCAGCAACACTTATGCATGTGCACACACACACACACACTTACACAGAGATCAGATCCACACTGCTCATGCTACACACACAGACAAACACCAGAGTTGAGATAAAAGATTTATGAGACAGGAGAGTTTTTTGGGGGGGGGCTGATTGCTGATTTGGATCTTTTCTCTTTTACCTGATTAATCCTCCCTCCCAGTCGTCGTGGCGACACTCACTGCACCTGCTTTCTTCTCCACCTACCATCAAGTTCCTGTCATCTTCAGACATGTTAGCATCAAAACCTCGGCTACTGTCCAGGCTGCAGCGCCGCCACAGCCACATGAATCACAGACTGAAGTCAGGAGGCGATGATTAGTTCTCATGAACAGGTCGTCATCATGAGCTGCCTAAGTTATTCATGATGATTCGAACTGCAAACAGAGCCGCGCTCACTGGGGCGCAGTGGGAGTAATTGCATTGACGATATTTGACAAAGCGTAGATTCCTTACAGGTGGACTGGGGGTCTTTCCAGCATATTAATACCTATTTGCCACATCCGTTTCTACATGAATAGTGCATATTTTTGTCTGCAGAGTTATTCCTAATGTGCAGAAAGGTGACAGTAAAGGACAGACTGCGCCAAAACAACAACAAAAAAGTAAAGAGTCAGTTTGTAGACTTGCAGCCCGCCGACCTCTGAGCGTCCTCCGCCTCCTCTCTGCACCGATGGAACAGCGAGAGCCGACACTGATGATGACCACACCAGGAGAGCCTGCCAGCTAGATCCTGTTACCCACCTTGCAGACATCACTTGGGGCATTTTGGGCTATTTTCAACAGCAACCAGACACAGCGGATACCACTACATCTATCTGTTCATTAATCTAATGCTGCCGCTGCTGCTGCTGCTGTCTGAGCTCGCTGGTCCGCGTTGTAAAACCTGAACACGCACGCCCAGGACGGATGGAGGGAAATATTCCCAGAGTAAATATCCTTAACAAACAGACGTGTTTGATTCCTCCTGCACCTGCTGCTGCACCCGGAGTCAAACAGTATGTGGAACTTCTCACTCCTCAATGACACATCTCATTGATTTAAAAAAATGTAAGAAACAGAAACTCCAAGTTGAAAGATTTATGTGCCACACAGATGTTTCAGATCTGGCAAACAATACACAGCAATACAGGTGACCTTCATTATAAACCAATCAAGACCAACACAGCTTGTCCATCACCGCAATAAAAGTCATGAGTGTCAGAGTCACATGGAACACAATGGAAAAATCATGAAGAAATTATGGTTTATTATGATTGTTTTCATGATTTTTTCATTGTTTTTCATGTGACTCTGACACTCATGACTTTTATTATGGTGATGGACAAGCTGCGTCAGAGCTAGACCCGAAACATCTGCTTGGCAAATAAATCTTTCAACTTGGAGTGCTGTTTCTTACATTTTTTTAAAAACTTTATACCTCATTAGGAATCCAGCACCCAGTTTTTGTTTTTGTTCATGTGAGTTGAGCGCGTTGTGTTTCCCATTTACAACATCTCAATATCTGCAGGATGGAGTTCTCAACGGGCCAAACCGGACGCGTTGATTCAGGTTGAAAACTTTTATACAAATGAATCAAGTCGGGCCTGAGGCTTTAATTATATAGTAATTATATGGGATGGCTTCTACATGGTTCTCATGGCTGCCTGTATGTCTGCTCTGATTTCATCCATGTTTCATCACGTCATTATGGTTGGTAGAGTAGAAAATTAACTTGACCATCATGTCATCATCATGTTCCTGTATTACAACGCGTCAGGCCAGACACATTTCTTCTTTTGGCTGAGAATTAATTCTAGTGGGTCGAGTTTTCATTTCTGCTGCTTCAGAAGCTGTTGAGCTGTGTGTCCCAGTTCAGACGCTTCATCCTGCAAAAGCCTGCATTATTTTGAACACCAGTTGCGTCACAGCTGCAATGA
This sequence comes from Decapterus maruadsi, assembly GCA_030347415.2. Lineage (NCBI taxonomy): Eukaryota > Metazoa > Chordata > Actinopteri > Carangiformes > Carangidae > Decapterus > Decapterus maruadsi. Next base: position 28,450,006 of record CM064899.1, read on the forward strand.
CGATGCAGAGAGAGGAGTTGCTGCCTTTTTCCTTCCGCAAAAAAAAAAAAAAATCCCAGGATTCATTGCGCTCCTGTGATAAAAGCAACCAACACAGGCAGACACCCCAGGGAATGCACTTTTTACATTTAAGTAGCGGGTTTCAGCTCCGTTCAAGAGCAACTGGTACAACTGTTAGAGCCACGGGCCTCAGAAACTGATGGGTTTGTTTTTTTTGGAAGGGGGGGTTGTGTTGTCAGTGTTGCTAGGCAACAGGAGCCACACTTTGGAGGCAACAGTGAAAGGCAAATATCACCCAAAACCCAGACCGTGGCTTGTTCGGCGGCTACGAAGGGTCTCAGCAGCCACGGTGACGGCGGCTCATATGCTCAGGGTGTGTGTTTCCAAGCTGCTGGGCAGAGTCGACAGGTGTGTGATAGGCATCGTGATCTGAGGGCACGAGACCAGAAGAGACGGGACAGCGTCTAGGACCGGGGGCTGGGGGGTGGGGGGGGTTGTGTGGACAGGGGCTGAGAAAAGGAAAAGATAGAGGCTGACCACACTCTGCTGTCTGGTCGGCTCTGCACTGTCTAATGGAAGGTCTTATCACAGGCGGGGGCCCCGCAGCCCTTATCACACCTGCACCGCTATCAGCCCCCACACTGGATTATCCCTGAAGGGCGAATCTGCACGCCTTCAATCATTTACTCTATCACAAGGACCCATCTCTGCTGTAGCCTCTCTGTCAGCCGTAAAATAAAAAATAAAGCAGAGAGAAAGAGAGGGAGGGAGGGGGGGGCAGAGAAGCTATTTCATGCTCCCCAGGGAAAATGTATCATAGGAATTGCGTTGGAGAAAAGTTTCACGGAAATGTCCAGGTCGTCGGTCTGTGCATCGTCAGGAGGAGGAGGAGGAGGAGGCCGTAGAAATCAGGTTTAGGAGAGCAGAGAAAAATGGAGCAGGGGGGAGAGGATGGCGGGGAGGAGGATGAGGGAGAGGGGGGGTCAGAGACCTGTGTTGGCGGTGAGGTGGGGGGGTGGAAGGTTAGCGAGAAGATTTCTCATTTCTCCTGAAGAGGTCTGGGAGCCAGAGCTGCTGCATCTCTGAGAGGATTCCTCCAGATTTCATCCCCGGCCTCAAGTGTCTCTCCAGCGTGGCCGGTGGAGGCCAGACAGGCAGCTCCAGCTAATAACACAGGCCAGATTAGTCTGGGAGGGGGGGGGGGGAGGAGGAGGGGGAGAAGAGAAAATATAAGGGGTGAGGAGACAGACGACTGAGGGAAGATGAGAGGCGATAGATTCTCAAGAGAGAGGAGGAATTCTCTGAATGTCCATCCCAACATCCTCCTCCCTCCTCCTCCTCCTCATCCTCATCTCCCCCCCTGGAGAAAAAACCATCCAGCTGAAGCAAATGAAAAGAGGAATTTTCTGTTTTGCCACAGAGTCTTTGAGGTATTCCTCTCGGAGCCTGGCATTTGCCTTTTTTGTTTATTTCTCCGATGGAGCCTCGTCAGTTTCTCTTCACTGGGTCTGAAGCAGAAATCCCTCCTCGGGGTCGGCTGGAAATGCCAGCCAACAAGCTGTTTGTTGTTCTGGCTTTCCACAAAAGAACCTCAAGTTTCCTTTTGCTTCTGTTTTGTTTTTGGGTTGTTGTTTTTTTTTCTAAAAACCTGATGTTTTTGGTGTGCGAACAGCGCTAAACTAACATTTTGTAATTGACAAGCGTCCATCAGTTATCATGAGCTCATCTGAAGCCACTGGGGTTTATCACTCTTTGTAAATATAAACCACATAAGGATGAGCCTTAGAGTCTCTTATTCATGACACACAGCCTCCTCTCCTTTGTCTTTCTCTTTGACTTTGACTCGGTGCTGCTCCAATGCTATTATTACACCTGCGTACCCCATTTTCTTTAAGGGTGTGAAGTGTACACAGCCTTCCAGTCTCCTCCTCCTGACACCCTTCCTCCCTTTCTCTCTTAGCATCTCATCCTTGCTCCGAAGCTTACATCATGCCTCTAATGTTTGTGAAGGGGGTGACAATAACAGTCATGTCGAGTGCAGCCATCATCATGCAGCCACAGCACTTTCTGCTCTCTGCTGAAGAAAAAAGGGCCAAGGGGGCTGAGGTGGAGAACAGCAGGGAGCACAGATATGACAGGAAGGGATGAGTTGTTATTCACCAAGGACCTGACATTCGCTCCTGTAGTCTATGACACAGACTTTTTTTAAAAAGAATAAACTCGCTCTGTTCTAATTATAATATGGGAATTCATCAAAAGACAATACGACACCAGCAGATTTCCCTCAACGTTACTCATGTGTCTCTTGTTGCAGGTGTCAGACCGCTGCGTCGTGGCTTTGGTGCCGAAACAGACCTCATCGTACAACATCCCGTCCTCAGCCAGCATATCACGCACCTCCATCAGCAGATACGGTGAGTCTTTGTTTCTTTGTCGTTTTTTGTTTTTTTTTCCCATTGTCGTGGCTTTGATATTGATTGCTGCGCTGCTGATTACACCAAATGCCACACGGCACATATTTTAAGCAAATTACGGACGGACTAATCAACAGTTGATCCCACGCAGATGTAGCTGCACAAACACATCAAGAAGTTTTTTTTGTTTTAGATCAGTCATTGTTTCAGCTATGAACAAAGCCAAAGAAAGGGTCAGCTCTGTTTGGCAGCGCTCTGCTTTCTGCTGCAGAGGTGGGAGGGGGGGTGGGGGTGGAGGGGTTGCAGCCTCTCACTCTCTCTTTCTAACTGGGTCTGCTGCAGTTTGCTGCTCTTCAGGTCCAGTTTCTGTTGAAAGGTGGGGGAAAAAAATAGAAAAGAAACGAAGAAGAGGGGAGAGTTCCTTTCAGCTCTGAATGAGCCGTTCATATCATTCATATCTACATGGAGCGGGTAAGCTCGCTGCTGGCTGCCATGTCGTGTCGTCAGCGTGACGGTAGGAAACCATGGAAACTCAGCGAAGACACCGGAGCTGTCGGCTCAGGTCGAGGTGGCGTTACACTGATGCTGCATTCAGGTGCAGTCGGACAGACGGCCGTCGGTAACAAACCAGATGTCATTTTAGTCACAGAAGTCCAGAGAAAGCCAGTAAAACGTGGGTCAGGTAAACAATGCGACATCGCCATGACAACATATTGTCATGTGTATAGTTTTGCCTCGTGCTGACGGACCACTTGTTTACATAGAGGCTTGTTTATGCCGTTACGTGCAGCGGCTGTCGGCCGTCTGCCGTCTGCCCAATTTCACGTGAATGCAGCATGAAAAATACGACTGAGTTGCTTGCGATATACAACCACAACGCTAGATGGGAGGAATTTCTACACAATGTACCTTTAAGGTGTCTTATTATAATAATAAATATGCTGTGGCCTGATAGTTGCACGCACACTTGCACTCACACATGCACGATACAGCACGTGCCTGCAAATACATGCATACTTCAGTTTGTGCTGTGTTGGTGCCAAATTTGGTCCAATGCCAGACAGACACACACACACACACACACACACACACACACACACACACACACACAGTGAGTCAGCATCAGGCAAGTTGTGATTGCTAATTATTCTCTGTGAATGATGCTTCACACAAACAGAAAAAGATAAGTGAGCGCTGTCAATTATCAGGACAGGCAACAGAAAGTGAACGCAGCCTTTAGAAAAACTGCCGAGCACAGAAAAACAACTACAAGTGCTGTTTCCAGATGTGTAAACAGAAAACAACTAAAGATATTAAGACACATTATGTGTTTAAAAAATAAGAGGTAAGGTGATGACGGCTTGTTTCACCATTTGTCCCTTGACTCCCTTTGTTTTACATCGTTCTTTTTGCTTTGCTCAGTAGATGTAACCCTCCAGTGCACATACAATAGCAAGTTTTTAGACACCGTTATTTTTAGTGTATATATTTTTTACATCTTTTAACCAGGATTGTACTGCTGGTTTCTCCTCAGTCAGTCTCTGTCTCTCTTTGAATCAAAACACGACGGTGGTTGAGGGGGGGGGGGGGAGTAAGGATGGTGACAGATGTAATTACCAAAGAGGAAGAATCCCTCGGTGCATTGCGCTTTTTTTTAAATTTCAACATCTTATCTTAATTTGCCTTAATAAGGAGTTTTTTGGGTTCCTCGATAATCTGAATGAAATCTGTTGTGAAATTGCGCCGAGCTGCTGAGAGGTTGTCGTCTCCCACACCTTCCTCTTCCTCTTTTTTTTAAAAAATTGATATATTTATTTATTTATTTTGCGGCTGCTCAGGCGCTGAAGTGGGATGTGCGTGGCATAGGAAGCAGCAGAAGCGCCGCTGGCACGAGTCGAGCCCCCCCCCCGTCCGTCCCTCATCAATCATGGGGGTTGGCACAGCTGCACCTCGACACCTGCTGATGGATTCGTACCAATTTGACGTTCAACACTTAGCATCTTGACTCAATTTACACCGCCAGCACCCCTCGCTGGCCTTAAAATCAGCCTCAAACACCCCCCCCCTGCTGCCAGTGCTGTGTCCTGGAGCTGGGGTTGGGGGGGGGGGACTGCAGCAAAAAAAGGGGGTGGGAGGACGCTGTGAAAATGACTGAGGGTGCAGGGGAAGATGGAGAAGGAGGGGATGAGGAAATGGTAGTGCGGTAGAAACCAGTGAGTGGATTAAGATGGGGATTTGGGACCTCAATCCACCCTGCACACAGTCACATATATTCAAACCCCCCTGTACCCCCCCTGTACCCCCACCGGTCCCTCGTGGCCACTCCAGAGGCGTGAGTCGGTCTTATTTGAAAGGTATAAGTGGCTGTAACGGCAGCAAAAAGCTTTGTTGTTGAGCTCGGCCTTTGAAGCCCAGGTGAGAAAGCTCCTCATTGAGATCCTCAGATCTTGAATCCCCCAGGAGAGCCGCGCTGCCAGGAGTGGATGCCGGCTAATTAGAGAAACTGAAACCAGCATCATTTCTGAGTGAGCGAAAGAGAGCCACGAGGAGGCAGGAACACAGAGACGGGGAGGAGGATGTATGGATGGATGAAGGATGAAGGAGGGTGGCTTCACTGCTTAACAAATTAGGGATCTTTTGATGCATTGATTAGAGTGTGACAGGGACGTTTGCAACAAGGCGTTGGCACACTGTGGCAGGGAGAAGAGCCAATTATGAAGGCTTTTAAGAGGAGCCAGACACGACCATGTCTCAGCCAGTGAAGCAGGGATTATATAAGGACAGTGGGGGGGGGGGGGGGGGGGTTATCAAGTCAGTCAGGAGAAGCAGAAAGCAGAGAATAAATATCATTTTGTCCCTTCCTTCCTTTGTCCTGCTCTAGCAAAACAGGTGTATGTGTGTGCGTGTGTGTGGGGGGGGGGCATCATTGGGGAGGGGGTTCTGTTTTCAAGAAGGCCACTGATAATCAATGCGATGCCACAGACCACAACAACTTCCCCTCCCTTTCATTACTCTGCTGTTCTATGAAATTATCCACCACTGCAATTTCCCTCCCAGCATGGCTCGGAGCAGGGGGGGTTAGCCCAGGACGCAGCCCAGTAATGAGTTACAAACCAGAGATGGGAATGAGAGACGGGCTGCGAGTCTGTGTGTGTTCAATTTCCAAGATGGAGCACCAAAGAGAAGATTTTTGTATTTATCTGTATCTTTGTGTGTCTTCTCTTCCGGACAGACTCCTCGTTCCGCTACACGGGAAGCCCCGACAGCCTTCGTTCGCGTGCCCCCATGATCACCCCCGATCTGGAGAGCGGCGTGAAGGTGTGGCACCTGGTGAAGAACCACGAGCACGGAGACCAGAAGGAAGGAGACCGCGGCAGCAAGATGGTCTCTGAGATTTATCTGACCAGGCTACTGGCGACAAAGGTACAGGAACACTACGGTCTAACCTTTCTTTCCTCTGTTCACTGTACAGTATAATCACTAACTTTTCTCTACTTGTTTTTTGTTATCCTTTAAAGGGTAATTGTCGTTTTATACAACCTGGACCTTATTTCTTGCATAAAATGCGATCATTTCCTCCCCCAAATAACTTTGGCGTCATTACAAGTCACTCCGATGAAATGAGTTCCAGCCGAGAGCCGCGTATATCCGTATAATGCGAGTCTACAGGGCAGCAGAATGCAGCCTCTAAATTACACATTATCTGCTGCGAAACCTTAGAAATAAGGTCCAGATTGTTAAAAAAAAAAACGCACAAAAAAAACGCAATTCTCCTTTAATTATTCCTCATTTTGTTGTCTTTACTTGTAACAAATTTGTTTTTTGATTATACTATGTTCATGGGTGAGATTTCATACCTCATCAATCATAATGATTGTTCATACTATTTTAAATGATATGTTCATGCAAAATAAATACATACAATAACCTACAACATACCTGTATTTAAGTTAGTTAAGATTCCTTTATTTGTCCCACAGTGGGGAAATTTATATCTGCGCAGCAGCAAATAGCAACAGTATAAAAAAGAGAAACAGCATAAGACAAGAATATAAACATCACACAACAAGTTGTAAAAAAAAATGATTTAAAAAAAATGAAAAAAATCTTTGATATTTGCATCTTTGTGTCCTTGTCTCCTCCTCCATCTCTCAGGGTACTCTACAAAAATTTGTGGACGATCTATTCGAGACGTTGTTCAGCACGGTCCACCGGGGGAGCACTCTCCCTCTGGCCATCAAGTACATGTTTGACTTCCTGGACGAGCAGGCGGACAAACACGGCATTCACGACACAGACGTGCGTCACACATGGAAAAGCAACTGGTAAGGAGCTCCTTCTGTGGTTTTCATGTCCTGATATAAGTGACCCGGTCAAAGATAACGTCTCCTACATCGTCTCTTTGTCTCCGTCTCTCAGCCTTCCTCTGCGTTTCTGGGTGAACGTGATCAAGAACCCGCAGTTCGTGTTCGACATCCATAAGAGCAGCATCACGGACGCCTGTCTGTCCGTCGTGGCTCAGACCTTCATGGATTCCTGCTCCACTTCAGAGCACCGCCTGGGCAAAGACTCCCCGTCCAATAAGCTGCTCTACGCTAAAGATATCCCCAATTACAAGAGCTGGGTAGAGAGGTAGGAGCTGCTCTCTTTCACATTTTTTTTTATTATCCTCTTAAAATAAAAACTACGATCTTTGGAAAAAATGGATTCATCATTCTCTTTCTTCTTTGCCTTCACTTCTCAAGCAGATTCTTTAACAAAAAAGCCTCTTGTGAGTGAGAGTGACTGTTAGCAGCCGTGTATTGTTAGTGAAAGTGATATTACAGCTTAGAAATTTGACTGAAAACGAATCTGGGTCTCATTCGAGCGATTACACCGACTCAGTGAGTCTCTGTCATTGATGCCAAGTGTCCCCCCCCCTCCCCCATCCCTCGTCTCTCGTCCTGCAGGTACTACGCCGACATCAACCGGCTGCCGGCCATTAGCGACCAGGACATGAACGCCTACTTGGCAGAACAGGCCAGACTCCACTCCACAGAGTTCAACATGCTCAGCGCTCTCAATGAGATCTACTCTTACGTCAGCAAGTACAGCGAGGAGGTCAGTGAGCAGCCGAGCCTTCTGCCTGATGCGTGTGCATTCATGGGAAACTCGGGACAAATTTTGGGAAAGAGATTTCTGCAAGGATCTGCAGATTTACACGAGACAGTTTTGTAGAAAAACCCTGAGCATGGACAAATAGAAGAGTATTTTAAATTTCATCACAGAAAGGTGAAGACAGGTCAGGGTGGGTAGTGGGAAAGTGTTTATGGGGGAAAATAATTACATTATATAATGAAAAATGACACAAAGTGAGGCTTTTTCCAACTCTCTTAATATCCTCAATCCCACTTTTAACATTGTCTTACCACACAGACTCAATCGAGCCACAGCGATTGGCTGCGTAGCTGAGCAATTCTCACTAATATGTATATGTAGTTCCGTAAGGTGAACTTAAATGATAAATTATTATCAAGGTGAAATTAAATGATAAAATATAGATAAATATAATAAAATAGAAACCCCAGAATAATGGTTAAATGCAATCAGCCAAAGGTGATGGGGGGGGGGTTATCATTATCAAACATAAAATATTACAGTTATTCATTTGAAATGTGAAACACTGGATAGGAATAGCTGCTGATTTGAACTGGATCCTGATTGGACAGGAGCTCACCTCTCCTTTTAAACCCATAGAGGCCTTACAGACTAGAAGATGAATCCTGTTTTAACACATTGAAAACAGTTTGGCAAGAATTGCATGGGAAATGCATCCATATGGCACAATTCTGAAATGAAAATAGATAAACAAACAGTGTGTTGGGCTCAGTGATGTAAGATGATCTGTTTGAAGAGGGCCGTTTCATTTCATATCAGAGAATGGAAGTACATTTTTTAATTTGGATGTCCTGATAGCACGACATCTGGGTCGTCCTTCTGATCTCTGAGATAGAAATGAGTACATCTGACTGTTACGTAACACTTTATATTATTATTCTACACTAATGATGCTCCATTCTGCTGGGTTATCGCTCTCTCTCTCTTTCCCTGTTAATGACTCCCAAACATTAACAATACCAACTCCTACAGATTATAGGTTATGTCCTATTCTAATTGACTGTGTCACTGTTTCTCTCATGTGCGGTTGAGCAGTGACATCAGTGCCTTTACTGTACCGCAGCATCATTTCCCTCCTCTGATCCGCACACTGCAGCTCCTCCACTTGAAGATTTCACCTGGAGGCCGGTCGCCAGGGCGCCGGTTGCGGTTGCATAATGAGCTGCTGCCTTTGTAAAGCAGACGCTAATTAACGGGGCAGATTGAACGAAAGCTGTGCCGCGCGTTTACCCCCACACTTTAACGCACATGCATATATATATGTGCGATCCTGGCCCCTCGGTGCTTCAAGGCTACTCATATCTGGCGCCGAGGTTAGTGAGGTCAGCCCAGAGTCTTCAGCAGACTCTCCCCCCACCCCCCACCCCCCCTCCCGGCCCGGAGGTCTAGTGAGACCGGAGCTTAACAAGGTGCTGCGTCTGATCTGTGGAGGAGAGAGTGGATGTCTACAAGCTCTCAGCATGGCGCTCTGTCCTTTTTGCCCGTGCTGAGCCGGAGACTCGGAGTGGGTCTACTGTTGTATGGAGAGGGGAGGCGGGCGCGGGGGGGGGGGCTTTCATTGGACAGAATCACAGGCAACACACACACACACTGTCAAATCACAGGAAGCATTAAAACGGAGGGAGGAGGATAGGGAAGAAAGAGAAGGAGAGAGCATTCATGGAGACATTCTGCTTCTAATGTCAGCTCCTCCTCTGGGAAGCATTAGCCTGACCTTTACATTGGACCACTGGATCTTTCTCTCCCTCTCCCTCTATCTTTCTTCCTTTACCTTCCTTCTCTTTTTACCCATTATCCAGTCAGCTTCTCCTTTGCTCCCCATGAATCTCATACACTCCCCCCCTTTTTGCTGCCTCTGCAGTCGTAGCTGTCTGGGCTCACACATGCATGGAGATTGGAGACGCATGCAAAAAGGCACGCTCATCGTGCACGCACGCACGCACTCTGCACAAGTGCCGTCACATCACTCCTGCAGCATCCGCCGCCTCAACGAGTGCAGTGCATAGCAGAGCTCATCCTGCACGGTTAACGGCCGTTCATTCTTACTCAGCCTCTTCACAAAGAGCCGTACGTGTGAGGCGAACCAGGCCAGAGCCGCAGCAGCCTACTTTAAATGGATTTGGGGAGATGGCAGTAGGAGCTGCACCTGCATACAGCTCCACAGATTAATAATAGATTGCTATCTGGCCCGATGAGGAGGAGGAGGAGGAGGAGGAGGAGGAGGAGGAGGAGGAAACGCTGCGCCGGTAGCTGCCAGCCTTTAAGAGCACTTAAGCAGATGAGTGGAAGATGGTAGGTGGGCAGCAGCAGCATCAGATACTGTGTTCTGCCACAGGACAGGCAGCAAACAAAGCTTTGCCATGCTGTGTGCACACACACACACAAAAAAAGGGAACAAGGATGGCGCTGAAACATTCTCCAGACGAACAGAAGAAAAAGCATAAAAAGGTTGCCGGGCGTCGAGCCTGCCAAAACCCAAACGGCTGAAAATGAATATTGGCACCGGAATGACATTCCCATCAGCTGAGACATGATTCACCTTGTAAAATGTCTTGAAAGCACAGAAATAAACAGAGCGCCGTGTTATTTTACAGCAGAGAGTCGAGGGCTTGACAAAATGCTTTTACAACCCACATCTTTTATTAATATCTATGACTGATGTGTTTTCCTACCTCTGCTGGCACAAACCCCTGGGTGACCTCCAGCTTGAAGAGGTGACCAAAAAAAAAAACTTAAAAAAAAAAACCTAACCAAACACTGGTGCCACTTTGTTTCCCCACTGTTCCTTCATTATTTAACCTCTTGCCTCAGAATGTTTTAAATCACACATTGCATAAGAGCCACTGATGAATTATTTTGTTTGAATGATCAATTATTGACTGGGACACCACATCCCGGTCTGGTGTTGTCTGGGGTGAAATTGATCCCCCAGAGCAAACACACACAATCACACAGTCGCACACTGTATGGTGAAACAATGGCTGCAGCGTTTGGATCCAGATCCATTTTAAAAGGTGATGGAGACATATTGTAGTATTTCTTTTCTCCCCCCCGACCCCCCTCCTCCTCCTCTCTACTGTTTTACATTCATATTAAAGGCCTTTGCCATGTGTGTTGGTGTCACTCTGACACAGATTCATCCTGACAGGGCAGACAGGAGATGAGAGAGTGAAGAGGGGAGGCTGTCTGGATCCCTTTTGAACCCAACTTGACAAATGCCAAATTTACAAGATGGGGGCTCTGGAGATAAAACGGGGGAAAGGGCTAATACACAAATATTTCTCAGCGTTGTCAAAGACAAAGGCAGTGATGTAATCCCTCTCTTTTTCTTTCATGTCTTGTCCATGTACAGAGACACCTCCAAATGTACGATTCTCTGAGTAAAAACCTCTTTGACACTCGTTATTCTGTATCAAACATCATCAGGTTTGTGTTAATCGCTGACAGTACAACAGAGATGGTGGTCTCATACAAATATTTGGGTGTTGTCATGGATTTTTTTTTTTTTTTTTTTAATGGTCTGAGCATTTTTTTGCACCTACTTCTCAGACTGAGACTGTTTGACATCAGCCTGACAAAACGATGCTGTCGTGTTACGATGTTGTCTTCGACTCGCAGCCTGGTTCCACACGCCGTCCATTCAGAGCAAAATCAAAAATTGACAAACTGCTGAAATCTGCCAGGAAGATGATCAGACAAAAAAGGCGACTCATCCCTTCAGTCTGTTTTCAAAGAAAACCAAGCACCGAAAATCCCTTAAAGTTACTTCTCATATTCTCTTTCCAGAAAATAAAGACGTTACAGGGCCTGAAAACATAAAACCGATCACTATAAACTCTCCATCCATTACTAAATTCCAAATTTAATTCTTTTCTGCACTTAGGGCGATTACATCTGCTTTTATTTTTTATTTCATATGATTGTTTTAAAGTCGTTATTTATTGCTCGTCTAGTATTTATCACTTGGCGCTTTAGTTTCCTCTCAGGAACGTCCATTTGGTGCAATAATTGTGGACTGACCGCCAACTGTTCTCCTTCTGCTATGCTTGAGTATCACTGCTGTCTAAGGGACAATAAAGTTTATCCTTATCCTTATTTAAATCTAGAGATGCATCATAAACAAATAAGGGTGTAATCACAGCGTGTGTCTTTTATCGCTGGGTTTTGACCTTTTTTTATGTTTGTTTCCTTGAACAGATCACAGCTGCTCTGGAGCAGGACGAGCAGGCGAGGAAGCAGCGTCTGGGCTACAAGGTGGAGCAGCTCATCTCTGCCATGTCGCTGGAGAGCTGAGGGACACAGAGAGAGACCGAGGACCACCGGCCCGACTGGGACCGGACCTCCTGCTTTATTTACCTCTCATCGTGGAGCTATACGACCACGAAAACCAGACCTGGGATCTCTGTCACCACACAAACGCATTGACTTTGTTAGAACTCCTCCTCTTCCTCCTCCTCTTCCTCCTTCCCCTCCTTCCTCGACGGTGCCAGCTGAGGGGCCACAGACTGAGACGGGGGCCTCTGCAGCTGGCACGAGGAGGGAACATCAGCAGAGAAGGCAACAACATGGCTTGTACTTATTTATTTTTTCGGTTTGTTTTCTTTTTCTCAAAGGAAATTTTCTCTGTTCGACAGGAAATTGTGTGCGCGTGCGCGTGTGTGTGTGTGTGTGTGTGCATGAGTGTGCGTTTGTGTTGTACTGAAGACGACTCCTGCAAAGACTGTGAGAGCAAAATGGAGAAGCAGATTTATTCTCTCCTCTGCCAGAAACTCACATCATCAGTGTGAGATGGAAGAAAAGAAGAAGAAAAAAAAAAAGCAGGAGCAGATCTCATGTCGGACGTCAGCGTCCAGATTCCTCAGATTTTATTTTTGTACTTGTACATTTGAATATTATCAGTTGCAGTTGAAATATCCACCCAGGACGCCACACACGAGTGTTGTTGTATAAAGACGATGTAAAGGAGCGGGTGGTGTGTGGTCAAAGCAGCACAGGCCATGGTCCATGTCTTCTCTCCCTCCTCGGGACTGACTCTCCATGACGATGACGGACAGAACGTCTCGCTCTCTTTTATCCAATCAGAAGTGTACAGGAAAACCACGGAGCCCCGCCCTCCGCTCATCATCGAAAGAGTTGAAACGAACTCCGCCGCCTCACGGTGGCCACAGCTCAGCCAGCAGCATGCTTGCACCGAAACTGAGGACGACAAGAGATTGAAGTCTATAGTGTATTTAGGAGATGACCTGAAAATCAGCATCACTTTGGCGTCTAAAAGGCTTTTTTTTTCTTCAGCAGTTATAGGTTCATCTGTGTATGTAACCAGTCGATACTTGCCAATCAGTGTATGTGAATGTACAAAATGTTCTTTCTTTTTTTTTTCTATTTGTTTTTTTGTTTGTTAGTCTTGAGTTTCGCAAACACAGAGCGGCTCAGTTGAACTGAGCTCCTCGGATATTATGGGCGGCTCGTCCAGTGAACAGCTCCATTTTGTCCATCCTGGCCCCGCCCCCTGCCCCCCCTTGGCCCCGCCTCCTTGTCCCGCCCACCCGTCCAGGATCTCTTCTCTGCCAGAGGAGCGTGTGTTTGTTTGGTCTGCATCGTGGCCGTGGCAGCAGGTAGTCGACATCCCCTGGTGTCTGTAGGTCCATTATACAGTATATCCACTGTTTGTGTCTCTTTGGGAACTTCTGTGTACTTTGCATGCAATCACAACATCAGAGGTGTTAAAGGGTCCGGCTTTGATTTTTATTTTTATTTTTTTTATCAAGTGCCAACGAGTCAAGCCAGTCGTAGTTGGCCAGTTGAGATGTTAGCTGATGGGAGATCTAACCCACCCACCACCCACACCTACCACCACCACCACCCACCACCATGTCTTCACACAGACAAACAATACGAAGCTGCGTGGGTCCAGTTTGACCCAAGTGCCAAAAGATCCTGTCGTTTCAGATCCTTCACTAATGTGTTCAAAAATAAAAAATAAATATCGGTTTATGCTTTACAGAGAGAGCAAAGATCTCTCATATCGGAGCGTAGAACCGGTTGAAGCGCAACTGGAACTGGTGGGCTTAGAAAAGAAAAAAAAAACTCAGAAACGGTACGAAACGTGAGAAAGAACTGAAAAACGCAGACATTAGTGTATGTTTTCATGTTACGTGGATGCGTCTCCTGACTTAAACCAAACCGTCACGAGCTAAAAAGGCTGATAACACGACCTTCCAACCTTCTAGCTGGATGACAACAAACTGTAGACTCCGTCCTCTGGATAGGTGATTTCATTTTCTTCCGAGATATATAAATATATATATATATAAATATATATATATTTGCTTGTTGTTTACATCAAGTACTTGAAAAATAGGTAGTGTTAAAGGTTTGTACAGTATACTGCAGTCTTGTGTGCTGAGAGCTTGATAAACACCAGGAGTAGGTGAAAGGTGCTTCTTTTTCTCCGTGGCCTTAGATACCCACCTGCTTACCTGTTCCTGATCTTATTATTAGTCCTCGACTCGGGGCACAGTTCTTTCAGTGCTTCGGAGCCACAGTGTTTAGTTTTCTTTCTTTTTTTATTATATTATTATTATTTTCCAGTGATACCTGGCCCAGGCGCTCTGCTGCGAACTGTCTTAGCGAGAGAAAGTTTAAAAAAAAGGGAAAGGTGTAGAGGGTACGGCCCGGCTCAGGCAGACATTGCCTCGCTCAGCACTCAGTTTTGCCTGAGCTGTTTGAAGAGAAGTGTCGAGAAATGAGGAGAGAGGGGGAGAGAGAGAGAGAGAGAACCCCTTTAGCTCTAGTTTCCTGCTCCGGCTTTGAAGCTGCTCTTTGATCTGAGTCAGTTGTGTGCACAGTGTGATCAGGAGATGGGAAGAGAGAAAAAAAAAGATAAAAAACATCAAACTAGTAAGGCAAGGAGAAATGTAGAATGAGGTGATGATTGACGTGCTGTTACAGAGTCCGGCCACCGGGGGCAGAGGTGGGTTAAGGGCAGCTGTATTGTGCTCCCTCATCTGAGGAAAAAAAAAAAAAAAGCACCTTCTTGCACCTTTTTTTTTAAAAATCCCATAATGAACATCTATAGGTACACAGTGGTGCACATATACAGTACATACACACACAAAAACATAAAGCTTCTTCCTTTTGATTAAGGTGTCTTCCCAATTTCAGCGAATAGAATTGTATCCTCCTCATACCTCACATTGCTTGTATGGAGTAATGCTTTTTATCATTTTAACAGGACCTAAATGCCTTTTCCTTTTTCCAAGGGATTAACATGTATGTTTATTAGAGTCCTCCCCCCTCCCCTTTTAGCGCTCCCCCCCTCCACCCCACACCATCCCCACCCAGCTGTATTCAGAACAATGACGAACGTACTAATCAGAGGCCTCGCAAATTAGTCGAGAGTGGCTTTGATTTTTTTTTTTTCCTCTCAGAGATCGTTTATATCAGGATGTTTCCTTTTTTGTCTTGTGTGAGATTTTTTTGCATGCGTTTTTTTTTTTTTTCTTAATTCATGCTTTGGTTCTGCCTGGTATTTTTCCATATTGATCTGCGCCATCATTAGTTGAACTGCAATTCTTCCTGAGAGCTCATTTGTACACATCTTAAATTACAGCTGAATGCACCTTTTTTCTTTTTTATTTTGTGAAAGAGATTTTTTAATTTTGAATAATGGCTTGTTTCCATGCTGTGCACTCAATTCTGGAAACCCTTTTAATTCAGTTTGAACTGAGAAGAGGGAAGTTTGTTTACTCTTTCTGCAGCGCAGAATCCCATTTGACTGCCAGTTGTGATATGGATAGATGCTCAGAAACACAACCTCATTTCAGCCCAGGCTGATTGCAAATTTGAAGATGCTTTGTGCGCTCTTTTTATTTTTATTTTTATTTTTTTTGCTCTCGGTGTAATGTGTTGTGATTTTGACTGGCACATCGTCATTCCTTCTCTTATAAAACAAAGTATTTAATCAGCATTTTGTTTTTTTATTTATTTATTTTATGGCATCGGACAGAGGAACTGAAATCCAGATCAATGTATTAATCTCAAATCAAAATATCACCAAGTATAAAAACGAGTATCCTTCCATTTTAAACACATTGTAAACAAACCCTTTGTAGACACTGGAGTTCTGTAAAATAGTAATTACTGGCAATGATGATGACGACGACGACGATGATGATATTAATAATGGCTGTCTGTTCTTGTTTTATAAAAGTGTTGTGAAAATTGTAAGAAACTTAAAGTATTTAAAAAAGGTTGTTCTCTTGTTTTTTTTATTTGCTTTGGTTTTGTTATGATAATATATTATTGTGTACCTATTGTAAATATGAAGCACACCTATTTTGCAAGCCAAGGATTCACTTTGTACTGTTGTTATATATAAATAAACTTTGCTGGTTAAAAATTGCATAGAGCTGAAATCTGTATTTGCGTCTTTTTTTGTCGCATGCACAACCTTCCAGGTCGATGTCATTACAGTACATGTCCCACAGTACACTTATCCTGCATTTGATATCCATAGGTGGACTGGTTACAACTTGAGTCCTGGGCCGGGATCACAAAAGTCAAAGTCACCTTTAATTTGACTCGTCACGTTGTAGAGAGAATCTAACGCCTAGCGAGTAGGACTGAAATGTTGAAATAAGTGGAGAAAGTTGAGTGATTGAAATTTAATATAATAGGGAAATGAGCAAGTGATCAGAATAAATGACATCCAGAGACAAGTGTACAGTTTCCTGTCACTGGCACTTTTGAAAAGTTTATCCATCTGTTAAATTGAGAAATTTCACTTTCAGTGGGTTCAACAATGGAGGAGATTCATTTATGTGGCAGTAGCAGGCTGTTTTGTTATGAAGACACTGTTATGATTCTGTGTTCATGTTGTTCATGATGGGCTTCAGTCATGATCATAAAACAGATGCTCTGTTGTTTCTGCATCTCTCATGGTGGAAATATAGCCTACAGTGTAGTGGTGTGTTGCTTATATTGTTTCAATTAAGACCATAAACTATTAGGAAAACATTTTAGTGAGGTATAGGCCTACTAATTTTTCCTTGTTTATTTATTTGATCATTTTCTTATTTATCTGCATTTCTTTCTTCTGCTTACTGTTTGAAAGTTGTTAATGATCTTTTTTTCTTTCTTTTTTTTTTTGCCGAATTAGCAGCGTTTCCTGTTTAATAAATGGGCTGCTCAGGATGTTGGAAAAAAAAAGTTCGTGAATGAATGAAATCCAGAAGAAACGTTGAAAACACGGTGTTTCGCCAGCAGGATCTCGCGCGACTTTTTTTCTCTCCATGATTTCCGGACAATGGACGTCGGAGACGATGTGAGTAGCCTACTTGCTGTAAATTATGTCGTGTTTGCTTTCCTTAAACTTCTGTGTGGTGCTATCTGTCTCCAGTCCCTATCCCTGTCCCCTGACGCCCTCACATTTATAAAAACCTCTGTCCTCCTGAGGCGAGTGTCTCTGACAGCTCGTGGGCGTCAGAGACACAGGTGTCTTCCTCTCTACCTGTGCTTCATCCTGTCAATCCACCTCCAGTTCATGGCCGGCGGTGAACACAACAGCCCACGGCTCTAACATGTGGAATTGTGATCGTTTGTCTTCATGGAAGTCTGTTATCTGAGGCCGGGCTGAGGCGGTCTGCAGCCCCGCAGGGGCCGCAATCACATTAGGCTGCTAATGGAGGTTTGGGTCGGTGTGTTTAGCTGGAATGAAATGGCCCTGAGGTCAGTGAATCCTCAGAGGACGGCTGTAGATGACCACTGCAGCACGAGCTCATAGGTTTTTGTAAGTGTCCGCTATTTGGATGCACCTGTTTGTTTACCTCCTATTAGAGAGTAAACAATGTAAAAGAGGAAGCTGAGTGTGCAGGGGTGCAGAGGTGCATCAAGACAAGGTTCTGCTGTAACAGCCACCACATTGTCAAGGAAAATTGTGTTTTCATCCACGTTTGTTTGTTTTTTTTTTGGGAGCAAATAGTGCACAAAACACTGCTGATTAACATTTGAAGGGACATGGTCCAAGAAAGAAATCATTAAAATGTGATGGTTATGGAATTTTAAAATTTCCTTTTCAATAACTCTGAGAGACAGGACATGTTTTTATTTTTATTTTATTTTTTTCGGGAATCAGTGTATGGATCTTGATTGAAAAACACAGGGTATTTATTTTGTGGTGCATTATTGCATTGCATTATTGTGGTGCAGATGTGCAGATACTTCGCATCCAGTACATGGTTCGATTTACTGCACCGTGTAACAAAGCCGAACACTGTGTGCTCCTGTGTTCCTGCTCTTATCACAGAGATCTTATTGCTTTAGACTTCACTGTCATAATGATCCACATAAGGTCATAGAGATACGACTTACAATCCACGGCTGGTTCTTCCATCTTACACCATGGGAGGCATCGTGTCTCTGCTGGATTCAAACTAGTGAATCAATATCAGGTGTTGCTATAAGCTACATATACGGCCAACTGAGAGAATCTGTATCTTGACTTGTTGAATTTCAATACTGGGAATGTCTGTTTGCATCATGTGAGCTGATGCAAGAGAAGCAGCGTCCTTTGAGCTATAGGCTTCTTTCCATGTGTGGGAGGGTCTGATCTTTGAGATATGTGTAAAACGTCAGTAATGGTTCTGATCCGAAGCGCTTTGACAGGAGTCCATTAGACTGCGGGTCTTTGAGTCCACGTCGTCCCATCACCGGGGGGTGCTGATGATCCCATCACATGGAAAAGGAAAGGAGATTGTGAGCGTTTCAGTTTCTTCCGCTTTGAAGTCTTCAAATCGCCTTCATCATCGCCTTGCATCATCACAGAACGTCCTCAACATGGCTGCACGTCTGTTGAGTTGATGAGCCTCTTCTTTTAATGTGTGGAGGCGTTAGTGAACTTCTTCGGGGAGGAGCAACAGCTAAGGGTTGATTTATACTTCTGGCTCATGACCCCATTTTGACATCACAATTCTGCCCCCCCCCCAATCAAGATGCGCAAGCTCAGATATTTTTATATGCTACATTTTCTTTTAACTCGATTTATATTTGAGAGAGTGGAAGTATCTGATATACAGTAGTAGTTGTTTAAGATTCTGTGGTGTTTTAAATCATAATTTAAACAAGGATAATGATTTGTTGAAAAATATTTTTATCAGTAATTTTTTTATCAATTACTGTAGGCCTACTAGACATTTCAGGCGGCCCCACATGGGGTCCCGAAAATCACTGCCCTATGCCATCGCCTGACGTGCACCCTCAAAGACATTCTAACTTCAGGAAGAGACGATGCAGACCACACGGGCTGTGATTGGTCTGCTCAGAACGTCATTTCCAGCATATAGCTTTCCTTTCCCAGTTTGTCCTTTAAGGGATATTTCAACAATTTGGCAAATTGGCCCATTGCCATAATCCCTATAGTCTTAGGAGTAGGTTCGTACCTGTAATTGTTGGTGCAAGCTATTTTTAGAACGGCGGAGCAGAGCCGTGAGCTGTTCAGAGCTACACTATGGAGGCTCATGGGATTTCTTGGTTTCCCACATTAAACTCATCAAATACACAATCCAACAACTCCACAACGCTCTGGTGGACAAGTTGAGACCTACACATTCACCACGGAATGAGATAATAACACAACATTACCAGACAGAGTTGTTTTAGAGGGAAATTCATGCAAAGCCGCTGATGCGCGTTTCCGTCGGGGTCAGTTTTTCATCAAGCAGTCTCTTTCCGGCTTTGCATTCTGGTAACGTTCTGTTATTGTCTCATAGCGTGGTGAATGTGCAGGTCACAACTTGTCCACAAGAGCGTTTTGGAGTTGTTGGATTATGTATTTGATGAGTTTGAGAGGGAAAACCAAGAAACTCGCGGCTCTGCTCCACCGTTCTGAAAATAGCTTGCACCAACAATTAAAGGTAGCAAACCTATAGGGATTATGGCAATGGGACAATTTGCAAAAATGTTGAAATATCCCTTTAATGCTGTACTGTCAGTTTGTTGTCCCACATCAGTTATCTTCAACTCCAGAAATACTGTTCACTGTGCCCAGGGAAAGAAGCAGGAAGATAAATAAAGTTTAGCAGCCTTATGGTGGTAAATTGAACAGTGGCGCATTCCCTCGTTGCAGAACCAAGAAAGGTTTGGAATTGATGCAGAAGCATAAACCTGCTTCAGTCTTATAGACCTGTAGGCCTTGTCATGTGCAGAGAAACACCTCAATTGCAATTTTTACTTGAGTTAATTCATTAAGGGAAGTTACAGCTATGAAAAAAAATCAGCCAATGAGTCTGTGCTGTTCTGCCCCTTAATGTGACAAAACTACTGGATCTCTGACGTCTGGTCCCACACTCTCCCGAGCACTTTGCCCCTGCTTAGGCACCTGACAGCTGTGTGGTCGCCTGGCTCGTTCCCCCAACGCTGCAACAAATTGGCTGTGATTTAATGCTCTGGTTCTAATGAAGTCTACAACATTTGTAACAACATCAACCACATGGTTTCATTTTCTGTCCCCGCGTTGCGTAGCAGCTCTGGATGAATTATGCAATGCAGAAATAAAAGAATCTGTTCAGGGTTAATCTCTGTCACTTTATGCTGCATCCTCCTTCAAAAGGGCCAGTGTTTCTCCTAGTTAAATCAGGACGCCCATCAGCTGTAACACAGACGAACACCTCCCACTGTAGTTCTACCTTTTGCCTACATGTATTTACCTCTGCAGATAAATTAGGAGCAGCTGTTTTCCCTTTCACCGCCTGAATGGAAGCCTGGTTCTACCTAATTTCAATCAGTCTTTGGTTATGAAGATCAGTAGCAGGGCTCTGTCACGGTCGTCACGGCTCTCATCCAGAGCCAAGCGCAGGAAGCCAAAATTATCTGTCTTGCTTTTCAGCTGTAGCTCCAGATTTCTCACAGTGTCCTTAAAGCACCTCGACTTGACAGGGACAGATGTTGAAAAGCCTCTGGGCAGAGTATTTCTACCTCCACCAGGCACTCTTTGATAGATTTTCCCCACAAGAAAAGGAATAAAATACATAACAGGTTTTTACATTCCCTTCATTTATTGTGTAAAGCTCTGTAAAGTCCTTACTGCTGTTGCAGCTTAGCTGGAGAACCCACGGCTGTGCTCACCTTCTTATCTCCCCATAGATTTCTGTTAATTCTTGTGTGTTTTGTCTTAATGTGGAGGCTCAACTTGTTGTCTTTGAATACAGCCACATTTACTGCAAACTGGCAACATCTGTGAGAAATACTTAGCAGGCCACGACTTATTAAACACTCACAGACACATTTGGCATCAATGCTTTTGCATTCGGGGGCTGGTTTTGTGTAGCAGGTGATTATGTTGGAATGAGAATCCCCATTAACTTGCAGAGTCTCAGCAGATGCTTCTTTGGTTTCCAGGAGTTTCAAACATCTCTCATGTCTTGTATCTAAACTGTAGTTTAGTGATTTGTCTTATATCTGCAAGGTTAGGTAGAACCAAGGCCGATATTGATACCGGGTTCTTAGTGTATTGGCCGATACCCAATACCGATCCGATTGTGTTTTGTAATGCAATCAACAACACTTGCAACATTTCAAATATAGAATTGAAATGGATAGATTGGCATGGATCAACCCCATTATCCGATATCCGATCTACCTGTTTAGTCAATATCTGGGCGGATGTCCGATCTTAATATTGGATTGGCGCATCCTTGGTAGAACCATCAATAGGAGTATGTTATTCCTCTTATGTCCAAATCTGATGTAGTCAGTCACTATCGTTGACAGACTGACATAGAGTTGCAGACAATGCTGCTCATCTTCCTGGTGCAGCCAGTAAATCTAGCTATAGGCCTATGTATCCTATATCTCGGGTCCCTTGGCCTCCCCTTCCCCTGTACTTCCTCGAGGGAAGGTCTAATCCCTGCTGCTTCTAATCCTGTACTGCTGGGACCAATTCAAATCCACGTGGGACTTAACGCCCTGTAATGCCTTTACAAGTAGTTGCATAAAGCTGACATCCCATTCGTTCTGGGTAGGATTCTCAGCCTGGATTACAAGGCAAATTCTGAAATAATTAATGTGAGTTGGCAAAAGAGGATGCCAGGGGTGACTTCAACCCCATTTCTGAGAATAGTAGGGTATTAATTTCACAATGAAACAATTCCCTGACACCTTGTTGGACTTCAGTGCTCCTCATTCAAGTATCTATCTGCTCTGATCCTGATGGCTGTGAAAGGTCCTTGTTGTTTTCCCTTTTGCATACCATTTGAGATCATCTCTTAATGTAGTGAGGATTTATACCTCACACCTGTCACTTTGAAAATGTGTTTGAATATAAAGAAAGGTTTTTGGATTCCTATCTGTTGTAGCATTTTCAGACTTGTACATTTGTATCCGACAACCACTCTCGGCGTATCATCCTGATCCATGTGGGTCATCCCATCAGACGGTTCACTCCATGTATTAGTTGTACCTTTGCTTACATTCACCAACTCTATGGGAAAGACTATGATAGGGCTTTATTCTATACTTTTTTTACTGTACCATCAACAAATCCCATAATAGATCTAATATCACAGTGCCTCTATCTCTGACTTCCCCACTCTGTGGCTCTGATGAGCATGAACATGTACAGACATTTATAGAAAAGGTCTCATAATTTCTTAATACATGTGCATAGAAAGTTTTATTCAAATAGTGTATTTGTTGGGTACTATTTTCAGTCATGGATTAATAATAGTCATTTGTAGTGAGTATTTGTGGCAACAGGTCTTGACTACAGTGTTAGATGTTTATCATGATGTAGAAAAATTCTGCCCAGAGTTTTTACTAATACATGTGAAACTAAAAGTTGTAAAACATTAGCAATTATACCAGTGATGATGACATTATACCTTACGTTTGAAAGGTGAATTGGACACTGCTCTGAGTCATTGTTATCAGCAAGTGATGTGATGGGCCATAGCTAGCTGGTTATCATGCTAGCTCAAGTACAGTAGAAGAGAAGACGTGATATTTCTTCTAGCCCTTAGCTTTGTAGTTATAGAAATTTAGAGATGGCGCCTTTGGAAAGCAGGTTGACGTTGAGTTTCCTCTCAGAAAGTAATATGACTTAAATGCTCGTGATATAAAGAGATTTGAATGATTGATGCCAACTCAAGTGTTTAAATTGAACTGATTGGAGGTCGTAGAGGAATTAGTGACTAGAAATGTGAGGAAAAGAGAAAACAGACCTGTGGGAAGCCGGGTGCTACAATCTCAAAATCCAAGATCATCTAAGCAGGAGAAAGTGAAAGATATTGGAGATATTGTGATTTTGACCGAAATGCATGAAAGGAGAGGAGAGCATGAGAAGAAGCTGCTGCTGCCGCTGTTGGAGGAAGCGTGGTCTGTGGGAAATTGTGAACGAATATGAATCCAGGTGTCATAAGCTCTCAGCGCAGGTTCTATTTATAGCCCAGCTCCCCCCTGTCGGAGCTGTCATTCCCAGCGTGCACTGCAGCCCGTCTCGTCTGCCGCCCGCTAGCCTCTCTCTCATTAGAAGTGCACAGCTACAGCGCACGCCGGCCACGTCGTCTGCGGGTGCTCTGCATAATTCACAGGTCAGAGCCTCGTTCAGTAGCATGTGTTCACCTCACACACACACACACACACACACACACAGTCCGATGTTTGGAAACAGCACACACATGAACAAGCAGGTGGATGATCAGCGGGAAGAGCCGAGGGAATTGTGCGAACACACACAGGTTGGTATGAGGAAAAGGAGACAGTACAGATATTAATTAACTGCTTCGCTCATGCATAGTTGCTTGAAAAGTTTCCCGCTGACATTTGCTGACAACAAGTTCTTCCACTTTCCGGAGCGCTGTGACTGTCCCCATCAGCAGGCGAGGCTGACGACCGGTGTCTTCCTCCAGACGCGACTTGTCCCTGCTCCCTGAGATGGTAATGAGGCTGTCCCAGCAGGCCCGCTGACAGCCTCCTGTAGCGTGGCCTCATCTCTTTTAGCACCGCGCAGCAAAAACAAAGAGGTGGGTGGTGGCGGAGTCCGTTCGCCCCTTTGCCCCCCCGCCTCCCCCTCCCTGCCCTGCTCCACCCACACCAACTGTGCTTCCAAAAAAGTGCAGGCGTAAGTATTATTCCTGCTATGCAAATGAACGGGGGGGACATTAAAACACACATGTGCACCCAAGAACAGGGAGGTGTTGTGCATATAAAGTCTCAGAGCACATATAATTTGATTTTGTGTGTTTTTCTGCGCACCCACACTCACACACAGGCACACACAGTGACACAAACTCAACTCCCCCTGCTGCTTTCAGGCGCGGGGTGCAGGTGAGAAAAGCCTGCCAAATTTCCCTTGCTGGAGCACTCGTTTGCATATGCAGATGTTAATTACCACTGGAGCTTGTATGGGCCAATCGGCAGGCTGCTGGAACAGCTTGTGCATCCCCCCCCTCTACCCCTCCACCCCCCCCTACAGGTCGCCGTTTCCACGGTTACTCCCCTGGCTGATAATAAAGATAATCACCTCCGATTTCCTTCATGGCTCATTTTCTCCTGCTCGCTTTCTGAAAGGCCAGAGCGCCGCTGTCTGATTTTCCACGCTGAGCTCTTATCAGCGCGCCAGGGCCGAGGACTGCGGCGGTGGCGAGCGAGTCGACACCGCCACCTGCCACGCAGCTCACCAGAGGGGGACAGATTCGTTCAGTCAGAGCCTCAGATATGGAGGGGTAATGAGTGCGAGATCATCCATCCGGTATGGTGTAATTGTGGTTGGAATAAAGGTCTGGATGAGCGCAGGGTCAGATGAGATGAGATCAGGTGATGGTTGTTATCACACAGACTGACAAGGCGGCGCTGAGCCCGGCCTGCTCAGCCGGGATGAAAGCCGTTTGTCAGGAACCTTGAAATTAAGACTTAGCCCTTTAAATCAATGGATAATATCCTTCTGATATTGTCATGATGGTTCATTCTAAAGCCTTCACGGCTGTTGAAGAGTCCAGACCGGTGATGCTGCCATCTTTCCATCACAAAGCAACGTTTAAAGGGACATTGTGTACCTTCTCCTGTTATCTATTCACGAAAATCGATTGTTTCATTCAACAATATGTTTTTCATTCAATCAGTAATCCCCCCCCCATCAACAAAGTGAAGTGTTCCTTTCAGCTCTGAATGAGCCGTTCATATCATTCATATCTCCATGGAGCGGGTCAGCTCGCTGCTGGCTGCCATGTCGTGTCGCCATGTTTTTACCTTCAGTGGCAGCGTGACGGTAGGAAACCATGGAAACTCAGCGGAGACACCGGAGCTGTCGGCTCAGGTCCAGGTGGCGTCTGTGAAAAGTCACCGCGGTAATGCAGTGAGGAGTTACACTGATGCTGCATTCAGGTGCAGTCGGGCAGACGGCCGTCGGAAACAAACCAGATGTCATTTTAGTCACAGAAGTCCAGAGAAAAACGGTAAAACGTGGGTCAGGTAAACAATACAATATAGAGTAACAAAGACACGCACATCGAGCCCAGTTAGGGATGGGTGCTGGATAAAAACGAATAAGTAAAGAGAAAAGAAAATCCGCACACCAAAGAAGCTCCCTTTAGAGGATTACACAATATTAAACAATACGACATCGCCATGACAACATATTGTCACGTGTATTGTTTTGCCTCGTGCTGACGGACCATTTGTTTACATAGAGGCTTGTTTGGGAATAATGCAGCGGCTGTCACGT
The DNA here is from genome assembly GCA_030347415.2 of Decapterus maruadsi. Taxonomy (NCBI): domain Eukaryota; kingdom Metazoa; phylum Chordata; class Actinopteri; order Carangiformes; family Carangidae; genus Decapterus; species Decapterus maruadsi. The sequence goes on from CM064899.1 coordinate 28,475,293, forward strand.
CTGCCCAATTTGGAATGCAGGATTGAGGATAGATATACAACCACAACGCTAGATGGGAATAATTCTTACACGATGGACGGATGGATAGATAGATAGATAGATAGATAGATAGATAGATAGATAGATAGATAGATAGATAGATAAACTTGATAGATAGATAGATAGATAGATAGATAGATAAACTTTATTGTCCGTCACGAGTGACAGAAATTCGTCTTTGACAGGCTCGTAAAAAAAGGATGTACCTTTAAACTTCTTTCCACAACTCTTTACCGTCTATAACTCTGTATCTGTACACATTAAACATTGCCCACCATATACCCAGTTGTTACCTCCCATCTGTTATGGGTCAGTACTGCAGATCCAATTCCCTCTCCCCCTCCTCGCGCTCCCTTGAACCCATTGTCCAGATAGAAACGTGCCTGGGATAGCAAGGCCTCGCTTTCAGCACACTTCTTTGAGAATTATTTAAGGCTTAGGAGTTTCTGTGACATTAATATTTGATGTGCAGGACCTGCGCGTCTCCAGACGAGCCCAGAGCAACACTTCAGAGAACGACCGGGGTGAGGTGTGTAGCTTCCCTGCTTCAAAACATACACACACACGCATGCAGACTCACATCCACTCATCACCATACCTCCAGATGTTTTAGAGTGGGTTATTGAATGAAAAAGGCCTGCACCTTAAAGTCTGGAGGCTGTCTGATCTGATCTTGGATGCATTTTGTCTGAGACTGTTCTTTTATTTGCCATCTTCTTCTTCTTTAACCCTTGAGCTTAGTTCAGTTTCTTGAAGGTCCCTCTCACTACTGTGTTTTGTTTTTTTCTTTTCCCCTTCTCGTCTTGGCATCCATCGCTTTCGCTCTCATACTTTCCTCAGGCTCTCATTTTTACCTCAATTTATGACATGTTGACAGCTTCACGGCATGGCATTAGTCGATTCCACATGTTTTCTGTGGCAAGAATGGAGGAAATGTTACACTCTTAAACAAGATCTTTGGGGTTTTTTTCCCCCCTGTTGCCACAAGAGTGCAGAGTTGAGTCATTCAGAGATCTCCCTCTCCCTCTGTGACGGGCAGGAGCTGCTTTTAAAACCCTGGTCTTATAGTGCCATCTCATGGATCTTGTGTGAAGTCTAAAAAGCACATGAAACAGGAACTTACAACTGTTTAAACAACTGTTAATTGTGGCTTAGAAGCAATACTTTGATGCACCTGCGGATTTCAGTAAGTCAGTTATTTTCATGTTCAGAATTAAAGCTCAGCTCTGATCTGATCATCTGTTTCAACACATTTGAACTTTAATATGTAGATTTTAATTGGGTCCCAGGAGATTTAAATATGAGTCTATATCAGTCTGGTAAGAGAAAGAACCCCTTGCCCCCCCCCCACCATAAAAAAAAACACACTGCAACTGTCTTGAATTACAGGTTTTACACTGAACCCCCCTCACTGTTGACAGTTTGACTTATAGGTGAATCAAACAAATACATGTAATGAGAGCTACGTGGGCAGCCAGGAATTAATACCACAGAGCTTATCTGGCCATGTGCTGCCTTAGTGGATGCCAGTACTAGTGCTAGTGGTGGGGGGCTGGGGAGTTGGGAGTTAGTTGGGGGGGATATCCTGCAGACAAACACCAGCGTTTCGTTTTCACTGGTTCCTTTCAGCTGTGATGGATGAAAGGACAGTCCATGAAAGTTAGCCAAATAAGTTCAAAGCTCGTATTTCAGCTTTGGGTTAATAACACTACATCAAAACGCTGTTTTGCAAAAAACAGCAACTGTTGATGAAAATTACACGGTGGTGTCTTGCCTTTCTTGTCCTCATTCGTCCTCCTTTTTTTGCTCTCCTTTCTTTGTTTTTTTGTTTTGTCTTTTTGCAGCAAACAGAAATCATCATATTATATAACGTGGAGATTAAGGACAGAGAAATGATTGCTCAATAAATTTTCAAAAAGTATAAAGAGTATTACAAATGAAAAATGTCTGGTAGTGAAATACGAGCTGTGAAATGCCTTTTGAAGTACTAAACACTTTGGTCTCTCTCTGTGTGAAAACTCTCTCATGCATCTTCTGCATCAATATGCATGGATAATAATAATAGATACATCATAAATACACTCCAGATCAGGGAGTTGAAGCTCCTGGGGTTAGGAGTGAGTATCTCTGGGACCCCCAAACACTCCCAACCTTCACAACCCTCTCAACCTTGAGCATAAATTACTTCAAGATGTCTCCTGAACCACCCAATCAGAGCCAATTAGGGCTAGTTACAGGCCTGCAGACTTTGCCCTTTTCAAGAAAAAAAAGGACACAACGAAGCTGAGGACGAAGAAGAAGAAGAGAGGGAGGTGAAGACATGATGAGGGGTTTTCCACCGAAGTGTTGCCTTGTTGTGTTTTGTTTCTGACCACATGTGTTCAAGAGTGCGTATGCACGACCGTCACGCTCACGAAATCTGCTGCACACAGCTCGGCGCTCTGGGCTGGGTCGGCCCGCTACCATGGGACCGGTTTTTATGAACAATAGGAATTGGCTTCCAGCGGAGGGGGGGAGTGCTAAAGGAGAACATCTGTATGGGATCAAGGCAGCAGAGGAGAGAATGAAGGCGAGTTGAAGGTGGGAGGAGAGGAGAGACAGGGAGGATTCTGGCGTCGCACTCGGTGTTGCGGAACAATGCAGACCTCTCGATCATTAACGTGAGCAGGTCGTGCATATCGGAGGTGAAAAAAAGGAATGAGAAAGGGAAAATCCACTCTCAGGCCACAACCTGTGTATCAAATATTGCCTTTATTTGTTTCTGCAGCAAGAATTTTGTGTGAAAATTGTGTTTACACAGAAACATTCTTTGGGTTTCACTCTCAACATGATGTAATAACAAAAGAGCTGGAGGCCTCTTGTTATATTTCCTGTTTGCTTCTGTCTCCTCTGACGGTCTTGTGTTTCTTTGCAGCAGGACCTGTCGCTGCTGTCAAGATAACGTTTTTTGGTGACATCAGGTCCTGCAGGTTTGTTGTTGCAGTGAGATCAAGTTCTTTACAAACTGAACCCAGGACTATTAGGTTTCCTCTCATCTCATCTGTGCTGCTGTATCTTTATTGTTCTCACCATCAGAGACCTGGGAGTGTGGGGAACGCTCCTCTCGTCGTAGATCAACTCTCCGTGGTGATCAGCTGGAGGCCTGACCGCCATATTGCTGCCTCCATTATGTCTTCCTGTGTTTCTCTTTCCACGCAGCCCCCCTGGTGAGAAACTGGACTCTGGTGCTGTCCCGTCATTATGCTACGGAAACACTCGTCCAGGTCCCGATTCACACGGTCTTATGTAACACGGCAGGGCACGGGGATGGCGAGGTGGTGAAGGAGTTAAGCTATGAATATAAATACATTTCCATGTTTGTCTTTCACGATGGTCCGGGTCATCAGCGGGTCTGTCTGCACACGTCCTCACACAGGGGGGTCAGGGTGGACGCCTGGCCGTTAGGAAACGTTGTGCACATGGTCAATGGCAGGAAACAGACGAGGAATTTGGATACAGTGGTGACGGATCGGTGGGTCAACAGGATGATGAGGGAGGAGAGGAGCCCATCACACTGAGTGGGGAAGCAGCAGCAGTGTCATCACACACAGATACAGTAAGGGTTTCTCACCGTTTCCTCCACATCATCACCGACAGCCTCTCCAGGATTCAGATTCCTGTTCTACACTCCCGTCTCACAAACGAAAGGAAAAAGCAAGAATGCCTCTGAACTTCCACAACTGTTTGTTGACATTTTTATCTTAACAAACTGATGTAATTATGGAGGAAAAGACGCCCGGGTGACCTCACTTTTTAATGGCATAATGACATTACGTTCTCATGAGCTTCCTCTTAATTGTCAGTTAAAAACAATGAGGGATCAACTGTATCAGAGCGCAGAATGAAATGAAAGACATCAGCCTTGGTTGCAAATAGATGTTTTAAATCAAAGCGGAATGACTGTATATTAATGAAGGGTTCATAAAAAACATTATTGTGAACACATTGTTGCTGCAGTTTAAAGGAAAAAAGCAATTTTGTATTATTCTGCTTATGACTTTATGACATGCAACAGAAGAGAGGAGAGATTCAGAATAAAGACAAAGAGACTGAAGGGAAACTAAGGCCACCAACACCATCTCTTGCACAACTCTAAAATTCATGCATTTTATCAAAAATATGAGCTTTGAATATGACCAATATCACCACCATCTTTTTGCTCGTTAGCCCGTGCAGTCACATGTCAGTCATGCTTCCTATAATGGCTCCATCCAGCTGGCGCAAAGACGCCAAAAACAGCAAAAAACTCCTTTAGGAAAAAAAACCCAAACAGTTCCCCGAGGGTCAGACTCTGTGCTGCCATGTGCTGATCCTCGTGATGTCCTGGCAGTGCCCCCCCACCACTCACTGCACAGAGATTCTTTGTGCATGTAAACCAAAATAAGTCAAATGGTAAGATAGGAGCATAACTAAAGGGGTGGAGGAAATTAAAGAAAGGCAAAGAAATAAAAAGAAAGATACAAGTAGACCCCCCTCAGAAGTTACCCCTCTGCCAGACTTGGAAAATCCCTCTTCACAAACATGCTTCACATTCAAACAACTGATAACTGTACTATACAAAGATAATCATCACAAGCAAGAATAGATGTGATCTGAAAATGTTTGAAGTTTATTGAACTTATATGGCAATTTAAAAAGCAGATGCAAGTGTGAAGACATGTTTGCAAGATGCATGTGGAAATAGCACTGACATGTGGAAACAAATCAAAATTCAAAAAACACATGAAACGGGGTGAAGAACCAGAAAATAAACATAGGTCTTATGGTGCGTTTTTTAAAAGCAGCAGCAGACTGTCTGTAGCCAACGGCGATTTCAGAGCCGAGGAACCACTGCACATAGAAACCCAGTCACTGGCCTTGTCTTTCCATGAAGTGGGGGGATGTAGCTCTATCTCTTTATTAATAACCAAGCAGCAGTGTTTGGAATAAGTTGGGTTGGAGATGGATGATCTGGCAGATACGTAAGTGGTGGAAGACGTGAATGAATCTCTCTAGATTAGAGGCTGATAAGAAATGAGCCAGGTTCTTAGCATGTGTAACAGTAACTGTGGTGTTGCTGTGAGGGTCCACAGAGTCTCTGTCTTGTCCTCATTCAGCAGGAGGTTATTGTGAGCTAACAAGTCTTTAAATATGCTGGAGACATGTTGGGAATTGAGGGGGAGGTGGAGCTGACTCTCATCTGCGTACATGTAGCAGTGAAAAGAGATGTTGTTGTGAGATTGGAGGATTTTCTCCCAGTGGGGGCGCGTAATGACAGAAAAGAGGTGGCTCTAAAACCAAACCCTGTGGAACCCCACATGAAATATGTGCAGGTGTGGAGGATGAGCTGCCAAAACAGTGAAGCATCTGTGAGAAATGTTTAAGAATTAAACACCAGACGAGAGCCAAGAGCGTCAGACAGGCCAGGGAATCGGTTTGTTTATAGCGTCAGAGGCTGCACTGGGATTAGAAGAAGTCAAGAACGCCAAGAATTTTGAGCAAAATCTGAGTTAAAAGCAACATTTGGTAACACTTTCTATGAAGACTACATCTATAGTGCATTATGAGCGCATTCATAGTGAATTATAATGCTCATTATAATCAATCATAATGCATTATGACTGCATTCATAAACACATATAAAGCTTCATGATGCACTATATCAACAGTTATAAATATAGCTTATAATGACTTATAAATCCAAGTGTCTTATGAGTGCTCTTGACTGGTTATAAACTACAGGCTGACTGATGAGGCTTATAATACATTACAACTACTCATACCCCTCTATACACACACCTCAACAATCAATTGTTATAAGGACTCATAGGATGCCATAAGTATATATAGATGATCAATGTATGCTTTAAGTAAAGTGAGGTTCATATAGATGCATCTATAATGCAGTATAGCTAATCATGATGTTTCATTGTTGGCGTTAAGTAAAGTGTAACTCATTTTCATGCATTATAGATGCATCTATATGAACCTCACTTTACTTAAAGCATACATTGATCATATATACTTATGGCATCCTATGAGTCCTTATAACAATTGATTGTTGAGGTGTGTGTATAGAGGGGTATGAGTAGTTGTAATGTATTATAAGCCTCCTCAGTCAGCCTGTAGTTTATAACCAGTCAAGAGCACTCATAAGACACTTGGATTTATAAGTCATTATAAGCTATATTTATAACTGTTGATATAGTGCATCATGAAGCTTTATATGTGTTTATGAATGCAGTCATAATGCATTATGATTGATTATAATGAGCATTATAATTCACTATGAATGCGCTCATAATGCACTATAGATGTAGTCTTCATAGAAAGTGTTACTACAACAAGAAACAAAGCGTCAAAATTGACCTTCATTTGCAAAGCCAAATCCAGTGGTTGTAAACTATAGTATACTGTAACATGCTTCAGGGACTGTACCAGAGCCTATAATGCCATTAAAACTATTAATTAGAAATGATTCAAATCAGAAAGGACTGGGGAGGGATTTGTAGAGGAGAAGGCAGAGGCGTTTATAGCGCGTTATAGCATGTAATGGTTATTAATTGTGAAACCATAGTGAATATTTCCACATATTATTCTGTCCAGCTTTAATAGTCAATTAACTTTTAATGAGGATTTTAATGCCACCATGTTGCATCACATTATGTTTATTCTTTATTTTCCTGCTGATTTTATTCGACTGTGTCACAACATTTCATAATGATTTTTTTTAATGTTGTGATAATGAGGGACAATTAGAGACAGACAGCTGGATCTGATTCCTAACAGGCTTTAGTTTTAATATTTTTTTATCAGCTTCTGTGGAAATAACGATTGAGATCATCTGAATGTTGTCGAGAAAGATCTCAGTTTTTTAAATTGTCAGAACCAACTTTACTCAAGGTGGACAGTAATGGAGTAAAATGACTTGAGTACTGTACTTAAGTACATATCCAGAGGATTTGTACTTTACTTGAGTATCAGATTTCTTTGGTACTTACTGTATTACTTGAATACATTTCCAAGACAAATAATTTTACTTTTACTCGAGTTAATTTCTAGGAAGGCTGAAAAGTGCTCATTACTTTCAGGTCTGCTCTTTTTTTTTTCTAAAATACTATTGAACACAAGCTGTATTTGTCAAAGAAGGAAACTGTAACCCTAACCCTCAATAGCAGCACATCAGTGCAGGTGGTTCCAAAATTCACAGAAACAAAAGTTAAAAGGTCCTTAAATTCATTTAGAAAAAATTATACTAATTAATTGATGTGAAAAATAAGAAATTTACTCTTACTCTTACTTTTATTTTGGATACTTAAGTACCTTTAAAAGCAAGTACTTTTTTACTCTTACTTGAGTAACATGTCAATTGAGCTACTTTTACTTGTAACAGAGTAAATTTTGACTAGTAGTATTTGTATTCTTACTCAAGTACTGGGGTCGAGTACTCTGTCGATCTTTCTCAAAATCTACTTTAGACCCACACTGTCAGTTTTGAAACAGAATAATAACTATGTGTATTGACAGATAGGAGGTGACCAGCAGCAGCAGCAGCAGCAGCAGCAGCAGCAGCCGTTTCCCAGACACCAGCCCGCTCTTGGCTCGGCTCAGCCTCATATGGCCGAGCTCTCTGACGAGCAGGCCTCCAGGCAGCCCTCAGAAAACCCAGCGCTGGGACTGCAGTGCTTCCAGATGTGGCCCGCCTGGACGTCTGACCGGTCAACACCCACCCAACATCACACTACACTACACAACACAACACAGCACACATCAGTGCAAACAGTTTGACACTTTTTTTTTTTGCTGATGTGGTGCGATTACGAAATAGCATGTGTGTCTTGTCTATGATGTCACTGTGTGCATTCGAAAAAAGGCGTGTGCGGTACATGCATGTGTGCGTGTGTGGTTCAGTGGATGACTCACTATACGGGCTGTTAGTCATTTGTCCAGGGACACACAAAAAACTGCAGCCAAGAGTTGTGTGCGTGTGTGTGTATGTGTGATGCCATGTGCTTTAACAGGCCTCTCAGCCGTACACACACACAACATGTAGGAGGCAGGAGGAGTGTTTCCTGTTTACCAGGTGCATCCTCAACAACCAGAACTGGGACGCACTTTAACATCTTGAAGTTGTGTCATGTTTTAGATATTTAGTTTTTTACGTGCATTTTTTTTCCTTCAGAATCTGTCAGTATTGAGCCACTGCAGAGGAAAACGCTTACATATGTAGAGCATCACCCACAACCTCCTGTTTTTCACACACAGATGTGTTTTTTTGTGCACAAATTGCGCAAAGAGGGCCCACTTTAGTTCGTAACGGGGAAACACAAACCAACAACAGAGATAAGGCTCAACCAGGAGCCTGGTTCCAACCACAAACATCTCACAATCTCATCCTGGTGCTTGCTGTTGCACATGTGCGCGCACGCACGCACACACAAGGACAAGGGAGGAAGCCCGGGACCGTTGGTAGGGGGGAAACGGGTTAACAAGAGGCAGTTAGAAAAAAGGGGGTGTGGAAAGAGCAGAGCAGAGAGACGGAGTTTGAAGGAGTGGGGCCATATAAAGAGCAACAGAACACAAGCCAGGCTTTATCCTGCTTGTCTGTCCCGCTCACTCAGACCTCACAGGAAACTCCTGACTCCCCCCATCGCCTCCTCCTCCTCCTCCTCACACTCACACTCACTCACCTTCGCTCACCACACTTCTTCACTCTCACACACGGTCCCACCGGCTGCGCGGAGTCTGCCCCAGAGAAGGATGGCTGCGTCCATGTGGAGAATGAATGGGCTGTGGAGACGGGCGGCTGGAGCCCTGCTGCTCTGCGCGCTGTTGCTCAGCAGTGAGTACTCTTACTTTGTTCGCAACTTTTACTCGCTCTCATACTGTGTCTCCTATATTTCCGAATGTTGCTTCGTCATTGTTTTAAAAAAGAAAGTCTAACTCTGTAGTGAGCAGAATTCAGTTGATATAAACCAGTGTTTACTTCTTATCCACTCCTGAGAGGGGTGTAACTTTGATGTGTTCTGCCGTTAAGGTGCACATGGATGCAAAGAGGAGTGTGCGTGCGCGTAGCTGTGGTGCAGACACAAAGAGTCCACTCAGGAGTGGAAAGTTGCAGTTGAGAATAATTATGCTTTACATCCTGCAGTGCATCTGGGTGGAGCTAATGTGTGTTTGAAAAGTTGTAAAAGGAGACACAGAGTCTGACACACATGGGTGTATTTCTTCATATGAGTGTGTTTCCAATGACTACATGTGACAAAGGGCCACACGACACATGTGGATTCAACACAGGGCAAAAATAGTGTGTTCCGTATATCCCTATAATAACAGTGTGTCTGTCTGTATGTGTGTGTGTGTGTGCGCGCATGCAATCACGTGGATGTGTGTGGACTCGCTGGGCCGTCCGTTTCAAATCAGTCTGAGGCTCTGATGCTAATTGCAGGGTGATGTATGGCTTGGATGTGTTTCCTCCTCGCCGGTTGTAAAGCAGGAACGAGTCGTAGCGCGGCCCAGCGTAACGACTTCAGCAGAGGGGGTGGGTGGGGGTGGTGGGGGTTTAGGAGTGACCTTGGAGAACACGAGGAGGAGTAACTCCAGGGCTGATGAAAATAACCAAGGGTTTACTTTAAAAGGGAAAAGATCATGAGATGGCGGAACATGTTCGTCGTTCGTTTGCACAATAAAAACGGCACCACCGCCGCCACCACATACCATCTGCATCAGCAGCTTAGCAGATGGTAATTAGATTTACATGGAAATCTAATTACTGCAGGCGCTCCCCGCCAAGAAATCAAAGCCTCGATACAGGGACGACGATTTAAGACACATCTAATAATCAGACGTGTATTTTGCTCGTTTTTTTTTTTTGTTTATTGCTGTTGTTGCTTCCGAAACAGACGTCCCACTATCTTATTATCTCTATGATTAGGACTTTGTTTGAAGCCATTTCCAATTAATATATTATTTCAAGCATGCTCATTTAGCTCTTCTTTTTTGTCTTCCATTTCTTTCCACATTTGCATTTTGCCTACCAGGCGTAATCTATCTTTGATGTGGGATTTCCTCTGAGGTTTCACGTTTTTAAATGTGAACAAACAATCCTGTTTGAGACGGGATCTTTTTCATCGCCGCCCTCGCTCAGCAAACAGCTTCTGATTTCTACTTTGGGAATATCACTGGGGTGTTGTCTCCAGTCTGCTGACCCATCCTCAGCTCTTTTACCACATCCAGCTGCAGTCCTCCCATCACACAGACCTGCAACATATCACTGCAGTGTGTATGGGCATGGACACAGTAGCTCTCATTTCAATATACTACATATATATTGATATTGTATTGCATCTCCACCCTGCATGCCCTTCTGTGGCTATTTCTGGTTTTGTTTTGGTACATTTCGCACCACCAGCCAAGTCACAACAGACGGTCTGTCTCCTTGTTGTCTCTTGTCATTATATAGGACCATGCAGCTGCAGCAGTATATGGGGTCAGAGGTCCCACGCTGTAATGACGTCAATAATCTCATAATTCTGATGTTTCATGCTGCATTACGACTTTCTCAATCAAATAGAAGAAGAAGACTCTTTGTTGAGTCACTCTTATCCTGATAAATACAGAGCCATTTCACTGCACAGCTCGAGTGTGAAATCGCTGGGGATCAGGAGGTCGACAACCTAAGCGTTAACCTCTAGAAGCTGAAAAATGAAGCCACCGACAAATGTCAAAAACCGCAGTTCCTTGAGTGGCCACCGGAGGGTTAAATCGCCCATAGGGCCCCATGTTAAAACGCCCAACTTCAAGAAAGGAATAAACACAAATTAACACTAAAAGGGATAGTTCAATATTTTGGCAAATTGGCCCATTGCCATAATCCTTATACAAGTAGTCATAGCAGTAGGTTTGTTACCTGTAGTTGTTGCTATTTTTAGAATGGCGGAGCAGAGCCGCGAGCTGCTCAGAGCTACGCTACGGAGGCTCATGGGATTTCTTGATTTCCCTCATCAAACTCATCAAATACACAATTTAACAACTCCACAATGCTCTGGTGGACAAGTTGTGACCTGCACATTCACCACACTATGAGATAATAACGGAACGTTACAAGACAGAGTTGTTTTAGAGGGAAATTCATGCTAAACAGCTGATGTGCATTGCCTTCAGAAAGCAGTCTCTGCATTTACCTCTAAAACAACTCTGTCTGGTAACGTTCAGTTATTATCTCATAGCGTGGTGAATGTGCAGGTCACAACTTGTCCACCAGAGCGTTTTGGAGTTGTTGGATTGTGTATTTGATGAGTTTGATGAGGGAAACCAAGAAATCCCATTAGCCTCCGTAGCGTAGCTCTGAGCAACTCGTGGCTCTGCTCCGCCGTTCTTAAAAATAGCTTGCACCAACAAATAAAGGTAACAAACCTACTAGGATTATGGCAATGGGCCAGTTTGCCAAAATGTTGAACTATTTCTTTAAAGTTAAACAGAATTTGAGTGCCAGGTGGGTGAACCTATGATTGCAACAAACCACCTCTTTGCCCGTTTGGATTAAATGTTGGACTCCACCAGGTACATCAATATAAAAGATGATGCATTAATCATTAGATGGCTGCAGCGAAGTTTCCCAAGGAGTGACCAACCCTGGTTGTGCCCATGTGCAGCTCTGCTGAGAGCATCTGCAGCTGAGCAGCGACTTGGTTTAGATTTGTAGTGTAGAAACTGCGATTCAGACAAACAAGAGGGAAGGAGCTGATGGCAGGCAGGATGTAAGTGAGACAGGATGACAGCCTTTGGCGCACTTGATTTGTGGATGCGTTTGACTGTGTGCGAGTGTGTTTATCACAGCAAACATCCTTGTCGTACATAAGCAGGCCAATCCACACTGACGACTCTCTGGCAAACACCCGGATACAGTTTGTGCTCCGGCTTCCCATGGCTGTCAGTCAGTCAGTCAGTCAGTAGTTATGCAGCGGTGCAACTATGTAGCACTGAAATGGGCATGGGCTGCAGTGTTGGATGATGTCATTCAATGCCTATTGGAGAATGTTATAAGCTCTCCTTCTCTCACACACACACATGCACACTGTAGATTTTCAGGGGGAAAACCCAAGCTGTATATCAGCTCTGGAGGAGGGAGAAAAACATCTTGTCTCACTCATTTCAACTCTTGGAGTGCAATGAATGTTTCTGTTGTTATGTCAGGGGCCTCGGGACCTGCGACTGTCACAATATGCCACATTAAAACCAAGATGTTTGCTTGGTATGTGTTTCTGTGTGTTTACGCATGAAGCCATCACTGCTCGTAAAAGAAGATCTGAGAAAGAAATGAAGATGCATGCATGGCTTCAAGCCTCAGTATCTTCCTGCTCAGACAGCTTCGGCCCTGCCAACGTCAACACGGGCCCGATATTGCCACCCTCTTTCTCATGGTCCTCGGCTATTGAGCAGCATTCCTTCAGTCCCAAGCCGTGATGATGGTGCAGTTGGATTCACGTCATCTGCTCGGAGGGTGTGGGGCTCTTTTTTCTTTTTCTTTTTTTTTTATGTAAGCCTTGGCAGATAGTGGTCTGATGTCAGGCTAGGGTGTGTGTATGTGTGTGTGTTTGTGTTTGTGTGTCCCAGAGCTCACGGCTGCATGAGGTGCCACGTGAGCTCACGGACAGAGTGATTAAACCTGGAGCCTGTGTTCTGTCACGCTTCCAGTTTGCAGCAGAGATCCAGACCTAAATCATTCAGATGTTCTTAAAACATCATCATCTTCATCGGTGGGGAGGGGGCGGAGGAGGGCGTTTTTCAATGATCTTCATTTGACTCCAAAAACACAACACAAGCCCCGCTGTCGCCACTAACTAAACGTATATATATATCCAGGAAAAGGAGCCGACTTGGAGAAATAGATTGTCTAGCAACAATATTTACCTAACGAAACAGTCCTAATGAAAAGCAGACGTTCAAATCTTCCTCTTCCAATTACTGCTGTTTCTGGTGAGCTTATTGTTCCTTGTTCCCCTGGCACCCCGCTGCAATTTTACAGCTGTTGAGTTTTACCAGTGTAAAGGAGGAGGAGGGGGATGTGTGTATGTGTATGTGTATGTGTACATGTGGTGGTGTGTGTGTTGCAGAGGAGGAGGGGGTTTCTCCTCCTGTTTCTCCTTCATTTTTTTAGACAATTTGGCGCACAAGCAGAGGCAGAGAAACTCCAGATATACAGTGTATCAGCGAGCGCTGGGATTGAAATCACCCCGCTCTGTTTTAGCTAATGAGCAGCAACACGAGATCAGAGTGTGAATCCCAACAAACAACAACAACAACAACAACTGGGAGGCTCCTCGTGTCCTCGCTGCTTTGTTCTTGTTCTTGGTGTTGTTTAACACTGGCTCATCGCACTGATTATTGTTTGACCATTTTGTGATGTCATACCAAACACCAGTATGAAGCACACACTGCAAAAACTCAAATATCTAACCAAGAATATTTGTCTTATTTCTAGTCAAAATCTTATAGTCAAAACAAATCTCATTATACTTAAAATAAGAAACATCACATTTAAAAAGTAGCTTGTTTTTAGACACTTTTTACTTCTTTCACTTGAAATAAATAGAAAAATCTGATAGTGGAGCAAAACTTGCTTTCATTGGCAGATTTTTCTACTTATTTCAAGTGAAAATTTGTTTGAAACAAGTGAAAATGATCTAAAAACAAGTTAATTTTTAGGTGACGAGTCTTATTTTAAGTGGAAAGAGATTAGTTTTGACAAGAAACAAAACATTTTGACAAGAAAAAGGACAAATATTCTTGGAAAGATGTAGAGTTTTTGCAGTGCAGAGTGTGTGTTTTGGATAGCCAAGTCTTTAAGGAGGGGTATACGGTTCACCCTGGGGAGTAAAAGCATTTAATGAGCCTTGGCTGAGGCCTGTTTGACTACCAGGGTAATTAATGTTCAAGTATAAACCATGTTATTGAACTTAACTGGAAACACAACTACAACTAACATTCATTTGTACTGTACGTGTGTGTGTGTTTGTGTGCATTTTTCTTCTGTGAAGCCGTATCTGGAGGGCGTTTCAGATTATTGCTGTTATTTCTCAATCCTCCTCCTCCTCCTCTTCCTCCTCTTCGCAGCTTTGGCTCCTTTAGCCTGAATCATATCAGAACCAGATTGTTTAGGGCTATAGGTTTGGATATCTTTTTACAACCTCTCCCTTCACAGCAGCTGGAATCGGGCCACGGACATCTGCTGCCGAAAGCCCACCACGGTAACTCCTGGTTCTGACATGGCAACGGGGGGTGGGGGGGAGGGTGGGGGGCGTGGGCGACTCCAGCCTCTCGCAGGCAGCAGCTGGTGTTTCCAGATTTCTAATCTGCTAACAAAATGGATGGACTGTTTTGGAAACATGGGTTTTAGGTTTCACTGCCCCGCTGAAACTATTTTAATGAGTAAATTAGAGGAAGAATAAAAACAACGGTGAGTAGCTGCTATCAATCATCGGCTTACGTTTCCATTCGTTAGCTTCAACGATGTGGGGTTTGAAAGTGGCTCGCTAACATGAAGTGCATGAAGGAAAGTGGAGTAAAAGTTTGAGGGAAACCATCACTGCTGGTCTATCACTCTTTCACCCCTGCAGTCGGATGACGTCACATCCAGTGCACGGCGAGCTCCTGTGACAGCCACATCCTGCTATAGGATGTGCACGGATAACATTCCTGATCTGGTGTTAATTCCTTTTATGTTTTTCTTTCTTCCTTTTTTATTTTCTATTTTTTGTTTCCTTTTCAAGTCTATCTCGTGTTTGGTTTAAAAACACCGGGGATGTGGTGCAGGGTGGAAAGAGTCAACCTTTGCCACCCGTCCTGTGCAGAAACAAAAATAGTTCTCACATTCACGCACCCGAGGGATGTGTTCAAGGGATTTTTATTTTTTCCAGATTGTCCCTGAACGTGGCAAATAATTACAGCAATATGTCTTCTTAGAGGCCTTCTATAATAATATACTAATATAAGCCCAAAAACTAGACAATAGCCACATCAGAGTCTATCGTTGTCTCCCCTGATGGGATGGCTGCTCCGCCATTGTACAGGTTAAATGTAAGGTCAGATGTGTAAGTATTGTAAATCACTTTGAGTGGATAATAAAGCTATAAAAATTCAGTCCATTTAACTGGATCATGCCTCATCTGGTCCATTTGATTGATAGGTTGGTTGATTGACAGTAAATACAAGTCATTAATGAAGCAAAGTTTCCAAACGCAAAGCTCTTCCAACCTCTAAAATGAGAGGATCTGTTGTTTTTCTCAGTTTAATTTGTCATAAATCAGAGAGGCGCTTTGAGGTTTGACTTCATGGTCACTGTTGCATTGTTCTCTCTTGGACATTTAGACTAACTGATTCCTTACTTGAGGCTGAGGCAACATGAAAGAACGGGAGCAGGAGGAGGGGGAGGAGGCGCTGGGGTCTTCTGAGGACATGTTGCAGCAGTGGACAAGCATAGGTGACGATAGCGGGGTGTGTCTCGTCATGACGGCCAAGGTGTTGTCTCAGTGGTCTGGGTGGAGGTCCGATGTGAGTCCCAAGACTTGGAGCTGAAGTTTTCCCCCGTTTACACATGATGTCACCGATCTCACAGCTCTCTGACAGTACAGCACAGGGAGGGAGGAGAGGGAGGGATGGAGGGATGGAGGGAGGGAGGGAGCTCCCTTAGGAGACTTAAAGCAGCTGCACAACTCTTCCCTCCTTCGGGCCTCCTCCCTCCGTTTTCCCCCCAGAGAGGAAGCCGACCTCTTCTTCAAATATATGACAAGTAAAGGACTGATGTCCCGCGCTCGTGCCGCCTGACAGCGTCCGTTTAATCAGGTGTGGTGATGTTTGTTTTTGTTGCAACTATCTCACTCCCCAGTCTTTTACACTGGAATAACAGAAAGGGTGAAAGAGCACAATTACAATGGAGAGGCCATGGGTTACAGAGATGAGTCAGGCTGGGACATCAACAGTGAATGTGGATCCAACAACACCAGTTGAAATCTGAACTCACTGAGGGATAGCAGAGATTGCCGATATTAAACAAGCTCTTTACACTACATGGTTCTGGTGACCCAATTCCAGTTTTTTCCTCTCAAGTGGCCCAGATCGGGTCTGTAACATGAACGTGTTTAGAATCGCATGAAATTGGATATTGTCAGATTGGATTCAGACCCACTGTTTTGCTGAACCGATGTAGCAATCACTGCTGCACACGCCCATTCCTTAAACTTAAGGGCTCTTATTCTTTCTCCTCTGCCTTAAATTCAACCAATAATATTCTGTGCACCTCTAAAAACGTTTGAATCGTCCAAAACATACATTATAAAACATCCAAATACCTCCATGCTGCTCGTCCGTACTGACCCAAGTGTCCTGAAGTTTTGCTCCCAGTGGATGTGTTGATGTTTGTGCACATGCGCGAGATTTACTGCAAGATGTTCGTTCTTCGTTGTAAACCATTGGATGTATGACATAAACATGGAAGAACGTCTTGCAGCAAATCTCGCACAGCCACTGGGAGCTACTGCTGCAACAAGGCTAAAAACAGAGATCAACTTTTCCGTGTGGCGGCTTCAGGACACTTGGGTCAGTACAGACGAGCAGTATGGAGGTATCTGGATGTTTCATAGTGTGTGTTTTGGACGATTCAAAAGTGAACTCTATCCGCCGCCATTATATGAAACCCGTTGCCAGCCGGACCCCCCCTGGAACTCCTAAAATGTTTTGATGACTCAGTTATAAAGTTCTCCAAACTCTTCCTTGGCATGACGGTCAGTAGAAAACTGGTAAATTATTGATTTTGGGTGAAGTATCCCATAAAAATTGCTTCAGAAAACAACTGCTTCAAGTATTATGTCCCTTTCGTCAGCATCCATGTTGTTGACCTGCATGGGCTCTGGCTCTGGCTTTAAGTGTAGGTGCAACAGTTTCCACAATACTAATCACCAATCAATTAAAATAATCACACCACCAATCAGAACACACCAACCACCAGCTCACCGAAGTGCCTTGTTCTCCTGATATTTACGATCTCACAAATTTCTTAAGGGTTTGCTTTTACTCCCTGTTTGACTTGCTCCACTGATTTCAGTCACATGTGGTGTTTCATTCACAAAGAAAAACACTGTACCAAAAAAACAACTTGTTTTTTTTTTTCTTCTTTCTTCAACACTTGAGTGAATCAACGTTCGTTGACACTGTAAAAACAGGAGAACTTCTCCTTTTCTTGTTTTTTTTGGTTTGCGTTTTACTTCGGGGCCCAGAACCAAACTGTGTTTTATTTCAAACTGAATGCACAACAATATATACTGCATAGCATCAGTGTATGTGTGTGTGCCAGGACCCATCATCTCTCTGTGTTTGTGTCCATCTCCGCCTTGTCATTTGATTTATTTCCCGGCGTGGCCTGCTACATATCACATCCAAGCAGTGAGTGATGATGTGCAATAAAGAGCTTGTCAATTCAGTAATGACCTTTCTTAATCCATTTCTGTCCATATATAATCCACCGCAGTCAGCTGTAAAACTCTTGACAACCCTCCCAGGCCTTAGGCCGGCTGTATTTATGGCTATGACATCTAATATGTTTACAGTGTAACTGCCTTTCAGGAGTCTCGCCTACATTAGCCTGGCGAAGCACAAGAAATACAGTCCGGAGCCTGCAGCTCGGTAGCTGCAACGCATCAACAATAACTGTTGTGGTTGTGTAAATCTTCCCACACAGAACAAAGCCATTTGCCATTTGTTACGTGCACTAATTATGTAAGTAAGCATTTAAGCATGCGCCAGATTACAGTTGTCACTTTGCCAGTGAAATATCGCCCTTTGTCCTGCAGCGTAATTGATGTTGCTTTGTCCAGCCCTCGGGCGGAAAGAAATGCACTTGAACTGTCGCTCACAATCCCCAGCCCCGATCGCATCCCCTCTTTAACCCATGATTTAGTTCTTTTACATCTGGCATGACGACGCACCACACACACTACGTCAGGGCGCTGGAACACCCAGGCTGAAAGATTCAAGGAGGACAAGTAAAGGCCGAGGCAGGAAATCCACTTGACGGATCCCGGCGGTGAACAGGGGGAGTGAAGAGCAAGATTTACTTGAACCTAGAGGTTATTTAGTCTGCAGCCTTGGCCGTGTGCTCTCTGAGCCTGTCGACACAGAGAGCAGGGTTGTGTTTATGGAGTTAGGAGTGTTACATGTGTTCCTCTGTGTGTTTGTGTTGGGACAAGAGGTCCTAAGCCTGATGCTGAGAGGGCCTGACTGAACACCGTCAGATTTGTCATGACAGTGAGTCTGTGCCCACAGCGGTGGAGTCTATAAACCTCCTGTGTGTGAATGTGTCTTATCCTGCATTCATGTGCATATAATGTGTAGTTTATATATGTCTGTGTAAGTAACTTGTGTTTAAACAAGAGAAGCCATTAATGCAGTGATTTATATTTTCAAGAATCCAAGGAGGTGAAAAGCTTTTAAACATAAACAATCAGACGTATTCCAGTCAGCGCTGAAAATATTTAACTGCTCCGACCGTGAAGTGCTTTCAAAACATTCCACGGATACCGTTTGTCCTCAGAAAATCTTCACACCTATGAAGTAAGTCAACTCAGTGATGTTGAGGCTAAACATTATTACACTAAACATAACATCTGAAAGCGTAAAGGATACTTGCCTCTTTTTTTTTTACAGTCTGGACCTTATTTCTAGCATAAAATATGATCATTTACTCACCCAGATAACTTTGGTGTCATTACAAGCCATTCCAACGAAATTAGATCCAGCTCCATCATATATCCGTATAATGTGAGTCTACAGGGCAGCAGAATGCAGCCTCTAAATAACACATTATCTGTCGCGAAACTCCTTCATTTCACCAATATGTTGTTATGATAGGCTAGTGCTTCCCTTCTGAGTCCGGGGTTAGCTGTTATCAACATCCGGGGTCTGTAGGTTGACCTACTGACCTCTGACCTGGATGATGTCATCTCCGCTGCCCGGCTCATTCTCATAATAATCATTCTGTTTCGGCATTCGGGTTCATTTTAAGCGTAACTAGCCAGAACTTTAGTGAGTCCAGGTTGAGGAGAGGAAGCCTGTGGAAGCTGAACTTCATCCAGCTGCTCATTTTGTTCTGACCAGTCGGAAACACGCAGGAACGACCCATAGTATTTGCAGTAGCAACTTTCAGGTAAACAAGCCGCATGGCACTCAGTGATGATATCATCCAGGTCAGTGGTCAGTAGGTCAACCTACAGACCCCGGATGTTGATAACAGCTAACCCTGGACTCAGAGGGGAATAGCACTAGCCTATCAGAACTAAATCTTGGTGAAATGAAGGAGTTTCTCTGCAGATAATGTGTTATTCAGAGGCTGCATTCTGCTGCCCTGTAGACTCCATTATACAGATATACGCGGCTCTTTCTACTGGACTCAGGGGTCAGTAAATGATTGTACAGTATTTCATGCTATAGAAAAAAGGTCCAGATTGTATAAAACAGCAGTTATCCTTTAGGATCTGTGCCCAGTTGGACCAGTGTATGACCAGCCTTGGACCAGTGTTCAGCTAGTTGGTGCCACAGTCGAGATTTAAGGCGCTGCAGGAGCGAAGTCCATATGTTACAGAGCCTGGTCCACAATACTGGATTCAGACCGTCATGGTGGCCACTCTGTTGAAGTCAGTCAATCTTTATATGACTGAAAACACACACTACACATCTACATCCACCACATTTATATATAAATGTACCTTGTATCAAAGGGAATGGTGGTGGTGGTGCACCAAAACATATTTTCCCTCCGCTCTCAGCATAGTTTTGGTTTGATGTTAAAACTGTTTACACACTGTACTGGTTTCCCTCCAGGCCGAGGGGCGGGCTTAGACACAATGGTGCACGAGGAATCGGTTTACGATGCCGTAAGTCCTCGTTACCTCCTGATTCATTTTGGAAAAGTTAAAGTTGTCACACACTGATGCTGCTCCATTATCCTGCATGGCTGTGGAGGTGGGACAAGAAGGAGAGTGTGTATGTGTCTGTATAACACATCACAGGGTAAAATGTTTGCCCTCTAATTGAGCAGGACAGTCTAATAACATAATCCAGTTTGCTAGATCAGCATTTACCCATGAAACTAAGAAACAAAAAATTTCACATGAATTATAAATGTAGGATTTAGGTTTTTGTTGTTGTTGTTGTTTTCTTTGTGATGTCACAAAGTTTTTTTAACACCACCCAACTCCATGTCTCCCATGATGTGTAGTCAGAGAGGTCGTGACCTTTTGAGCTGTTTATTTGCGTTGGCTGCAGACGGTGAGAATTAGCCCATGTGACCAGCAGTTAGTCAGAGCCCCCCCCCCCCCCCCCCACTGAGCAAATTGGTTTGGCATCTTTGGGCTTGAGTTTGGCCAAGCTGCTCAACCCAAACCCCTCGGCCCCCGTCCACTCAGTCCACTGAGCATGTGCCACAAATTTCAGACCCCAGCAACATACCATAAGTCCTTACATGAGAATCGTGGGATGTGATGACCACACATGAACACAACAGCATGACACACATCATCACCACCTGAGTTCCTTAAATATAGACTTGTAGATGTATTATAGCAGGCTTAGTACACGGTCTAATTATTACCACGCATGTATAAGTGCTAATGACTTGAACATGATGTATCCATGGCACCATTATATTTCCTGTTGACATCGACATCCCCCAAGTAGCTATAGTTTCAAATCCTGAACATGAGCTTGGTTGTCCCTCAAACTGAGAGACTAAGAACTATAATATATTACTATAAGAATAATAATACAATAACACTATTATAATGATGATAATATAATAAGATGCTGCAGGGTCTCTTTTATTCTCAAGGAGCATTGATTCACCTGATGTCAAAATATTTACCTCTTTCTTGTTCTCTCCATTCCTTGCAGATAATGTGCTATGTCAAGATGACGCACCTGAAGACGATTCCGGTGCACCTGTAACCGATGCACCTGCTGCAACTGTTGCAGCCGATCCAGCTGCTGCCGATGCATCTGCTTCAGCCGCTGCTGCTGCCGATCCACCTGGTAGGACCTTTAATAAATGACGGTTTAATTTTCCGCATCGCTTGATGTCCACATCTGAGAGAGGCTATCATGGCTAGTGTGTGGTCTGTGTATGATGGGATGCTCCATGGATTGTCTTCCTATAGCGACAGATGCCGCTTCTCCACCTGAGGACGCCACAGGAGCCCCCGCTGCGCCCGACGCCACCGATGCTGCTGGTAGTGCAGACTCCTTCGCTTCTGCCGGTGACCCCCAAGTAACTATCATAAGCATCCCGCACGGAGGGGCATCGGACACTTCAGGGACCCCCGCTGCCCCCGTGAAAATCGACGAGGCACCTGAAGTCGCTGTAGTCCCTGAAGTGATCCCCGAGGCAAAAAAAGTGGTGGTGAGTAAGAATGAATGATGCTGAGGTTACAACAGTAGAGCATGTGCCAGGTGTGCCGTCTCCCCCTGACCTCATTTATCCATCTGACCTGGCTCATTATCTCCACAGCCTAAGGTGCAGTGTGTTGGAAAGGAGGAAGTCCCAGAGAGCAACGCTGTCAAGGCCGTGGTGGACACACCAGACTGTGTGAGTATGAGCAGAATAATATATTCCCATGACATCCATCCACCACCACCTTTCATTCATCTCATGCCCTGAGACATTTTGCCTTAAAGACATTAAAGACCAGAGAGCGGAGGCTAGTTACCATCTAATGACACATTCTCTTAACTGAGACCTTTATCTGTCCTCCTTCCACCTTTGGGTCCAGAGTGGTTTACTCTACTTATAAGGAGAGGAAGATTAATGAGGTTTAAAGAGCTACAGTTGGAAATATGGCCCAGATAAAGACAGCTCTTTTCTCAGACATTCCTAAGGTGTTGTAAATCTTCAGACTGTGATCTTTTGACTGTGGCGAGACATAAATGAAGAAAACAGCTAGGTCAGCTTTCGCTCCGAAGTCCTTACGGCAAAAGGTGGAGGTGCAAGGTAGTTGTTGTTTTTTTAGATACATAGAGCAGCAGGTCAGATCCCTGTCTCTAACTTGAGTTAGCCTCTATTTGGGTCCATTACTGTAACATGCACTGAGCCAGGACCAGCTGCAGAAGTCATCTGTCCGAACGCACCCTGAACTAAACATGGACTGCAGTGCCAGCGGCCTCAGCCAGCTGATGATGGGCTCAAAACGCAGGCTACAGCGGGTGAATGGCACAGAAGACCTTGATGAACGAACAACTTGCATGAGTGGGATAAGTTCAAAGCATGCTGAATATATGCTGAAACAGCAAAAAGGTTTTTTTAAATACCTGTGCAAAATTGTGAATCACATAGTCATGAATCACAAAGACAATGTTGGATATTGCAGATTTAACATGCAGCAAACACCGTTCTCCTTATCTCAGTGCCATATGAGGCTTTTTTTTGCATGTAGTTTAAAAATCTTTCCTCCAGTGAAAAAACCTACTGTAACTCCTGCACAGTTGCCACGTTAAGGTCAGGCAGAGCAAGTTATGCGACTGTAGAATTCCTGAGAGCAACATGTGACACAGACAGATGGAGAAGAGAAGAGGTTCCCCGGGAGTGATTCGACTTCAGCCTTCCTGAGTGTCTCCCACCCTTCCTCAAAGATCTGGATGTTTCAGCCGAGTCCAGCTGTGGGCCCACTCCCAGACTAGCTGAGGATTCGAGGGTTTGCTCATAGTGGTCCTCTGGGAACAGTGGGAGCTGTCTGGATCGCGTTTCAGAAAATGAAGAGCGCTCCCTAGTCCCAAAGCCTTAAAGTTGTGCAATGAGATGATATCATAACTCGGGGGTTAAAGTGGGAGAAGGAAGGTGTGGTCAGCAAGTTTTCCATCCAAATGCTTCTGGTCTCTTTTGCACATACACAAGGCCTACGTGAAAACTCAGGAGCCCACATACAACTGTTTTGGCGTTAAAGTCTCTGTGTATGCAGGAAGCTGTATGTTACAGTTGTGAAATTTGTCCAGATGTTTGCGAGGCTATTGTGGTTTTGGCCCCACTTCTCTTTGACGTGCAAATTCGTCCTTATAGGAGGCAACTAAACGCATCATTCAGGACAACCCTGCAGGCTGGTGCAGCACGGAAGACTGTAATCTAGATATCTTCCAAGACGGCAACCAAGTACTGGTGGCCAGCAAAGATGGTGAGTGCTGATGATGATGCATCTAAAGTAAATTGATGTGTGACACTTGAGGAGGTTATAATACAGTCTTGCTTCATGATTTTACAGGAAAAAAAACTGCTTTATTAAGTACTGTTATGTATTCTTGCAGCTGGACTGGGAGCTTTGGCTGCAGCACTTCAGAGTGAGGATCTGAAAGGCAAGGTAAGACAGCTGTAGTTTCTCTGCCAGATAGAATATAATGATGTGTTGCTGCAATAACCCTGAGACCTGCGAAGAAAAGTAAGACAACTGCTGCGCCGCACGGCCTCTGAGTGAAATACTAACCTGGGTTACTACAAGTTCAAATCAAATTAAACAATTCACTGGCTCTAAATTGACCGCCTACTTCATGGACGACAGAGATGACTCCAGTCAGGCTCAGCGATATTTTTTTTTTCTCGAAATGCCAGGAATTCACAAACAAGCCGTAATCTAATTTCTTCCGTTTGCTTGTCCAGCTTGGTGTGACGAAGACCGAGACCCCGTCGTCATCAGGTTCCTCCGTGTTGGCCGGAATACTGGTCTCTGGTCTGCTCGTGGCAATCGGGATCACCATAGGTTACTTCAGATGCCAACGCAAGGCTGACCCCAAGGGAGCGAGGCTGGTAAGCACGTTTTCTGACGTTTTCGTGAATATACAACATTGTGGTTTGTGTTGCCGCAATGAGGCTGATTTATGACTTCCTTGCAGAGACGTTTAGTCGTGAGCGTGTCTATGGTTTATAACGTTGTTCAGATTGACCTTACATGTGACCTGCAGGTGTGTTATCATAAATTTCTCCTTTTTTTTTACCATATGTTGTGAGTTTCTGCAACCTCAGCGCTCTATGCACACAGTTGAGCAAAGTTCGTGTTTTACTACATCTGAAATCAAAACAGGCCCATTTCCTTTAACTTGTGAATGAGCCGCTGCCAGTGTTTTAATTAGGGAATGTGGCTGGCCAGCTATCAGAGGGAATATGTCGAGAAAGAGAGAGTGCGCCTTCCCCAAGGACCCACGCCCTGGTGCTTTATTCATCTGTTTTCATCCAGTAACCAGACGCAGCTGTTTCTCAGTAACAGTCACACTAAGGCGTGATAGAGATCCACATTAGAGGGTTTGTTTGTTGTTTGTGTGTGTGTGTTTTTAAGTAATAGCAGGATAGTGGATGCATCTGTGTACATGCAGACGGGTGACAAAATTAAAGGACTGATGTGAGGAATGAGTGGGAAAACAGGATGACAACGCTCCGATTGCAGAGGGCAGGAGAGGTCACTGGATGAAAAATGTTGTATATTGTATGATGATGATGCATTCACAGTCATCAGATTTAAACCCTGTTCAGATTTTAGAGACCAATGTACATGGAGGCAACAAACTTTCCTTAAAGGGATAGTTTGACATTTTTGGCAAACTATTGGCCCATTGCCATAATCCATATAGTCATAGCAGTAGGTTTGTTACCTTTAATTGTCAGTGCAAGCTATTTTTAGAACGGCGGAGCAGAGCCGTGAGCTGCTCAGAGCTACGCTACGGAGGCTCATGGGATTTCTTGGTTTCCCTCATCAAACTCATCAAATACACAATCCAACAACTCCAAAACACTCTAGTGGAAAAGTTCTGACGTGCACATTCACCACGCTGGTGACGAGAGATTTTGCATGAATTTACCTCTGTCTCATAAAGTTCTTTATTATCTTATAATGTGGTGAATGTGCAGATCACAATTTGTCCACCAGAGTGTTTTGGAGTTGTTCGATTGTGAATTTGATGAGGGGAAACCAAGAAATTCCATGAGCCTCCATAGCGTAGCTCTGAGTAGCTTGTGGCTCTGCTCCGCTGTTCTAAAAACACCTTGCACCCACAATTAAAGGTAACAAACCTACTCCTGAGACTATAGGGATTATGGCAATTTGCCAATTTTCCAAAAATTGTCACTGATGTCTATGTTTTTATATGCATCTGATCATCAAATCAAATCAAATCAATACAAAATTAACACACATAGTCTTAGAAAAAAGTGGTGGTGAAAAGTTCAGTTTCAGGGGGCCCAGAATTCCTGGCAACGGCCCTATACCCACGTGTTTTCCATTTTGCCATTCCCATTAACAAGCTATTCATTTGTGCTGCATCTGCAGGCAGAGGAGGCCTATCCAGTGGATCAGGACAACCAGGGGAACACTCTTGTATCTGTGGCCCCGCTCAACCCCCCTCCAGAAACCCAGGAGAAACCCAGTGTAAACGGAGAGTCCCCTGAGGCAGCCAAGACCCAGCCTCCCCCTCCCACCAACGGCCACTCCACCGCCAAGACAGCAGACACCGAGCTGTGAAATAGTCTATACCAGTCCACTGCAGCCCCAGGAACTACCCACATAACACATCCAAATCCACACACACCCATGAAAACTCACTTCCTTCTCTGAATCCTCTCCTGCCCGGCCTACACAGCAAAGTGGGACACCGAGGACTCGAACAATCTGCTACATCAACGCTCCTCGTGTTATGGTCCCCTTGCCTCCTCCTTTGGCGACCTGCCTCAACAAACATCAGGAGAACTGAGCCTGATGATGACGATGGTGGGTGATGATTGATGATGATGACGACGAGGGCTGAGTCCCTGGGTTTTTGACGGCAGTCAGGCTGGAGACAAGACACAGGAGACGGGCAGTTCCGGGTGGGGAATAAAGTGAATTTTAGCATTAATCAGCAATGGCTCCCATGACGACTGCAACCTCGGGAGTCACAGCTATGAGCTGTCAACGCCCAGCAGGGTCTCTGCTTGTTGTCAGGTTTAAATCCTCCATAAAAAAAGAAACACAGAATAAAGCACATTAGAATTTGACAGAGGAAGCGAGTCACACTGCCTTGAAATCTGTTTACAAACTTGTCAGAGAGGAAATTCATCGGCCTCTCATCTTGTTTGTCTGATTGAGTTATTGCTTGCGTAGGTTGTGCGATTGTGTGTGTGCACGCGTGTGTATGTGTGTGTTGCTGTCAAATCCTGCATGTGTGCGTTAACATATACTTGCATTTGTACTGTGCATGGACTGTATATATCTATACATGCATCTAAGCTTTCCTCGCTTACTGTATGTATTGTGTGCATGTTTGATGAGGAGTTGAGTGATGAGTTTGAATGTGCATGTGACATTAGCCATGAAAAGTGTACAGTTTTGTAAAACAACATGCAAAATGATGGTTCACCAAGTTTCAATCATACCACTTTTTTTCCCCCCTTCTTTTCGTTTTGTTTCTTTGGTGAATTCCTCACGGCTACAAACATCTTCAATCTGCTACTGCAAAAACCAAAGTGATCCATCACAAACATTCACAGGCCTCTTTACAGTGCCTTCACAGTCACTGCTGAAATCATGAGACTTACCCAACAGACACATAAAGAAAGGCCTCAGCCTCTTACCATCAGCTTTGTCCATCCTCCAAATGTCAGTGTTATTCTCTTTTCAATATACTGTATAAACTCTTTCTACTATCAGTATTGTATTGCGCAGTGTGTATAGTACGGTGACTTTTTTTTTGTCTTGTTTTTATTTCTTGCCATGTTCATTTTATGTGCCAAAGAATATCATGTCATATCTTTACTAAAATCTGTTCTTTGACCCACCTCTACAATGTTTGATTCAGGTCATACATGATACAGAAAGACGCTCAAAGGCTAAGACTGTCTCTTTGTTTTGGAAATTGTAAGATCAGCTGTCATCAGTTTTTATTAACATACCAGAGAAAAAATACAAAAGGAAAATTAATTTTATTTTTTGCCAAAGTAGAACAAAGAAAAGTATTCTGTTATATAAATTGGATGTCTCGCATGGATTTGTCCTTTCCGTTCATTTTGTATCTTTTCATTGCTAACATTCCAGTGTGACTGTTTCATTTTACTACCACCCTGTAGTTTAAATTGGATTTAACATGGAAAAAAAATAAAAACCAAGAAAATAAACAACTTTTTTTTAATGAATTGTCATGTTTTCAGCCACATTTTATTACGAAAGAACGCAATCATGAGAGCGAAGGGAAAGAGTAATGGGGTTTCTAACCACAGGAATTGCACAGTACGTAGACGCACACATATACATCAGTCAAGGCTCTAACACACTTGGAATTTAAATCTGCACAGCCCATAAGGTCACACATCAGCTGGTTTTCATAAGCAGTAGTAATGACATCACTCAGAGCTGTTTTGTCTTTCACAGTCTGGGTGGGGCAGCGAAAACATCCCCCAGCTGTCTTTCCTAAATGTTTTTAGGGCATGCTCATGAGTCGCTCCAGGGTCTACTCACCATCCATCATCACCTTCATATACGTATTTTTAATTCCGTTTCTGTCACTATCCACTCTAGGGACAGTGCGACTTGGTTATTTCCCATCCACTCACGCCCCGTCTTTCATCACAAGATCAAGTCCAATGTGAATTCCTACCCTGGCCTGTCACCTTCCACACCCTACAAGGAAAATATTTCCTCAAGGCCATTGAGTGTCACCATGAACCACTCCTGAAGTCACTATACTGTATACCACAACCATAAAGCAGCAAAATACCGTAGACGTAAATATATAAGGTTAAATGTCAACATCAACAACCCGAGACTGTCCAGTTGCAACATGGTTCAAATTTAAAAGGTGTAAATCCCTGTGGACATGTAGGCTACCCCTACCCTCGAGTTCTGTGAGGTAAATCCTGAGCTAGCATCATCTTACTTACAGTGTCCAGATTAAAATCAAGAGCTATGTAACAATATCAAACTCACCTCCCTAAATGGTCTGGTTTGCATTTACTCCTCTGTCTGTACCTTCAACGTTGGCTTTTACAAATCACACAAAAATGTCCATATTTTCCTGCTTACCCCTGATAGTGTTTAGCTATGGTTTTGAGACTTGCATCTCTGGCTTTTCCAGTGATGAAGATGAACAGATGACTTTTTAAGAAGAATATAATTGGTGGGTTAAGAGCACCACAAATTAAACTATCAATTCACCATTTAACTGCATTCTTTTGGGGTTTGAAGCAGATATGATTGAGCCAGATATCTCAAGAACTTGGACAAATATAACAAGTACTGAATAGCTACATGCCATTAGGGATAAGTAATTTGTAATTCTGACCTTTTAAATTTCCCACCCATCGGCCCCTGTACCCCTCCAGTACATCACTCCCTGTCCTCTACAGCTTTTCTTCAATGTCCTCCAGCTCCAGCCTGTTCCCCTCCCTCCTTTCATCCCATCCAGCTCTCAGTTTCTTCTCCACCCCTCTACTCCTCCATCCAGCCAAGAGTAGTGTATGTGCAGTGGAATCTGGGATTATGAACAAAACTCAGCTGGTTGTTTTTATTGTGGGGAGGCTCCCCCCTTAGCGTAGTTACAGCTGCCAAATACGTCATGTTTTCCCTTTTCATGCCAAAGCACACCCCTTCTAAACTCATTGATGGTAAGATAACATTGGGTGGAATGGAAGGGTGGGAGGTAGAAAAGAGCACACAAGAGACCAAGCAGGACCCTGAGGTCAGGAGGTGTAGTCTGCATATTCAGCCTGTGATGAAAATTAAAAGATGTTGAACTTTTAGGTTCACTGAAAGGTTAGAAGAATACCTTAAGGGTTCTAGGAATGAGAGACCTTCAAGTCTTTCATCTTGCATGACAAATGATTTGAAACATGAGATTATGTTAATATGAAAAACACCATAGCCTATCTTTCTCCAAACTGTTAATTAGTGTTTCATCAACTCTCCCTGAAGAACAATGAATGCTTACTATTCCTCTCTGGAACATCATGTTTATCTGACTATGAAACAATGAAGACAATATTAGCCCTCTGAAGCATACAACAAGATGATATCTAGTGTTCACAAATTCTTCTTCTATAAAAAATAACACATAACATTCGTTTCTTGTTTGTAATTCCATCCTGAAAAACAGCTGATAGCTGTATCAGTGACGCAGTTCAAACTGTTCCCTAAACCTGCAATAACCACTGTTTGGCCACTTGGGGGCTGTAGACATAGGCCGGGAGCCAGGTCCACTCCTCAGGATGTTTTTTGCTACCTTTTTTTCACTATTATTTCTTGTTAACCCATACATTGGGCCATCACAAGTTGATAACCTCCACCCCCAGCAAGCCTCCGTTTGCCCCCAGGGGCAAAAAAAAACCCTTTTTGGGAAAAGTTTCTGGCGAAATGATGTAATTGCATATATTAGGGTACTGCAAATGCATACATGGTCAGATAACTCTGAAATTTTGCATGGTGTATCCTGACACATAGGAGAAACTATCAGAATATTATTCTGGGGCTTACTGCCTTTCTATTTTCAAATATCACCCTCAGTTTATCCCAAAAGACAAAAAAAATGTGTTTCCGCCTGACAAATTGTCATCAAATGTGATCATTTTCAAGCATTTTATCATAAATATCACTGCATAGATGGATATGAAAAACTTCCCACATTTGTAAGCTTCAATTTAAGCCCAAAATGACCTTTCTATCTAGAAGATTACACTTGCCATGACCAAAGTCTTCCAGTGTCCTACCTCAAATCAGAGAAAACGGAACTTTCAGCATTACCATTCCGAATGGGATGAAGCATGATTTTGTATCTTAAACAAGATTTATATTAATATATATTATATAATTGGAGACTTGAGGTATAGGCTACTAGCCTACTATATTATCTATATGTAAGTTAATTACATGAAAAGTGAATAATGTTACACCCTCAGGTGGACCAGGGTATCAGGGTAGCCTACATATAAAAATAAACGTTAACCGATTTACACACACACCAACAACCAACCGACAGACTTTAACCAACCAACCCTAACCGTGTTTCATGTCCCACCTGAAGTTATTCATCAAAGACTGTTGGTAAGTTGATCTATTTATACTGTATCTATATTTCTGGCAATAGAAGGTAATAGAGTCAATTGAGGGATTTTTCTACCTGAAAGGTGGAAATTCTACTTGATACTAGATCTATAACATTAGCTATCGGCAGTTAGCTATTGTGTTAGCTTGTAGGCTATGTTCTGAGCCAGCATAGCCAGTGACATGTAGGCTAGCTAGTTAGTGTGAGCAGGAGTGGGAGACTAGGTAGTGTGAGCAGAATTGGAGGAGAAATTATGAAATTATAATTATTAGCAACTGTACTTCTCGAGTGATAACATTAGATAGCCTAGTCAGTTTGTAGATTGTTAGCTAGCATAGCCAGCCCAATGTTGCTAGCTAGTCAGAGAGTGGGAGAGAGAAATGATGGTGTGTGTGTGTGTGTGTGTGTGTGTGTTAGGGTTGCCACCTGATATGTAGAGGTCACATGTTACACATGTTAATGATTCCTCACAATATTAATTAACAGTGATTTTCCATGGTTTGAAACAGATTTTTGTTAAATTATGCCCCAGCCGTGGCCACCACTTGCCAACCCTTAGCTCTGCCCCTGGTTGGCAACTGGTCTCACCTGAGCCTAATCACTCCTCAATTGCTGCAGTCTGATTGGACAATTTGCAGCATATGTAATAATAATAATGATGATGATGATGATGATGATAACAATAATAATAATAATAATAATAATAATAATAATAATAATAATAATAATAATAATAATAATAATATAAATAATAATAATAGATATAAAATCAGACCTGCCGCTTAGGATACGAGCAGTGTTTTTTGGGGTTGTTTTTTCATCCTTTGTTTATTTTTTCATGTTGCCCATTCATTTATCATCCTGTTACTCTCTGAATCAAACAGGAATACTAGTTTGATGATCACTGTGTCTGTGATGCTGCACAAAGGAAACTAATGCAGTGATTTGGCTGAAAAACTGATGTGCCTGTGTAAGAGCATAGAACAGCAATGGATATAATTACTTTGGAAGAGTTACATGGTGACATGTTTTGAATCATATAAGGTTTTTTACATTTTCCCCCCAAAATGGGACATATTTTCGGAAGAGACTGTTTTTTCCCGGGACAGCTGATGAAAAAAAACATATAAATTCTGGGGAAAACGGGTGGGTGGCAACACTAGTGTGTGTGTGTGTGTGTGTGTGTGTGTGTGTGTGTGTGTGTGTGTGTGTGTGTGTGTGTGTGTGTGTGTGTGTGTGTGTGTGTGTGTGTGTGTGTGTGTGTGTACACTATGTTGCCGTAATACTGATTTTCTGACGCTTACACTTCAAAGGTATTGTCAAGGTACCGATCAGATGCCAGATTGCTACAAGAATCGCTTGCTACAAGAATCAGCCATTGACTAAAGTCAATGACAGTCTATTTCTGAGGTTAGACGTCAATTAAATGTGAAACATTGTATCTTAATTAATGTCTATTGCCAAATTGAATACATTATTTCATTATAGTAATGAATATATTGATTTTCAGACGGGTGCGATGGAATTCCATATCTAATGCAGTCAACATGTCAAAGACAAGAGAGGATCAAGATGAAGACTGGACTGCTGGACCTTCAAAGAAGAAAAATAAAAAGGACAAGCCACCATCTCAGTCCTCTCTGGATAACTGTATCCTGCATGGTTGCAAGGGAACAGTCAATGATAAATTCATACCCTTGACCTCTAAGACTGCAGTGAGTACATTTAATGCCATCCAGGGGATGAAAAAAAAACTCCAGGCACAAACATTTGATTGTGGTGGAATGCGAGATATTTGTCTATCAATTCCTGAGGAATTATCATCTGATTGTGGATATCATGAACACTGTCGACACATGTTTTTCCGTAATGCTAACCGTGCTTTAAGCAAGTGTCAAGCCAAAAATAGCTCTACTCGACCTGCACGTGAGCATGTGAAATCATCTGTATTGTTTCAAAGTCATTGTATATTCTGCAGAAGCAGTACAGTAAAGACAGTGTCCACAAACAGATACAGCTTACAGAAATTCCACACGAATGCATACAAGAATATAGAAAAAAAAGCAATGGAACTTGGTGATGAAGACTTGTTGTGCAAAATCAGAGGAGTTGATCTTTTTGCCAAGGAGGCACAGTTTCATGATTGCTGTCGCAAGCAGTACTTAGTAAAGAGAGCACCCCAGCCTAAAACGTCAGCTGCTGCGTCTGAAATAGCTACAAAGAAGGCACTGATTAGTAAAGCTTTCAGTCGGGTGCATGAACATATAAAAACGGAAATTATTCAAAAGGGTCAGGTCATCAAACTTGCTCATCTCACAATTTTGTACAATGACACTTTAACAGAATTTGGAGAAGCAGCTGTTGCTGAGATCACAAGCCATAACCTGAGAGAAAAAATAGAACGCTGCCCTGATTTCAAAGATTGTATTGACTTCTCATCTTGCCCATTCAAAGACACATTTTTGTTTAGTAAATCCCTAGAGTCCATGAAGGTGACTGTGCGTTCAGCATATGAGTTGGGAATTACTGACTGGAGCAAAGAAGTCAGCCATGATCTTCACAAGAAAATCTTATCAGCCTTCAAAACCTCTGAACCACTACCTTGGCCTCCAAGGGCTCATGATCTCCATGATCCAAATGAGGAGATTCCTTCTGAGGTTTTACAATTTGTTTTAAACCTCATCTGTGGAGATAAGAAGCCTTCAGGTCGGGAGGAAAGTCTGGCATCATCCATTTCTCAAGACATCTGCAGAGCAGTTACGTCGGGTCAATGGAAGATGAAAAAACATATCTTGCTATGTATGACACTACGCCATCTCTTCAGATCCAAGAGCATCACCACTCTGATAAATAGGCTTGGTCACTGTGAGTCATACACATACTCAATTGAACTTGAAACAGCTCTGGCAAATGCAATTGTGGAAAGTGCCTCATTAGTCAGCAACTCGGATATTATCAAGAGGCAACCTGATGGAGCAGTCTTCCACAGTGACTGGGACAATTTTGATCAACTAGTATCAGATGTATATGGGGCAGGGTCCATTCATACCGCTGCAGGGATCTACATGCAAGATCTAGGTTCCTGTGCAGATTCAGAAGCCCTTACCTCAGAACAGCCGGCACAAGACTCCTGTGCAGATACAGAAGAACTTGCCTTAGAGCAACCTACACAAGAGTCTAATCCTAACACTCAGACTACAAAAAAACAGAGATCATTTGTAAGTCCTGCTACAGAGTTGCCAACTTACTACAAGCGGAAACGATCTGAACCAACTAACTTGGTGCCATTTAGGTCAAATAACTCAACCACATACAGCCAATCAAACTTATCTGATACTGATCTAATTTGGGTCTTTGCTCGTAAAATTAACTCTATGGATCAGCATATCCCTGGTTTGTCAGGCTGGGTGTCTGTTACTGGCCAGTCTCCAAAATGCCTCACCACAATTGGGTACTATCCCATGATCAATGCTCCCATAACTGACTTAGCAACCATTCAAGAATGCCTTAGATGCAGCCAAGCTGCGTCCTCTGAAGCTGGACAAGAGTACACCATCAGTACATTCGATCTAGGTGTTTGCATGAAAGCTTACCCTCTTGTATGGAATGAACCTGAAAAATACCAAAAACACATCATCCTCATTGGTACATTCCATTGTTGTGGAGCATATTTGAAAGGCATAGGCAGAAGATATTGTCAAGGGAGTGGATGGGTAGAAGTGGCTCTGGAAGCAAAACTGATCACCACTGGCTCAGTAACTGGGGTCATTGATGGGAAGAATTGGGACAGAGCTATGAACACACACAAATCCATGCTGGAAGCTCTAGAAAGACTACTCTATGACAAGTATCTGGAAACTCATGAACCACTCTCTCCAGAAGGGACTGCATTCCTGGAAAAGCTCACTCTGAATGAATCTTCTCTCACTGAAGTTCTCTCATCAGATGATGTATCTCACCACGTGGCAGAATATCATGCATTCAGAAAAGCAGTGAGAAATGGGGAGCTTGGAGAAACTGCACAGTTTTGGATGGAATACATGGACTGCACCTGGCTCGTCCTGTCAATGAATAAGGCAGTCAAAATAAATGACTACGAAGGATACAAAGCCATCTTAAATAACATGCCAGACCTCTTCTTCTGTTCAGACCAGCAGAACTATGCAAGATTCCTCACATACTTGGGATACTTTCTTGAACACATTGAGGAAATGCATCCAGGATCTGAGAAACTTTTGCGTGCTGGAGCAATAAGTGTATCCAGATCATACATCCCAGGCAACCGCTGTCACACTGACAAAACAATTGAAGAGACAGCTATGAAATGGCTCAAGTCAAGCTCAGGGTCTGGTACCTATTCTGCAGGGATCCGTGGAATAACCAACAGCTATGAAGCCAGCCAACGCCATATCCTTACTGCTCATGCCAAAGGAGAGTATGTAGAGGATATGTGGAAAATGGTAAATGGTCGAGGTGAACATAGAGAGAAGCAACAACGAGATCTTAGACCACGGGAAATCACTCGGTCAGAGAAGCAAGTCCAAAAAACCATTGAAGCATTTCAGAGTTTTGTCACTCCCTTTCAGCTTGGGACTTCTCAGCCCTTAACAAGTCTGTCTTCAGGAGCAGCTATGCCAGAGGAGGTGCGCTGTGATGTGTTGAATGCCCTGAAAAATGGCAAAACTCAAAAAGAGGAGTTCATCCGTGATCGACTTCAAACAAAAAAGATCCTTTTCTTTGAACCTATCAAGAGGAACAGATTCAAGACAATGTCATCTACCACACCTAAAAGGAAGCTTGTGGCATCAAACCAGAAAGTGATCCAGTACAAGGCCACAAGTGGGTTCATCTTTCAGATCTTCATCAAATCACAACAACTCAAATCACAAATAAGCATCTCTGACCTAATGACCTATCCCTTGACTTTGACACCATATTCCATCTCAACAATTGATGGTTTTTTCGCAAAAAACAACAAAGCACATGGAATGAACTACATGATCAAAGATGCTGAGAATACGCAACTTCCCTCTCCACGCCAGTGTGCTCTAATTCAAGATGGGAACTCGTCATTCTACATGCGCGATGTGCCACGAACAATGAAAACTATATCAGAGCGCATCTTCAGCAGTCTACCGGTTGCAGCTGAAACAGTATTCAGCACAGATACCTATCTCGATCGTCTTCATTCTCCAAAATCAGCTGAGAGGGATCGCAGAGGTTGTGGTGAACGTTTTATGGTGAATGGGCTGAATATGCATCGACCTAGTGATTGGAATGGTTTTCTCACAAATGATGAAAACAAGAAGGCACTCATTCATTTACTTCTGGATCACTGGAGCTCTCAAGATATGATGGAAAACATCCTCCGAAGGCCTGTTATTTTCATAGAGGCTGGTCAAGCCTTCAAGATCGAGTGCAATGCTGGAGTGGTGTCTAAAGAGCTCATACCTGAGATCTGTTCAAAACATGAAGAAACTGATGTGAGAGTAATCACTTACATGCAGTATATCCAAACCAAAATGCCTCACATCACAACAGTCAGGGTCAGAGCAAAAGACTCAGACATTTTCTTCATCCTCCTATATTATGCCAGTAAGTCATCATCTCTTAACATCATTTTTGACATGGGAGATAAACTCATTAATATCAACCAGCTGGCTGATGATTACTCGGCTCAACACATTTCAGCTCTCCTGGCCTTGCATGCATTCACTGGTGCTGACTGCACATCAGCATTCAAAGGCAAAGGGAAGGTCCGACCGATAAAGATTCTGAATCAGAACTCAAAGTTTATCCAGATCTTTGCTGAAGTGGGGAACTCTTGGGAGCTTGAGGAGCGGATTCTCAGTGGTATCGAAGAGTTCACCTGTCGCCTCTATGGTTTCAGTCGTCGAATCAAGAAGGTTGATGAGGCAAGAGAGATTAAGGTCAAGAAAATGTGTGGCTCAAGCCTTGAGCTTCGACAGGGTGTCTCAGTTGACCTCTCCACCTTCCCACCCTGCAAGAGGGTCCTCTTACAGCACATGAGAAGAGTCAACTTCCAGGTGTGTGTTTGGAAGAGGGCTCACGAGCAATACCCAGAGATCCCATCCCCTCTTGACCATGGATTTCATATAAACACAGAGACTGGTAAACTAGAACCATTATGGTTTGAGGGCGACGTCATCCCCAAAGCCCTTGTTGATGTTTTGGCAGAAGAGGAAACAGATGAAGATGACATAGCAGATGAAGTCCATACAAATATGGATGAGGAAGATGATGATGATGATGAGGAGGAGGAGGAGGAGGCAGAAGAGGAAGAAACTGATGATTAAAATACAGCTCTATCTGTGAGGACTTTTAAAAGCTGGGACATGTACTCTCACTCGCTCACTTACCTGTATCTCAACACACAGACATCACACATTCTTCTGCTATACAGTAACAACTATACTACAATCCTTACACCTATACAAGTTAATTTCATGAACACATTGTGGACACATCCTGGAAAAGCAATAAAAGAGACTTCATAAATAAATGTCAATGAATAAGTCTTCTGGGACATATTTTACACTAATATAATAAGAAGCTGTATAAGAAGAGAAAAGGTCAAAGAACATGATTTATTTTATGTTTGAGCTGTATTTTAGTGTCTCAATTTAGCTGTATGTGTATCTATAGTTTCTATCTATACTTTGTAATGTTGTCTCTATTGATGGTTGCCTTCTTGATAAAACACTACACACTCAAGTTTTTGTTATTCATTGTGTTCCCTGGACTTTGAAGTCTCCAATCGTGTTGATACAGTTTGCAAGAAATCATGCTTCATCCCATTCGGAATGGTAATGCTGAAAGTTCCGTTTTCTCTGATTTGAGGTAGGACACTGGAAGACTTTGGTCATGGCAAGTGTAATCTTCTAGATAGAAAGGTCATCTTGGGCTTAAATTGAAGCTTACAAATGTGGGAAGTTTTTCATATCCATCTATGCAGTGATATGTATTATGATAAAATGCTTGAAAATGATTATATTTGATGACAAATTGTCAGGCAGAAACACATTTTTTTGTCTTTTGGGATAAACTGAGGGTGATATTTGAAAATAGAAAGGCAGTAAGCCCCAGAATATTTCCCGTATGTGTCAGGATACACCATGCAAAATTTCAGAGTTATCTGACCATGTATGCAGTTGCAGTACCCTAATATATGCAATTACATAATTTCGCCAGAAACTTTTTTTTGCCCCTGGGGGCAAACGGAGCCTTGCTGGGGGTGGAGGTTATCAACTTGTGATGGCCCAATGTATGGGATAACAAGAAATAATGGTGGAAGAAAAAAGGTAGCAAAAAACATCCTGAGGAGTGGACCTGGCTCCCGGCCTAACAGGAAGTGTAAACACCACGGTTTGTCCACTTGGGGGCAGTAAACAGGAAGTGTAAACAACACGCACACCTGTGTTAAATTCCTTCATTTGATTGGAGCGCCTCGTTAGCTAAGCAACCACTGAACACCACCACCATGGAGGCTTGTTTCCCGTTACCTGGTGAAGGTAAGTTCAGTAGCCTACTATGTCTCACTTTTTCCCCCTTTTTTTTCCCTGAGTGCTAACAGTTACCGAGGGAAATTCTGTGTTTGTGCTTTGCAATTAGCTACTTCGGAGCTACTAGGAGAAACATTATTTACAATAGTTTTAACGTTGTTCTGGATGTTAGGTTGTCATTTTAGGTTTAAAACAGCCTAGGTTCAAGCAGATTATTATCTGTGAGAGTGAACGAGATGAGTAGGCCTAAAGCTGCAGCAAAATAGAAGAAAACAATGAGCTAAACGAAGCTAAAGTGCATTGCTTCATTAGCCTGAGGGTGAGGGAACTGACAGTCAGATGATACCACATAACCCCATTTCTATAGGCCTACAGTACAGGTTGTCATGCAACAAATTATTTGCTCTAAGACCATTAAGATTGGTATTAGAAAAATAAAACAAATGTTTAAAAAACACAAAGAAATTCCTACTTCACATAAGACCTGTCCTCAGGTTGTCCACATTTTCATAGGCTACTACAAAGCAGTCATTTGTTAATTTAGTCTATTTGCATGATTTTACATTGGCTGAAACATGGTGAATCAAAGCAGCAGGGTCAGGCTGGGATACTATGACTAGATATTATTAGCCTATTTCTTCCACAATGGGTATGCTGATAATAATCGTAATATAATTAACTCTGGCTTGGAATCAATTAGGCTACCACTCTGTGCAAGCTGTTGAACCCACTCTGTAAGAAAAAAGAAAAAAAAGGAACAAACAAAAGAGAACCAACTAATAAATGGGAGTGTTTTTAGGAATTTACTCCATTTTCAACTTGTTCACATGATTTAGCAATGAAACTGTATGTTTTTCCCTTATGCAACAACTCTGCATGGACACAACAGTGCATATCCACCCGTACTCACATAGACATTCTCTCGTAATCCAAAACGCATGACAACAGGGAAAAATTTAATACACTTTCACATACTTTGGGGGGGAAAAAAACACACACACACACACACACACACAAAAAAAAACATGCATCATGGGAAATGTACTATGCAGTTTCAAAGCTGTGATCCCCATTAAGGGAGGGGCCCACCAGAAGACAAAATATGGGGCCCCACTGACTAATGTGCACACATGAGGGAGTGACCAGATACATCCTAAAGTAACTGTCCCATCTGACAGCCCTGCCAAAGGCCATTTAACTTTTAATCGTTTTTGTGGAGTGACTGTTTACACTTTGAGCCCTAGTTGAAAAATTATAGGGTTTGTGTGTGTATGCGCCTGCACGCACCCTTAGCTGACAAAGATACATTTTTAAAACTGTATTTGAGTTATTCGGCCTTTTTGCTCTATAACATCTTTCTTGCATTAATAAGATTACTCTAAAAATGAAGAGCCATCACAGCTTTACTCAGGTAATGAATACACTGAACAACAGATCAGGAAAATTAACAAACTCTAATTTAATATTTTATCTCCATAGATACCTAAACAACAAATAACAATGGAAACTGAAATTGATATCTTGTCTGTTTCCTGCACATTGCTCTGTGCTGCCGTTGTCTATTACCAACATCTGCTGTAGGAAACAATCTGGAAAGCATTGTCTCCCTTTTCCAGTGATGCAACTGTCCACAGATGCGTCACACCCTGTACTAACTACACTGTAGTAAAAATGCATGTGGTTGATTGTAATATAATGCTAATTTGCAAACTGTAGCTTCAGTGGTGTGAACAACTGACAGAATAACAACACATATTATGATTTAATTTATGCAGCTGACAAAAACGTATGACATTCACCTTGAAATACTTTTCCACTGAAATGTTTGTTTAAGCATGTACGCACTTGGAAATTGGCACATGCACAAAATTCTGCAAGTGATTTATAACGGTGCACATTGAAATGATCCAAACTATAGAAAGAGTTAAGGTCACAGTCTTGAGTGTGATATTGTTGGGTTAGGATGCCCCCTGCTGTGGCCTTGGGGCAAACTACTGGGAACAAAACTGGGATAAACTTTAACAAAGCCAAGTCAAAATCAAAAGAAGCAGATAAAAGAGGAAACTGGATGCATACAAAACCCCAGAAAATCGTTTCCACTAAGCCCAACCAGAGTTTTATCTGCAGCTCAGTGAGAGTCTGTTCCACGTGGTGATTTGTCCCATATACGTTATGTAAACCACAATCTGAGCAGCTCTAGTAAAGCTGCTTGGTAAATATGTTGAAGTGATGATCATCACTGTTCATCCCGTGTTATTTGAATCTGTTAAAATGCTTTGCAACAAAGGACTGCAGCTGTTTATAGCCTGATTAGTGGTCTTAATGTTTTGCTCTGCTTTTTTTTTTTTTTACTAGATCCATGAGCTGATTGGTCCACCAGTTGCCCTCATGCATATAGTTGAAATATCATGTAGCCTAAATAAAATATAACAGAATAGTTACAAAGGAATAGAACAGATTGATATTAACCATAAAAACTAGAAGATTAAAGCATCATGGGAGTTTACTATAAATGAGGCATTGAAAAATGAAGCAGTACTAAATGTTTTATACAATATAGCCTACACACCAGACATTAAATAATAACTGCAACAATAGCTTGAGGTGGCACATTTCCTGTTCAGTACCATTAGCCTTTGTGATTGTACCGACCATATTAAAGGCATAGTTCACCCAAAATTCAAATTTCACTCATTATCTACTCACCCTCATGTCGACTAAGAGCTGAGAGAATTTTCAGAGTCCTCTGTGCCTTCTCTGAGTTACAAACAAGCTTATTTAATTTTTTTGGAACAATTTCTCATGTCAGGGCTTCAATACAAGAGGGGCATTACAGACGAGCAGTGTGGAGGTATTTGGATGGCACGGATTCTCACAGCCCTTAGTCGACATGAGGGTGAGTAGATAATGAGTGAATTTTGGGTGAACTATCCCTTAACCCTGCAGCTGGCTCTTGGGTGCAAACTCAAATTACATAGGATTTTTTTCAAAGCCTTTAAAAAGCTGTTCTTTATCAACTTCTTCCTGTCTGTGATGGTCCTTCCCAACCACACAGTTTCCTGGTGAAGTTAAAAGAACACTTTGCTCCGTTCGCATGAGGGATATCTGTTATCAAATCAAACTTTATTTATATAGCACTTTTCATACAAAAACAATGTAACACAAAGTGCTTTACACACAAAAGAAAAGAAAGAAAAAGAAAACAAAGAAAGACATAGAAGAAACCATTACAAATAAAGCCCCTCCCTCCCACCCCCCATACTGCACACGTTCACATGCATACGCACACACAAACTCACGCTCACATACACACACATTCACAGATACACACACTCACACATGCACACTCTCGCTAGAGAGACATGGTATGACACTGAGGATTGAGGAAGCACCATATTTGGGGCCATCCACACTGGGAGGAGTCACAGGCAGAGCCACAGGGGGCACCAGCGCCCAGGCCCCCCAACCCTGACAGACAACAGTCAGCCGGGCTGAAGGGACCCTGGGACAGCGCCCCCAGCAGCAGCCCAGACACAGCTCCCAGTGTGGAGGACCCCCCTGAGGAAACACTGGGGTTAAAGCTAAAAACTAAGAGCATAAGATAGGATAAAAACCCTAGAGAAATAAGTAAACAAGAGAGAACAGCCTAAAAGGATAAGAATATGTAAGATAGTTAGTAAAATACTACCAATGATAAATAACATTAAAATAAGAGTAAAAGCATCTATAAAACAGGATAGAAGCAGAAATATAAAATAAGATAGAGCCACTTAAGAACATAAAAGGAATTTAAAATCTAGTTAAAAGCCTGACTAAAAAGGTGTGTCTTTAACCTTCCCTTAAAAATATCAACGGTCTCTGCGGTCCTGAGGCTCTCCGGCAGGCTGTTCCACAGGTGGGGGCCATAATA
Organism: Decapterus maruadsi; assembly: GCA_030347415.2. Taxonomy (NCBI): domain Eukaryota; kingdom Metazoa; phylum Chordata; class Actinopteri; order Carangiformes; family Carangidae; genus Decapterus; species Decapterus maruadsi. The sequence continues at coordinate 28,516,867 of CM064899.1, forward strand.
GCTGAATGCCGCCTCACCGTGTGTTTTGGTTCTTGGTTTTGGAATGGATAAAAGGCCAGTGCCGGAGGACCTCAGGGTCCGCGAGGGTTGATATGATAAAAGCAGGTCAGATAAATAAGAAGGCGCAAGGCCGTTAAGACATTTAAAAACTAATAAAAGAACTTTAAAATCGATCCTGAAGCGTACGGGGAGCCAATGCAGCGACTCTAAAACAGGTGTAATGTGCTCCCGCCCTCTGGTCCTCGTCAGCACGCGTGCGGCTGAGTTTTGTAGGAGTTGGAGATTTAAAATACTCTTTTTGGGAAGACCAGAGAGCAGGGCATTACAATAATCTAAACGACAGGAAATAAAAGCATGCATTAGTACCTCCGTACTGGCCTGAGAGAGAAACGGGCGGACTCTGGCTATGTTCTTAAGATGGTAAAAACCTATCTTTGTCATATTTTTGATATGTGGGAGAAAATTCAGCTCAGAGTCAAAAATCACGCCCAGATTTTTTACTGATTGTGTTGGTTTCAAATCTTGTAGTTTTGGTAAAAGTTTTTCTCTCTGGCCTTCAGGACCTATCACTAAAACCTCAGTCTTGTCCTGGTTGAGCTGTAGGAAATTCTCTGCCATCCATGACTTAATGTCTAAAATACAGTTAAAAAGGGCATCGATTGGCCCTGTGTCATCAGGAGACACGGCGATGTACAGTTGCGTATCGTCAGCATAACTATGGAAGCTGATGCCGTGCCTCCTGATGACATCCCCAAGGGGCAGCATGTACAGATTAAAAAGGAGTGGACCTAAAATTGACCCTTGGGGAACCCCACATCCAATCTCGTGGGTTTCCGAGGAACATGTATCCATACTTACATAAAAGCATCGGTCTGTGAGATAAGAACAAAACCAGTTAAAAACAGTACCAGAGAGGCCCACCAGGTGTCTAAGCCTTTTTAATAAAATGTGATGGTCTACTGTATCAAAAGCGGCACTTAGATCCAGTAGAACCAACACTGTGAGCTTTTTATTATCTAAATTCCACCTGATGTCGTTTAAAATCTTTAAAAGTGCTGTCTCGGTACTGTGGTATTTCCTAAAACCAGACTGATGCTTCTCTAAAATGTTCTTTTTGTTTAAAAAATCATTGACTTGGTTAAAAACCAGTTTTTCTAAAACTTTACTTAAAAATGGTAAGTTGGATACAGGTCTGTAGTTGTTAAGAACACTTGGATCTAAATTGCTCTTCTTCAGAAGGGGCTTCACCACCGCCGTTTTAAAGGCGGTGGGGAAGACACCCGTCTGAAGAGAGCAATTCATGATGTTTAAAAGCTGTTCCTCAAAGAAACCATAAAACGATTTTAAAAGTGATGTGGGAATGGGATCTAAAAGGCAGGTTGTTGGGTTTACTTGGGAGAAAACTCGACCAAGCGTCCTTGCATCAACCAGGGCAAAACTCTCCAGTGTTTCCTCAGGCAAGGACACCAGTTCAGTGTCAACAGGTAAAACTTGGTGGGATAAAAGACAGGATCTGATGTCCTTGATTTTGGTTCTGAAGTGGTCTGCAAAGTTCTGACAAAGATCGTCTGATGGTGTCTTAAAAATGTTATCAGAATTAGCACCTGTTAAAACATCAAAAGTGGAGAAGAGGAACCGGGGGTTGTTTTTATTGATGGTGATGAGTTGTGAGAAATGGGAAATTCGTGCCTTTTTGACTGTATTATTATAAGTTTTGAGTAGTTGACGTAAGATCTCATAGTGAATTGTTAATTTACTTTTCCTCCATTTCCTCTCTGCACTCCTGCATTTTCTTTTCAGTTGGTTGATTTCATTGTTTTTTCTCCACGTGGGTGTTGGTTTTCTTTTCACTGTCTTAGTTAAAAGTGGAGCTACTGAGTCCAGTGTTGACTTCAGTCTACTGTTAAAATTGTCAACAATAAAATCACAAGGTGCAGGTAAAATTTCAGCAGGAGTGCTCTGTAAAATCTCCATAAAATTTGCAGCCACTTCAGAAGTAATATAGCGCTTCCTCACTGTTCTCACCGGGGCCTCCCGCTGGTTAAAACTGGCGATGTTAAAAAATACACAGTAGTGGTCAGACACAGCCAAGTCAACAACAGAGGACACACTGGTGGACAGGCCATGGGTTATGACCAGGTCCAGAGTGTGTCCTCTGTTGTGAGTCGGCTGTGTGACGTGCTGCTGAAAATCAAGACAACTTAAAAGATTTAAAAATTCTCTGGACATTGAATCCGAGATATCGTCAATGTGTAAATTAAAATCACCAGTTATTAAAATTCTATTAAAAGAGGTGTGAATAACAGATAAAAGCTCTGAAAATTCACTGATAAAAGAGCTAGAGTAATGAGGTGGTCTATATATAGTAAGGCAAAGAATTGGAGGGCTGCTAAAAGTGAAGGCATGGTACTCAAATGATGCGTAACTGTTAAAAAATACTCCATTTGAGTTTAGTGAATCCTTAATAATTGATGCCGTTCCTCCTCCTCTTCTACCCTCTCTAGTGGAAAATAAAAATTTGTAATTTGGTGGGGAAGCCTCAGTGAGAACAGCAGGTGCGTCAGTGCCAAGCCATGTCTCAGTTAAAAGAAGACAGTCTAACTTGTTATCTAAAACCACATCATTCATTAAAAAAGTTCTGTTTAAAAGAGAGCGAACATTCAAAAGTGCCATGTTGATTGTGACAGGGGGCTTGTTTGCGGGAGAGGTGGATTGTTGTGTAAGTGGTCTAAGATTGTGAAAGTTCACAGGGTGGATGTGATGGTGTCTGATGTGGTGATGGTGTGTAATGATAACGGGAATGTGTGAAGTGTTGATGCGAAGAGGTCCAGGTCCGGTATTGTGTGTATGGTGGTGGGCGGAACTGAAAGGATAGGAGCATGGACCAGGGGGACATCAATGGGCATCAATGTTAGTGAGTGAGTTTGTTTGTGTTGTTGTTGCTGTTTTACAGTGGGCTGGACTTAGTTAGAAAAGGTTGATGTCATGGATTTCAGTTTTATTAGTGGTAGGTTGAAGTGATATTTTCCTTCAGTATAAAACCAATCTGGGCCTTTTTAAGTGTAGTGTGGATTTCAAGTTTTCAAGTATTGGGTGTTGTGCACCTTTTAGGCCACTAGAGGGCAGGGCACGCTAACAAGATGGTGGTAGGAAGGAGGAGAGTTAAGACCATGATAATATAATACATCCATGGTTAAGACAATGGATCATTATCTTTCCAAGTATTAAGCTGTGGCAGAGCATCAGCAGATTAATGCAGTTTAAGAACATACGACTCAAGGCAAAATATAATGCAGTCATTTGTTACAGTAATTGAACTTTGTGACAAAGTACTCTTTGTACCACTTTTTATGGTGTATGTGTATGCTTTCAATCACATGGTTGGCAATTCGGTTCCTGAGATAGGAAAACCTAAAAAGCGTTTTTTAGGTTGGACTTTTGAGTGAAGGTACATGTTTCCCTATAGTGACAAAATATCTGCAGGAGAAATTAGTTAATTCATTTTATGCTGATTCATATACAATTCATTACAGTTGTGTTGTTTTTGCATATTGACATCTGGCAATGAGATCCAAGTGAACTACAGCTACACTGTCCTGAGGAAATAGATTAGTTTTGCTTTGATTGGTTTTATTTAATTTGCATTTGGGTGGTAGACACTTTGGAGACACTAAATGAGGGTGCCTCTTTTTGCTCTTTAACACTAGATTGATTATGCCACATTTAGAATTAATATTGTTAGAGAGAGAAACTTTGAAAACTATGTTTTTAGTGCCTAATAGATGATAATCTAACTCATTTTATAGTGTTTCCCTCCGAGCAGCTTTGTGATTTTAACCCCTTTAGGAAAGCTACACATTTAGGCTACTAGATTTTTTTTTTTTAGGTGAAAAGAAGAAAATATTATTTGCTATGATTCCTGTGCCACTGGCTATAGCAGCAAAGCACAACATTGCCTCCTTCAATACTAAACAGTAAAGTATTGACTGCAGTCTGAGATTTTTTTAACTGTTAGAGTGCCCAAACATTTTCACATCCCATTTACTTATAACATTCATGAAATACACAGCGCTGTGTGTATTTAAAGAGAAATACATTAGCCCATATTAGCATGAGGTGGTGTTGAGGTGAGAGCATAATGAAAATTGTGTTTGGTAAATCTGATATGACAGTAATGACGTGTAGACATAGATTTAACTTATTCCGTAAGAGTAGGCCTATTTTGTTACCGGAGACAGATCTTTTAGGTCATGATATCACTGCTTCATCCTGAGCTTAGGATAAAATCTATATGTCTTTATTGCTCTGAGACATTAACTGTATATTAGTCGCTGTTGCACTGATGGGAAATTCTGATTGTGGTTGTCAGTTGATGATGAGATAACGTGACGAAAAGATATGTGTTATTATTTGAACACACAGGCTGCATTAAGGGCACTCTCAGAGCATTTTGGTGGCTGTAGCCTATATAAAATGTCTTAGGCTATATGTTGAAATATAGTCATTAAAAACTGTTAAATGTAAAATAAACATGATAATTTACACTTTTAATCTAAATTTCACCTGTCAGTAATTAGGCTATACTCAGGAGGCTGCTGCTGGATCAGACTCACAATCCATACATCTATCACCATAATTTCTCATCTGATCATAAATGTTTCATCCCTTGCTGCCCGCAGCACTTTGCCTCATCAGGCCACAGCTGAATAAATAAGATGAATATAGCAGCCTATGTAGGAAAAACAAACAGTGGCATTTCAGCACTGCTGCATCCATTAAAGAAATTAAGCTCTGCTAAATAGTTTGGTTGAATAAACTGTGTCAACTTGCATTAATGCATTAATGTCCACTGGATTAAAATGGAGGCTCTGCTCTCTCCGTTTACCCGTTGCCATGGGGAATCGCAGTATCGGCGCTCCATTGATGATGATGACTTTGTGTTTTTCTTTTCTCTCTCTCATCCACTGTCTTTCAGAGCTGACCGAACTTAGGTAGATCATTTTGTTCTGCAGCGTTTTTATTTTTTATTTTGTCCCCCCACCACCTCAGAGTCTCCCAGTCTCCGTCTCCTCTGAATGATCCTCAGCTCCGCTTTTTTTGTGAAGCAAACTCCCGCTCCGAGCCTGTTTGTAAACATGCGTCAAAAGCACGTGATCCTGTCGACGCGCTTCGGCGCGACGTCCAATCAGGAAACGGGGGTGTGTGCGAGTGGGCGTGGCCCGAGCGTGTTGTTGCTGTGAAAATGTGTCGATGCACTGGATCTTTTTTTTTGTTTTTTTTAAAACATCAGAGCCGGAGAGAGAGAGAGAGACCACTGTGAATTGAACAACAACCACAGAGAGGGTTGATGGGAGGCTGTGGCCGCAGAGGGACGGGGGGGCAAGTCTACACGGACCCGAGGTGTTGCGAAAGCGGCGCTGTCGGTAAGTGCCACCCACCCGTCTTTACCACTTCCACCCCCTCCAAAAGAAACTGTTTATTTACACCATGAGTCAGGTGTATATACCATCATCCATATGGATTTAGGTTACAGTGAGTCGGTGTGCGTGGCGGTGTCCTGCTTCAGCAACGTCCTCCTTTGACTTGTTCTCATGTGTAAATGATATCTTCATGATGTCATTATAGCTTATACAGGGTTAATTATCTTTATTCATTAATTTATTTGAATGCTAAATAATATCCTGTCACTTAGGAGCAGGGAGGAATTACGCATGGCCGTGATTTTATTATGTGCGATGGTAGTGCGCAGTTTCCAGCGTTGCTTCCAACGTTACCCGGAAATAAGAGAGGTTATTTGCTCTCAGCTGTTTCCTTTTTAAAAACATGTCTGTGTGGATTTGCGGCTCGTTCTTTTTTTTTCGCCGTCGGAGCCAGTGACAGGGGGCAGAGGAGCAGAAGGGTGGGATGGAGAGGTGTGCTCGGATGCTTTGCTGCGGGAGGATGTTGCGCACTTCGTTTCTACCTCAGGAGTGAGTGGTCTGGTCATCCATGCGGTAAACTGCGTAATGATTTCATGTTTTGTGTTTATGGTTTGTGTGTGTTTGCATCATTTGATTCAGATCAGGTTATCAGATTTATAAGTGACAGGTTTCTAAGTTTTTATTAAGTTGCACAGGTGGAGAAAATGCTAGAAAGTCTAGTGTACTGTAAAAACAAATATTCATAATAGACTCAATATGTTCTTCAGGAAATGTATCTTATAGGATACTGACTTTGAATTTTATCACGTCCGAGTCTGAACAGATTCTCGTAGTGCGTCATGTTGTGTGTTTATTGTCCCTTTCCAGCTGAACGCAGTCTATTTAAACCAAAACATGTGTGAAGAAATGTAAAAATTAGTGACCACTTCATTCAGGAATCTTTTGTTATGTAAAGGCCTGAAGTTAAAATTATGTAATATTGTTTTTCCGACTGTCTGTTTGCAGGATTATATTAACTTCAATGGTTTTGTGTTTAAAACTCATTATCAGATGTTTCATAAAATAAGGCTGTTTTCAGTAATTGTTCGTCAAACTATAGTGCGTGTGCCTATACTGTGCCAGCGCCTTGACTCAGCTCCATCCATCCAGAGGTTTCTATGTCATACGCACTTTTTATTCCTGATGTAAACAAACCCTCCAAAGGCAGTACTCATCTTTGACACAGGATGGCGTATTTGTGCAGCCCTTTTTTATTATTGCACAGCTTGTCCTGAACACAAAGTAACAAAAACACTGTTCTTGGAATGAGTCAGATATTTTATCGGAATTTATTGATGCAACACTACAGAGTGAGGGTACAACAGCAGCTTGCACATCTTTAATGAGAGCCAGTTAATGGGAATTTTTCTTTTTTCAACTATGTTGTTGACAGAAGGACTGGCACATCCATCTGTTGTGCTTTTAGAAAACAAACCAAGAAAAAAAAAGCACATTTAAATACCAAAAACCTCAGACTGACTGCGATTGATCTGACGAGTTGTTTGAGAAGCACAGTAGGAAATAAATAGGAATATAAATGTGTTGAAGATTCTGACAAACCAGCAGAGCTAAGATTAGAAGTGGAAATCAATTGTTTATTCGTCTTTTCACAGAAGAAAATCAACACATTTCTTTCAACTGTGTGTGGCCAGCTCACTGCACAGAGAAACTAATGTTGCATAGTTGATATTACTGTCCAAAAAGTTGCAGAAAAACATTCAACCAGATGCACATTAACATTGTTTAAATACAGGGTGTGGCCAGTGATCAGCTGCAGACATATTATTTTGATTGTGTGCAGGTAAATATACATAAGTTTGCACAGCATCAGTGTGTCGCATTATGTCTGTACAAAGGTCAGGGACTGGTCCTTAGAGCCGAGGGGAAGTATTTCAAGTCACTGTGGGATGTTTGATGTCATGAGATAACTTCTGTGTGTATGTTAAAATATATATAACTCTGCAAGACTTCTCCTTTTTTTTTTTTTTTTTTTTTTTGTCTTTATACAGCTCATGACGCTGAAGCACATGATGACCGAGCCAGAGAGAACCTGTTTGCATTCGTCTGAGTGGTAGCAAAGCAGGTAATACCAGGAAATGACCACACCGTTTACCCACAATAAAACCATGTTAAAAAACTTAGTACTTTTTAAATTTTTTTTATTAAATGTATGTGTGGGAGCACTTAGTATCCATGCCCATTGTTCCCAGTACAGCCAAAAACAATATCAATGGAGCTGACTGGGCACCTCTCCAAGGAAGAGATTAAGGTTTAGGAAGTGGAACAGGCATGGCTGATAGATGACATGGCTAAAATTAACACACACTGCCCACTGGATGAGCATAAATAGCAGACAGGAAGGACCAGTGCTTGGATGTGTCTTTAAAGCCGTAGTGCGTCTCCTGTCAGCATTAAACGCCAAACCACTGTCACGCTAAATCTTCCTGTGCCTCTTCCAGCCTACAGGCCACAGAGATGTTGCGTAAAATCAGGAATTCCCAAACTTCTCAACAATGCCGGACCTACCTGTAATGATATGGGTGTGGACACAGAAGAACCAGTGCAGGCATGTGACGACAGCGTTGGGTATTAAATGCATCAGGTATTTGATGTAGTCTTGCAAAAGGAATCCTTTCTAATGTGTTGATGTTATTGTAGTTATCTCACATAGGACGCACATATAGACGGAGGAGAAGGTAGACCTCAGTCGTCACGGATCGATATCCTCAGCATCTAGCAGCGCTCGGAGCAAACATGCTTTGATCCCTCAGATCCCTTTACATTTCCCATATAGCTCCAGGGTGAAAGCTGATGCTTTTACCAATGCTCTCCTCTCCTCAGCCCTGTAAGGTGAAGCTGTGGGCTCAGTATCCTCCAGCTCCATTGGGGAATTAGAAAACATCACGAGCTACAAGTGCTTCAGGGAAGAGAATTTACGGGGCCACATGAAATGCAGGATGAAAATCTAGACGTGTAACTGGAGGATAATGTGGAAAAAAAGAGAAAAATTTAAGGCACCAAAGCAATAAAAGGATGGTTTGTGCTCGTGGCCTGTGAATTATCCTTTGTAAAAACTAACAAGGTTTTAGCAGCGACTGAGACCGCACTGCAGCATAAAGAATAACTCTCAAAACGTCGCTGGCTGCAGCTCAGCATTTGATTTCGAGCCAACAGTTATGATATTAGAAATAAACATTGTTCCCTCAGTGGACGTGTTTTTTCTTTTTTCTTCATGTTTTTGTAAATTATGAATTATTCAAGAAAGCACTTGTTGAATGCACACATTATTATATATCTCTGTGATAAATGAATGTAGCGGCGAGCTGACACAGACGGGGGCTTTGTTTACCCTTTGTTAGCTGAGACAAAGCTTTCATTTCAGCTTAGCATATAAAGGGGACTTTATGCTTCAGACATGCAGACGGACCTAATGGGCACAGCCTTGTTGAGAACAGACGAGCTCATAAAAAGAGACAGTGCCAAGACTGTGCCTCATGTTTACCATGCTGGACACTGTTTACAACACTAATTGACATACTTCAGACCTTTTAACACGTTATTAGTTTTCATTGATCTTCCCCAAACTAATTATGGGCATTGATGCCGAGAAATCGTTTATGGAAGCCCAGTGTAATTAGATTTACAATATAATAAATAATATTCATATATATTAGCATAAACCTATACATTAGCCACATTTTATAGGACAAATATAATAATTTCAAATCTGTAGAAAAAATAGCATTTTTGATATTTGAGGCTTTATTTTTATTTATTTTTTTGGTGTTGAAATCTCAAATCTGTTTTTCTCATTTTTATTTTCCCACAGCTCCGTCATCGGACGTACACGAGAAACGAAGATCATCTGATCAAGGTATGTGAACAATCAAGTGAAACAGCAAAGGCCCCAAATTCTTAAAATAAACTCTGCTAATGTTTGACTGAACTACAACAAGACTATTTATAAAACAGGAGTGCAGCTCTTTTAAAGCCACAGCCACGCTCCTGCTTTATCCTCAATACACTAGTATAGGACAGCAGCATGTGTGAGTTTACAATGACGTTTCCTCGATCTAATCGTTTGACATGATTCGTGATGCGTTCTGGTGGATCACAGTTTAATGTTGAACAGAGGTTAAAGGATAAAACAGGCCTTTGTCTCCTTTGAATGAGCTCTATTGTAGGAAACACCTAGAACTAACAGAGGAAGTAGACGCAGTGGGCCGACTCACGGTGCGGTGTCGCGGTCTGAACAGCCAATCACCTTCATCGGTTGCTTTGTCCTGGAAGTAAACAAGTATTGACAGTGAAGGAGCAGCGGATCAGGGTTTTTTTTATACCAGAATTCACAGCATTAATGAACATGCTGTGAATCTGGATCTGCACCAATATATTTACATGATGCAGTTAGGAGTTAAGAGGAATCCCTCATTGGACTTTAGTATTTTAAAAAAGCCAGAAGACCATCTGAGTGCTTATGCAACTGATACATAAGCTGGTGGTGATGTGCCTTTAAAACCAGTGGGTTGTCAGGTGATCGAGGAGGCTCAGTCAGCTCAGCCTCACAGACAGAGAAGCCAGAGTGTGTCTGTAGCCGAGAGGAGAGGAGAGGAGAGAGGAGGGCAGCTCAGCTCACAGGGAGAGAGACCCAATTATAAGGGGACATGGTGGGGGGGAAATGGGGACACAGCAACGTCACAGAGTGGGGGACAGGGGAGCCATGTTGGTAGGGTCCCTTTAACTGCTGTGTGATTGTGCTGACCGGCCTTGTGTGGCAGCTAGCAAGTGTGTTCCTGGCTGAGCCTGATCAAGAAGCTACGCTGCGTAGCCACAACACTGGTATAAGAGCACAGAGAATTAAGTGCTGCGTCACACTCAGGAAGAGGAATAGCGTGATCATGCGCGCGTGTGCACGGCGGCGGCTTGCGTGTGTGTGTGTGCATGCGCACGTACATATGCATTTTGTGTAGGGTGCTGCTCTCTATCTGTGTGTATATGTGTTAGGTGGAAGTAGCAGCCTAATCGCAGATCTGCTGTTGCAACCAGATGAAAATAAAGAGTGCGTGTGTTTTGAGAGGCAGGGAGAGAGAGAGAGAGAGATACAGAGAGGGAGGGAGAGCAAGTCAGAGAGAGAGAGAGGGAGGGAAAGAGAGATTTTGGATTAGTTGCTACGTCACTTTTTCATGTTGGGAGAAACAGAAGCCGAGATAACAGAAGCCCAGAGTCATCGAGTTTTTCCACCTGAAGTGGACACAATGGTTTCGGACAACCTCGGCTTTCTCCTCCTCTTCCTCTTCCTCCTTGGTAGTTGGTCTGCTCTGCCTGTCGCTACTATATATATGTGTGTGTGTTTGTGTGTGTGTGTCTGTGCAGAGCTGGAATCGGGGAGTTTCAACATGGATGCTGAAGATGTGACACAGTTCCTGTAGGTGTTGTTGTGATAGTATGGTAAGGTGTGTATGTGTTGGATGGGTAGAGGTGTTACAAAGGGGTTAACAAAAGAATATTCTGGAGGTTTCTTAATACCACGGCCAAGCTCAGTCAGGAATGTTTTGCCGAGAATTATCGAGGTATTTGAACATCGCTTTTTTTTTTTGTGTGTATGTGTGTGTCAGAGAATCCGGATGATTACAGTGGTGTAAACAGGTGAAGAATACAATCACGCACGGTGCCGTAGCGGCGTTATATTATGTTTAATACACCGTTATATAGGAGCGTGTGGCGGCCGACGCAGCCAGGTGGGCAGAGCAGCAGCCATCGAATGCTCGTTGCTTTCTCATCTCCTTACATACGTATATATATGTATCTGTGTGCGTCTGTGTTGAAGTGTAGACTGCTGGCCTACTTGTTGTGGTTAACTCTTGATGGAGTTGATGGAAAAAGTGAGCGTGAGTGTTGGGAGAGGCCGGCGTGTTACGGAGGGAGGCTGGGGCCGGTGTGTGGATCCAGCTGTTTGTTGCTGTCAGACAACAGATCAGCTCGCCGTCTGCGGCTGGCGGCCGTTATTTTCCGCATGTGATTTGTTTTCACCCTCCAGAGCCACCGGGATTTGGCAAGCCCCCCCCCAAGACACATTTGTTTCTGCGTAGTTAGGAGAGACAGAGATGTGACGCAGTCGTTTCTGGGCTGGACTTCATCTCCAACGAGTACACAGCTTCTATCTCTCCCTCCCTCCCCTCTCTCTGTCTCTCTTCTCTCTTTCTGTTTATCTGTATTTATCTGTGGGAGAAAGGGAGAAGTGGTTGGGGGGCTAAATGTCACGACTCGGCATCAGGGATGGAGAGAAAGAGAAGAGGAGGAGAGAGAGAAGCCGAGATGGAGGAGAAAGGGGGAGGGAGAGAAATTGTTTACCTTGCTCTCTTGGTGACTCTGCTTTGGCGTCTCTCCAGTTCTCATGCACTGGACTTCCTAAAGCTGCAGCATCACAGGCCGTCGGAGCCAGAGCTGGATCCTCATTGGATGGGAGGAGCTCCGCTGGGCCCACGAGCTGCACAGCAGCACTTTATTGGCTCGGCAGCAGGCAGCTGGAGTTCAACATCTAGTAACTGGTGAAGGAGCATTGTCCTCTTATGCAAAAGGTTTTGTGCACATCATGCATGTCGACATGGGCCGACCTGACCATGATTTTATTTGTCATGAAGGTGAAGGGATTTTATAGAAGCGATAACAAGCGTCTCCTTTGTGCGTTCAGAGCGCTGCTAAGTGATGAGTCAGATAGTTTGCAGAGGGAACGTACAGTAGCTGCCTGTGTTTCTCAGTGTGTATCAGTACAACAGGACAAAAGCTTCTGTCAGCTGCTTATCAGCTTCGTCCCTGCGCTGACGTTTCTGTCTGTACCTGTCTGTAAAGATGCAGCAGAGGAACTTAACGGCTTTTATAACGCACCGTTTCACAGCTCCTATGGATTTCCCCCTGGATGTTTTTATGAAACACGCACTAACGACAGGGAGGTTTTGACTGTGTTTTGTTCAGGTCATCTGAGGTTTTGTTTTGTTTTCCAGAGACATTTCCTTGAAAGAATCACAAAGACCTTTTAATGACTGGACCTGTTTAAAGCAGAGTAAATATTTGTTCATTTGAGCTCCATATGTTTGGCTGCAGACGGATTTTCTCTTTTTTTTTTCGCTCGTTGCTCTCCGTGCACCGACCAGAAGTGTCTCTGGGCTGCACCAGCAATTAATCAAATTAATGAAATGCAAGTGTAGCAGCAGAACACAGCCCTCCTCTCTCCAAGAGTTTGTTCCAAATTACTTTTCGGACTTTTAGGATATTGGTAATTTGCTAAGAACTGCCATAGGGGGAAGTATAGGACCTGTAACCGAGGCCTTCCTCCTCCTCCTCCTCCTCCTCCTCCCCCATCCTCATTTGGACTGCTGCTAGGAGAGAGTTTGCTCAGCTTCTTCTGTCTGACTCTCCCTGATGATGCTTTGTTTCTGTTTTCTCACATCGAGGATAAACGATTTAAAATCCTGAGATGAGAAACCTGGTCTTCTGGTTTCTCCAGTGTCCAAAAGATGCCACATACCCGAGATGATGCAAGAGAGCGTGTGGCTGCCCCGTGGTCTGCATTGCAGCTCCTGTTTCTACAGTCAGCGGCTCTCTCTCCCCCTTTTCTGCCTTGCCCCCCCCCCTACTACTGCGTATTTACTTTTCCTTTTTGGACGATTTGTAGAGAAGTTTCTTAGCATCGATGCTAACGGTGGTTCTGTCCCAGTCACGTCAGCATCTGATAGAAAGTCACTGCTTGTTCTCTCCAGTTGGTTCATTCATTATAATTCTTTTTTTTAAAATTTTTATAGCAACAATCTGTGTTTGATTTGAACACGTCTGATACCGACAGTAAATCGCTGCTTCCTGTAAAAAACCAAACAAACCCCGAGGTGCTTCACACGTCCGTCCTCATGTCACTGCCCACTTCCCTCCCTGAAGGCGTCCTGTCTCTTTAAATATTTTATAAGCATTACACAACAGGTCCAGTCAGTGACACACAAGCAACAACAAACAGTCCCGAAAAAGAAAATTGACAGGGTCGGGTTGAGGAACCAGATACCTACCGACACACACAGTCCCTGAGATCATGTGATCAGAGCCGTCACTGTGGCTACCATGCAAAAACACACACACTGACAGCGCCTTACACACCCTCACAAACAGACAGCCCCCAAAAAACAACAACAAAATCTGGACTTATAAAAGCCTCTTTGTCCTCTCACTGCGGAAATCAAAGTAAATGACATCTAGCTCAGCCCTGACTGGCCTTTAATCAGTTTAAGGACAAGTCGTATTTGTTGGAGTTGTTGTCGTTGTCGTAGTGAAACATTAAGAAGTGAAGTCGTCCTTTCACCTGCAAAAGGCTCAAAACAACAGGAGGAAACCACGGCGACGAGAAAAGACTGTCGGTTTTGTACATTGTTGACGCTCCTGGCAACAAGTCAGCGAACTGGCCACTACCTGTCCTTGCCGCACCCTGTCAGTGTATTGTTGCTGTGTTTGAGTGTGCGTCTGTGTGTGTGCGTGTGTGCGTCATGTGCTCTCATTGCCAGCGATTGACTGCCACTTCCTTTCTTTTTTCTTTTTTTTTTTTCCCCCTCGTAGTGGCTGGAGAGCAATAACGCACTCATCCTCACTTTTCTACCAAGCAACAGAGCAGAGACGACTCACCGGGGTTTGAGTGTGTGTGTCTGTCTGTGTGTGTGTGTGTTACAGCTGCAGGTGAGCCCGTATGTCCAACACATACACTGACAGGTGTGTTTTGCGTCGTCTGCCGTTGTTTCGACCCCGTCGCGCATCCGCGAAGCTTCGGATCGAGTGTCAGATCAGTCATGTAGACGTGTTGCAGAGATGGATTGAGAGAGAGGTGTGTGTGTGTGTGTGTGTGTGTGTGTTCTGGTGCTTTCTCTGTGGTTTTCCATTTAATCTCCGTCTCTCTGTCTCTCCCTTCCCCTGCCTCTCCTCCTCTCCTCTGCTTTCCAGGATGAACCAAGGCAGTGAGTTAAACTTCTATACGGACACAAACATTCCTGAAGCATCCAGTCTGGTGAAAAGGAGAGGAGACGGGGGCGTCAGTGACTGCGTCCTCTGGCTGTGATGAGCTTAATGGAGACATCTTTTCGCTTCTTTTTTTTTTTTTTTTAAACGAAGAAATTAATTGTTCTATTTGCAAATGTTTAGGCCTCCGGATGAAGTGGGATTTAAGACGGCGACATGTTTAATAGATTTCCTCTCACGGTTTGCTAATGAAGTCGGCGTTCCCAGCTCAGAGAAGGAACCAGTGTAACCGTCTATTGTGATTAAATGTCACGCATATTTGTGTCAGAGTATTGTGGGTGTTTGATGCATGAACCATTCACATGTGTGAGCGGAGCGTGCAGCACAAGGCAGTACGTCTTTCCATGCCTTTGTAAAGCGCTCGCTAACTCCGCCTGTTCCAGGTGAGGAGCAGAGTGACAGGTCCTCGTCCTCCGTGACTTATTTTACGTTCTCTAAAACATCAGTTGCAAACATTTCTTCTGTGACGTGAGCCGGCCCTCAGGTGTACAGTATCTCTGTATCAGTACCTGATTCACATCCACAGTGTCTCTCCTCAGCTCTTTGTTCGCCACGGCGCCGGACGACATCGAGCCACATGTGGATCGGCTGCTTCATCTAAACCTCTCTCTGTTTCTCTCTTTAATCTTTTTTTGTTTTAGAAATGTTTCCTGAATCCACTTCCACCTCATCCACTCCACTGGAGATGGAGAGCTTTTGATCACCAAGTTTCCAGTGTTTCTTTCCAGTAATAACTTATTTTTCCACTGTTTTCTGCTAAAATCTTTACTTTAATTCCTCCTTGTTTTCCATTAATGATAATATTTTCCACTATTTTCTATGAATAACTAAATGTTCTATTTTGTTTTACTAATACTAACTTAATTTTCCAAGTTTCCATAATACTAACTGCATTTTCCATTGTGTTCTGCTAATAATTCCCTAGTTTCCACTATTTTCTATGAATAACTTAATGTTTTTGATACTAATATTGATTTTCTACAAGAATATCTTTATTGTCCTCTGTTCTCAAGACTCAGGTATTTCCTCTTTAAGGAGTGCCCTACTTGAAAGCCAAACTCATCCCTGTACTGGAGATTGACAGCTTTTCATCATAAAGTGCATTTTTCCCCCTGTGTTTTCTAATTATAACTTAATTTTTTACTATCTTTTACTAATAACTTTATTTTCCACTGTTTTTGGCCAATTCCAACTTAATTTTCCATTGTTTTCCACCAATAATTCTAATTTCCATTATTTTCTATGAATACTGTACCTCAATTTGCTATACATTTTGATTTACTAAAACTAACTTCAGCTACATGGTTTTCTACTAATGACTTATTTTTCCATTGTTTTGTGCTAATAATAACCTAAATTGATTTCCACTCTTTTCTATGAATAACTTAATTTCCTTAAAACCAACTTAATTTCCACAGCCTTCTACAATAATGACTTAATTCCCCCTGTTCTCCAGAGGGTTTCTCATCAGACGAGGGACTCTTTGGAGTACCTTCGTTAAGGAGTGCCCCCCTTGGAAGCTGGTTTCAGATGGTGGCTTAGAGTATTGTCATCTATCTAGCACCATTTGAAATCAGTGTTCTTGGGGTGGGAAGTGTGTTTCACTGACCAGCAACAGATGCACATCGTCTGTGAACGAGCGCTGAAACACTGAGATGAGTTGACCCGGGAGGCTCAAGCTCTGTGTCCTCTCTCCAAGGTTGACCGATTTCTTTTGGTGTTCAGAGTCTGCTTTTGTTTTCTAGCACCATTTGAAATCGGTTACAGTGAAGGACAGATCTCGTCTTACCTTGAGGAGGATTTTGCAACTAAGCTCTGTTTCACCGGCCGTGCATTGACTTGAGTTACGAACACCTTTTTGGGAATTTAGTTTTAGTATCAGTGCTACTCGGTGTAGAAACACTTAATATAGATGATTAGCTAAAGAAAAACATAGTTAAGTAAAGTTACTCAACTATTATGTGTAATGATGATGTTTTGGGCAGCATGGTTGCATTATGACAGTAAGCCAATGCAGAGGGTAAAAAAAAAAAGTGAAATATTCATCACTTGAGATGAAATGGAATAAGCCCAGAGAAACATAGAATGAAATAGAAACAATTAAAAATTGCACACAAGCACTGTATTTGAAGTGCTGTACTGATTTATGACATTCCACCACTTGGTCACAGCCACCAGAGGGCGCTATAACATAACGTTTCTGATCGTCTGTGCCCACATTCATTCACTTCGTCTTTACAAAGGGTTACACTCGCTGTCCCCATTTCAATTGTTGTTTTTAATTTCTTATGTCTATTATTTATATAAGTATATAATAATTATTTTTAAGAATATTTGACGGAAAATGTAAGAAATAATGTCCACAAGATTAATGTTGACATTCATAGGGTATAAGGGCCATGTGTATGAGATCTTCTAATGTAAACTATTAGGCCTATAATTAGGCAGTAGGTCTTAAATATTTGAGTGTTTATCGCTTTTATCATAGTTCAGACAGAAGTCAGGATGATCATTCTCACAACTCTTCCTGCATTTCTCATAACCCACAAATAAGTTGTGCCAACATCTTAACAATTGAAATATGTTAAAGGGATAATTCACCCAAAATTGAAATTCTGCTACAAAACAAACTTGAAATATAGACTTTAGAGGAGCTTCTTTCTCTGAGAATGGAGCACGTCTGGAGGATGCCAGCCTGTTCCAGCTGAGATGAAGAGGTGCTTCGGTTGCCCTGCTGGTGGTGCAAAGGTTTAAGGTTTACATCACAAGCAACTTGTATTCTTTTTTGTTTGTTTTATTTAAAGTATATTTTTTGGTCTTTTGTGCCTTTATTAGATAGTGCTGTTGAGAGAGACAGGAAATGGGGAGGCAGAGAGAGAATGGCATGCAGGGAAGTTTCTATTGGACTACGAACCGGTCTCCTGGGTCTCCAGATGCACTTTGAGGAATAAAAAAATACTCCAGAGTATTCATCAGCGTGAGGGTGAGTCACTAATGACTGAATTACACATTATCCACAAAAATATACTATAGTCAGTTATTGAGTGTGTTGCCTCAACGCAAGTTTATTTGTATAGCATGTTTTTGCAACAAGGCAACTCAGGTGCTTTACATATAAAATGAGAGCATAAAAAGCAAACATTATTTAAAAACTGACAAGAGAAAGAATTAAAACGGATATAAAAAGAAGTAAAACAGAAAGGGAGATGGAACAACTAAAACATAAAGATATAAAATAACAGAGTAATGTTAGAGTGCAGTTAATGAAAGGCATCAGCAAACATTAAAGTCTTCAATGTTGGTTAAAAGGCACTGAGGGTTCTGGCAGACCTGCAGGTTTCAGATGGTGGGTGCATAGAAACTAAACGCTGCCTCACCTTGTTTACCTCTGACTCTAGGTATAGGTAGGAGACCAGTACCAGATGATCTGAGAGGTCTGGACAGCTCATAGTTGAGTAGGAGGTCAGAGATGTATTTTGGCCCTAAACCGTTTCATGCTTTGTAAAGGTCAAGGTCCAAATTGTGGAAGGAGGCGTTGACCGATAGCTTTAAATGTCCTTACCCCACAGCACCACTCAGGTGAACCCTGAGAATGACTCCACTACACTATGGAGTAGCCTAGGTTATTATATCTCAAGTTATCTGTCTCTGGGCTGCCACCATTGTCACACGTTCTTCATATAGTTGAGTGTGTTTGCTGAGTTGTCTCTGACACAGCAGTTCAGGATTTGATTCCTCATGAACAGACAGACAAAAAGATCTTTTAGGGGAGGCTGGGATGGTCGTGACATCTTTTATCTTTGTTGTTTTAAGTGTCATTAATCTTTCCTGGCATTTTAAACTAATTATGAGCTGCTTCTGACTTCCTGCTGAAGGTTTCCATTCATAGATGTACAACATTCATTCACTGGAATATGCTCTTTATTAAGACAGCTTTGTAATGGTAGGATCCACACCACTGTCACTGTTCTCCATTTAATCTCCCCACAGCGGGGTATGTGGTAACAGCGGCACTCCTTGTATTTTACATCAAGTGAATATGATATAGGTTAAAAAGTTTAAGGCATTGCTGTTTGTAGTGAAGCATGATGCGACCACAGTGCAGCTGCAAATTAAAAGTACATTTACAACAACACATTGGTGACTCTTTGTTCTCCTTTATTTAGACTTATTGCAAAAGCTAGTGCAAATACAAACAGCCTCTTTTCTATTGTCTCAGACAGGATGAAAAATGAAAAGATTATATTCCAATAATAACGATTATTTTTCCAACTGACTTTTAATTATTTTAAAAACTTAGTGCTAAGCAAGTGCAAACAGTTACAGAGGTTACATTTCTCATTTGGACATTTTGTTAAAAATGTAAAAAAGATCAGTTGGTAGAGCAATAATAAGTTTGAAAAGATTCTCTCTCAACTGTCCTGTCCATTAAAAGCGAAAAAGCCCTACAAATAACATGCGTTGCTGAAGCTATAACAGCCTGGATGCACAGTGCTGAGATCTGAAATGAAGATGAACATTCCTTCATATTTACAGGCCAGAAATAAAACTGCTGTGATGTGATGAAGGACGGTGTCCTCAACACCACCAGGTCAAGTTATTATAGGAAGGAAGTAGTTAGGCGCGGCCTATAGGAGGAGCCACTCGAAGCATAAACTGCAGATTGAGATCAATTTGGTGAAGTTTTCTGAATCTCGGCGGCATTCATTCAGAAATTCATCTTCAGGTGGTTCCATGCACCTGTGCCTCCAGCATGCAGGTCACAAGTACATTCAGTGACTCGTCAAGTGACTTTCCTCTTCAGAAGGTGCTTTTACAGTAACCAATGTTGGAGCAATAGCTGCATCAGCCCTGGAAACAAAGACAAAGTGCAAACTTGTACAAACCTGTCTGAATGAGACAAGACAAAACTCCAAACCACAATAGCACTCTTCACTAACTTTTTTCAATGAAAACCCACAGAGAGGGGAAAAAACTATACCACAGCAACTAATGAAATTAATCATTGATGTGTCAGGTTCACAGTTGGTGTGCAAATGATCACGAGCAGTATCAGTGATGCCAAGGCAAATTCTGCTCAGGGCCGGCTCTGTCTCACGGTCACAACAGGACAGGAGTTTGTTGTTGAGTGAGGGTAAGATGCCCTCTCATCACTTCCACTGTGTATCACAGTGTACCACAAGAGGGCATCAAGATTTTTGGGCCAACATTATTCTCACATTTTTTATAATCAAGTAGAAACTTACCTATAAGAACTGCTGCTGCAATTCCCACAGCCTTGCCCACGTTGTTACCTCCACTGACTTTTTATAGACAAAGAAACAAAATAACAACAGGTGAGATCAGAAGAATAGAGCAGAACAGAAACTAGTCCAACATTACAGCTACTGTAAGTTTCGTTGATTTACCTGGAGGACCGGGTTTGGGCGAATTGAAAATGAACAGTCCCAACATTAAAAACAGAATCTCAATTATATTTTATTTATTATTATGTTCATTTATTGTTTGTTTTCAACAAACAATAAATAACAAAACAACAACAAACACAAACACTACCCAGACATCTACAGAAATGCCAAAGAGTTCATATGTTTCGCAATGGGGCCTCAGAGACAGCCAGATTAGCTCAGATTAGAGCTAACGTTTGTTGATTTACCTGGTGGTGGTGGTGGTGGAACCGGGACTCCAATGACTGAAAAACAACAGTCACAACATTAAAAAACAGAATCTACTACAGAAAAGTGTTTCCTTCTTTGGCCACAACAAATTTAACATGAGCGTGCTGTCATACACTGAAATGCACACTACCCCTTGGTTTCTTTGCTGAGGTGGTGGTGGGAGTTGTGGTAGTGGTAGCTTTAGGTGTGGTTGGAATTACTAGAACTTGAAACGGAGAAATGTCGATAGTTTGTTTGCTTGTTTGTACTGTTTATTCTGAATATGTAAATAGCTTACAAACTACCACATGATTAAAGAGCTGTAGAAAGGAGCTGCTTGTTTTATTTGTAGGTGGGCCAGTGATAAGATTGTCAATGTCAATTTTTTCCATAAAAATCTGCAGGAAAATAAATCTGGACTCAAATGTGGAATAAATGTAATTCACTTTTTCAATGCAACACAATGTTTCTTGACACATTATTTATAAGAAAACCTTTTTGTTTTTCAGTGTTGCCAAAATGCATTTAAATCTAAATATCTAGAAAATTTCAATTAATTCAATTATCAATTATTTCAATTTTTTTTTAGGAAGAAAGCATATTTTTAAAGTACACTCAAATTCATGTGGATTAAATATTTAATATTTTTCATTCTTTTGTTGTTACACCCTTTGGCATTTTCAGTCTGACGTGTTAAAAAAAGGTTAAAAATGTAATTTCAAATGACATAAAATCAACATGAATGTGCATTTTAACAAATCTAATGCTTTTAAAACGATTTTCGAAGATATTTCTGAGTTTCTTATCCTGCCAACCTTGATTTGTCACTGACCCACATGTGTTCGATTTGTTATGATGCGACAGGGGACCTCACTGCCTTCTATACCAAAGGCTAGATTTGCTGATTGCTTTGTGAAATTGATTTGGTCAAAAGAGCATTATAAGACAAGGCTTTCAAATCATAACAGTAGTTGTGTCCAAATCGAGGTTGCAGAGATTTTTGAGTCAGTAAAAAATATTTTTAAAATGTCGGTGGCGTTATAAACAACTTCCAGACTCATTTACATACAAATTAATAGAAAACGCCATGCAGATTCAATATTACTTGTAGATTAGTCATATTCTTGAATTATGACTTACATTTACAAGTTGGAGGTCGAGGTGACCAGTTATTATCTTTTTCACACACAAGGGTGCCTTCTCCTTCCATCTGATATCCATTGTTGCACGTGTATGTCACAGTAGACAAGTATCTATAAGGAGGTTGAGCTCCCCCATCCCGACGACCATTTTCAACAACAGGTTCGGCACACTGAATACCTGCAGGAGAAGATATTAGAAATGAATACAGATCTCCACAATAACCTACTTCAGTATCAGACATAACTGTTCAATGTTGAGAAAGGAGGAGATGAAAAACACATTAAATGAACTTACGGCTGCACTCTGGAGCATCTGGTTCGAATGTTCTATCATCTGAACATGTCAATGATGGCCATCCAACGAGCATGTAACCGCTGAAACAAGTGTACTTTATACTCTCTCTAAACCGATAGGATTGTTTCACTGGCGACACATTTGCATTTTCAACTTGAGGTACTTTCACACAAGTAATGGCTGCAAAACAGAAATGGAAACAGGCTTCTTTAGATTGTTTTTGGCTTTTGTGCAGTTTTTGCTGTTGAACATGTCAAGATTACCAACCTTTACAATCAGGCAACTTGCCAAGCCACACCCCCTGCGTACCACACTTCATGACCGCAGTGCCTCCAAATCTTATGTAACTAATGAGCAACAACAAACATCAAAAAGTACAGTAATGTCAGGGAGGAATCTGTGTTAGTCCTTTTGTTTAACGCTCAAAAACAACGCATGCCCTACTGACCATTCACTTAAAGGATAATTCCAGGCGAATTCAACTCGGTGTATGTTATCATTTTAGGTCTAAAAGATATCGACCCTTGACCTTGACTTGTAAAAAAAACTTATCGGCACATGTTTGAGTCGCCACCTGACGCTGTCTGTTGAAAAAAATGTACACTTGAAGTCGATATTCCTGTGTTTATGACACAAACAGTAGCTCCAACTGCACCTGAATACACCGAGCACGGCAACTGGGTCTCGCGTGAGACTCCAGGAGCCTTTGAATTAGATCCAGTTTTACAAGCATGTCGGCTTGCTTGAAGTAAATAAACTTCTCGTTACATGTTTGAGTAGCCATCTGACGCTGTCTGTGGGAAAAAAATGCGGCTTTGAGGGATGTAAACAGCCTAACCAGCGGAACTTGCATCCGCTCCCATTCATTGCTGCCATGGCGATCTGGGGACAGACACAACTACCGAAAAACAGGAGTGATTGAATTTGCCTGGAATTATCCTTTAAACTAGAATTCATTGTTTCCTGACTAGGAGATTATGGTGATGACATTTTAGAGGTGAGCTAGGTTACCCTCAACTGCATTTTAGAAACTAGCCAAACATAAACGTAAGATATAGACCACCAGTTATTGGTTCATTACTGACCCAGGGTTGCAGGTGACCTGAAGAACAGCATTAAAATGTGTCCCTTGCGGGTATTCAACAACACCATTGTCAACTTCACCAGCACTCCCACAGTTCCTCCCTGGAAAGAGAGAAATCTCATTAGAATGGCTGATTTTCTTTTCTTACAAGTCATTGTATGAAGATACTCATACATTTCTTGTCAAAAAAAGTGTGTTGTGTTGTTTATTACCACATAAATTATGCCACAGTGAGCTTATCCACTCACCTTGCGCAGTAACGAGCACGGAGAGAGAGCACAGCAGCAGGAACTGAGTGATCATCTCCATGACAGGATCGGTCAATGAGTCGCTTCTGGTGAAGAAAAAAGTTCAAAGATAAAAGTATTACTATTATTATTAGTGTGTTAGTGATGATTCGGCGAGACAAAACTACCTCGTTATTCTCCAACTTTAGGTGTTAACGGTTACCAGAAGCAGTTCAGTGTCTCTTCTTAGTGAACCATCTGCCCTTTTCAACGACAGTTCCAGCTCTACTCGGCCCGACTCAGATTTGGTCCTTTTCCATCACAGCTGAGTCTTACTTAATCATTCCCCCTCAACGTGGGTGGGGTCATCATAGTGTCACCTCTGCATTGTCATCTGTTAAAGAGGAACTTTGTCTGTGTCAACATGGAAATCAAACCCATGACCTTTAGGTCATCATATCATCTTTCACTGTCATGGAGGAGCTGTCATCACATAAACCTGTGTCCTGTGTGTGTGTGTGTGGTAAGAGAGTGTGCACACATGTTATAAATGTATGGGGCATCGGGATCCACAGTAGATTAACTGTGGCTCTGTTCCTGAGGCTCAGAGATTGCCACAGCAACATATGCATGTGTGCATCTTTAATCACATATCACCGCCATTCCGACATCGGCCTCTAATTGTCTAAAAAAAATGGCAAATGGCCCGTCATTCCGACAATTTTTGCCTCCTATGGTCGGAATGACGGTATTTTTTTCTTTTTGTAAACATCCCACCTTTCCGACAATTCCTTTAATAGTGTATTTTTTTCCCTAAAACATTTTGGGGATCGAACTTTGAAAGCGACATGTTTACACTTCTGGCCAGACTCTCTCTGGTCTGCTGTCGGCTGTGTGTTGTGAATGTATTGTTTAGGAACGTTAAACATATGGCATATTTATTGCACAGTTTCTTTGCTCCTCACATTTAAAGCAGATATCAGCAGTTCGGCCGTTTCGGCTAATGCTGCATTCAAGGCAGGCTTTTGAAACCGTAAGTTATAGCTTTAAGTCACAACTACAACTTTGTAGCGTTCCAGGCAACCTGTAACTCGTGTTTTTACCGTCTTGTTGCCTGTGAAAGTCACTATAACGACCACTCGTAACTTCCGACCCGTGAACTACCAGATCGAACTGGTATGACTTCACAGGAAGGAAAAACACAAGTTACGAGTTTCCTTGAACGCACCATGAGTTAGCAGCCCCCGCCCTCGTCATGCATCTATTGGTCCTCGTCCCTACGTCACCACATTCATGCGCACCCCTTGGCTGCACACACAGCCCTTCATGCCGTTCTCTCTCCTCATTGGATAACACTTGTATCCTACAAGAAAAATTTTCGCCTCGGGTTGCAGCAGAGCAGAGTGACGGAGAGACTCGTGTTACAACTGAAACACTCCATGTAAGCGATTGCTGACGGAAAATAGGACTAATTAGGACTTATATTAACAAAAACATTCCACTGATATCTGCTTTAATGTTGGGTTTTATGAAAAAAAAATTTCGGTTTTGGACCCGGATCTCCTGCACCACGGATGACGATGATAACCGTTTCCCCTAGAGGTCAATGGCCACTTGGAGTTGGAGTTTAACTTCAGTACAGCTAACCGCCGCATGCCGTCACTTCTCTGACTATACCTGCAGACCTCTGTTACACTGCATTCACATGGAATCAGGCGGATGGCAGATGGTTGGTTGATGGCACATCAATTTACAACAGGTTGAATGACACCTCTGTCATGGCCTGAGGGGGTCTGTATCGCCCTCACTGGTACTAAGTAGCTTTGAGGAGCATGATAGGACACTTAAAGCAGAAGGCAGCAGAATTTTTTTGTTAATCTAAGTCCAAAATAGTGCCATTTTCCATCAGCAATCACTTCCATAGAGTGTTTTGGCCAAAACACAGGTCTCTCAGTCACTCTGCTCTGCTGTAAACCCAGGAGAAAACTTTCCTTGTGGGATTCGAGTGTTGTCCAATGAGGAGAGAGAACGGCATGAAGGGCTGTGTGTGCAGCCAAGGGATGCGTGCATGAATGTGGTGACGTAGGGACGAGGACCAATAGATCCATGACCAGGGCACTGTCAAGATCCTGGTCCAGTGTCCTGTCCATGTTTTCTTTTCCCCAGGGCTGGGCGTGGCCTCCCGGACCTGCTGCTTCCACCTCATGCACACACCTGCTGCTCATCTGCCTACTCACCTCCACTGCATTTGAGCCGGTCTCTTCCTCCACTCCTCGCCAGTTCGTTGCTTCACCCACCATGTGGTAACATGCTCGGCTCCTCGTTTGCTTTGTAATCTAAACCTTTTTTGACCTCCGCTCAGTTTTGCTGTAGCTTACCTGCCTTTGTTTTTCCTGTTTTCAGCCCAGCCGTTCGCCTACCCCCGGTCCTGCCTCGCCCAGCCCTGTTTTTGGACAGCACTGCTTCTCCTTTGTTTTTTTGTCTTACCCTCCTTTGAATAAACCTTCACTATCTGCATTGTGGGTCCAGTCCAGTATTTTTGAGTCCTTGACAGGCGGGGGCTCCTAACTCATGGTGCGTTCAAGGCAACCCGTAACTTGTGTTTTTCCAACCTGTGAAGTCATACCAGTTCCATCTGGTACGAGTTCACAGGTCGGAAATGTTACGAGTGGCCGTTATAGTGCACTTTCACAGGCAACATGTCGGAAAAACAAGAGTTACGGGCTGCCTGGAACGCTACAAAGTTGTAAGTAGTGACTTGAAGCCGTAACTTACGGTTTCAAAAGCCTGGAACGCAGCATTAGCCAAAATGACCACATCGCTTACTTCTGCTTTAAGTTTCACTTTCACATTTGCGAGTCACAACAAGGAGGGAGCAGGTCCGCTGGTAACAGAAACTTAGTTTGGACGTCTTCTGTTAATTTCCATGCACCGGGAGATCAGGATGTTTACGGCGCTACGCGCTGGTGCTCATGGGAAATGTAGTCTTCCTTCAGGCAAAACACTACTGCTTTGGGCCACCAAACTCAACCAAAATTGAAAGTTCTTAAAGGTATAGTTCACCTGAAAATGAAATTTCACTCATTATCTACTCATCCTCATGTCAACTAAGGGCTGGAAGAGGTTGGGAGCTGGGAGTTTTAGCTTTAACTTCGTTGTACTGTTGTACAATGACAAATAAAATTCTGATTCTGATTCTGAGAAGTTTCAGAGTTATCCTTGGCTTCTCTGAGTTACAGGGGGTCTTGGCGTAGCAGTTCATGTCCATGTAATAGTTGCAAATGGACACCAGCAGTCTTCGTCACAAAAAAACCCACCAAAATACATCCAAATATTTCGAGCTTGTTTGCAGCCGAAGCTCCTCTTCCTGGTCCGTCCAAATCTCGTGAGATTTGGACTGAAAACTGGAAGCATGTTGTTTGTAAGATTTAAGATACTCTCCTATAGAGAAGTTAGGTGTTGCACATAACCACAACAGGAAGTTTACTAAATGTATTTCCACATTTCCTTCTCTTAAAAAAAAAAAAAAGGGAACAGGCAAGGTATACAAGGTATAAACCAACAATATACCATATATGACCAAAAAACAGACAAACCACAGAGCAAACCTAACAACACAACAAAACATGACACAAACACAAGAAGAAACTACAAAAAAGGATGTGAAACTACTAAAAGTACTAACTACTTAGTATACATTCACTCAAAAGTAAGTTTTTCCCATTTTTTTGTTGTGCATTTCTACCTTATTTGTTGTAATATTTTTTTCCAAAAGAAATTGGCATTGCACTTTATTTTAAAAAAAAATCTAATTTTTCATCAAATTTGGTCAAACTGGCAAGAGGAAGGACCTTGGTTCAACCACATTTGACGAACCGGGAAGAGGAGCTTTGAGAAGCTTCCGCTACAAAACAAGCTTGAAATATGGACTTATTTAATTTTTTTTGGGACAATTTCGCATTTCAGGGCTTCAATACAAGACGGACATTACATACGAGCAGCATGGAGGCATTAGGATGTGTATTTTTGTGATGAAGACCGCTGGTGTCCATTTGCAACTGTTATATTGACATGCACTGCTACGCCAAGACCCCCCGTACCTCAGAGAAGCCACGGAGGACTCTGAAAATTCTCCCAGCCCTTAGTTGACATTTCATTTTTGGGTGAACTATTCTTTTATGTTTAGCTCAGTTGGTAGAGCATCCGCCCCATGTGTTGAGGCTGTAGTCCTCGCTGCAGGCGGCCCCGGTTCGAATCCTGTGTCGGACGGCCCTATACTGCATGTCATTCCCCCCATCTCTGCCTCCCATTTCCTGTCACACTCTCAACTGTCCTATCAAATAAAGGCATAAAAAAGCCACACAAAAAAAAACAACAACTATTCTTTTATGGAATAATCTGCCAACAGTGCATAACTGCTCTTGCTCATCTCATGAATGTCTGCGCAGCAAGCTTACGAAAACAAAAAAATGACGAAAACTAGAATTGAAAATACATTTTCGTTAACTGAAACTAATAAAAACTATAATCAAATGAAAAAAACGATAACTAACTGAAACTGTATTGTGTGTTTACAAAACTAACTAAAACGTACTGAAATTACTGTATGTAAAATTCCCTTCGTTTTCGTCTTTCTCAATTTCGGATTGAAATGAAAACGCTTCAGACTGTTTCACTCAGCAATTTTACATGAGCTGGCACCACACGGCTCCTCACGGTCCTCGTATTGATTATCATGACCATGGGCCCTGGACACAAACTCGCCACGGGCCTCTTTCTACACACGCAAACAGTGCACGCGGAATGGCAGCTTCCCATTACGCATTTTATTTGGCACCTGCCACGTACAGCACAATAGAGACAGCAAGCGCACAGCCAGTCCTCGCAGTATTACAGCGTAAAACACACCTTAATTTAAATATAGGCAACCATATGACACAAATCGTTAAAGTAATAAAGGCAACATGAATCAACATCAGTAAAGAGCCACAGCGAGGACCACACAAAACCACAGTGAGACTCACCTAAAACGTAGGCTTTTTCCGGGCTTTCTTTGAGGAGAAGTCCTTTATCAGATCATCAAAGTTCATGTCTCGAACAAGTTTGGACTCTATAGCCATGAGTGATAAGCTGTTCAGGCATCTCTGGGTCATTTTTGTCCTTAGTTCATTTTTTATTCTGGCCATTTGAGAAAATGACCGTTCTCCCTCGCAGTTTGTCAGATACAGTCTTATGACAATGTACACATTAGGAAATGTTGACTGTAATATACAATCAAGTATGTTTTCAGACATTTCGGTGGAGACACATTCTGTCCGTCTGATCTGATGAAAGCTCTGAAGTGAATCAGTTCATTTCCAAGATTGCTTTTCCAGGTCAGCGGGATAGGCAGAGGCAAGTGAGTTCGCTTTGTTTATTAACTCACAGTCAGGTGTGTTTTCCAGCATGAAAACAACACCAAACAGATCACACAGGTGCTTGTATGCATCAATTCTGTGTGGCTGAGACAGCTGACTAACTTATCGATAGCCACATTGAATGTTTCTATTTGGAATTTGCTTTTCCCATCAAATACCGCATCTTTTTCTGCGCTGTCATCCTCAAACCGTTTGCACTTTCTGGTGCGCTGGAGGTCATATTTGTACGTCTGGCACACGCCACACTGAGCTGTAAACTTGTCAGTTGGAAACGAGCCAGAATTGTATTCCAGAAATTAGCCATGAACGCAGTTTTAATTTTACAGCAAGTGTCCGGGCCTCACTTCGGATGTCTCTTTTCTCAGTTTCATCTTCAGCTACGTATGCTCTAGAATGCCTCCCTTATTTTAACATAGTTTTGCCAAAGAGCTTTAGTCGAGTCAGTCAGCGAGTCGGCAGCTCCACCAAGTGTTTGACAGTGATTTCATGTTAAGTCTATGTGAATATCAGAGTTCCGAAAAACTCGCTCCCACCTGTGAGTGGAGGCTGCGCAAAATGTGTACAAGGATTGTAATAAATCAAAATACTGTCCCACTTCTAGACTGCTTCCCTCTTTGCTGTTCACACCCACTAAATTTAGAGAATGCGCAGCACAAGGCACATAGTGGATTAATGGTTTTTTTTGCTTCAAATGTGCCTGCAGTCCATTGTACCGGCCCGACATGTTGCTGGCATTATCTAATTATTGGCCTCTACAGTTAGATAAATCCAGCCCAAGATTCTCCACCATGGCAGTCACACAATCTGCTAGACTTTGGCCTGTATGGCTCTGAATTGGCTCAAATGCCAGGAAAGGCTCCACTATGTGTTACCTTGCTTGCTAATGTTGTGGCAGAAAAAGATGAGACAATTGAGGAATCAGAAGGTCGAGACACAGACGTCAGATGGGGATCGACCTATCCCCATCGACCTATGCCCATCCGTCGCCACCATGACAACACCGATATACCACAGCATGCCCTCTAATATAATAGTTCTCAACCTGCATATTATCAATCGCTTACCCAACCAGGGGGCTCCTGGTGCCGGCTTTACTTATCTTAATCTCACGTAGATTCCTCTCAATTGAGTTCTCTTACTTTCATGTAGATTCACTTAAATTTGGTTCTCTTAACTTCAAAACAGCGCTTCCCGCAGCTCACAGCTCGAGCATCTCCGTCTCCGTTCTGTGTTTTGGGGACCCAACTCGCCCCACTTTTCCTCTACACAGCCTATTCAACCACTATGGCTGGCCAGCTGCACTGCCAGATATGTCCAATCAACCAAAATGAGATGAACTCTACGTTGACTTCATCACTACTCAGTTAAATAAGGTGCCCTTTCAGAACAACACACACAATTTACATACTTTTGCTTGAGATTTGCTGGCAGCACCTGCACGTGTACGTTTTCACCCGAGACCCGTGTCCCCCTCTGATCCTCAATCTCTCTCTCTCCACTTAATAATATTCAAAACAGTTTGGGATTAAATTTCTTCAATCAGGATGTGTCATATCAGGATATGACAATTTGCTTCTTTTTTTTTTAAGTATATTTTTGGGGCTTTTTATGCCTTTTATTTGATAGGACAGTAGAGAGTGTGACAGGAAATGGGAGGCAGCGATGGGGGGAATGACACGCAGAATAAGGCCGTCCAACGCGGGACTCGAACTGGGGCTGCCTGCAGCGAGGACTACAGTCTCTACACATGGGGCGGGTGCTCGATTAGTAAATTAGTCGAAATGCCCATCCCTAACCCTAACCTCCTCCAGACAAAGTTTAATTACAAATCTGTGGGGGTTGCAACCTTGAGAAACAAAATGCTAACCTGTTTTTGTGTTAAGCCACCGTGTCACCAAGTTTTGTCAATGTTGCTCAAAATGGGTTTTGGTTTTTATTCACACCTGTGAAGCTTTGATGTGTATGTAAGCTTCCTAAATTTGAGTTAAAGTGTAAACTTGTTAAGATACTCTCCTGTAGAGCAGTTAGGCATTGCACATAACCACAACAGGTAACACATGTTCACTAAAATGTATTTCCACATTTACTTCTTTATATTTCAAACAGCGTTAAACCCTGAACGAACCGGAAGTGTGATTTCAACAGTAACTGTTTATGGAGTGGTTGTTACAAACATCTGTGCTCTGCTGACCCATGACAACGCCCTCCCAAATTATCAAATTTCACCAAAATGTACAATTATTTATCTGCAACCGCATGGGTAAAAAATAAAATAAAATTCAAAAGAATAATAATAATTTGTAGCCAATTGTTTTCATCCTCCTTCAGACACTATCATGGCAACATGTGTGCCATATAATCTCATGCAAATGAAGCATGTATTTTTTTGTACCTATCATTTCTTTTTGGCCTTAAACCAATTATTAACAACTAAAAAAAGATGTGCAGTAAGAAATTATATTCTGCAACCACCACTAACAGTCTACGTTCTAACTTGCTGTGTTCGTAGCACTTGGCTGACCCCCACATTGGTGTGTATCAGCATGATAAAGCTTTTTTTTTTCTCCCACTGAGTGACCGCAGGCTCTGTGCAGGAGAATCCTCTAAGGGCAGAGAAAAATAAACCCTCAAGGCAAAAAAAAGCCTCACAAACACACGTTAATGACATCAACATGCAACACTGTTCTTTCTTCTTTACATCAACAATATTTGTGACAATTTAAAGTTCTCCTCCTACCATATGTATGCCGATGATACAGTCTTATATACCTCCGCTTCCACTTTAGAAGCAGCACACACCAATTTGCAATCTGACTTCACCATTCTACAGCTTGCTCTCCTCGATGCCAAGTTAGTCCTCAACTCAAATAAAACCAAAATCATGTTCTTCAACCACTGCTCTATGTCCACCCTACCCCCACTTAAGGCACTGGATAACACCGTCATAGAAGTAGTAGATACATACAAATATCTGGGCATCTGGCTAGACAAGGATCTCAACTTCAAACATCACATCTCCTGCTTAACAAAGAAGCTCAAATTCATAGTGAGCTTTTTATATAGATTCAAATCATGCTTTTCTATTGTAGCCCGTAAGCGTCTAGTCACTAGTTTATTTCTATCTCAGCTCGACTTTGGCGATACCATCTACAGATTTGCCTGCCCGTCCACCCTTGCCAAACTAGATCCCATTTATCATGCAGCCTTGAGGTTCATAACAGGTTCAGCTTTCAGGACTCACCATTGCACTCTTTACACACTTGCTGGTTTTTCTTCCCTTCATACTCGGAGGTTACAGCACTGGTATATTTTAATATATAAAGCTATTTTAGGCAAACTCCCTTTATACCTCTGTTCAAAATTTACAACTGTTCAAATCACGCATGATTTTAGATCTAATAGTTGGTTGCGCTTTAAGGTTCCCTTAATGAGGACGGAGTTAGGTATGAGGACACTCTCATATTTTGGGCCTTGGTCCTGGAATGACCTGCAAGTCAGGATGAGGTTGGGAACTTTCCTCCCTCTACCCGGCTTTAAGAAATCTCTCTCTGAGTTACTAGTCACTAGCTGCACCTGTGACTCTTAGACTTCAAACTGTGTTGCACTTATAGGGTCTCTTTTATTGTATTTACTATCAATGTCTTTGTTTTGTTTTATGCATGCTTGTATTGTTGTTTTCTGTTTTGTAATGTTACGCCTCTGACCAGGACATCCTTGAAAAAGAGATTGTTAAATCTCAACAGATCCTTCCTGGATAAATAAAGGTTAAATAAAAAATAAATAAATAAATAAATTAGTAGTAGAGAGGTTAAAGAGGATAAAGTGCTGACCAAACACAAAGCACTGAGACTTCAAACAAAAAGGTTTGAGGAGCTGTGAAAGCGATCAAGCGCTGTTAATGTTCACTCTGAGGCGCAAACAAAAACATGGAGTGTAACAGGGTAACCTGTATCAACTAAGTTGAATGTATTTTGTGTTGAGTCTCCCTCTGGTCTTCTCTGTCTCGCTCCTGTTTTGCAGTAGCTGTGTCTGTCCCCAGATCGCCACGGCAGCAATGAATGGGAACGGATGCAAGTTCCGCTGGTTAGGCTGTTTACATCCCTCAAAGCTGCAATTTTTTTTTCCACGGACAGCGTCAGATGGCTACTCAAACATGTAACGAGAAGTTTATTTACTTCAACAAGCCGACATGCTTGTAAAACTGGATCTAATTCAAAGTCTCCTGGAGTCTTGCGCGAGACCCCATGCTCGGTGCATTCAGGGGCAGTCAGAAAGCTACCGTTTGTGTCATAAACACTGGAATATCGACTCTTGACTTGCTTCAAGTAAAAAAAACTCATCTGCACATGTTTGAGTAGCCACCTGACGCTGTCTGTTGAAAAAAATGTACACTTGAAGCAAGTAAAGAGTTGATATTCCTGTGTTTATGACACAAACGTTAGCTCCAAATGCACCTGAATGCACCGAGCACGGCAACAGGGGCTCGCGTGAGACTCTGGGAGACTTTGAATTAGATCTAGTTTTACAAGCATGTCGGCTTGCTTGAAGTAAATAAACTTCTCGGTGCTTGTTTGAGTAGTCATCTGACGCTGTCTGTGGAAAAAAAATTGCAGCTTTGAGGGATGTAAACAGCCTAACCAGCGGAACTTGCATCCGCTCCCATTCATTGCTGCCGTGGCGATCTGGGGACAGACACAGCTACCGCAAAACAGGAGCGATTAAACTGAAAATCTTCACATTCCTTCTTTGAGACCTAAAATGATGGGAAGATACCCCCCCCAAGTTGAATTCGCCTGGAATTGTCCTTTAAAGCATACCTTTTGTCCTATGTTGCCTTGTCCACTGTCACTGGCTGGTCAAACAAAGAACACTTTACATGGAGAAGCCATTTCTAGGACAAAGCCATGCAAGGATTAGTCTGCAGTCAAATAAAACATGTTACCTCTGTTGTAAACCACCACTCCAGCTATGGAACCTAATGGAGATGATAATGTGAAAAAGGTGTCAAGATGAAACCAACAAATGCACCATTAATCTGTAGTCCAAAAAAGGTTGGTTTTTTTTCTATGATATAGCAACATCTTGACTTTCTTTTAGCAATAGCTTCCCTCAATGATATTGCAATTATAAAATGAGAAATGATTATGTAAACCTCCTGTCCGTTCGCCTGTAAGGTGGAATACACACGCACGTAAAACCACAGATAAGACAAGTTAAGTCACACGACAACACCGGCCCAAGGCGGTAACGAACAAAGCAGCTGCTTGGGGCCTCCGTGGCCACAAAAGGTGCTTGAAATGCCACATAAACAGTCCTTCCAGAAAAATGCAGTTTGATGAATAAGACCAAAAAAATAATTTCTGAAAAAATGCTGTCAATACACTCACTTTTTCTTTTTTTTATCATAACCATTCACTTCTTTGTTTCATGAACATGTCTGATTCTGCACACCAGTGCAATCCAAGAGCTCTTTCAACAGGTAAGTTGTCTTTATCCAACTTGATACCTGCTCGACTTTTGCGCATCCATTTTGAGAGCCGAAAGCCTCCTTCGGCACATGCAGCAGTGAGGTCTTTGCAAAGCTTCCTCTTCTGAGGACACAGAAGTTTTGGTTGATGGTCTGTAACACTTCAATGCTGTAATGAGCCATGTTGCCATCAGTAACTCTCTTTAATGCATAATTGGCGCAGCTTGGTGATGAAGTTGCTCCAAATATGAACTTTAATTCTGAAGTCCACCAAAGGTTGCGTCACATCTCCATTATGCCACCACAAAAGCCGAAGAAAATCAACATAGTCGGGTGCATTTATGCAAAAAAAGCACCTTATCGTAAAAAAATTCTAACAAAAGGTTTCTCAACTGTTTTTTGTAGTATTAGGTGTCCTTAATAACATACTAAAAGTTTACCAAAGTTTGACCACTAGAAAGGTGTCATTTTCAGGATGGCGTCCTAATGTAAATGTAATGGGTTGAAGCCCAGAGAGACGCCCCAGGTGAATAGGGTAAAAATTTTAACTAACAGGTATCACCATGAAACTTCCCAAGTTTATCACTTACATTAAGACAAATATTTTTTGTATTACAAGTTTTGTCAAATTTTATGTTTAAATATGTAAATGAGACAATAACTAATTAAATATGCGCTAAATTGCATACTTTTCCAGAACTTTTCCAGATCCACTTCAGCAGCACTTACACACACCAAACCTTCCAGTTTGATCATTTTCCATATTCTGAAGGTTTTTACAGAGGGGATTGTTGATATATCATTCACAGCCTCATTTATACAATATTTGAGTCCTGAAAACATGGCGAAATTTGATTTATTTAGGGCTGGTGACAGTATTTTCTCATTTACAAAGTGATAAAAAGAGATATCCAAAATCTCCTCAGTAAGACCTTCTGACTCTTATGTGTTCTAATGTGTCAACAAAATAAAACAAGACTTTTGAAAGTGGCTTTATCCATTAAATTTTTGGATCTGGAAAAGTATGCAATATTTAATTAGTTATTGCCTAATTTACATATTTAAACATAACATTTTATAAAACTTGTAATACAAAAAATATTTGTCTTAATGTAAGTGATAAACTGGAAAGTTTTGGTGATCTGTTAGTTAAAATTTTTGCCATTCACCTGAACTAAGTCAATCTAAAAGGCTTTCAACCCATTACATTTACATTAGGACGCCATCCTGAAAATGACACCTTTCCAGTGATCAAACTTTGGTAAACTTTTAGTATGTTATTAAGGACATCTAATACTATAAAAAACAACTGAGAAACCTTTTGTTAGATTTTTTTTACGATAAAGTCATAAATGCACCCGACTAACATGTTTCTGAGACACTTGTGTAAGACAGTCAGAACCCCACCCTGAAATGTTGTCTCTGAAACAATGAAAGTTTTACCACAGACTGGATGTAATCACTTTGTGTATTTACACCTTTTGGTTCAGTGCAGGAAGTACAAAGGTGTGAGTGATTCATTGTCATATGAAAAGACCCCCTGATGACCAAAGGTCTCTCCAGATGTGAATGGTCTCCATGCAAAGTCCCATTTGTTGAGTGAATTAGAGGTGTGTCTGTTCTGGTTGGATACTTAAGGGAAAGAACAAGAATCTCACTTTGAGTTGATCTGCTTACCAGAGCTCCCACACATCCGAGTGTGTTGCATTATCTGTTTCTTAAGTATTGTTACCATTGGCTATAGTTTGTTAATTTTGTACATCACAATAAACTGGAATGTTAACCCTTCATTTCTAATATTGCCTCATTAAGACTTTTATTCTAAATCGTTAAGAATATATTTATTTGGTCTTTAGTTATATGGTAAGTTTCATTTGGTCAGCAGCAGGAGTTTAATTTGGTAACATTCATACCCTTAACCTCTGAGTTTAATAGAAAAGATTGAGTATCATGTCCTTTAACTATTGAGTTATATTTTATGACCTCTGAATATCTCAACCCAGGTGTCAGGCCTGTTCTTCTATGTTAAGAAGGTCACTGAATAGTTTAAGTCTACTGTATATCTGCCATCCCTGAACTAAGTCAATCTAAAAGATCTTAGTTATATGGTAAGTTTCACTGGGCGCTATTCACACCTTTAACCTCTGAGTTGAACAGACAAGATTGAGTATCATGTTCTTATACTTCAACCCAGGCATCAGGGCTATTCTTCTATGTTAAGAAGGTCACTGAGTGGTTTTTAGTAATCTATACCATCACTGAACTAAGACTGATTCCAGATTTCTTAACAATAGAATTGATTCTTAAAGGGTTTATATTTTTAAATGATTGATTAACTTTTAATTCCACCAATATTTAAGAGTAAAGTTATTTTAAATGGAGTCAGATTAAACGAGTATTTACTTTACTTTATTTTGATAACCTCAGTTTAACACCGGAAAGACAAGACACGTATTGGGGAGATATTGTTCTATTTCTTTAGATATTTCCTCCCCTACACTTGGACTTGGTGAAACATAGATTGAGCGTCGGTCATGATGGCAACTGCTTCTTGCCTAAATCTCAGAAGAACACCAAAAAGGGAATTTGCGAGATCAGGACATTGTAACAGCTGGGTGTTCAAAGATGTGCCTTTGAAACTGGCTCCACAGTCGAATACAACTCTCAATGTTTTCTTCTTGGGATGGTACACCCACTGATGTGGTACCAGATTTTACCTCCAGTTCATTCAGTTGCTATTGAGGCACCTGCTCCGCATACTCCTTGTTCCTCTGAGACTTTATTTTCAAACTCATGACACATTGTTCAGCGATGCATCGATTGTTTGGCATTATGACATCATCAACCTTAAAGGGTAAATCAACACAGTAGTGGTTGTTTTCAAGATGAATTTTTTTCCCATAATGTGGAGAAATCTCATATCTTCTCTTGACATTAAAGGGATAGTTCAACATTTTGGCAAATTGGCCCATTGCCATAATCGCTATTTGATTTGATTTTTGATTTATCCTTTATTTATTCAGGGAGGTCAGTTGAGAGCGCGCTCTCTTTTACAACGACGCCCTGATTACAAAAATACAATACATACAATACAATTACAATACAATTTCATCATTATACAATTTCACTACAGTTACATCCAGGTTGTGGAATATTTGATAATACATTTTTAAAAGAATCTAAAGAAATAAGCGGATGCAGTTTCAGATGGATTTGTAGTTTGTTCCACTTTTGGGGGGCGTAAAACTGAAAGGCAGTTTTCCCTAATTCTGTCCTAATGCTGGGGATTTGTAAAACCAAGGTGTCCTGTGAACGAGTATGTAAGTTACAAATTCTTTGTGTGATTAAACTGTTAAGATAACTAGGTAAAATTCCAAGTAAAGCGTTATAGATAAAAACCATGCAGTGATGTTCCCTCCTTACACTTTAAGATGGCCATAAAGAACACAGTGATGGGTTCGGAACACATCTCCAGTAATAAAACGAAGTGAGGAATGATAAAGTGCATCCAGGGGTTTCAATGTAGAGAGAGCATGGTCTGCTATGGTCATAGCAGTAGGCTCGTTACCTTTAATTGTAGGTGTAAGCTATTTTTAGTACGGCGGAGCGCAGCAGCAGGCTGCTCAGAGCTACGCTGTGGAGGCTAAGGGAATTTCTTGGTTTCCCTCATTAAACTCATCAAATACAAAATCCCAAAACTCCAAAGCGCTTTTGTGGACAAGTTGTGAGCTGCACAACCACCACGCTATGAGATAATAATGGAACGATACAAGACGTCTCCGTATTTACCCTGTATTTACCTCGAAAACGGCTCCGTTTTGGTATATCAACGTGATGACGTCTGTGTCTGAGGCAGCCGTGCTTCAGCACGCTTGGGTTCAGGGTAGTGTGAGTGCGGGCCAGCGGGGGACAGGGGAGGGGGGGCATTCGGGCTTCAGCACGGCACGGAACAACCGGCCCTACACAGTTGGCCCGAAAGTGATGCGCCGCTGAAGCTGCAGCCAGCCGAACGTCCAGCGTAACATTACTAGCTTGATGTGTTAACGAAACATGTTGTTGTGTCTTATAAAGTTGCTTCGGTGTTTTGATGTCAGAAAGGTTATGTACTGTAATATTAAAAGTCAATCTAGCTGTCCTCCTGTGATCCATTCTCAGGAGTATCTTATTTAGGCTTTGTTTGTAAATGAAAATAAATACAAAATAAAAACCAAACCTGAAGTAAAGACGTAAGATCTGTGCTCCATGGCCTCCTGAAGGACGTCACCTCGTCAAATTGGAGACATCTTGAGTAAATGAGTCTGTGACAGTCAAATACATAAACAAGCAATAAGGCAAGATGCAATAAATTGTTTAGGCTATATATAAAAGATACAAAACTTTATTGACCATAGCTTCAGTATGTACTGTTACAATCAGGTCATATACAAACCTATATGAAGTGAACTCCAGAAAAACAAACTAACATTAATGATAAAGAAATGCTCTTACTGCTGTGCAGACAGTCAACTCCTCCTGCTTCATCTTCAGTGTGATGTTCACAAACACCTCTGACTCTCCACCTGGGACAACACATACGGTACACAAAAAACATTTAGTCATACTGACATTTAGAAATGTTTGGCCTGCAACAGTTAAAGCCCCAGTATGTGAGATTTACCCCCATCTAGCGGTGCGGTTGCATGTCGGCACGTATTCTTGCTGTTGCGTTTAGGTAAACTCGGGCAGAAGTCAGAAAAACAACAGACACTGCATGTAACAGGATAAACAAGCCTCTATGTAAGGAAACGGTCCGCCAGCACGAGGCAAAACAATACCGGCATGACAATATGTTGACATGGTAACGTCGTATTGTTTACCTGACCCACGTTTTACCGGCTTTCTTTCGTCGAGTAAATTAACATCCAGTTGGTTTCCTCCGGCGTCATTCAGGTGTCTGACTGCACCTGAAGGCAACACCAGTGCCTCCGTCCTTCCTCACACCAGCCTACAACAGTTTTAACAGGCGCCGTCTGAAAACTCTCCCCGTGCCTGAGATGAGTCTGTGGTTAACTACGGCAACGGTGACACTGAACGTAAAACATGGCGATTCAACATGGCAGAGAAGGTTCAGTCGCCCCCCCCTGTACGTTTGTAACGACTTTTAACAACTCAATTCTCCTGCGATTCCACTTCATTGAAATACTTATTAATGAAAGTGAAATTTGATTTTTGTCAATAAAAAGCCAATAAAGTCCCATACTGTCCCTTTAAGCTACAAATCACACTTACATTGTGTTTTCTCCAGAAACATTGAGGTGGCTCACTCCTGGCTCCAGCTGGTGGTTTGGCACCATCTGCTGGTCAAAGCATAGAATTACACCAGGTTAGTTTTAAATCACAGAAACCACTTTACATTGAAAAATGAATCAAGTTGACAAACACTTTCTCATTATAATTTGCACACTGACACTATGCGGCTCAAAACAAAAAACAAATAAAGATTGTGGGCTGGAGGAAAAAAAATTGCAGCAAATATTGCATTAAAAATAAAGTGTTTTACATAAAGTGGCTGTAGTTTTTACTTTTTACTACAATGTAAAACAACAACACCACACAATTTAGTTCTGGTAGATAACTAGAGTGGTCACCCATTCTGTGGCCAGTGGCCACTCTAAAACAAAAAGCACAAAGCAACCAATCCAGCCTGTCTGCATGAACACACTGAGGCTATATTCACACTGCAGTTACAAGTGACCTGAATCGGATTTTTTTTTCACTCATGTGACCCATATCTGATTTGCTTTTGACAGTGTGAACAGCACAAGTCGCATTGAATCTGACTTTTTCAAATCAGATTGCATCTGTGCTGTTAGAACACAAAGTCCATGGTCCTCACCTCTCCTCGTTCAGACTCAATCAAAAACACATCAGACAACATACTAAATAAAGCCACACGCACTGTCACCCTATAGGCCTACTCCACAAGAAATTAAGTAAAGAAAACACCCCTCGACCAACTTTTCTTTTCATTTTTCATTAGCGAGGAGTCGTGCGTTGGCATTGATTCTGCTGTTTCAACTGTTTTGTCGAATCTATCGAATATTAATTCTTTGAAAAATGAAAAGAGAACGGTTTTGAAGGCATTTATTGGTGGCAAGGATGTTTTCGCTCTTCTTCTGACCAGGTTTGGCAAGTGGTTTATCCAATCTGCTCTTAGCCGTGAGCTCAGGCAATACATGGCCTTCATAAAGTTCTCAAGCAACCTTATTTTTCTGTAATTTTTGTTTATTTTATTTATTACTTTTCATTTATTTATTCCCCCTGGCGTATTATATAATTGTCTTTCATGAATTGAATGATTTTCATGAAAACCTATTTTTGTACTGTGAAACAAAGTTTTGAATTAAAAAAAAAAAAAAAAAAAGCCGTGCTTGCTGCAGAGAGCACAGGAGCGGAGCAGAGCAGGAAAAAAAAGTGGTTTATCCAATCACATACAAGGATTCTTTTTACAAGGCCCCGCCTTCTTAAATACATCACCTATGGAGCAGTCCCAGACCCTTATGTGGACTGGAGCTCAGCGTAGCTTTGCAGAACTACAGGGATCTGGCGAGAGTCAGGCTAAATAAACATGACTTAAACTAGAATATGTTGAGATTTGCTCTATGGGCTTCGGTCCCACCCACTGCATTAGGTCACGCACGGTAACCTACCTTCAACAGAGTGTAGCCTGTGTGAACAGAGAGATTGACATGAATACTTTGATGGGTTTCATTTCACCTTTCATGCTCCGATGCTTGAGAGCAACAAAGCCTGACTTGACCACAATGCAGCTGCAAATTAAAAGTAGGCTACATTAACACATTGGTGACTCTTTGTTCCTTTATTCAGACTGATTACAAAACCTAGTGCAAATACAAACAGCCATTTTTCCCCCTGTCTCAGACAGTATGAAAAACGTAAAGATTATATTCCAACTGAATTTGAATAAATACAAATATAGTGCTAAGCAAGTGCAAACAGTTACAGAGATCACATCTCTACATATCCACAGGCAAAAACTACATTCGCTCTTCCACACTCATCTTGTTCAAAATACAGATATTAAACTGAAAGTGACACTGGGTGATACAAATCTAGGAAACAACATTTCTTTCTTAAAGTACAGAAAAGAAAATTTAATTTGAGCCCACTCTGGGTCATACGATTAGTGTAAAAACTCATCTATCAGACGATGTAGCAAGGCCAAAACCACCATGTACTTTGGGGGGGACATGTCCCCCCCAATGTTAGGGGACCACCAATCTGTCCCCCCCAATAATGTATAAAAGTATGTGACAGACATTCTCTTTTTAAGAACCCCACCTGCTAACACATCCCTCTCTTGTTATTTCCGATTTATCTTGCATTTAATTCCAAAGTTTAATTCATTTGTTAGGGAAACTGTGTGTGGTTTCAGGGGGGATAGAGCAGAGAGGAAGGATAGAGCAGAGAGGAGGGATAGAGGGATGGAGCAGAGAGGAAGGATAGAGCAGAGAGGAAGGATTGAGCAGAGAGGAAGGGTAGAGCAGAGAGGAGGGATAGAGGGATGGAGCAGAGAGGAAGGATAGAGCAGAGAGGAAGGATAGAGCAGAGAGGAGGGATGGAGCAGAGAGGAAGGATGGAGCAGAGAGGAGGGAGGGAACAGAGAGGAAGGATGGAGCAGAGAGGAAGGATAGAGGGATGGAGCAGAGAGGAAGGATAGAGGGATGGAGCAGAGAGGAAGGATAGAGGGATGGAGCAGAGAGGGAGGATAGAGGGAAGGAGCAGAGAGGATGGATAGAGGGATGGAGCAGAGAGGAAGGATAGAGGGATGGACGGATGGAGCAGAGAGGAAGGATAGAGGGATGGAGCAGAGAGGAAGGATAGAGGGATGGAGCAGAGAGGAAGGATAGAGGGATGGACGGATGGAGCAGAGAGGAAGGATAGAGGGATGGAGCAGAGAGGAGCAGGGAGAGAGTCATCAAACCATGTTAACAATTTTCAAAAATTAATATCATAGATTGTGGGAAATACCCCACTCCCCAGTCTCATAAAAAAAAAAAAGTGTGAAACTCCGGATCTTATTTGTCATTTGGTCCCCCCCAATGTCTACACCGTGGTTTTGGCCTTGCGATGTAGGCCAAACTTTGTGCAAAATTCTATTTTTGAGTAAATCCAAGATGAAAGTATGGTATTTTTTTCACATTAGGTAATGCAGGCGCACGGATTATACGCTAGCCTGTACACAATTCATCAGCCACTAATATTGGATCTGTCGTCTGTCATTCAAACGTTTTCAAACGTTTCATTTTCCAACTCGTGTTGCAGCTCGTGACAACTCGGCGCGACAAACAGGACAAATGGCCATTTCTGTACACCTTTAATAATTTTCTTAAAGGGATAATTCAACATTTTTGCAAATCAGCACGTTGCCATAACACTTTTAGGAGTAGGTTCATTACTTTTAATTGTCAATGCAGCTATTTTGGGTCAATATATAAAGGGCCAATTTGCCAAAATCTTGAACTATCCATTTAAACCAATTCTTTTCCCTTGGGGTTATATGTCCAAATTTATTTATTTTTTAATATATATATTTTTAAAAATCTTTATGTGCATTTCCTTAAACGTGGCTTATGATTTACCGGAGCCCAGCCCAGAGCCGCTAAGGTGCATGGGTTCACAATTACACCAACAATCATGTTAACATTTAACAATTTACAAACAATCAATGCGCAAGCTACAACACTTGGCTATTTGCATTAAGGCTTTTTGAAACACATTTATATGTGTCAGGCACAACGCTAATGACTGATTCAGATCCCACTGCTCAGAGTAGTGACAGTCACAAGAGGTTCATCGGCTGGAACCCTTCTACTTCAGTGACAATGGTGTAATGTTGATTTCAAGAAATAGAAAGATGTGTTTTGAGTGGGATTTTTTTTTTTGCATGAAATATTTTCAATTTGTATTTAACATACAAACTGGATTGGTGTTGCTGAAGCTATAACAGCCTGGATGCACAGTGCTGAGATCTGAAATGAAGATGAACATTCCTTCATATTTACAGGCCAGAAATAAAACTGCTGTGATGTGATGAAGGACGGTGTCCTCAACACCACCAGGTCAAGTTATTAAGAATAGGAAGGAAGTAGTTAGGCGCGGCCTATAGGAGGAGCCATTCAGAGCATAAGCTGCAGATTGAGATCAATTT
This sequence comes from Decapterus maruadsi, assembly GCA_030347415.2. Taxonomy (NCBI): domain Eukaryota; kingdom Metazoa; phylum Chordata; class Actinopteri; order Carangiformes; family Carangidae; genus Decapterus; species Decapterus maruadsi. Next base: position 28,559,874 of record CM064899.1, read on the forward strand.
GGTGAAGTTTTCTGAATCTCAGCGGCATTCATTCAGAAATTCATCTTCAGGTGGTTCCATGCACCTGTGCCTCCTGCATGCAGGTCACAAGTACATTCAGTGATTCGTCAACTGACTTTCCTCTTCAGAAGGTGCTTTTACAGTAACCAATGTTGGAGCAATAGCTGCATCAGCCCTGAAACAAAGACACAGTGAAAACTTGTGTGAATGACACAAGACGAGACAAGAGAAGTCAAGCCGTTGAAAAAGAGAAAAACTCCCAGCATGCTGCAAAAGGAGGAAAGGTTTGTGAAGCTTTTCAGCTGAAGTGTAACACGGGCGCTGATCCATCTGTTCAGAGAGGTTAGTTAGCAGCAACGGGTAACCAGGAGGAAGAACATTAATGCAGTAACAGCATATCAAGGAATAATCTGCAAACAGTACTGCTCTTGCTTATCTCATGATAGGTGACATACGTGCCAATTTTAGTTTTAAAGGGATAGTTCACCCAAAATTGAAATTTCACTCATTATCTACTCACCCTCACTTCGACTAAAGGCTTGGAGAAGTTCCAGAGTTATCCGTGGCTTCTCTGAGTTACAGGGGGTCTCGGCGTAGCAGTGCATGTCCATACAACGGTTGCAAATGGATACCAACTGTCTTTATAACAAAAAAACACACTAAAAAATATCCAAATACCTCTGTGCTGCACGTATCTAATGTCCATCCTGTATTGAAGCCCCGAAATGCGAAATTGTCCCGAAAAAAATTAAATAAGTCTATATTTCAAGCTTGTTTTGTGGTGGAAGCTTCTCGAAGAGGAGCTTCCGCGACAAACAAGCTTGAAATATGGACTTTCACATTTCGGGGCTTCAATACAAGACGGACATTGCATACAAGCAGCATGGAGGTATTTGGATGTTTTTTGGTGTGTCTTTTTGTTACGAAGACAGTCTCCCAGCCCTTAGTTGACATTAGGGTGACTGAGAAATTTCAATTTTGGGTGAACTATCCCTTTAAAGAGCTGTCTTAACTGACTGGTTACCACACAGTGGGAGCTGTACAGAAAGCTCACGTTTGACCATATCTATAATAAATTTGATTCTCTGGTTTTAGATTGCAGTTTTTCATTTACTACGGTGTGTTACACACAGTCATAACTTCTTTATATCAGTTATTAACGTGCTAAACTTATCCACAGTAAAACCACTGTCTGGTAGTTTATCTTGTTTTTCATTTCCCACACAATGCCACACTGTGTGAGTTCACCAGCTTTTTTCAATTTTTTCAAAAACTATACCACAATAACTAATGAAATTAATCATTGATGTGTCAGGTTCACAGTTGATGCCAAGGCAAATTCTGCTCAGGGCCGGCTCTGTCTCACGGTCACAACAGAGCAGTTTGTTGATCTGAGTGAGGGTAAGATGCCCTCTCATCACTTCTACTGTGTATCATTAACACAAGAGGGCATCAAGATCTTATTTTGGGCCAACATTATTCTCACATTTTTTATAATCAACTGTCCAAAGAAGTGGAAACTTACCTATAACAGCTGCTGTTATTCCCACAGCCATGCCTACGTTGTTACCTCCGTTGTCTGTTTAAAGACAAAGAAACAGAAACAACAACAGGTGAGATCAGAAGAATAGAGCAGAACAGAAACTAGTCCAACATTACAGCAAGGTTTTGTTGATTTACCTGGTGGTTCAGGTTTCAGGTGACCACCTCCACCACCTCCACCTCCACCACCTCCACCAGCTGAAAATGAACAGTCACAAAATTAAAAAACAAAATCTACTGTATGTTATACAGACACATAAACTGGAGTGGTGCAACTTAAAGGAGTCATCACCCGGAAATCGCAATTTCTCTTGTTAAAACATGCATACTGGTGTTTGACCTCAGTTGAAACTTGCCTGAAAAGCTGGAGTTTGAAAGTGGCGCCGTTTTTTCGCTTCGGCTCTTTCTCCGAACAGGAATAGCACACAATGGTGTGCCTTCCTAAAGCACGAGATCTTTGATTCTGCTCCGACGGTGACCTCACCAGCAGAGGCTACTTGCCTCTTTCACCACCCAACCCCAGCCCGTCCGCTACCTGAAATCGCCGAAGCGGTACCAGGGGGCTGTTTATGTTTTGGAGTCTGCATGCAGGCAAGCCCCCCCCGGCTCTGTCCTTCCTGCGGCGAATCAACGCGTGCCTCATACAATGCACATCCGGACCATCCGGACCAGTCAAAACCTCGCGCGTAATCTCGCGTGATAAAGTCGCGGTAGGAAAAAGGGTCAGAACAAGCTCAATGTTTGATTAAAATTATTTATTTTTTTATTAATAAGTTTTACAAATTGATCCAAAGCGATCCAAGGGGGGCTGGATACGTAAAAAACCAGGTGATGACTCCTTTAATAAGAAAATAATACGTGCCATATTTCACTCCTACACCTCCTCCACTTTTTCATGGCCTTAATCTCTTGAGGTTTACAGAATTCAACATACATCAAAATGCAATAAATTGTCCATAATTGGAATCCTAAACTGTCCAGTCAGCAGTCGTGTGCACGGCTATACCACCAGAAATTTACATCTCATTAATGGTAAAAATAGATGTCTTAAACGCACTAGCCTATGTATCACCACCAGGGAATGATCTGGAATGGGCTGGACAAGAGTCTGAAATCAGCCAGTTCAATCTCAGTCTTCAAGAAAAGATTAAAGGTGCAACAAGTGGTCCGGTCTGTCTAATGTCTGTTCCAGGCATTTTGAAATTAAATTTACAGTCAAGTCACAACTTGTTTTGTTTTTGTTCCAGGCAACCCATGATTTTCCACCTGTTTACCGGTGAAAGTTATAACATTCTGTGATGTAATGTTCTGTCAGATCGAACTACCCTTATGATTTGAAAATATTGTTAGTTTATATTTGAACCACCATAACAGTCCTCGTTAAGTCGCCACATTCACGGCGACCTGGCTGCACACACAGCCCTGCATTGCCGTTCTCTCCTCATTGGATAAAAACTGTAGGATACGATAAATGTTTTCTTTCAGAGCAGAGCAGAGTTTGTTTTGTCCAAACACTCTATGTAAGTGATTGCTGTCGGAAGATATAACTATTTAAGACTTATATTAACACAAATATATCACTTACTTCTGCTTTAACATAGTAATCTGGGTATGTCTGTCTATGTCTGTATGTCTATTTTGAGTTATGATTTGTCCTGTATGTTTTGTTTTTGTTTGGTACCATGTTTTGTCTCATTGTCTACATGATTGTATTCTGTGATGTAATGTTCTGTCTTGTATTTCTCCTATGATTTGAAATATGTATTGTTAGTATTATATTGGAGGCTCCCACCATAAGCTTTAAGTAGCTTCTAGGGAGACCTGGTGCTTCACACATTAGCCTTTTTAATTTTCTGTCTTGTCTGCAAATTATTATGTTTAGTTTAATAAGTTTATTTGTATCAGAGACACTGTACAAAATAACATTAATCTCTAGATGAGAAGAGATGCCTTGCACCAGATTTAGCTTTCTAGCTACTTTCCATCCGTAGTCCCTGGGCAGGTAAGTAAAAACAATAGAAAAGGTAAGAATTATCAATTTACATAGCGCTCTAATTTAAATTTAAAAGAAAAGGCAAATTGAGCAAAGGCAGAGCTACGCTTAGGAATATTACAATCTCCATTTGAGATTTAAGCTCTGGTGGAGTGCTCAGAGCACAGTTTAACAAAGGTTTTCAATGGAGGAGGAGCAACATTATGAATTATTTTGTACACTAAACGAACATCAGAATACATCAGCATTTTATATTTGTTTAGTATTTTACAGTGATGATACTGTCGTGACTTCCTGTCTAGAATTTTCAGAGCTTGTTTATGTAGTGACCTGATGGCTTTCACGACAGATGGGCTTGCCTGAGACCAACAGGATATACAGTAATTATTTGTGTTGTGTAAAAAAATAAATACTGAAAATGTTTGTGAGGTGTCGGTTCAGTGAGTTTCAGCTGCTTTAAGGAAAGTGTGTTTCCACACAGTACCATCCAAGAAACCTTCAGGGTTTCTTGGATGCTCAGTCTGAGTTTCAAGCTGATCTAATGAATAAGCAACAGATGGGGCTGAGCAAAGTCACTCACAAAATCACAAAAATACTTGAATGTTTGCATTGCACCAAAATGTTTTAAGTAAGTATATTTTTAAAGTATACTTAAATCCACCCTACTATTATTGTAGATTAGTCGTATTCTTGAATTATGACTTACATTTACAAGTTGGAAGTCGAGGTGACCAGTTATTATCTTTTTCACACACAATGGTGCCTTCTCCATCCATCTGATATCCGTTATTGCACGTGTATGTCACAGTAGACAGGTATTTATAGGGAGGTCGAGCTCCCTCATCCCAATGACCATTTTCAACAACAGGTTCGGCACACTGAACACCTGCAGGAGAAGATATTAGAAATTAATACAGATCTCCACAATAACCTACTGCAGTATCAGACATAACTGTTAAATGTTGAGAAAGGGGGAGATGAAAAACACTTACGTCTGCACTCTGGAGCATCTGGTGTGAATGTTCCATCATCTGAACATGTCAATGATGGCCATCCAATGAGTATGTAATCCTTTAGACAAGTGTACTTTACACTATCTCTATACCGATAGGATTGTTTCACTGGCGACACATTTGCGTTTTCAACCTGAGGTTTGTTCTCACAAGTAACGGCTGCAAAACAGAAATGGAAACAGGTTTTTCTAGAAGTCTTTCATGCAGATTTTGCTGTTGAACATGTCAAGATTACCAACCTTCACATTCAGGCAACCTGCCATTCCACTCCCCCAGCAAATCACACCGGACCTTACTGCCTCCAACTTTCATGAAACTAATGAGCAACAAAAAACATTAACAACTAATGTCAGGGAGGAATCTGTGTTAGTCCTTTTATTTAATCCTCAAAAGCAGTGCACATCCTACTGACTATTCACTTCAACTAGAATTCATTGATTCCTGACTAGGAGATTATGATGATGACATTTTAGGTGAGCTAGGTTACCCTCAACTGCATTTTAGAAACTAGCCAAACATAAACATAAGATATAGACCACCAGTTATTGGTTCATTACTAACCCAGGGTTGCAGATGACCTGAAGTACAGCATTAAAATGTGTCCCTTCAGGGTATTCAACAACACCATTGTCAACTTCACCAGCATTTCCACAGTTCTTCCCTGGAAAGAGAGAAATATATACATATAACAGCATATTAAGATTATCAGTCAGCTTTGGCTCAAAGACCATCTTGTCTTGTTTACCACATAAATTATGCCACAGTGAGCTTATCCCATATACCACTCACCTTGCACAGTAACGAGCATGGAGAGAGAGCACAGCAGCAGGAACTGAGTGATCATCTCCATGACAGGATCGGTCAATGAGTCGCTTCTGGTGAAGAAAAAAGTTCAAAGATAAAAGTATTATTATTATTAGTGTGTTAGTGATGATTCGGCGAGACAAAACTACCTCGTTATTCTCCAACTTTACAGGTGTTAACGGTTACCAGAAGCAGTTCAGTGTCTCTTCTTAGTGAACTATCTGCCCCTTTCCAAGACACAGTTCCAGCTCTACTCGGCCCGACTCAGATTTGGTCCTTTTCCATCACAGCTGAGTCCTAGCCTACTTATCCTTCCTCCTCAACGTGGGTTGAGTTCTTTGAATTTACAGTAGTCACTCCAACATCCTGACGTCAGTCCACTTTCTTTGGCTTACGGCCTTTCCACATGACGACAGCTGTGAAGGCTCCGATGCACAGCAGCAGTATTACTGCATAGTATTACTCATAGTGTCACCTCTGCGTTGTCGCATCTGTTAAAAAAGGAACCTTTGTCTCTGTCAACATGGAAATCAAACCCACAACCTCTCACTAAGCACTGTCATGGAGGAGCTGTCATCACATAAAGTGACCTGTGTGTGGTTGTGTTTCAGAGACTTGTTATAAATGTATGGGGAATGAGGATCAGCAGTAGATTAACTGTGGCGGTGGCCTGAGGCTCAGAGATTTCCACAGCAACGTGTGTGTGTGTGTGTGTGTGTGTGTGTGTGCAATGCATGTGTGTATCTTTAATCACATAAATTGACCTCTGTGTGCGTGGTAGAGGAGTGAACATGTGTATCAATAACTGTATGAACATGTTCAAAGAGTGTAAATGTGGCACAATGTGATCTGAGAATTTTCTGCCTCTGCACTGGTCTCACATTTGGGCTTATTCTGACAAACCGGTAGCTTCTATCAGAAAGAAACACAGCCCATCATCATTGTAAGGACTTCCTGGACGATTTGGTCATTCTACATCAAGAATTTTGGTAAATATTTTATATAAACAGGTAGTTGACTTCAAGTCATGATGCAAAGGTCCCCTTTGGCATGAAAGTACTTTAGGGTCATACAAATAAATCTATCCAAAGACACAAGTGAGATCACACTTTTAAACACGTTTTTAAAATGCCTTTTTTTAATTGAGAAAATGCATGCTAAGAGCACAATCCATTTAGAATGTCCATATAAACTACACTGTTTTCAGTTGGATTGGTCCAACTTTCTGGTGTGGAGACCCAGGTATTTAACCTCTTGTGTGGGCGTATCACAAGGGTGATGATGTCATTGGTTCCCTTTGTGCTCCAAGTGCCAACGACAGTCGTTAAGTGACTGTCTTTGGTGGAAAGTTGGTTTCGACTTTCCACCAAAAATACCTGGGTCTCCACACCAGAAAGTTGGACCAGTCCTAACCTGGTCAGATGCTACATGAACTGATGAAGCCTCATGGATGAGAGGTGAAACGTCTTCCCAGACAACAACTAAGTCCAGTTGCGTTCGATTTAAACTCCTCTTGAAATGCCTGTGTGATGTTATTTGTAATTTGTCAACATTTTTAAATTAATTATTCATAAAATAAAAAGGTTCTATCAACCAAAACACAAGCCGAGTTGGAACTTTGATGCTCAATATCTCTGAACTACCAAAAATTGAGATAGAACCCTATAATTCTAGCTCACGATTTATTTGTATGACCCTAAAGTACTTCCATGCATCATTACTTGAAGTCAAAGGCCTATATTTGGGGCTTAACCTCCCTATTAAGGGGTCCATTCTGCTTCTCTCACAAAATCATTGTATTGGAGTCACTGAGGAGCAGAGACAGACGTGGCCGCACTTGGGAGGCTGACAATTCACTTCCAACTCAGTCGCATTCTTTATGCTGCTCTGACCGATGTTGTCTGGCCTGCTTTGAGTGGGTTTCGGACCCGGATATCTCAAACCGTGGACGACAATGATAACCGTTTCGCCAAGAGGTCAATGACCACTTGGCAAGTGGATTAGCACATCTTTTATGGGAGAGTGAGTTTAACTTCAGTAGCGCTAACTACCACATGCCATCACTTCTCCTTACTGGTACCTCCTGACTGTGACTATACTGAATAATAATAAACTTTATGTATTTGCGGCTGCTGTTCCATTGAATTCTTTTATTGCTATAAATGGATTTGATGTTCCCGAAACTCACCACCTCCAGATGTTTCCTGTCTGACTTGCACAAGGACAGTTGGCTATGCTGCCCTACAACGGAAGAAAGGGGTAACTCCTCAGAGTGCAGTTCTGAGAAAAATGAGTTTAAAGTATTTTTTGTTGTCCAGTCAACAGTATTGAATTTAGGATTCTGAAAACTGGTCAAATCCTTCCTTTTGCGAGTAGGGTGATTCTCTGTAACGGGTGCCGTTTGGGTTCTGAAAATTTGAAAAAAATACCACAAATAATTGTAGTTCTGAACATTGCATCTGATGAAGGATTATTTAAACCTCTGGGAAAATACTTTTTTCCACCTTAGACATGGAATCCCAAATATTTAGAGGAATTTCTTTGTCATGTTCGTCATTTTTAATTCAACCCTGTAACGGACAATGTGATCCCTGTGTGAATAAAATTTCAAAACATATTCAAACTAATTCTTGGAGAGCCTTGGTAATCAGCTGTCCCTTGTTTTAAAAATATATTCTGAGTACATTTTATTTTATTCTTAGTAATACTAATTTGACCGTCAAGTAGGATATGATGCCTTCATGTAAAAACGGCCTCCATATATTATGAAAATATGCAAAGAGATTAGGATTATATTAGGCCATTATATATTTTCTTGTTGTCCTTTACATTCTACACACAGTCCAGCAAATGTTTTTAAAATATTTCTTTTTACCATCCCAGAATGTATGAAAATCTATCACATACGTAACAGGGTTGAATGCATTGTAACAGGGTTGAACAGAATAACAGGGTTGAAGTGACTATTGACATTTCAATACTATAAGGATTAATTTACCTACAAAATAAATGACACAACATTTTATCAAAATTAAATTGACTTTGAATAATTAATTTCAACAAACAAGAGGGAACAAACTTGTAATTTGGTATTTCATAGGCCTATTTAACATTGACCACCATGGCTGTGTGTGGGTGGGTGTGCATCTGTACATTACATTTTTAAACTCTGTGTACAGTAGTTGATTTTTTAAGGTCTTTGTGTGCAAATCTTAATTCACTACTTAAAGTGCCTATGGGGACTTTTGTAAAGTTTTCACACAACATTTCCAAGAGTCTCCGCTCGCATGGTGAAATTCTTGGACCAGAGCAAGATGGACGAAATTGAAACCATTTGATGATCAAATACCGTCATAGTTCCGACCATAAACGATGCCGACTAGTGATCAGCAACGAGCAGTGTCTGGGAAACCAAAGTCTTTGGGTTTCAGGGGGAATATGGTTGCAAATCGCTCCGTCTTTCTGGGGCAATGCTGGGCCACTAAATAATGATATCAAAATGATTATAAAGATAAAACATTAAAAAGGACACATTAACAAGTGTGGGTAGTGTAGATTCATCCACATATGAGACTCTTTTATAACCAAAAGCAAACTTCACTTGGGTAGGCTATCTTTAAAGCAGCAAAGCATGGCTCCCTCCTGTGCATTTCTAAAGAGTAGCTATTATAATCAAGCAGTGTTTTTGCACGAGCTATGAGTACCAAGCTAACCACATTATTTCCCTCTCCTTGAAGACCCTGATCTGGCATGCACTGCATCCTGAATCTCACTCTCAGGACGGGATCATCCCTATGCTCCCCAGGTTCTATGTTCTCCGCTCCTGAAAAAGGGTCCTATGTTCCCCGCTTAAGATTAAGGTTCGGTTGTGAGATGGTTAAGCTGTTTACACAGTAGCCTATGCCCAGGCAGGCTTCCAATGTTTAAGGAAATACACGTTTTAGAGGGTTAAGAACTGTCCAACGTTCAACCCCATAACAATGATTCAACCCCGTAACAGTGTGTTTTGTTACGGGGTTGAATGTTACAGGGTTGAAGATTTTAGCTAAAAGTGGCCATGGCTCCCATGTTAGCAAAGGTATGGAGCACCACATAGCATTTGGAAATCATGAAATTATTATACTTTTCCACAGTATTGTTTGATTCTCCTTAAACAATATTGAAATATAATTTATGTATGTAACAGTGTTGAAAGGTTGAGCTTGACGATGTCAATCTGACAATAAAAACAATGAAATATGGGTAAAAGTGTATGCTAGCACTTAACTCTCTTTACATGATGGTCTTGACAAGACTTGAGTGATGTCACTTCCTGAAGGCTGAAGATGTTGGACTGACCCTTATTTTCAAAAAGGAGGGGAAATGCTCTGCTGTTACGGGGTTGAACAAAACTGGGGGACATGATTATATAGTGCCGTTTAATGACAAATTAATTATTTTTTTTCAGATTTCTTTTATGTTGGTTAAAGTAGACCAGCAAATGGTTATATTAGCAGAAAAAACTTAGGGTCAATAGCATTTTTTACTTGTTTTAGATTGAATGGAAAAGAGACTTTGGTCACTGGGGACATGCATTTTTGGTTGTCATCTGATGCTCAAAAACCCATAAAAATGTTATTAATGTATTTTTTCAAACAATTTTTGTCTGTTATCCAAAAGTACCTTACTGCAGTCAATATGGCCGACACGGGCGACGCCATACATCCAATCCATACCAGAAGTCTCAAGTGGAAGTTACACTTAACACCGCTCAGAGCCAAAATAAAATAAATGTATGTCTAAATCTATTGATTTGTATGATCGGGACCGGAACACGAACCGTCCCCCTCTTCCTCCGGCAGACGCCGTGGATTTTTTTTTTTTTTTAAATACAGCTTTATTTAAGACAACAAGGTGCAATACAAAACAATACACCAACACAACATTGCCAGGGGGTTACAGTTCAGATAATAAACAGCAGAGACAAAGTTTCAAATAAAAACATTGTAAAGAGTTAAAGAGTACATAAATTGTATTTATTGTAATTTATTTATTGATGTAAATTTGGTGATTTGTGTAACGTACTGACCAGCAACCCACAACTTATCTTTTTTTTTCCACTTTTGGGTCAATGCAATACAATACAATATATATCAACAATACATAAGCCCCCCCCATCCACAACTTCTCTGATGGAATTATGTTGCTCGATCAGTTAAAATATTTATTGATAAAAAATATGTTGATGATGATTTGTGTACATACAGCGCCGAGGCAGCTACTCGTCTGACCCCGCAACTGTTATATTTCTGGTGGAATTCAATTTAATATAGATCATCAGTTAATTGTAAAACATTTATTTATTGATGTAAATGTGGTGATTTGTGTACATAGGCTACAGAGAGCCGAGGTAGTCTGCTCGTCTGACCAGCAGCACACACTTTGACAGTGCTGTGTGATACTCGGCGTATACTAGTAATTTATACACACATGCCCACTGAAAACGCATTAATGTATGCCCACTAGAACAAAGCTATCTCACTATCTATGATACATGTATGAAAAATATACACTAGAACAAAGACACCACTACAGCTGACTGACAAACTAATCATAAAGTGACTGATGGCGTTCTGGTTCTCCCCCGGTGCTGCAGCCTGTTAGGAGCCGGGCTGCGGTGGCTGTAATCGGCTGCTTGCTCTGTGATTAGCAGCAAGCTCCGGTGCTAAGCGGCTGTGTCCGGTTGTGCACCTCTCCCAAAACACTGGAGCAAACTTCCAAACAGCCGTCATATAAACTGAACACAGACTGATCTTAACTGTGACTTTCTCGCATGAAAACACATTAGAAACGAATAAAGTAACGTATTAGCGGCGCAACAGCAGGCCGTTAGCTGCTCTGCTGCTAATGCTGCTAACTTCTAAGCAAAACAGAAGAAACTTCCGGTTGGGACTTCCGGTATGGATTGGATGTATGGCGCCGCCCGTGTCCGCCATATTGACTGCAGTTGGGTCCCTCTCCTGTTATATGGGAAATACAAATGCTTTTTTCTGTTTCTTGGTTTAAATGCATTTTGTTGGTTTCCTATTTTTTACATTTTTGAGTTAAACCTGTGGGACACAAAAGGCACCCGTTACAGAGAATCACCCAGTAGTAGTCTAGCTGTGTAAAAATATTTAACCCAAACTTAACATTTTACACTTATTTCAGAGTTACCTCTGTCTTGTTATAAGCTGGCCATACAACGTAAGAAAGGGGTAACTCCCACTGGTTCTAAAATGGTAGTAGCCTGTTGTTTAGTAGGACGTGCTTTTTTTTTTTTTTTAGACTTTTATTTATTTGCACATATAACATAAGGCAAGAAATATAACATGAGAAAAGAAATGTGCAGGTGAGGTCTGAAACCCAAAAGGCTTATGGCATGACCTCACCTTGATCTAAACCAAATAAATTATACAAAAGAGAAATAATGATCACATACCTAGTGCAAGGTATAGAGAAAAAAATAAAATAAATAATAATAATAATAATAATAATAATAATAATAATAGTGGGAGAAAAAAAAAAATATAAAATAAAATAATAATAGTAATGATAATAAAAAATGGAAGAAGAATTAAGAACATGGGGTGGGGGTGGGGGGGGGGGTGTTATTAATAATAACTTACGTTACGTAAACAATAAAGAGGAAAAAGAAAAGAAAGCTAACCCGTGTTTTGGTGTTCTATTAGTTTTAACTGGAGTTTCTTTTTAAATATCGCTAAGGAAGAGGAACTATCGGCTAACTGGCTGTGTTCATTCCATAACAGAATTCCTCTGTGTTTGATGCTAAACTGCCCTCTGGTGGTATTGCAACGGGGTCGGTGTAGGTGACCTGCTTGTCTTGTGGCGTATGAATGGAAGCTTGAGTTTGATCGAAAATATTGTTTAAATTGATTCGGTAGTACATGACTATGGTGGATTGCTTTGTGAATAAAAATACAGATTTGTAAGATGTTGATGTTAAATATGGTTAAAATGTTCAATTTGGCAAACAGTGGGGAGGATGGAGCGCTGAAATTTGAATTTGTGGCAATTCTGACAAAACGTTTCTGGAGTAAATGGAGCTTATGGAGATTAGTGGGATAAGTGTTTGCCCAGACAAGATTGCAGTAGGTTAGATATGGATATATTAAGCTGTAGTATAATGTGAGTAAGGTGGATCTGTTTAGGAATGAACTGATTTTTCTGATGATTCCTACAGATTTTGAAATTTTCTTTGCAACACAATCGATTTGTTCTTTCCAGTTCCAGTGTTCATCCACTGTGACACCTAGAAAGCGAGCAGAGGATACTCTCGCAATTTCGGTTCCCTCAATAAAGAGCTTTACTTCATTCGGGTCATACTTTTTTCTGCCTGCAAATAGGATAAAATTTGTTTTTTTGATATTTATGGACAGTTTATTCAATTTAAACCATTTGGAAAAGGCTAGGAGTCCAGTATTGGCCTCGTTTATTAGTGTTTGAAGGTGCTTGCTGGAAAGAACAAAGTTTGTGTCATCTGCAAATAAGATAGGAAAAATAGTATTTGACACAGATGCTAAGTCATTGATATAAAGCAGAAATAATAAAGGACCGAGTACTGAGCCTTGGGCCACACCACATGTTAAAGTAGAAATGTTGGACTTACAATTGTTCACATATACATATTGTTGTCTATCAGTAATGTAGCTTTTTAACCATAGGAAAACATTACCCTGGAAACCGTATCTGTGCAGTTTTGACAGTAATATATCGTGGTTGACTGTATCAAAAGCTTTTGATAGGTCAAGGAAGATTCCTATAGCATATTCATTGTTATCCAATGCTGTAGAAATCTTATCAGCAAGATCTAATAGTGCCATGTATGCTGAGTGGTTTTTACGAAAGCCATACTGATGGTTGTATAGTATATTGTTTGTGTTTATATGATGTAAAATTCTTTTGTAGACTAATTTTTCAAGAATTTTTGAGAAACAGGGTAGTATTGAGATTGGGCGGTAGTTTGTGAATGAACTTGGATCATCTGCCTTGAAAACAGGGATGACTTTAGCTACTTTGAGTTCATTCGGAACTACGCCTGTTTCTAAAGATAAAGAGAATATGTATGTTAGTGGATTGATAATACTGGTTTTGATCTCTTTCACAAGAGTAGTTCTGATTCCATCATGTCCTGCAGCAGTTGGTTTCATCTTGTCAATTAAGTCTTGAATCTCACTGCTCTCTGGACGGTCAAAATGTTTAAAAGGGGGAAAACAACCATCAATATGGTCCAGGGGACTACCACCTGGATTTTTGATTTTTTTAGCAAGAGAGGCACCTACATTTGCAAAGAAATCATTAAACTTACAGGCAATCTCAAGGGGATCAGTAAATGTTTTCCCACTGTCAGAGAAGTATGTTGGAAATTTTGCCATAGATTTCTTTTTGTGCAATAATTGATTTATGACTGACCATGTCGCTTTGATGTTGCTTGCAGACTCCTTAAATTTTTCAGCAAAGTATTTTTTTTTTTGCTGATCTAAGTAGATGAGTAAATTTGTTTTTGTAGGCCTTGTAGTTCAATTGATTATGGAATGTAGGGTTTTTTAGGAATTTTTTGTAAAGTTTGTTTTTTTCCTTTGAGGACTTGTGTAGTCCTGGGGTGAACCATGGCTTGTGAAAGTCCTGTCTCAAGGCCTTTTTGCAGTGATCAGGGGAAAACATTTATTGAAGGCAGTGTTGAATGACTCCATAAAAGCTTGGTAAGCACCATTTGAGTTGGTCTGGGCATATACATTATTCCAGGAATGATCATTCAGGAGTTGTTTGAAGTTGGCTGTATTTCTATCATTAAATTTACGATAAGTTCGTTTAATATCGGAGTGTATGACCTTATGTTCATCAAGCACTGTAAAGTGAAAAATTGGAAAATGATCAGAGATGTCAGAGTAAAATATTCCTGACTGCAATACTTTATTTAGAGAATTAGTTAGTATATTGTCTATTAGTGTAGCAGATCTGTCAGTCACTCTGGTGGGTTTATGTATGATAGGGTAAAAATAATTAGAGTATAGATTATTTAGAAAATCTTGAGTTGAGGAGTGGGTTTCACTTTTGAATAAGTTGATATTATAGTCGCCAAGAATGTAGCACATTTTGCCCTCTCTTGTTATTCGGTCGAGGGCACTTGCCATGGAGTTGTTAAAGTTGTTTAAATCAGAATCCGTGGACGGTATATACAACCAATGATAATCTTACGACCATTTTTGGGCTGGGTTAGTTCAATAAAAATAGACTCTGTGTCCGTGCCCTGAAAGTTTACTGACAGGTCTGCTCTATGTACATAGTCATAATCTTTTCGGATATATAATACTACACCACCACCAGATTTATGTTTTCTTGTGAGGTGTAGTGAGTTATATGGAGGGAGCTCATAAAGATTAATTGTGTCTTCTGAAAGCCAGGTTTCTGTTAATGCAATAATTGAGAAGTTATGTTTCATTGAGAATAATAATTGGGATAGGTGATCATAGTTTTTGGGAGACTCCGGATGTTAAGATGGAAGGTAGAGAGTATTTGGTCAGATGGAAAACCTTTAATCAGATGTTCAAATTGCTTCTCATTGTAATATCTGCAGGGTTCCTTCAGACCTTGAATACTGTTTGCATCGGGATCAACATCACTTAGATTGGTCTTAGTTGCTATATCAAGGTCAAATGGATTGAATATCATATTCTCAAAGGAATTAATATTGGATATGTTGTTAGGCGGGAGACAACTAGTGACATCCTCGTGGTCTGAGAATGGGAATAGGGTTACACAATTTTCACAGGTCCATGACACCCATAGTTTAGAGTTCAGCTTAGAGACTGGTGAGCATTTTAAGTGATATTTTAGTTTACATAAGCCACAGATAATAAATTGAGATTTTACATTTTTTTTTACATTTGGGACAAATTCTGTTTTCACATGTGTCAGTTGGCATGGTTTAAAAGGAACGGGCAGAGGTATTAAATTAGGTGGTCATGCCACCTCTATGGTTCTGGTCATCATCACTTTGGTGTGGAGGTAGCAGGAGTAATGGCGGCCGCAGGACTGACAGGGCTGGTGGGGTTGTAGGCAGTCTGTCCTTTCTTCCTTCGCGGTGGGTGGGTCACCAGCTGGTCATATTTCAAGTAGGCAATGAGGCCCCTGTCCCGGGCAGCGTACATCTCCGGGAGAAGTGCTTTCCTCCGTTCGCGTACTTGGGCAGAAAAGTCCTCATTTATGTGGATGTCAGTACCTTTAAGTTTTTTTGCATTCTCCAGTACCGTGGCTCTGTCTTTGTAGTTAAGAAACTTAACTATAATAGGTCTATGGCCTTTGCTGTTGGTGTCCGGCTTTCCTGTCCGGTGCGCTCTTTCAATGGCCATGGCGTTGGCGTCCAGATTGAGATTGCCGGAGATGACGGAGCGCACCTTATTTTCCGAACTGGCCCAGGTTTCCTTTGGGGATTCCTCTATACCAGTGAAGATCAGGTTGTTGCGTCTGGACTGGTTTTCCAGGTAGTCAGCTGATCTGTCAAGAATCTTAATACTGTCACAAACCACTCTCAGATTTTTTTCTAGACGCTCACTATCGTCTGTGAGTTTGGTAATGTTGTTTTTTGATATGTCCATTTCATGTTGGGTGAACTGGAGACTGTTTTTGAGTTCATGCAGGTTATTATTTGCTGTGTCCAAGCGCTCATTGTTTGAGTCCATCAGAGCCCTCACTAACTTGGTAAATATATCTGCTTGCTTCTGCATTAAGTCTTCATAGTAAGCTTTCTGTTGAGCGAGTTGTTTTTCCAGAAGCTTATTTTGTTCAGCTTTGTGCTGAGCTATGCTCTGGTTAACAAGTTTGCGCACTGCTTCCAGAGTGACAGGCTCCGGCCCCGGCTCTTTCCCAGCCATCCTGCTGTAGTGGTTTACCGACTGCTGCGTCAGATGACGATGACGCGGCTGACCAATCACGGCGCCGAGCGGCAAAAACAACACCGGGATCCGGAAGAAAACACACAGTTGCTCGATACGCTAGTAAAGCTTACTCATTAGACACACACTGACACACGCGCACGTACACACACACACTGTCGGACGTGCAGTGGAGCACCCGAGCCTCCCGGGGGGTTTACCCGGCGTGCAGTTATGGGACAC
Source organism: Decapterus maruadsi (assembly GCA_030347415.2). Classification (NCBI taxonomy): domain Eukaryota; kingdom Metazoa; phylum Chordata; class Actinopteri; order Carangiformes; family Carangidae; genus Decapterus; species Decapterus maruadsi. The sequence continues at coordinate 28,576,382 of CM064899.1, forward strand.
CGTTCGGGTACGCCAGTAGAGCGAGCCGTAGCCAGCTACCATCAACCTGCTAAAGCGACCACACATGAGACACTTACCTCAGTGAAGTCGGTCGTGAGGAGAGGAGCGGCGAGCCGGCGAGTTAGCGCGCACAGATGCCGGTGCCAGCAGCACAGAGGAGAGTGGATACTTCCCTCGGAGCCACCAACAGGGACTATGCAACAACTCAAGCCAGGGCAGGATTAGTTCCGGAGAACAGCGAGTCAGATCTTTAGTGTTACCCAGGCACAAACACCCGGGGCTTCCCACCCAGGTAAGCAACAGGTAGCAAACACAGCACAGACCCGAGCAGCGTGAGCAGCGTGAGCAGCGTCTCACGCTGCGAACATTCTATACACAGGAATAAAGGGATAACTCATGTTACTGTGTTCTCTTGTTGTTTCCCCACAGTTTTGGGTAGTTCTATACACAGAGAGAAAGGGGTAACTCTAGTTACAGTGTTCTCTTGTTGTTTCACCTCAGTTTTTGGGAGTTACTGTGAAAACCACCCACAAATATACCCCAAATAAGATAATGTTGAGTCAAGATATTTATCCACATGATGTATCAGACCTTTAATGACCCAAAAATGACAAAATCTCATTTTTGACAAAAAATGAGTTACCCCCTTCTTGCGTTGTAGGGCAGTATGGTGTAATGGTCATGTGATGCATGTTAGCATGGGCGTGGTAGTGGGGGGAAAAAAGGGGCCTGACTACCCAGGGACCCAGTACCCAGTAGAGGGCCCATGAAAATCCTGAAAATATTATTTAAAAACAATAAAATAAATAAATAACTGGTGTCATAATTTATTTCAAATATATTGATATCACAAGAGAATGAACTCTGTGTCAAAGTCCTCCCAACATAATAGACATTCTGGGGGCCCCCTTTTGGAGGTGTAAAATGGTTTAGTCCGCCCATAGACAGCGGCCAGCGACAAGTGCAACGTCAGATTGAATGAGGCTAGCGTTCATCATGCCACCCAAAAAACATAAATCTGGGTATCAGAAAACGAAAGAGCAGAAAGAAAAAGAAAGAAGGCAGAATTAGGGGAAGCAACAGTTAAAGGGCTAGTTAAACATTTTGGCAAATTGGCTGAATGACATAATCCCTATAGTTTTAGGAGTAGATTTGTTACCTTTAATTGTCTGTGTTTTTAGATCGGCGTAGATATGATATAAGATAATAACGGAACGTTACAAGTTGTTTTCGAGGTAAATGCAAAGCCAGCATAGTGCCAAAAAGAGATTGCTTGCTGAAAAACTGCCCCCTGACGGAAACGTGCTTTGGTGGCTTTGTATAAATTTACCTGAAAAACAACTCTGCACTTTGTGCACTGGCATGGACTGGGGCCCACTGACATTACAAGTGTACGGGGCCCAGAATTTGGTGCTACGCCCCTGTGTGTTAGTATGGATGAGGATTATTTCTGATAAGGCAGAGATGTTTTTGGTTTTAAGAGCTTTTTATGAATGAGAATGTAGTGGTGTGAACATACTGTAATGTTTGTCTCAGTAGTTTAAATCATCAACTGGTGTTACGGTCTCCATGCTACAAGGACCACTGACCACTGAGCCACACCAAGTACCTGGACCAGATAACAAAAATGTAAAATTAAAAATATCTATGTGGCAGCGGCCATTTGATAGCTGCGTTCACGCATGACACGCAAAATCTACATTAAATCTACATTAATACAAGGTTTTTGTGTTTACCAGTTCTAAGGTGGCGTTTTATTGTTTCAAATATTGCTGTTTTTTTTAGGAAACACAATTTTTCGTTGTAAAGAAGCACTTGGAAAGTTGATGTTCAGTCCACAAAATGGCTACACGTTACAAACACGCACCGATAATTAAAGGTAATGAACCTACTGCTATGACTATTAATTTGCCAAAAATGTTGAACTATCCCTTTAAGACAAGCAGAAGTAGAAATTATCTTCTGTTTTGGGGGGTGATTCAAACCCCTTTTAAAGCAGAGATATTGACAAGCCCAGAGCCCACTCAAAATTCCCGCAAAGCAGCTCAACACACGCCTGACACAACGCCTCAGTTTGGGCGGTCACGTGATTTTTGGCGCAAATACAGGGATCAAAACTAGTTAGGCTAACATGCCACTACTAACTTAGCCAATCTAATTTAAATCAAGTGTTCAGCTCGTCTACTCTGAAAATTCCGTGGTAAATGAAACTGGCACTGCCCAACATTTTCTTTTCTTTTTTGTCCCTTATAGGCTCCGGTCCCACCCACTGCATTAGGTCATGTACACGCACACCGGAGAACACATGGTACCTTCAACAGAGTGTATGTGAACAGTTAGAGATTGACATGAATACTTAAATGGGTTTCATTTCACCTTTCATGCTCCGATGCTTGAGAGCAACAAAGCATGATGTGACCACAGTGCAGCTGCAAATTAAAAGTAGGCTACATTAACACATTGGTGACTCTTTGTTCCTTTATTCAGACTGATTACAAAACCTAGTGCAAATACAAACAGCCATTTTCCACCTGTCTCAGACAGTATGAAAAATGTTAAGATTATATTCCAACTGAATTTTAATAAATACAAATATAGTGCTATAAGCAAGTGCAAACAGTTACAGAGATCACATCTCTACATATTCACAGGCAAAAACCCCATTCGCTCTTTCACAAGCACTCATCTTGTTCAAAATACTGATATTAAACTGAAAGTGACACTGGGTGATACAAATTTCAACGTTTTTGCAAATCAGCCCATTGCCATTACACTCTTAGGAGTAGGTTAATTACTTTTAAAAAACAAAACAAAAATAATACATTTTGAATCTTCTTTATGTGCATTTCATTAAACGTGGCTTATGATTTACCGGAGCCCAGCCCAGAGCTGCTAAGGTGGAATCACAATTACACCAACAATCATGTTAACAATTTACAAACAATCAATGCGCAAGCTACAACACTTGGCTATTTGCATTAAGGCTTTTTGAAACACATATGTGTCAGGCACAACGCTAATGACTGATTCAGATCCCACAGCTCAGAGTAGTGACAGTCACAAGAGGTTCATCGGCTGGAGCCCTTCTACTTCAGTGACAAATGGTGTAATGTTGATTTCAAGAAATAGAAAGATGAGTGTTGAGTGTGATTTTTTTTGGCATGAGATATTTTCAATTTGTATTTATCATATTTAATACAAACTGGATTGGTGTTGCTGAAGCTATAACAGCCTGGATGCAACAGTGCACAGTGAAATGAAGATGAACATTCCTTCATATTTACAGGCCAGAAATAAAACTGCTGTGATGTGATGAAGGACGGTGTCCTCAACACCACCAGGTCAAGTTATTATAGGAAGGAAGTAGTTAGGTGCGGCCTATAGGAGGAGCCACTCGGAGCATAAGCTGCAGATTGAGATCAATTTGGTGAAGTTTTCTGAATCTCAGCGGCATTCATTCAGAAATTCATCTTCAGGTGGTTCCATGCACCTGTGCCTCCTGCATGCAGGTCACAAGTACATTCAGTGATTCGTCAAGTGACTTTCCTCTTCAGAAGGTGCTTTTACACTAAGCAATACTGGAGCAACTGCATCGGCCCTGGAAACAAAGACACAGTGCAAACTTGTGTGAATGAGTCGAGAGTTAACGGGAGGAGAGAGAGAAAAAACAAACACCCAGCATGCTGCAGGAGGAAAGGTTTGTGAAGCTTTTCAGCTGAAGTGTAACACGGGCGCTGATCCATCTGTTCAGAGAGGTTAGTTAGCAGCAACGGGTAACCAGGAGGAAGAAGAGGGAGGAAGAACATTAATGCAGCAACAACACAGCTATTAAGGAACAATCTGCCAACAGTGCCACATAACTGCTCTTGCTTATCTCATGAATGTCTGTGCAGGTGACATACGTGAGAGCGATGACGTGAAGTGTGCTCAGAGACCTTGTTCCTGATCAGATCCTGTTCCCTTGAGCGCTATGTCCTCTCCTTCTTTTGTCGGCACATTGTTGTGACCACCTCCCCGAGAACTGTAATCCAATAATGAATCAACATTACAGCTTCTATGATTATTATTATTATTATTATTATTAAGACCCGACTCACGGGAAACTGAAAGAATTCAAGGAAGTCAACAGAAAAACCCTCTTCAACCACCACCAACACACACACACACCACAACCCTGTTGCTGCTACAGCCTAACCTCCTCCGGACAAAATTTTAATTACAAATCAGTGGGGGTTGCAACGTTGAGAAACAAAACCCTACCCTGTTTTTGAGTTAAGCCACCAGAGTGTCAACAAGTCTTAACAATGTTGCTCAAAATGGGTTTTGGTTTTTATTCTCACCTGAGAAACATCATGAAATGTGTCTGAAGCTTTGATACGTATTGAAGCTTCCTAAGTTTGAGTAGAAGTGTAAACTTGTTGTTTGTAAAAGTTAAGATACTCTCATGTAGAGCAGTTAGGCGTTACACATAACCATCTCTACCACAACAGGAAACACAAGTTTTCTAAAATGTATTCACATTTCCCTCTTTATAGGCCAAACCAAAAATAAACCCTGAATTAACCGGAAGCGTGATTTCAACAGTAACTGTTTATGTGGAGTGGTTGTTATGACAACCCATGACAACGCCCTGTTACAACCAAAAACGTAATAACGGCCAATAATGTAATAATTTTGGCCATTTCAAATGTAATAAAGCCAATAGTGTAATAATGTGCCAATAATGTAATAAAACTTTTGAGCCAATAACGTAATAACTTTTTGCCGATAATGTAATAAGGCATTACATTATCGGCACCAGTGATTACATTTTGAAAGGTTTTTTTTAATACCAGGCCAATAACGTAATAACCAGCCAATAATGTAATGCCTTATTACATTATCGGCAAAAAGTTATTACATTATTGGCTCAAAAGTTTTATTACATTATTGGCACATTATTACACTATTGGCTTTATTACATTTGAAATGGCCGAAATTACTACATTATTGGCAGTTATTACGTTATTGGCCGTTATTACGTTTTTGGTTGTAACACGCCCTCCCAAATTGTCAAATTTCACCAAAATGTACAATTATTTATCTGCGTCCCCAATAAAATTCAGAATAATAATAATAATCTGTAGCCTGTTGTTTTCATCCATTTTCAGACACTACCATGGCAACATGTGTCACACAATCTCATGCAAATGAAGCATGCATTTTTATGCCATTATATTCCTATAATTTAATTTTGGCCTTATTAAACCAATTACCAAACAACTAAAAACCTCAAGGCATAAAAAAGCCTCACAAACACACGTTAACGTCAACATGCAACACTTAGTAACACGCGACAGACAGAGGTTAGACAGGATAAAGTGCTGACCAAACACAAAACACTGAGACTTAAAACAAAAAGATCTGAGGAGCTGTGAAAGCAACCAAGCGCCGTTAATGTTCAGTCTGAGGCGCAAACAAAAACATGGAGAAGCCATTTCTAGGACAAAGCCATGCAAGGATTAGTCTGCAGTCGAATGAAACATGTTACCTCTGTTTTTTCTTATGGTATCCAAAGATGCCTAAAGTGGAAATAAAAATGGAGATGATACTGTGAAAAAGGTGTCAACAAATGCACTGTTAATCTGTTGTACAAAAAAGTTTTTTTTTCTATGATATAGCAACATCTTGACTTTCTTTAGCAATAGCTTTCCTCAATGATATTGCAATTATAAAATGAGAAATGACGATGTAAACCTCCTGTCCACTTGTATTGCACAAAAAAAAAGAAAAAAAAGATAAGTAACAAGTTAAAGCAGATATCAGTGGAATGTTTTTGTTAATATAAGTCCTAAATAGTCCTATTTTCCGTCAGCAATCACTTACATGGAGTGTTTCAGCCGTAACACGAGTCTCTCCGTCACTCTGCTCTGCTGTAACCCGAGGAGAAAATTTTCCTTGTGGGATACAAGTGTTATCCAATGAGGAGAGAGAACGGCATGAAGGGCTGTGTGTGCAGCCAAGGGGTGCGCATGAATGTGGTGACAGAGCACGAGGACCAATAGATGCCTGACGAGGGCGGGGGCTGCTAACTCATGGTGCGTTCAAGGAAACTCGTACTTTGTGTTTTTCCTTCCTGTGAAGTCATACCAGTTTGATCTGGTACGAGTTCACGGGTCGGAAGTTACGAGTGGCCGTTATAGTGAACTTTCACAGGCAACAGGACGGTGAAAACACAAGCTACGGGTTACCTGGAACGCTACAAAGTCGTAGTTGTGACTTGAAGCTGTAACTTACGGTTTCAAAAGCCTGCCTTGAACGCAGCATTCGCCGAAACGGCCGTGCCGCTGATATCTGCTTTAAGTTGCATGGCAACGCCAGCCCAAGGCGGTAATTTACATTATTTTCACTTTTTTCTTTTTTTTTTTTTTTTTACAATAAAGTGATGAGATCAGATCATTAAGTTGAAACTTACCTAGGAAACCTACTACTACCGCAACACTGCCCAAAACACTGAGCACAGCCACAACCACGATGTTATCTCTGCCTGTTGTTTAAAAAAACAAAAAAAACAAAAAATAACAGATGAGATCAGTAGAAGAGAATAAAACAGAAACTAGTCTAACATTGAAGGTAACTTTTATTGATTTACCTAGCAGATCAACTGGAGCTGTGCAACTTATGAAGGAACTGTTATTGAGGTGTAGGTTAAAGGGACAACGAGGAGTTTTGGAAATCAAAGTGTTTTCATACTACATTTACCATGAGCCTCTGCACGCAGAGTGAAATTCTTGGACCAGCGCAAGACAGCCTTCTTGCCAAGAATGTTTTCATTCATCAAGAATTAAAGTCAGAGGTTCGAAGACAATCCGATGCTGCCGTAGTTCTGACCATAAACAGCGATTTGGCGGAATTATTATCATGATCCGCCGGGCAGCGTCCGTGAAACCAAAAGTAAGGAAACTGTGTTCGACTCACCCAGCATTTCCGCCATTAATTAAAATAACAAAATAACAACAAAAATTGAGCCATTAACTCTTTCACGACCGCACAAATTTCTCATCCCATCCGCTCAGGACCGCATGTTTTTGGCTATTTATTAAGCTTTTTTCTTACGTCGAACCAAACTCTGTACACCACCTAGAAACAAACGGTTTTCACGTGGTTGAAGAGTGACTTTCCAATGTGTTCCTAAAAAAAACGGCGAGTTTTTCTGTTGTTTCGTTCGTGAGGACGAAGGAGAAGAAGAGAGCTGGGTTTCTCCAAAAACGGCGCTCCCGCTCTAGTTTCAGAGAAAAACGCACTTTAGTGTCAGGTGGCAATCTGCTCATTTTACCGTGACTCTGCCGTGTGGCATGTGTCCCAAATCATTTCTACAGCTAAATAAATATTTTTGGAGGTAAATCTGGGCGGATGGGGGTGGGAGGGCAGCGTGGAGTGCAGCGAAGCGGGTCTCTGGCCGCAGCGGAGACAATCTGGGTGACTGGCCGCCGCTGAGTGCTCTGGGGCGGGGGCGGCAGATCACAGCGCCCGCTGTAGCGCCGGTGTCCCGGCTGCATGGTGAAAACGGCAGTGATAACGTGCTTTCAGGCCCGAATCTCCGAATCAGAAACGTTTGTAACAGCACCGGAGAAGTCGCTAGATTTGTCGCTGGTCGCTTGACAAAAAAAGTTGCCAAGAGGGTTTAGTTAGTTTGGAAAGCGGCCAGATTCAGCGAGGAAGTCGCAACACTGTAGCAGACGCCGTACAGCTGCTGCTGCTGCTGCTGCACACGTTCAAGGAGACCGCAAACACAACCAAGATCACACAGTTTTAAAAACATTATGTTTTGATTTTAGTTTAAAAAACTTTTTACATATCAGAGGACGACCACAGGGTACCTGAGAGTGTCTGTTATCATAATCCGTAAAAAAAACAGTTGTGACAGTTAATTAAAATAACAAAATAACAACAAAAATTGAGCCATTAACAAGTGTGGGCAGTGTAGATTCATCCACATTAATGTGAGACTTTTTAATGATACAAATAATACAAATAATAATACAAACTCCTCGTTGTCTCTTTAAGTGTGTTTCAGCTGCTGTAAAGAAAGTGTGTTTCAATTTAACATGAGCGTGCTGTCATACACTGAAATGCACACCACCCCCTGGTTTGTTTGGTGAGGTGGTGGTGGAGGGAGGCTTTAGGTGTGGTTGGAATGAATGAATGAATGACTTTGAATTTGGAATTACTGGAAAAACATGAAAAGGAGGAATGAGGATATGAACATGAACATGAAAATGAACATTTAGGAAGTAAAACCATAAAACATAAAAGTGACAATGACATCACGGATGTGCCAAGATCACACTCATGCAGTAGCTTACAAACCAACACATTAATTAAAGAGCCGTAGAAAGTAGAATAAATGCAATTCACTTTTCTAATGCAACACAAAGTTTCTTGACGAATTTTACATAATGTGTCGCTATATTTAGAAGAAAAGCTTTTTGTTTTTAAATAGTCTATACCCTGCACAGTGCTGCCAAAAAGCATTAAAAACTGAATATCTAGCAAAAAATCTATAACTGTTTTCAGAAGAACTGTATGTGGATAAAATATTCAATAATTACCATTCCTTTATGGTTACACCTTTTGACTTCCAGTCTGACTCAGAATCAGAATCTGATGCTTTTAAGACATTTAAAGATATTTCTGAATTTAAAATGAGTAACACATTATAGTGTCTAAAAAAACAAGTCCAATATTCAAGTCATCATAATTTTTTTAGAAACATGTTTTTGTATAACTTTTTAAACAGTTTTAAGTTTGTGCTATTTTTGAATTGCACCCGACAGACTGTCATACACATACTTTTCACTTGTTGAAATGCAATCTGAAAGCTAAAACGTGGAAAAGCAGCAGTGATCGACGATATAAAATCAGAAATGTTACAGCATCTGGGATCCAAAGCAAGTAGTACGAGAGGCTACTACTCCAACGCCTCATTCCGCTCATCGACACCAAGCTGACGAAAGACCGAGCCGGCTTCCGCCCTGGTCGCTCCTGTGCTGGACAGCTACTCAACCTCACCCAACACATCGAGGATGGCTTCAAAGGCAAAGCAATAACTGGAGGAGCATTCATAGATCTGTCTGCTGCCTACCATACTGTCCAACACCACACAATAGTCGGGAAACTACTGGACATGACTGGTGACCTGAACCTGTGCCAAGTGATCAAGAGCGTCCTCAACAACAGGTGTTTCTTCGCCCAGCTGAATGACCAGAAGAGCAAATGGAAAGCCCAAAAGAACGGCTTACCACAAGGCAGTGTACTAGCCCCCCTGCTTTTTAACATATACACAAATGACCAGCCACCACCCCCAGAATGTCAACGTTTCATCTATGCAGATGACCTCTGCATTACCACCTAACAAGGAGACTTCCAGAAGATCGAGTCCACCCTAGAGAGCGCCTTCCATGACATGTCACACTACTACAACGAGAACCATCTGAAACCCAACCCATCAAAAACCCAACTATGCAGCAGCTTCCACCTGAGAAATCAAGATGCAAAGAAAGAACTGAGCATGGCCACAAACCCTCCAACAACTTCACACCCCAAGTATCTTAGGACCCTCTCCTTTCAGAAACACCTTGAGAACACCAAAGCCAAGATACTAGTGAACTCCAAGTGGGGCGCAGACCCACCAACAGTCCATGCAACTGTGCTTCTCCACGGCAGAGTATGCCTGCTCAACCTGGAGCTGTTCATGCCACACTAAACTAGTTGACAAGTCTAAATGACACCTACCACATCATCACAGGATGCATCACAACAACACCTATCCCATGCCTTTATGCACTAGCCGCCCCCCCATCCCCACCCCCCACATCAGACGATCAGTCCTCACTCGAGATGAGTGGAGAATGCAGGAGACAGACACCAGGCACCCATTGCACCGCCATGTTGCACCCCACCACCGGCTCCAGTCCAGGGCCAGTTTTGTACACACAGTACTGCCCCTCCAGAGCACCAAACAAGAAGCAAGGACCACCACCTGGGAAGATGAGTAGCAAACCTGCAACACAAGAGCCCCTATCCGAGGGATCACACCCACCGAAAGCCTCGCTAGTGGCCACAACCTTGGCTGGGCAACATGGAAGTCACTGAACAGACTGCACGTGGAACAGGGGAGGTGCAAAGCACTGATGAGAGTCTGGAACCACACAACAGAGGACACATGCAGCTGTGGGCTGCTGCAGACAATGCCCCACCCACTGGAATGTGTGGATGCCCCCCAGTGCAGCCCAGAAGACCTGGCAGAACCCACAACATCAGCTACAGCCTGTGCCCGATACTAGCAGAACAACATCTGGACTCGAAGAAGAAGATGTGTTTGTATTCTGTGGGTAACGGGGGCGGGATTAGATAACATTTTGCTTCTCCCGCTTTCCCTTTCAGCCATGTGCAGTGTATTACTGTATATGAAATAAGACATGTGATGATGATGATGATGATTTAAATGACATGCCCGAAATAAACAAACAAACAACTAAATACATTTGTTATGATGCAACAGGGGCCCTCACTGCCTTACTGTATATACCAAAGACTACAATTTTGATGATTACTTTGTGAAACTGATTTGGTCAAAAGAGCATTATGAGACAAGACAAGGCTTTCAGATCATAGCAGTAGGTGTGTCCAAATCTAAATGAGAGATTTTTGAGTCAGAGTGCAAGTATTTAAAAATTTCAGTGGCATTATAAACACTTTCCAGACTAATTTTACATAAACAATTAGTATAAAGAACGCATGAAGATAAAAGCAGGTTCAGTATTCTTTGTAGATTAGTCAATAGTTCTTGAACTAAATTCAATTCCCTACTGACCTGGTCTAAGGCCATTGAGCACATTCAGAAAATTTGTGTGTTGTAGCTTATCTGACAATTATTTCTGATTTATTTAATGATTTGGATCTAACTATTAGGGTTGTCTAAACCTACAGGCCTTGTCTGTCTTGTTTGTTTTGTCGGTGGCTGTCTTTGTGTGTGTGAACCCTGTCTGTAATATATCTGTTATTGTTATTGTGGTATCAGAGCATCTTTTTACATGAATTTTTCCCTCCCCCATTTTTTTTATTTTAATTTTTATTTATTTTATTATTATTATGAATTGCTCTGGTTCTGTCCCCTCTTCCTTCCCCCTCTTCCTTTATCATTAGTTAGTTATTCATTTATTTCTCATTTTTTAATCCCTATTTGCATCTCGTCTTGTTTATGAGTATTGTCTATTATCCATTTATCATACTCCCTTGTGCCCTGCATCATTTACCATGTCTTTCTAATTTCTTTTTTTGGAAAACAAAATAAAATTTTGATCAAAAAAAAAAAGTTCTTGAATTATGACTTACGTATACACGTTGGAGGTCGAGGTGACCAGTTATTATCTTTTTCACATGTAATGGTACCTTCTCCTTCCATCTTATATCCATCATTACACTTGTATGTCACAGTAGATTGGTATTTATAAGGAGGTTGAGCTCCCCCATCCCAATGACCATTTTTAACAACAGGTTCGTCACACTGAACACCTGCAGGGGAAGACATTGGAAATTAAAGGTAGGGTTGGAAATCCTACTCTAGAGCATTTCTTTTTAGAAAATTGTTTGAAATCCTCTTCACACTCTGATTGCAATCAATTCATTAAATGCTTTTTCACAAAAATCAAAAACGTCAGTCACTTGTGGGACAGATAATCCTGTAAAAACAGCATCCAATCATCTGGAACATCACATTCACGTCAACTGGATCCTGATGTGTCAATCATCTCTGTCTCGCCCTCTCCCTCTACGTGTACCGCTCCTTGTGCACTAATTGTGCGCGCGATCAGAGTCTTCAACAAACTACAATAATGAAGCATTGCAATGTCCTGCGCTCTGGAGGCGTAGCCTCAGGAAGAAATCTGAAAGGGGCTTGAACTGTTGACCTATGTATTGTTAATATGTGGCCTGCTAGAATCTCCAACCCGACCTTTATTACAGATCTCCACAATAACCTTCTTCAGTACCAGCCATAACTGGAAAATGTTGAGAAAGGAGGAGATGAAAAACACATGAACTTACGTCTGCATTCTGGAGCATCTGGTTTGAATGTTCCATCATCTGAACATGTTAATGATGCTTCTCCAATGAGTATGTAACCGCTTAGACAAGTGTACTTTACACTCTCTCTATACTGATAGGATTCTTTCACAGGCGACACATTTGCATTTTCCACCCAGGGTTTCTTACAAGTAACCACTGCAAAACAGAAATGCAAACAGACTTCTTTAGATTTGTGCAGACTAAACTTTTGATGATTCCTTTGCGAAATTGATTTGGTCAAAAGAGCATTACAAGACAAATCATAGCAGTAGTTTTGTCCAAATCTAAATAAGAGATTTTTGAGTCAAGAGGTGGCATTATAAACAACTTCCAGACTCATTTACATACAAATTAGTATAAAAAGTGCATGCAGGCAAAATAGGTTCAGATGTATGTCGGTCCATATTTTGGATATATGACTTACGTTTACACGTTGGAAGTCGAGGTGACCAGTTATTATCTTTTTCACACACAAAGGTACCTTCTCCATCCATCTTATATCCATCATCGCACTTGTATGTCACAGTGGACAGGTATTTATAGGGAGGTCGAGCTCCCCTATCCCAATGACCATTTTCAACAACAGGTTCATCACACTGAACACCTGCAGGAGAAGATATTGGAAATTAATACAGATCTCCACAATAACCTACTTCAGTATCAGACATGACTGTTAAATGTTGAGAAAGGTGGAGATGAAAAACAAAATGAACTTACGTCTGCACTCTGGAGCATCTGGTGTGAATGTTCCATTGTCTGAACATGTTAATGATGCCTGTCCAATGAGTGTGTAATCACCAAGACAAGTGTACATTATACTATCTCTATACCCATAGGATTGTTTCACTGGCGACACATTTGCATTTTCCACCGGGGAAATCTCACAAATAATGGCTGCAAAACAGAAATGGAAACAGGCTTCTTTAGATTTGAAGTCTTTTGTGCAGACTACACTTTTGATGATTGGTTTGTGAAATTGATTTGGTCCAAAGAACAAGGCTTTTAAATCATAGCAGTAGTTGTGTCCAAATCTAAATAAGAGATTTTTGAGTCAAGAGAAAAATATTTTGAATTTTGGTGGCGTTATAAACAACTGCCAGACACAAACTAGTATAAAAAGTGCATGCAGGCAAAACAGGTTCAGATGTATGTCAGTCAGTATTGTTGATGACTTACGTTTACACGTTGGAGGTCGAGGTGACCAGTTATTATCTTTTTCACACTTAAAGGTAGCTTCTCCTTCCATCTTATATCCATCATTGCACTTGTATGTCACAGTAAACTGGTATTTATAAGGGGGTCGAGCTCCCCCATCCCAACGCCCATTTTCAACAACAGGTTCGTCACACTGAACACCTGCAGGAGAAGAATTTTTTTTTTTAAATGGCAAATTAATACAGATCTCCACAATAACCTACTTCTGTATCAGACATAACTGGAAAATGTTGAGAAAGGTGGTGATTTAAAAAAAAAAAAAACACACTAAATGAACTTACGTCTGCACTCTGGAGCATCTGGTGTGAACGTTCCATCATCTGAACATGTTAATGATGCTTCTCCAATGAGTGTGTAATCCTTTAGACAAGTGTACTTTATACTATCTCTATACTGATAGGATTCTTTCACAGGCCGCAAATTGGCATTTTCAACCGGAGGAACGTCCTCACAAACAACCGCTGCAAAACAGAAACGACAAGTCAGAATGGAAACAGGCTTCTTGAAAAAAAAAAAAAAAAGTCTTCTGTGCAGATTTTGCTGTTGAACATGTCAAGATTACCAACCTTCACATTCAGGCAACCTGCCAAGCCACACCCCCTGCACACCACACGCCATGTCCCTTCTGCCTCCAACTTTTCTGTAACTAATGAGCAACAACAAACACCAACAACTAATGTCAAGGGTTACCCTCAACTGCATTTTAGAAACTAACCAAACATGATAAACACATAAAACATAAACCACCAGTTATTGGTTCATTACTAACCCAGGGTTGCAGGTGACCTGAAGTACAGCACCAAACTTTGTCCCTTCAGGGTATTCGACATGGCCATGGTCAACTTCACCAGCATTTCCACAGTTCTTCTCTGGAAAGAGAGAAATCTCATTAAGGGCTGATTTTATTTTCTTAAAACTCCTGTCAGACTTGTCACTAGACGTTATCAGTTAGGCTACACATTACTTGCTGATAGATTACAAGTTTCCATATCCAGACTGCACTGTTTTGCAAGATTGCCACCTTGAAAATATCAAGTGATACTCACTTGTGCAAGTCATCCTCAAGGTGCTCCATGTGCCTCCTCTACAAGTGAGGCTAGACGGCCCTGAAGGCGCGTAACCAGGAATACAGCCAAGTTTAACTGATGATCCGTCCTGAAACGTCTCGTTATGAATGGCATCACCCTTCAAAAACATGTTCTCCTCTAGCTCAGGTCTGCCACAGTCTTGAGGTGCAACGAAAGAGAGAGAAAACTCCATAGGGAAAACTCACAGACCAGTTTTGTTGTTTATGCTACGCTACGATGATGCCACTCACCTTGCGCAGTAACGACCACGGAGAGAGAGCACAGCAACAGGAAGAGGTGAGTGTTCATCGACACAGATGACCAGAGTCGCCTCTGAGTGAAGAAAAAAAAATTCAAGTATAAAAGTGTCTCGTTAGTCCAGAATTTATAGATGATGTCGGCTTCGTTCCATACCCGGAAGTCGGAATTTCCGAGTTTTGAGTCAACTGGACGCCCCCTCCCTCCCGGATTTGGAAACAAAAGTCGTAGGATCCTCCTGACCACCCCCGGGTTCAGTGACGTAATTCCCAATTCAACCGATTACGACTGAATTCTTTAAAGTTACTGTGAGCTGAATGACTGAAATGTTGTTATTGTTACGACGTGGGCGTGGTCAGTGGGTCAGTGACGGTGGCTTGATGGCAGTCTTCTTCTACTTTCGGTTTCATGGCGGTTGGCAAACGACGTTTAAGTGCATTAGCGCTACTGACTGGTTGGAGTAGAACAAAACATTCGCTCAAACAAGTCGCTCGAATGCCCTCACTTCCTGAATCTCTTCTGCAACATATCAACTACGTTAAACCATGAGGTCCATCATTTGCCTCTTTTGTATTTCATATTTCCTACAGTGAACCAGTGGTTCTCAAAGTGGGGTCCGAGGACCCCAGGGGTCCTTGAGAGGGTTAAAGGGGGTCCCCAACTTTTTCTTAAAAATTTACCACTTTGTTCTAGAATTTTCTCTAGAAATTATATGATTTTCCTACAAATATTAAAAACTTTTTTCTGTAAATTTCTATAAAATTTATTGCTTATTGGTTTATATGCTGTTGCAACTATTCCCAGTCTCCCTACACAAACAAATGCCAGTCCAAATCACAGACTGGGGCAAAGTAATATTCTGCTGTCTGGGCCATCAGGCTATAGGGTCTGTGATAGTATCAGATTAATTTCAGTCTTGTGCCCAAGAGCAATAGCTTTGTAAAACTTGAATAAAACAGCCTATGAGGTTAAAATATCACTTTAACTGAAATTCAGGTCATGTACATTATGGTACAACAAAGTGTATGTTAAGAGATTGACACAAGTACTTTAATGGGTTTCATTTCACTTTTCATGCTCTGACTGTTGAGAACAAAGCATGATGTGACCACAGTGCAGCTGCAAATTAAAGTACATTTCTAACACATCGATGAGTCTTTGTTCCTTTATTCAATCGGACTGATTACAAAAGTTAGTGCAAATACAAACAGCCGTTTTGCTGTATGTACGAAAAATTTAAAGATAAAATCCAACTGAATTTCAATAAATAAAAAAAACAATGCTAAGCAAGTACAAACTTCCAGAGATCACATCTGTACATATGCACGGTCAAAAACCTCATCCGCTCCTCCACAAGTACTCGTCTCATTCAAAATAGTGATATTAAACTGAATGATATAAATCTATGAAACAAATCATTTACAAAGACAAAACAACATTTCTTTCTTAATAATTTTCTTAACCCAGTCTTCTCTGCTGGGATGACCTCTTAAAAAAAAAATCAGATTCATGTGCATTTCAGCTTAGTGTGTGTCTCCGTCAGGGGAGACTCTGAACACTGAACAAA
Source organism: Decapterus maruadsi (assembly GCA_030347415.2). NCBI lineage: Eukaryota > Metazoa > Chordata > Actinopteri > Carangiformes > Carangidae > Decapterus > Decapterus maruadsi. Next base: position 28,592,597 of record CM064899.1, read on the forward strand.
CATAGCTAATGATTTACAGGAGCCCCGCCCAGAGCAGCTGAGGTGGGTTCATGATACAGTTCACTTTACACAAACAATCATGTTAACATTTAACAATTTACAAACAATCAATGCGCAAGCTACAACACTTGGCTATTTGCATTAAGGCTTTTTGAAACACATTTATATGTGTCAGGCACAACGCTAATGACTGATTCAGATCCCACTGCTCAGAGTAGTGACAGTCACAAGAGGTTCATCGGCTGGAACCCTTCTACTTCAGTGACAAATGGTGTAACGGTTGATTTCAATAGTAGAAAGATGTGTGTTGAGTGTGATTTTTTTTTGCATCAAATATTTTCAATTCATATATAACATTTAATACAAACTGGATGGGTGTTGCTGAAGCTATAACAGCCTGGATGCACAGTGCACAGTGAAATGAAGACGAACATTCCTTCATATTTACAGGCCAGAAATAAAACTGCTGTGATGTGATGAAGGACGGTGTCCTCAACACCACCAGGTCAAGTTATTAAGAATAGGAAGGAAGTAGTTAGGCGCGGCCTATAGGAGGAGCCACTCAGAGCATAAGCTGCAGATTGAGATCAATTTGGTGAAGTTTTCTGAATCTCAGCGGCATTCATTCAGAACTTCATCTTCAGGTGGTTCCATGCACCTGTGCCTCCTGCATGCAGGTCACAAGTACATTCAGTGATTCGTCAAGTGACTTTCCTCTTCAGAAGATGCTTTTACAGTAACCAATGTTGGAGCAATAGCTGCATCAGCCCTGAAACAAAGACACAGTGAAAACTTGTGTGAATGACACAAGACGAGACGAGAGAAGTCAAGTCGTTGAAAAAGAGAAAAACTTCCAGCATGCTGCAAAAGGAGGAAAGATTTGTGAAGCTTTTCAGCTGAAGTGTAACACGGGCGCTGATCCATCTGTTCAGAGAGGTTAGTTAGCAGCAACGGGTAACCAGGAGGAAGAAGAGGGAGGAAGAACATGAATGGAGTAAAAGCACAGCCAATAATGCGAGATATCAAGGGGTAATCTGCCAACAGTACCACATACTGCTCTTGCTTCATTAATGTCTGCGCAGATGACATACGTGAGTTAGAAGTGTGCTCAGTGATCCGATCTTCTTACCGAGAGCGCTACAGTACGTCGTCTCCTCCTTTGCCTACAGCACATTGTTGTGACCACCTCCCCGAGAGCTGTAATCCAATAATGAATCAACATTACAGCTTCTACAATTCATGACCCAACTCACAGGAAGCTGAGAGAATTCAAGGAAGTCAACAGAAAACCCTCTTCATCCGCCACCAACACACACAAACACAAACCACTACCCTGTGTGCTGCTACACCCCAACCTCCTCCAGCCAAATTTCAATTAAATGTGGGTGGTAACCTTGAGAAACAAAAGGCCTCCCAATGTTTTTCAATTACGTCAGAGTTTCTTAAGTCTTATCAATATTGCTCAAAATGCATCATTTCTGTTTTTACCCAATAGTTTTTTAATACACAGAAATACCACCAAAAGTGTGCGAAACTTTGATGTGTATTTGAAGTTTTGAGTAAAACTGGAAGCTTGTTGTTTGTAAGATTTAAGATATTCTCCTGTAGAGCAGTTAGGCGTTACACATAACCACAACAGGAAACATAAGTTTACTAAAAATCTATTTCCACATTTCCTTCTTTATATTTCAAACAGGCCAAACCAAAAACAAAACCTGGATTTCCAGCAGTAACTGTTTGTGTTGAGTAGAATAAATCATGGCCGGGCCCCTGTCGACCCCGGGCCATTGTGAAATTTCACCAAAGTCTCCAATTATTTATCTGCATGCATGGGAAAGAATAAAATAAAATTCAAAAGAATTAGACAAATCTGTAGCCAGATGTTTTCATCCCATCGTTTCTTTTTGGCTTTGGAAAATATTAAAGCAGATATCAGCGGTACGGCCGTTTTGGCTAATGCTGCGTTCATGGCAGGCTTTTGAAACCGTAAGTTACAGCTTCAAGTCACAACTACGACTTTGTAGCGTTCCAGGCAACCTGTAACTCGTGTTTTTACCGTCCTGTTGCCTGTGAAAGTAACTGTAACGGCCACTCGTAACTTCCGACCCGTGAACTCATACCAGATGGAACTGGTATGACTTCACAGGAAGGAAAAACACAAGTTACGAGTTTCCTTGAATGCACCATGAGTTAGCCCCCGCCCTCGTCAGGCATCTATTGGTCCTCGTCCCTCACTAACCCTTGGCTGCACACACAGCCCTTCATGCCGTTCTCTCTCCTCATTGGATAATACTTGTATCCCACAAGGAAAGTTTTCTCCTGGTTTACAGCAGAGCAGAGTGACGGAGAGACTCGTGTTTCGGCTGAAACACTCCATGTAAGTGATTGCTGACGGAAAATAGGACTATTTAGGACTTATATTAACAAAAACATTCCGCTGATATCTGCTTTAAGTTACAATAAGCACAACCAAATAAAAAAGGTGTGCATTATGTAACTGCATATCTTAAAGTCTACGCTCTAACTAGCTTTTTAATCTGCATGTAACATTTGGCTGACCTCCACATTAGGGCTGACCCAATTATCATGTTTTGACAATCGAAGCTTCGAGGCCATAAATTCGATTTAAATCAAAGCTTCGACGGCTGCCAGATTGTGTTGGATATAAAGCGTGTAAAGATTTTATATTATAGGGTACACTAAGGTAACTGCCGCCGCCCCTGCTCCACACCTTCCGAAAAAAAAAAAAAAAATCGATCACGGACTTCATGATCAATTACCATGGCCAACGAACGAAGCTTCGAAGCTTCGAATTTTTTGGGTCAGCCCTACTCCACATTGGTGTGTATCAGCATGATAAAGCTTCTGTGCAGGAGAATCCTCTAAGGGCTTCAAATGTTGATACTGTAGCAGAGAGAAAAAACCCTTGAGGCAAAAAAAAGCCTCATTAACACACGTTAACATCAACATGCAACACTTAGTAACACGCAACAGACAGAGGTTAGACAGGATAAAGTGCTGACCAAACACAAAACACTGAGACTTAAAACAAAAAGATCTGAGGAGCTGTGAAAGCAACCAAGCGCCGTTAATGTTCAGTCTGAGGCGCAAACAAAAACATGGAGAAGCCATTTCCAGGACAAAGCCATGCAAGGGTTAGTCTGCAGTCGAATAAAACATGTTACCTCTGTTTTTTCATATAGTACACTCCAAGGATGACAGCTATGATGAGTACTATTAAAATGGAAATAAAAATGGAGATGATGATGTGAAAAGGAGTCAACATGAAACCAACAAATGTTCTGTTATTTAACATCATCCTGAAATTAAAAATAAAAAAATCTTGCCCAAAAAAAGGGTTTTCTTAATGATATATCGCAACATTTTGACTTTCTTTTAGCAATAGCTTTATGATATTGCACTTAAAAAATCAGAACTGGTGATGTAAACCTTTATGTCCATTCACCTGCAATGTAGATTACACACACAGAACACATAACAAACCATAGATCAAGTGACAAGTTTAGTCGCAACCCAAGGCATTAATGAACTAAGCAGCTGCTTGGGGCCCAAGAGTGCTTGAAATGCCACACAGGCTGTGTGTGCATATAAAAGTCAGTCCTTCCAGAAAAATATGATTGTTGCAGGCCAAAATCCTTGATTCACAGTACATTTTCTTGAAAAATGTGCTTGAATATGTATGGTATTGATGCAATTTCAGGATAGGTGCAGTGCACTGGCAAAGGAAGGCTGCATTCGTTCAAATTAAATTGAATTGGGACAGCCTTCGCGCAGCGCTATGATGTAATCGGCCTTCAAATGCAGCCTCTGAAGGCTGCAGCCGCTGAATTGACCTATGGCTAAGCCCCGCCCCCTCCACTCACTCGGACAAACTGTCAACATTCAGTGACAAGCGCTATGCTAGCAGTCACAGTAGGAGACATTTCACAGGAGGCAATTGATGGCTGTTGGAGACAGAAAGATTAAATATCATCTCGAAGTCACCAAAACTTAACTTAACTTTACTGCTCTGGCTGCAAAGGATAGAGCTAACTTCTGTTAGCCTGTCTATGGAGTTTTGCATTATACGTTAGCATTAGGCTAGCAGACTTTATGCTTAGTTGTGATTCTGGCTAACATCCAAACATCTCTCACAATATGTTGCCTCAAATACGTTGTTGACTTAACTTACAACAGATGTAGACATCCTTGTTAAGTTTATCCATGTTTAGTTGGTGTTGTGGGCTACTGCATAGCTTTATCCAGAGCAGACACTTCTCTAGGTTGAGATGTGGCTTAGGAAAAGGTAGGAAAAAAATACACCAGAGAGGCTGGGCGATCCCAACCTCACAGGATACCGTGTGTCAGAGTTGCATGTAACCCATGCACACCATCTGACCATTTTAAACTTAAAATGTCAAGAAAAAACACATAAAAACGAATGAAAACTAACTAACTGCAATGCATTTCAATGGACGTGGAAGCAGAGAATGTCCGAGTGTATGGACTAGCTATGCGCACTGTGATTGGCTCATCGTGTTTGGGGGCGTGGCTTAGCCATAGGTCAATTGGGACACAGCTAATGACTTTACATGTTCCGTTAATTGCGTCACTTCAAAACGTTCCCAAGGCAACTCAGGGAAACCATGCAAACATTGCATATTCTGCACGTTTTGCTCAAAAATCTGTGATTTTGGTGGTGAGAGTGCAGCGTCTTTGAAAAACAAACCCCTGCATAATATGCAGGCTTTGCTTGATTATTTAGTTAGATTATTAGTTTTTCTGAAGGGACTGGTATATACTGTATATATACACACACAACACAGGTCTACGGTTAGGTCTCTTGTCAATTGTAAAAAACAAAAAACACAATAGTGTACACAATAATATAAAATGTTAAATGTCTGGGGAGCTAATGTTGGTTTAATAAAATCCAGCTGCGCCGTGTCGGAGCTGATGTCACGTTCATGAGTGAACATGCTCACTGACACATCAGCTGCTGCACAGTGCTCAGTGGAAACAGTGGGAGGAGACAACTGGTGCTGGATGGCAACAAGAAAGGAAGTAAACCTCTGGTACAAGAGTAGGAAGAGGACAGGGGTGGAGGAAGAAACAAGATTTAGGGCGTGTTCACTTTTTTTTTTCCTTAAACATTCACTCCTTGGTTCAGTTAACGGTTTTACCTGCATAACAACAGTAAACAGATTCCCCACATTAAACTGGTAGATTTATATCATTTATGATGTTGGATCAACTGTGAGCTTTCTCATCTGCTCGTTAGACTGAGTTCAGTGCCAACTGTAAGTCAGTTAGAGACGTAGCTTTAAAGAGCTGTCTTTACTGACTGGTTACCACATGGTGGGAGCTGCACAGAAAGCTCACATTTGACCAAATATCCCCATGTACTATATTGATTCTCTGTCTTTAGATTGCTCAGTACGTTTACATGACGCTATAAGAAAACCAAAGTATTGCCTTAATCAGACTATAACTGGGAATGCAGGTAAACGCGTCAGTCTGACTAATATCAGAGTTTTCCAACTGCAATAAACACCCAGATAATGCGAAGATAATTCAACGTCTCCTGCATGTATATGCCTTAATCAGAGTTTAACTAGACAAGGCATGTGCGCATGTTCCACACCCCCTGCGCTGGCGTAAGACCCCAGAACAAAAACATCCAAGAAAGCCAGTCGCAGAGGCTATTGTTGTAGTGTTACAGTGTTCTTATCTGCCTCTTGAAATCACCATGACCACGAGGGATGCCGTGCACCTTATCTGCACAGTAAGTAACACGCACAATACATATGAGATGAACAAAGCTGTACGATTAACCATCTTGCTGTTGTACGAAAATATTGGTCTGCTGCCTTGGCTAATAGGTCAACCAGAAAAGGGGTTGTATTAACCTGCTGAAACGACTCATAACCGCCACCTGGTGTTGAGGAGGAGGACACATTCCCGATAGTTATTGGATTTTCTCAGTTACATGTAAACTGGGACAAGGACAGAAGTCCAATTAGACGCCAAAATCTAAATTTGAGCATAGCTCGATTAGGCTGTGCATGTAAATGTACTGATAACATATTTTATCTTCAGTCATTTCATTTTATCTAAAATCATTAGCGGTGCTTATTAACTTATCCACATCATGTTATTAACTGGTCTAAACTCTGCCTCCGTTTCAGGAAAACCAGGGAAGGTTGGTAAAGTTTATTTTTACCAGATTTGTCATTTCCCACACAATGTCACAATGCCACAGATTCTTGTAAAAGTTTGAAACTTTTTTCAATGAAAACCCACAGAGAAAATCACGTTGGAAAAACTGTTTAACACCACAGCAACTAATGAAATTAATCATTGATGTGTCAGGTTCAGAGTTGGTGTACCCAAATGATCATAACCGAGTAGCAGATTGCTATCAGTGGTGCCAAGGCAAATTCACATCCCTAGTTCTTATCTGCCTCTTGAAATCACCAGTGACAACAGAGAGTTTGTTGATCTGCACAGTGAGTAAGACCCCAATACTTCTATGAGATTAACAAAAGAAGGCATTAACCATCTTGCTTTTGGGCCAACATATTGGTTCTGCCTTTTAATAATCAACTGTTCAAAATGGGGTTGAAACTGCTGAAACGACTCATAACAGCCACCTGGTGTTGAGGAGGAGACCATGCCGATAGTTATTGGATTTTCTCAGTTACATGTTTGGGACAAAGAAACAGAAACCAATTAGGTGAAATCTAAATTTGAATAGAGCAGATTAGAAACTGTCCAAAATTACTGATAACATATTTTATCTTCAGTCATTTCATTTTATCTAGAGTGATGTACGTCATAACTTATTCACATCAGTTATTAACTGGCTAAACTTATCCACAGTAAAACCACTGTGTGGTAGTTTATCTTGTTATTTGTCATTTCCCACACAATGTCACAATGCCACTTGTGTGAGTTCACCAACTTTTTTCAATGAAAACCCACAGAGAAGGGAAAAAACTATACCACAGCAACTAATGAAATTAATCATTGATGTTTCTTGGTTCAGTTGAGTTTATCAAATGAATAAGCAATCAGTGAGCCAGAGCAAATTCTGCTCACAGAGGCTCTGTCTCAAAACAACAGAGCAGTTTGTTGATCAAAATGTTTTAGGTAAAATATAACATCACTTCTACTGTGTATCATTAACACAAGAGGGCATCAAGATCTTATTTTGGGCCAACATTATTCTCACATTTTTATAATCAACTGTTCAAAGATGAACTGGAAACTTACCTATAACAGCTGCTGTTATTCCCACAGCCATGCCTACGTTGTTACCTCCGTTGTCTGTTTAAAGACAAAGAAACAAAAACAACAGGTGAGATCAGAAGAATAGAGCAGAACAGAAACTAGTCCAACATTACAGCTAAGTTTTGTTGATTTACCTGGTTTCAGGTCACCACCTCCACCTCCACCTCCACCACCTCCACCAGCTGAAAAAGAACAGTCACAACATTAAAAAACAATAAGGAAATGTGACTGAGATGTAGGTTAAGTGAGTTTTAGCTGCTGTAAAGAAAGAGTGTTTCCTTTGCACATAAACAGAATTTGAGAAACCGTCAGGGTTTCTTGGATGCTCAGTCTGAGTTTCAAGCTGATCTAATGAACGAGCAACCGATGAGCCAGAGAAAACTCACTCACAGAACCACAAAAATACTTCAATGTTTACATTGTACCAAAATGTTTTCGGTAAAATATAACATCACATTCATGCAGAAAAATGACAATAATAAAAAAAAAACATTGTCAGCAGTTGTATCATATCGACATTAGCAAGGAGCAAGCATGAGCAGAACATGAAGCCTTGTTTATACTTCCAACAAAGTATTTGGCCAAAACAAATTTCACATGCTGCCGTGCACTGAAATGCACACTACCTCCTGGTTTCTTTGGTGAGGTGGGGGTGGTGGTGGTGGTGGTGGAGGGAGTTGTGGTAGTAGTAGCTTTAGGTGTGGTTGGATTTACTGTAAAAACATGAAAATGCGGATCAGGATAGTGACAATGACATCAGAAGTGCCAAGATCACACTCATGCAGTAGTTTACAAACTAAGGCATGATTAAAGAGCTGTAGAAAGTAGCTGATATTTGTTTTGTTTGATTTGTAGGTGGGCCAGTGATAAGATGCAATCCAATGTCATTTTTTTCCCATAAAAATCTGACTACATTCAGGAAAATATATCTGGACTCAAATGTGGAATAAATGTAATTCACTTTTCCAATGCAACACACTGTTTCCTGACAATTTTTTTCCACATTATTGAGAAGAAAACCTTTTTGCTGTTAGGATATGTCCTGCACAGTGTTGCCAAATGCATTTAAATCTAAATATCTAGAAAACAAATATGTTTCAATAATTTTTTTTTAGGAAGAAAGCATATTTTTAAAGTACACTTAAATTCATGTGGATAAAATATTTAATATTTTTCATTCTTTTGTTGTTACACCCTTTGGCATTTTCAGTCTGACGTGTTAAAAAATAAGGTTAAAAATGTCATTTCAAATGACATAAAATCAACATGAATGTACATTTTAACAAATCTAATGCTTTTAAAACAATTTTTGAAGATATTTCTGAGTTTCTTATCCTGCCAACCCTGATTTGTCACTGACCCACGTGTGTTCGATTTGATATGATGCGACAGGGGACCTCACTGCCTTCTATACCAAAGGCTAGATTTGATGATTGCTTTGTGAAATTGATTTGGTCAAAAGAGCATTATAAGACAAGGCTTTCAAATCATAACAGTAGTTGTGTCCAGAGATTTTTGAGTAAGAGTGAAAATATTCTTAAAATGTTAGTGGCGTTATAAACATACAAATTAGTACAAAAAGCCATGCAGGAGAAGCAGGTTTGATATTAATTGTAGATTAGTCGTATTCTTGAATTATGACTTACATTTACAAGTTGGAAGTCGAGGTGACCAGTTATTATCTTTTTCACACACAATGGTGCCTTCTCCATCCATCTTAAATCCATCATTGCACTTGTATGTCACAGTAGACAGGTATTTATAAGGAGGTCGAGCTCCCTCAACCCACTGACCATTTTTAACAACAGGTTCGTCACACTGAACACCTGCAGGAGAAGATATTGGAAATTAATACAGATCTCCACAATAACCTACTTCAGTATCAGACATAACTGGGAAATGTTGAGAAAGGTGGAGATGAAAAACACATTAAACATTAAATTAACTTACGTCTGCACTCTGGAGGATTTGGTGTGAATGTTCCATTGTCTGAACATGTTAATGATGCCTGTCCAATGAGTGTGTAATCCTTTAGACAAGTGTACTTTATACTAGCGCTATACCGATAGGATTGTTCCACTGGCGACACATTTGCATTTTCAACCGCAGGAACGTCCTCACAAACTACCGCTGCAAAACAGAAATGACACGTCAGAATGGAAACAGGTTTCTTTGGATTTTTTGGGGGGGGTCTTTTGTGCAGATTTTGCTGTTCGAACATGTCAAGATTACCAACCTTCACATTCAGGCAACATGCCAGTCCACGCCCCCTGCACACCACACGCCATGACCTTAGTGCCTCCAACTTTTTTGAAACTAATGAGCAACAACAAACATAATGTCAGGGGAGGAATCTGTGTTAGTCCTCTCATTTAACGCTCAAACACAATGCACTTCCTCCTGACCATTGACTTAAAGGGTGAACTAGGTTACCCACAACTGTATATTAGAAACTAACCAAACATAAACCACCAGTTATTGGTTCATTACTAACCCAGTATTGCAGGTGACCTGAAGTACAGCACCAAACGATGTCCCTTCAGGGTATTCAACATCGCCATTCCGAACATCACCAGCACTTCCACAGTTCTTCCCTGGAAAGAGAGAAATCTCATTAAAAGGGCTGATTTGAACTCATTAGCTGAAAATACACACTCATTTCCTGTCAGACTTGTCACCAGACATAATCTCATATCAGCAAGTGAGAAATGTGTGACTGATTATGTATCACAAGTCTCCATATCCAGACTGCACTGTTTTGCAAGATTGCCACCTAGAAAATATCAAGCGTTTACACTCACTTGTGCAAGTCATCCTCACAGTACTCCATGTGCCTCCTCTACAAGTGAGGCTTGAAGGCCCTGAAGACAGGTAACCAGGAATACAGCCAAGATCAACTGAAGATCCTTCCTGAAATGTGAGTCCAGCGTTCTCCAATACCATGTTCTCCTCTAGCTCAGGTCTGCCACAGTCTTGAGGTGCAAGTAAATAGAGAGAGAAAATCAGCTTAGGCTCAAATCAAAGACCAGCTTGTGTTGTTTACCACATAAAATATGCCACAGTGAGCTTATCCCACATGTGCCACTCACCTTGCGCAGTAACGAGCACGGAGAGAGAGCACAGCAGCAGGAACTGAGCGACACCCATGACGGAATCGGTCAATGAGTCGCCTCTGGTGAAGAAAAATAAACTTCAAGTACAAAGATAAAAGTATTTATGTTAGTGAAGATTCAAAACAAACGAGACACCAACATAACAGGTGTTAACGGTTACCCGGAAATACAGCAGAACGTCTCATCTAAGCAAACTAATAGATAAAGCAGCTTGGGACAAGGTAATAACCTCTATCAGAATAAACGACTGATATTTAGTCGTAGATAGTCCAACCGAGCTAGACTAAATGCGCTTAGCCTCCTTTGTCACGTAGTTTAGAAAAGCAACGAGCAAAAACTCCATTAGTCATACGTTATGTCGAGTCGATGGATTAGCTGCTCAGCTAACGTGTCATTGCTAATTTAGCAGATTCGTGGTAAATGAAGTTGGCAGCGTTGTTTGCTGTGTTATCGCTGTTCCGTTTCCGATGAGTTTAGAAACAGTAACGGGTGTGTGACTTACCTACCGAGGAGCTGGGAACCAACACAAGCACTGACCAGCACGGCCGCTGCCTCTAAAATTGTGAAATGTGTGTTTCTTTGGGTTGTGTTGCTGCTCCTTCTGGTTGGTGGTGGGCGTGGCCCTGACGTCGTTTGGGTTGCAGTTCCACGGAAACTGTGACGTAATCTCGTAACGTCTCGGTGACGTAATGTCGTAACGTCTCCAGAATGTCTCACATTTTGGATAGACATTTATTTAATGCTAACAGTGTATCAACAGTGTTGATACAGAATTTAAGTTATTTGTATAACAGATAGTAAAGGAAGTCCTGTTTGGACTCTTTGATTTAAAAAATAATAATAAGGAAAAGCCCAGTGACGCCTGTATCAACCTAATAATGCTCTATATCAGTTTTTACTTCTGTTTATAGTCAATTATTTCATATTCATAATTTAAGTTTACACTAAGAAACCCCTCTTTTATTGTTTTTTTTACAATGAGCTCAGCTCAAGCACCATGAAGCAACCAGAAGTTGCCTATTAATAATAACTGTCAACAAGGATAAAATGTAGCCTATGTGAAATGTTTTGTTGAAGTTCTGCATTTTGTAAGCTTCCAGTTCCTAGCCTATGAAACCATTTCTAATAAAGGTTTAAAAAATAAAGGAAACAAACGCTATTTTTCCCCACTGGGAGTGTTCTGTTCTTATACAGTAGCCTACATGGGTGTAAAAAGAGGCATGAGTCAAACTATAAAAATGGGCAATGCAATTAGCCTAATCTTGTCTAGTCTTGTCTCATCTTTTTTTATATTGCTGTGTGTTTTAAAGCACTTTGTAACCATAATAAAGCACACAAGTTGAGTTTGTTTGTGTACTTTAGCCTATTCTGCCCAACAGAGAATAAAGTATGTGAAGAAAATCACAACCAAGAAAAGAAACCACATCAAACACCTGTGGAATTTAAATATTGACAAAAGTCAATGGGCCTTGACTTGAAAGTCATATGGAAGTTTTCAAATGCATTGGTTTGCCTGCTGCCTGTCCTGTACCTAGAAGAACAGGCAGCTATTTAGAGCTGTTGGGTTTGTTTATGCCATATCATACATCTGTGTCTGTTGTCAGTATACAGCATTACCAAAAAGCTGAGGGGACTGGCAGAAGGCCGCTCTGCAAAATGTGACCTCTTTTGATCTGTGAATGATTATATCACAAGTTTATATTTCTGCTCTATCAATGGAGGGTGTGGGAACAAAGCATTCCTCAACAATGATGTAAGATGACCCAACCCAAAAAGGGCTAATAAACCCAGGATATGATCCTTCCTGTGCTTCAACAAATTACAGAAAATCAGAAATATGAACTATAAAACCATAGAGGTAAGTGGTGGTTGTGTGTTTTTGGCCTTCTTGGATCTATCTATCTATCTATCTATCTATCTATCTATCTATCTATCTATCTATCTATCTATCTATCTATCTATCTATCTATCTATCTATCTATCTATCTATCTATCTATCTATCTATCTATCTATCTTGGTGGCAAAAAATGTTATTCGTCCAATAAAGTATTTAAAAAAGAATATCTTGACACGTCAGCTGTCTTTCTGGAGTTTTAATACACATTCATGAATGGAGTCACACAAACACAACCAAACAGGAGTACAGTCTGTGAGTGAGTGGCCTGAAGATGTTAGTTTCCCAAAACACAGCAGACAAAATATACGACACCCTGGTGGTTCTGCCTAGCTTCACCACCAGGACACAACAACCCCTTTCCCCATTTCCACAGGACACTCTGTCGTAGGGGCTTCTCTGGCTCCTGACCTTTAACCTGTCCTGACTGGACACTGTCTGGTGTCTCTCACACTGATATCATCAAAGGGATTACCTAAGTACAAATTCCCACAAAGTGAAAGGAAGTTCACCTACAACATGGTTATAGCACTTTGTCAGTATACTATGGGTTAACACCAGAATTTCCCATTACTATCTATCTATCTATCTATCTATCTATCTATCTATCTATCTATCTATCTATCTATCTATCTATCTATCTATCTATCTATCTATCTATCTGACCTAGCTGCAGGGTCTTCAGTTGGGAGCCATCCTTCACTGAGCAGCCAGGGATGTCTCCCTGCCACTCCCTACAGCTGGATTTAAATAGTCAGGTCAACATGTGGCCTCTCGATTTCCCCAACTCCGATCATTTCTCCTCTGTTTCCCCTGAGACTTCCATCATGACCTTCTTGAGCTTTGCCGACATGACGCCAGTGTCTGGGTACATTTTTTGCTCTCCTGCCCTGGCATTCTTCAACATTCTGTGATTTCTCCCTCGGTCACGGTCAGGTCGATTAACAGGACACACTTCTCCATTGTCGACCACAGGATGATGTTGGGTCTCACTGTGGTGGTGGTGGTGGTGATGTCAGTAAAGGAAACGTATCTGTCTATCTATCTATCTATCTATACTCCTCAAACTAAGGTTGGAAATGTTATTTCAGTCAATAATTTCTTCCCTGTAATAATACCAAGTAAAAAATTCAAGGACGATATCTCTGCTTTCTGGAGGCTGTTATCATGCACTGTGTCAACAAGTAAGATATTCCTCTGTCAAGCTCAGACAACTGATCTTGTGACTAGTTCCTCTCTTTGAAACAGCGTGTCATCACTGATCCATTGTTCATACAAGAGTTTAGTTCCCAATGTGGGTGAGGTATTTGTTTCAGTTTACACTCTGATGAAACCATCTTTGTTCATGGCTGGCATCACTCACTCTCAAATCCTGCTAAATTGAACAGCCACAATGGAACAACAACCAGCTTTACACAAAAAAGATACAACTTAAAATTCAGTAAGTATATGATCAATAATTTCCAACTTGATTTTGTGGTGAGTGAACTAATGCCACAAGTACAAAATGAATATACACATGCAACATGGAAGAAAGAGTGTATGTGTGTGTCTGTGTGGGGGCACACAGACAATATCAAAGTAAAATCCATGTGTTAAAAATCAATAACTTATCATCATTTCATAAAAATCTAGAAGGTCTGGCCTGGAAATAAGAAACGCATTGTTCATGGTCCATAGGCTTGGACTTCCAGTATGACAAGTCCCAAAGCACGCCCCAGTGTCACAATTTCCTACTCAAAGAATGGAATGAAAATAATCACCAGAGAAAAAATGCCTCACTTCCGTTTTCACCAGTACTTCTATGGACATAATTCCCAGCTGAACAGAACAGGGGCCTTGGAAGATTAGTATGTGTATGTTTGGCATTTGATAGAAATCTGTCTGTAAACACTGCAATGAGACATCCACCATAAACGTGCTGCTGACACACATCAATGACTCTCCACCTGATGCCACAGACCTTTGGTAAACAATAAAGTCACAAAACAAATGCCACAGGCTTTTTATGACTCCCAAGGAACTACACTGTGAAATAATAAAGCTCACTCAGCAGAATGGGGCAATTGCTTGAAATAAACCTTCCTCTTCTTCTTCTTCTTGGTGCATCGCCTGCGTCTTCTCTTTGCACATTTGACAACTATGCACGGACAAATCAGCAAAAGTGCAAAAGAAGCCCAACGCAGCAGAGCATACCAAAGTGGCACCCCAGTCCACGCCCTGAGAAAGCAAAGATAAGATTGGTTAATTTTTTTAGGCAGCATGTCAATTTTTGAATAAGTCTCATTTCAGCTCTTTCAGTTAACTAAAAAATTGTGTAGTAACCTGTTAAAAAACAAATTGTGATGAGCTTGATTGCTCTGTGAAGACTGGTTTCCGGTGTCAGTGTGGGTGGCGTCCTCCGTGGGGGCTTGGCAGGTCGTCGGTGTTGGCGTTGGGGCAACAGTGGTGCTCATTCGGCCAGCGCAGTCATAAATGGGTTGGCCTGATGAGGAAAGATTAAGTAAGTCAAGTGCTATTCATTTATGAGACCTTACCTCATGAAAGAGATTTCATAACAACTCTGAAACACAGAATGTTGATTATCAAAATATGCGATAATAAAAAAAAGGAGAAGGTCGTCAAAACCAATTCTGACACAAAGGGATACTGGAAAAACAACGTTTATATATCAGCAAATGTTAATTTACTACATGACAATCAACTATTGCTGGTATTAAAGGTCTTTTACGCAACATATGAATGGAAATAGTGGCCCATGTCTTTTTGTAATGGTGTCATGACAACATTACAGAAGACAGTGAAGAAATAGATGGGTGTTATGGGGAAGGAAGTCACCAACATTGTGTTGATAGTGACATCAGCATCCTGAGGCAAAAGGACGGTGTCACAATGACTGTGTTTCTATTAAAGAAACACAATTGCACAGCCACATCTGAACTAAGAGAGCAAATCTGAAAGGCTTTGTTGGACTTTGCTTGTTTATTACTCCCCCTACAGCTAGACTGAAGTTATAAAACGGAGGTCATGAGATGATTCTCAGGAATAAAGAATGCTCATATCAAGAGGCCGCCAATATTCTCACTACAGAATTATCCCACATCTATAGTTGGCTTAAGAAATCGTGTCTCACCCTGAATACCAAGAAAACCGTCTGCATGTACTTCTCAAAGACACCGAAAGTCATATCCCACTCTGGCATTTTCTTAGGAGGAGAGGAACTTGAAGTCGTTAAAGAGTTCAAGTACCTAGGAGTCATTCTAGACTCTACCCTCTCCTTCAAGAGTCACGTGAACAAAATTACGAGAACGGTGAAATTCAACCTCGCAAATTTTAAATCGATTAGGCCCTCACTAACAACAGAGGCAGCCAGAGTCTTCATGCACGCAATGGTATTATCTCACATTGAATACGGCTTTACAAACTGGTCTTTCACTACCAAAACCATGCTCAACAGGGTGGAATCTTTGTATAAGAGAGCGTTAAAAATACTGGACAAAAAACCAGTAACACATCATCACTGTCAGATACTTAAAAAATACCATTTCCTTAGTTTCGACAACCTCATTACCTTTAAATATGCCTGTGCTACATTTAAGATCCTGAAAGGTTTAGCACCGCACCGCCCCCTCTGTCAGTCTACATAAGACAAAACGAAAACGCCAGCTACACAACCAGGGCAACCTCCAGAGGGGATTGTGTCATCCCACTCAGACGCACCACACAGGGACAGAACGTGCTGTCAGTCGAGGGGAGCCGCATCTGGAACACATCACCTATTGATGTAAGGGACTGCAATACATATGCCACATTCAAGAACAACTTGAAGAAATGGCTATTAAGTAAACAGGACTGTAACCATGACCCACGGTAAAAACTAACTGTCACCATGTCACTTTATTTCTTAATTCTTAATTACAATTTAATGTTAGTTAATGCACTTTATCACTTTATGTAACCACTGAGAACCCGTTTGTAAACAAGAGGTGATGCCTCATGACATCACCTCTTGGTCAACTATTTTTTCATGTAAATGCTTACTCTCAACTGACCAATAAGTATCTACCTCTTCTTACCCTTTTTTTTTCTCCCTTCTTCATTCTTCCTCCTTACTCTTCTCTTCCTGGCCCCAACTCCCCAATCTGTTTACCCTACAACTGGTATAGAACCCTAAACCCCACAACTAAACAATACATATGATCTGGTTTTGCATTGCTGCAGCCCACTCCATCTACACCCTCCCTTTCCCCACCATCCTCCGCCTCTTCCCCTAACCCTTTTTTTTTTTTTTTCTGTCTGAGATATGGCACTTTAACTTTAAACCCCCAGCACTTTAATCGTAACCAGCACTTTAAACTGCTCTAGCACTTTACCGTTTTATTCGTAATGACTAAAATGTGAAACTATGTGTGTAATGTATATGATATTGTAATGTATTGATTGATATTGTTTGTAGACCGATATGTTAGGCTGCTCTTCTGTTCCCTTCTAAGAAGCAAAATAACATGAACAGAACCTTGTTGCACTTTTGACTTGTACTTATTTTAACTTGAACCTCTGTAACTTTTACTTTTTTAGCCGGGGGACAACCAATGGAAATTAGCTCTGCAGCTACAATTGGGTACATTTGCATTTTTAATGTAGAAGAATGTACATTGTCCCTCTCCAAATAAACTTGAATTGAATTGAATTGAATCAATCACCGTGCCATGAATCATGTGGCTGTACAGACTATGTCTTGGTTAACAGCTGTGTCACTCACAGAACAACACGCAACGGCACCAATAACTTTGATCATGCTCTCATAAACATGAAAACCTCCCCCACCCTTCCACTAGATGCGGCTTTAAACTTTCTCAGTTACTTTTAAAGAATGGGCACATCACTATGGGAAGTGTAGAGGAACATAGTCAGAGAAAAATATCCTACAACTTACACAAAAAAAACAGAGAAAACCAAAATCTATCCATTACCTCAATAATAATAATGTAACATTAAACCTCCAAAATCAATGACTCCTTCATATATTTCTCCAAAGTGGCATCAGAAATCTATCAGATTAAAACCATAACTTATTATATATTTTACTGCCTACTCTGAACCAAACAATATTCTCTCTTCCTGCTTCAATCACTGAACCATATCATGAATCAATACAGACACAGGCATTGAGAGCAAATCTGTTATCTGTTGGCTTGAATAATCAATGACACAAATAATCAACCTGTTTCTTCAAGTGGAGACATTCTGCTCATAAAACAAAACTTATAAAATCCAATTAATTTCTCTATCTCCACAGCAAACACAAAGGGGTAAAATATATTTACATGTACATTTCACATTTTTCAAACCAAACTATCAGTAAAACGTGTGATGACAATGCTGTCTGTAAAAAAAATACCAATATACTGTATTTCAATATTTCATTTTGCTTCATTGTCTTTTTTATCAACAATTTACATGCTCCAGCTGAACAATGAGATCTTTCGAGAGTACAGGTCTGTGGCTCATCACATGCTCAAGCGTTAACTATCTTAGCACGGTCAAAAAAGGAAAAAAACAAAACCAAAACGCAACCATTGTTGCCCCTGTATTGTGATCCGTATTATATCACCAGATTCTTGCCACACTCCTAATCTTTTGATGGAACAACCATTCATAATGACACTTACCCATGCAAGTGCAGCTTTACGTAACTTGAAACCAATATGGTACAACCACTCTCACCATAGTAGCATACAGCACTTTGAAGTGCACGCACTTTCTTGCATAATGCAGGAGAATGTGCAAAACAAACAACCATGAAAATGATTAACATCTACCAAATAGTTACCTATTGTTGTGCCCCTCTATGGCACGGTGTTGGCCTCTGCTCGACCACTTTTTCGGTGCCTACATTACCTCTTTTGATTTCTAATAATATCACGAGGGAATTAACTACAAAAATGAATTACAAGTCTGGGACCAATGTGGGGCTTAAGTGTGTTTGACCTTTTATTTGGAGGTAGAGCTGTCCTCACCGGAACTCATACTAGATGTACACAGTACCAGCACACAGTGTTATAAGTAGGCTTTCATTTTTTAACATGTTCTAAATTTGAATAATGCTGCCTTCATGTGCTATGGTAATTATGGTAAATACCAGAAGACGACTTGAAAAGTGCACATGAACACCCTCTCATGTGGTATTTTCCACTGGGAAACTCGTAGAATTTTTTGATGCCCGAGTTGCCGAGATGAGAATAACCTTTGACCTTTTCAACATGGCGGCGAGCAACGCAAGGTTCGTTAATGGTAAACAAGGCAAGCTTTTAGAAAACAGTTAGCAGCTATTCACTTTATGTATGCGTGCATGTACAGTAAAAAAACGCTTATAAAAAACTAGCCAAATAGCCGATGCTAAATCTCCATGAATAATAATATTTACTGTTTGAGTTTTGATCATTCATCTTCTCGCTGTCAGAGATGAACGAGGCAATCCAAGATTGTTTTTCCGCATACATGTAGATGCCGCACGTGTATATATCTATGGTTTAAGTCTGAATCTGTGTGTCCACCGTCTTTATTTTCTCTGTACAACAACAAAAGCACATGAACACAACCCACTAGTAAATACCAGATCACAAGTGGAAAATACCATCTATACCATAGCACATGAAGGCAGCATAAAAATCTATCTTGAAATTAAATATCAATATCATATTCAAATGATTAAAGACACTTTCTGTTTAGGTTTTTATACTAAAAATGTGGATTTTCATCCGTTCCTCTGGGCAACTTTGTGTTGTTGGACCACTTTCGGACAATAAGATACAAATGGGTGGACATGATGTGGAATACTGTTTTAGTCCACACAGGAGCATTTTATACATTATGACTGATACTTTATCACTGGTTGCCAAGCTCCCAGAAACTGGGGTGAAATATTTTTTTGTCCCTAAAATCAAAATTCAGAGGATTAAGATGTTATTGCAGTGATACATTCTGAAGAAGTAAACAACATCCCATCTGTTCTTCTTACCTTGCATTTTAATGACATAAATGCAGTCAACGTCTGCAGGCATCAGAACCTGCACAGAGAGGATGTCACTCTCCTGTTTGCTGATGTCGTTACTGGCGGTGCAGTAGTAGCCGCTGTCTTTTTCCACTGTGGTGCAGTCTAGGTGCAAGTCTGAAGACGAGTGAAGATGCAAGTCTTCGTGGTTGTTAGTGCGTTGATGCCAGGCATAACGAATGCTGGAGCCCTCTGTGCAACCACAGCGCACGGTCACACGCTGCCCCCAGCATGTTGGACCACCAACCAGAGAGCTCAGGGGCCAGAGTCTGGGTTTAGAGACTGGAGCTGCCACAAAGAAGCAAACATGATATTTAAAACCATTCAGCTTGACATGCATATTCATGCATATTTCCCAATCTAATCATTTAAAGAGACTGTTATTTCTTACCATCAGTGACACTAACATCAATTGAGGTCATGATGTCAGCGTATATTTTGTCAATACCGACCCAGTACAGTCCAGAGTCATCATATTGGAGGTTTGTGCCTTTTACAAACAGCCCTATTTTTCTTGCATCTACAATCTTAAACCTTTGACTGGATTTACCAAAGGGCTCTGAGTCCGCCAGAATCCCACAGGTGCTTTTGGAGTCTCCTCGGCACCAGTACTTTTTACTGTACAGGTAACGGCTTGTGTCATAGCTGCAGCTGAGAATGAATTCACCTCTGATACGTGCTGTGATCTTTGTTTTGTCACACTGGAGCTGGAGACTTGCTGAAAGACAGAGTCCGGACACACAAGGTGATTCTTTTCTTCTCAATACAACATCTCATTTGAACATTAATCTTGTAAACTGGTCTTTACTATAATTGGTAGGAAAATATAGTTCACTCACCATGGAAAAGCAGAATTAGAGGCAATATCTTCAGGTCCATGTTGTCAGAGGTAAGCGTATGAAATCTCACAAACAATAATCAGCACTCAGGAAACATGAGAGGTGGACTGTGGTGGCTGTAGCTTCCTGGCAGGTGCATTGTGGGCTACTGTTGCCAACACGTTGCTACAGCCTTCACACTCACTTTATGACGTGCTGCACAAGTTGTCTGCACTTTCTGTAATGTTAACATTTATTTGAAATGCATCATTTGCAGAGGGGAACCCCCTCAGTCTGAAGGTATGAGGTGATGGCCTAAGAAAAAAATACTGAAAGAATGTTTTTTACTCCTTCTGATGCTATCTGGGTTGATCAATATTACCTACAGGAGCTGTAATGAAGGCCTGTGTAATTCATGTGGATGTGGAAATTATTTGATATTAACAGGTGTCTTAGCCAATCACATTTTGTTAAATTTTTGTCACATCATCCAGGTACTTGCAAATATAAAGTAGCAGGTAAAACAAAGAACAGTGACCGGGTTCTTTGAAAACCAACTCGGCCCCGGGGCCTGATGGCCTGAGAGGGAGAGTTTTAAAGAAAATGTACATGAACTTAAAGGGATTGTGCTGGATTTGTTCCAGTACCTGCTTAATTCTTTAACAATGCCCAAATTATGGAAAATGTCTTATATTGTACCTATTCCCAAAAAACCAGGAGCTACTGAATTAAAAGATTTTAGGCCCATCGCTCTCACTTCCATCCTGGGAAAATGTTTTGAAAGGGTCATAAGTAGACAAATTACAGCATCAGTTTCTAACAGCTTAGACTGTCTTCAGTTTGCTTATAAAAGCCAGAGGGGAACCGACGACGCAACCGTCAGTATGTTCCACACTCTGTCAAAGCACCTTCAAGCCCCCTCCCACTTTGCTAGGGCCTTGTTCATTGATTTTACTTCCGCCTTTAACAGCATGCAGATTCACATTCTGCTACAGAGACTAATTGAATTAGGAGTAAACGGTGGTATTATCCACCTTATTAGGGACTTCCTCTCAGACCGTCCTCAACAGGTTTTGGTTAATAATACTCGCTCTGACATCATTGTACTTAACACTGGCGCCCCACAAGGGACTATTTTATCCCCATTACTTTTTTCAATATATACAAATGAATTCCAATTGAATCAGGAAAAGTTTTGCTTGTTTAAGTACGCTGATGACATGGCCCTGGTTGCCTTATTAAAGATGGGGGACACAGTCGGAGAGGAGGTATATCGAGCACATGTGTCATCTCTCCAGAAATGGTGCGATGAAAGTTTCTTAGAGATTAATGTGACAAAAACTCAGGAACTTGTTTTCAAAGAAAAGGATCCTGTGCAGCCCCTCATAAGGGGAAACTGTAGAGGTAGTAGACAAGTTCAAATACCTAGGCACATACATTGATTGTAGCCTAAATTTTGGTGAAAACACAGACTATATTTTTAAAACCTGTAACCAACGTCTCCATTTATTGCGAAAGCTCAACTCCTTCAGAGTGAGCAAGCACATTATGGAAACAGTATATAAAAACCTGATAGAGGGCATTCTAACTTTCAACATGGCAATGTGGTATGCAAATCTGAACACAAAAGGTAGAAGCAAGTTGCAAAGAATTGTAAACCTTGCATCAAAAATCATAGGGACAAGACAGAAACAATTAAGTTGTCTGTATGAGGAGGTGCTTAGGAGAAAAGCTGTAAAAATAGCAAACGACCCCTCTCATCCACTCAATAAGGAGTTTGAACTTCTTCCTTCCGGCAGACGTTACAAAGTGCCAAGGGCAAACCGTAACATTTTTAAAAACTCTTTTATTCCTAATGCAGTCGCGGCACTGAACACCATGCCCCGTTGACGCACTGTGGTGCAACTGCCACTGCTGTTTCTTCTTGTTGCCCTAAAGATGTCTGTGTGTAAAGCGTTGCTGTTGTTGATGATGATGTTGTTTGTGCTGTTTTTTACTTGTTGTTTGTTTTTTTATGAGACCGAAGATGAATCTCCACACTGTGGACAATAAAATTAACTAACTAACTAACTAACTAAAAGTCAGTTTTCTAGTGTACAAGGTAGATGTATGTCAAAGTCAATGTTATTTGTCAATGCTGCTTTATAGATGATTTACATGGTATACAGAGATTGAAATTGTGTTTCTCTCACACAATGCACACACAATATAAAAATATGTATATGACACACATTTAAATCAAAAAGTATATTTAAAAAAATATGTATAGTGCAAAAGGATGTATACGGTGCAAAGTATGGGTGTGATATTCTGTTGGTAAATATGGATTTGCAGGTATGCAACATTCTTTGGTTATTTTTGCTTTTTGGTTGTAGTGCAGTGTCAGAGTAAAGTGCAGGTGGCCACACATCCACTAGATGTCACCATACCATTTATAGTGTGCACCTGTCTGCTGATAAGTCTTTCATATCATATCTGAGTCTGATGCCATACTGAGACACGTAAACTGCCTGCCAGCTCATCTGGTGTGTTTTTGATTGTGTGTGTGTTTTTGTTATGGCCATAACAACGAATAGCCTAGTTCCTTAAAACAGTTCTCCTCCAGCTGCTAGAAATCTCTCACTGGCGACATGTTGGCATTTTCCACCAGAGGTACCGGTATGTCCTCATACGGAGCTAAACAGAAATGGAAACAGGCTTCTTTAGATTTGAAGTCTTTTGTGCAGACTACACTTTTGATGATTGCTTTGTGAAATTGATTTGGTCAAAAGAGCATTACAAGACAAGGCTTTCAAATCATAGCAGTAGTTTTGTCCAAATCTAAATAAGAGATTTTTGAGTCGAGAGTAAAAATATTTTGAATGTTGGTGGCGTTATAAACAACTTCCAGACTCATTTATATACAAATTAGTATAAAAAGTGCATGCAAGCAAAACAGGTTCAGATGTATATCAGTCAGTATTCTGGACATATGACTTACGTTTACACGTTGGAGGTTGAGGTGACCAGTTATTATCTTTTTCACACTTAATGGTAGCTTGTCCTTCCATCTTATATCCATCATTGCACTTGTATGTCACAGTAGACTGGTATTTATAAGGAGGTTGAGCTCCCTCAACCCAACGCCCATTTTTAACAACAGGTTCATCACACTGAATACCTGAAGGAGAAGATATTGGAAATTAATACAGATCTCCACAATAACTTCAGTATCAGACATAACTGGAAAATGTTGAGAAAAGTGGAGATGAAAAACACATTAAATGAACTTACGTCTGCACTCTGGAGGATCTGGTGTGAACGTTCCATCGTTTGAACATGTTAATGATGCCTGTCCAATGAGTGTGTAATCACCGAGACAAGTGTACTTTATACTATCTCTATACTGATAGAATTCTGTCAATGGTGACACATTGGCATTTTCCACCAACGGTACATCCTCACAAACAACCGCTGCAAAACAGAAATAATACAGCTCAGAATGGAAACCGTCTTCTTTCGATTTTTTAAAAAAAAGTCTTTTGTGCAGTTTTTTTCTGTTAAACACACCAAGATTACCAACCTTCACATTCAGGCAACGTGCCAGTCCACCCCCCCTGCACACCACACGAGATGACCTTACTGTCTGCAACTTTTCTGTAACTAATGAGCAACAACAAACAATGTTAGAAGAACTTCGAAAAGGATCCAGAAGGATCTGTAGTCCTTTCATTTAACGCTCAAAAAGAAAACATGCTCTACTGACCACTCACTTTAAAGCCCCAGTGTGTAACTTATTTGGCTTTTTATCAGCAAAAATCAAATGTCTTTCATAAATACATATTTCACTGAGGTTGAATCACACCTGGATACAAATGAAAGCTTTCTCCTACCTGAGAATGAGTTGTTACAAGTTGTTACAAATACATAAGTGGGCGACGCACCGAACCGAGGCGGCCATGTTGCATCGCCATTTTTTACGTTCAGTGGCAGCGTGACCGTAGGTAACTACAGAAACTGAGCGGAGCTGTCGGCTCGGGGAGAAAGTTTTCCAGGTAGCGCCTGTTAAAACTGTCACCACTGTGTAGTGTGAGGAAGGACGGAGGCACTGATGTTGCATTCAGGTGCAGTCAGACAGACGGCCGTCGGCAAACCAACCGGATGTCATTTTACTCCACGTGAGAAAGACGGTAAAACGTGGGTCAGGTGAACAGTACAACATCACCATGACAACATATTGTCAGGCCTGTATTGTTTAGCCTGGTGCTGGTGGACCACTTGTTTACATAGAGGCTTGTTTATCCTGTTACATGCAGCGTCTGTTGTCTGTCTGACGACTGCCTGATTTCACCTGAATGCAACATCAAGAATACGTTCCAATATGCAACCGCACCGCTAGACGGGGGGAATTCCTACACAACTAGAATTAGATTAACATAAACCACCAGTTATTTGTTCATTACCAACCCAGGGTTGCAGCGAACCTCAAGTACAGCACCAAACTCTGTCCCTTCTGGGTATTCAATGACGCCATTCATAACTTCAGCAGAATCTCCACAGTTCCTCTCTGGAAAGAGAGAGATCTCATTAGAAGGGCTGGTTTTCTTTTCTTACAACTCAAAATACACATACATTTCTTATCAGACTTGTCATTAGACATCATCAGTCACACATTTTTATTTTATATATTCACTTTTGCACATCATCCTCAGGGTACTCCATGTTCCTCCTCTACAACTGAGGCTTGGAGGCCCTGAAGACTGGTAACCAGGACTACAGCCAAGAGAAACTGAAGATCCATCCTGGAACGTCTCCTGAATAATGGCAGCGCCCTTCAAAACCATGCCCTCCGGTAGCTCAGGTCTGCCACAGTCTTGGGGTGCAACGAAAGAGAGAGAAATGAAAAGCACTTTGAAAAGGTCACGTGCATATGTGAATTATTATTAGTATATTTTTTATGTATTTTCTTTTTATATTATTTAATTCTGCTTTTTAGGCCCATATTTTATTTATGTATGTATCACTTTGTGTTGATTTCGCTACAATTCAGGAGTTTGTAAAGAATAATTTCACTCTGGAGATCAATAAAGTAATTCTGAATCTGGTTAGTTGACATATGGAATGAAACTTTTTTTTTTTTAAACTTCGTGTACTGAGTTTTTTCCAAAAGAGAACATGGACACACGGAAACACTCAACATCTCAACCACCATCTCCCACACCAAAAAAGTTAAAATATATATATTTTTAATATAAGCAAATAAGTAAGACAATGTATAGCCTATTAAGTAGTGTTGTAAAAGGGGAAACTACACATGATAAGAGAAAGAGAATACACAGACAGGGGAAAAAAACCTTTAGAAAAGTTTCACTTTCATATATTTACATTTGAGTGTGTAAAATTTTCCAAGATTTAGTAAATTGTTTATAAGAAAGTCCACATCCATTATTGTCCAAAATACCATAAATAATACCTTGTCTAAGGGTTAGGTTAACTTTGGCTACCGTGAGGGTTTTTTTCCTTCTCCATAACTCGCTTTCTGGAATACCCTTCTGGCTTTGTTTCCCACACAAAATATACCTTATCCCACTCACCTTGCGCAGTAACGACCACTGAGAGGGAGCACAGCAGCAGGAAGTGAGTGATCATCCCCATGACAAGTCGCCTCTGGTGAAGAAGAAAAACTGAAAAGTAGCCTACAACGATAAAAGTGTTAATGTGAGCAATGATTCAAAACAGACTGTCTTGTTGTTCTCCAACTTACAGGTGAAAAATAGTTGAATTTCTCCTCTTAGCAAACTAAACCATCAACATTACACCAGCTTGGGACAAGACAATAACCCTATTTCAGATTTTTTTTTTCAGTCTATGGAAATAACTGATACATGAGCGTAAAAGGGGAGCCTCCTTTGCCACGTAGTTTAGAAAACAAAACATCATCATTTCATCACACACCATCAACTAACGCGCCATCGCTAATTACAGATTCGCGGTAAATGAAGCTGGTAAGGTTGTTTGGTGTGTTATTGCTGGTGCGTTTCCTACAGTACCTCACCTTCCAAGAAGCTGCAGGAACCACCACCACAACAAACCACCACCGCCGCCGCCGCTTCCAAAACGGTAGGAAAGATATCGCGAGAATTCAACCAGAGAGTCGCAAGATCACTGATTGTTTTAGATATATTTTATAGCCTACTGAAAAAACTTGAATGTGTTGTAGCCTACGGTACTTACATGTGACAAAGAACTATTTGGCTTTTGTTTTTTATTGCTTTGGTTGATTGTTTTATTTCCACGTGTGGTCCCATGGTCCACGAGACCACGGTTCACCACTGGGTCACTTAAAAGACCCTTCACTGTTAGTTCAGCCGATACAAGATCTGGTTAGATAACTTTGAGAATGTTTTCTTTTTCTTTATCACTTTTGCGCCCATTTCATTCATTCACTTAATACATTGTCTAATTGTATCACTATCTGGACACTTAATGCCAGCCAATGATGTTTGTGATGATTTACTCAGACCACTGGTTAAAAATGACCACACTACCACACAACCACTAGATGTCACCATACTCTTGATAGTGTGCACCTGCGGAGGAGGTGCATTTGCATTGTCAATGCATCTCCATCATATCATGTGATACCAGACTGAGACAAATTAACTGCATGTCAGCTCATCCAGAGGGTCTTTCTGGTGTGTTCCATGCTTGCACATAACATAACATAACATAACATAACATAACATAACATAACATAACATAACATAACATAACATAACATAACATAACATAGCCTCCCATTCAAAACTTTAAAACTGCACTGCCAAGTACAGCTCATCGAAAGCATTTCATCTCAAAAACACGTGGCCTCTGTGGATAAATGTAAGAATTAACGAAGGCCGAAGGTAGAGTTGAGTCAGTCTCATTGTTTGCGGAGAACCTCCCAGTGTTGTCAGTCAGTCAGACTCCCTTTTATTCCACCACTCCTTCTGCTTTGACTCCATCCCTAACCACATCCCTCCCTCTACTCCTCTTGTGTGTGTGTGTGTGTGTCCTCCTGAATGTTGTCCAACAGGCGAGACTGCCTGCATTGCATTCTGACTTTGGGTTGGAGCAGCTGTTCGTGCCTGTTTCTGTGCATAATTGTTGTGTCCCAGTCTGTCCTGTGGCCGTCAACCTCCTATTTCTGCGGTGACACTGTCATGCGATGAAACACCCGGGTGACTCTAGGACCCAGTGAGACGCGCCAATGGAAGGGGGCGTGGTGACATTTTTTAATCTGACCACAGAACCTGTTAGCTTACTCTTGCTTCCTCTAAGACAGTTTGCATAGTTCTCACTTGTAGTTCCTTGACGTGACAGACGCAGTAGAGAAGTGCTCTGTGAGGCAACAACAGAGGAGCCACAGCCCTTGAACCAAAACCTCAGCGATCCTGTACTCCATGAGCCCGGACGAGGACCTCTGTGTCCTGACATGCCTGTGAAAGGTGCCCTGTCGCAGGCAGTGTACAGCCAGAGCCAGCCATGGAGCAGCAGGCCTGGATACTGAGGAACTTCCTGGCCCAGCTGGAGAGTCAGGAGCCCGTGAATGAGGGGGAACCGAATGGCATTCTTGGGGAGTTTGCCGTGAGTCAAGATTTATGTTCCCTTTGCTGATACAGTGGTGTGTAAAGACGAAGCCTCCACGCGGTAGACTTATTTCTTCTGTTATTTTCATTATCACATCATCAAAGAAAATGTCATGATGGCTAAGGTGTTATACTGGCCGAGCTGACAGTCACCACAATAAAAGCGAAAGCTCCAAATTTTTTACAAAAGACCCAGCGCATTGTGGGAAGTAACACACTGTTCTTTGTATAAACAGCTCAAACACCACATTTGTGCTTCCTCTTTGCACTGATACTTGTTATCAAAGGCACATGACAAGTGAGACCCATAGGCTACAGCTTTACAACCCATAACAACATCGTCTGTTCATTTACCATCGGCAAGACCGTGTATACGACATTTCATGTACATTCACATGCAAGCAAAGTGTTAGGCTGCAGGCTCCCATGGAGATGAGTGACATGCCAGCGCCTGAGGGCAGCTCATGCTGCTGTCATGCTGCTAACCAACCCCGACCACTACAGAGGAAGGGGTCTCTTGCATCACTTCCTCTTCAGAAACAAAAAGCACTCTGTGGCGTTAGCGCTGCAGATGGTCTGCAAGGCCTTTTAACAGACTGTGTGGAAGAAGTGCGAGAAAGAGGCTCTGAACAAAAAGACCAGTGTCTCACATGGACGCGCCATGAGCTCGGAGTGTCAAACCTTCCACCCAGTTACATTTTGGATGGAAATCCTCTCAGTTTGTGTGAGCTGTCCTGCCAGTTTCTAGTAAGATGAGTCACAGATTCTGGTCATCAAGGGTTGAATCACATAAAAACTGACCATGTATGACCATTGAGTAGTTGGTCACATGTAATTTGCCTGGCCCCTTTTCTCCCCTGACTTTCATGTACGCAGGAAAGTAAAGCTTAATTTTTATAGGACTTGACACCAATGACTTTAAAAGCCACCGTAGACTATATAATACAGAAAAAGAAACAACTACGTCCATTTGTAAAATGCTGTTTGACCAATCTGAGAAACATTTATTTATGGACGCAGCGAGTCAGAGATGAATTTAGACTTTTAACCACCTCGAAATTTTATACTGACCTCTTCGAGAAAGGCCAACACTGGAGTAAATATACTCCCTGTGCATCATGTTGTTGAAGAATAGTCTATAGCTGAGGTAGTAGAAAGCATCTCATAAAAAAAAAATTCATGTGAATGTCTTGCAGAGTCTCTAGTGCGCCGTCTCAGTAATGAGCGTCTCCATTTTATCTCTATCGTTTGAATTGAGGAAGTTTAAAGACACCATCAGACGTATCATCACCAACAATCACACTGCAGGACCGTACAGCTACAAAAACTATGTAATACACATGTTCCACAACAAGTTTTACGTTTTAAAAGTTGAAATCAATCCTTGCTCGTGTTTTCCAGAGGTTGAAGAGCCTGTCAACCAAGTACCGCACTGACAAGACCTACCCCAGCAAGACGGCTGAGAAGCAGGAAAACATCAAGAAGAACCGATACAAAGACATTGTACCATGTAAGCTTTGTTTTGTGCTGATGACGATGATGAAGTTTTTCATCACATTATGAAAATTCTGCATGAGGGTTGATGCCAAAAACAAGCGAAGATGAATGAAAGAAGAGGGGTTGCATAATCTTTGGATCTACACTGTAAAAACTCAAAATCTTTTCAAGAATATTTGTCTTATTTCTTATCAAAAATGTCTCAATTTTAGTAGAAACTCCTCTCTTTCCACTTAAAATAAGACTCATCGCCTAAAAATTATCTTGTTTTTAGATTATTTTCACTTGTTTCAAATAAATTTTAAATTGAAATAAGTACAAAAATCTGCCAGTGAAAGCAGGTTTTTTGTGCTTGTAATGAGAAAGAAAAACTTGCTCCACTGTCAGATTTTTCTACTTATTTCAAGTGAAAATATGGTTGAAAGAAGTAAAAGCTGTCTAAAAAACAAGCTACCTTATATGTGATGAGTCCTATTTTTAGTATAATGCGATTTGTTTTGACTAGAAATGACATTTTGACTAGAAATAAGACTTTATTCTTATTCTTGGTAAGATTTTGAGTTTTTGCAGTGTAAATATTAGTAACAGTTAGCCTGCAAACTGTCCTAAAATATTTTTTCCCCCCATAATAATAACCTCTAATATGTGGTATCCATGATCATGAAGATCTTCTGTGTCTTGAATCATAAAGTATATGTGGATTTATTTTTAATAACAATGGGAAACATCCACTCCAGGTATCCTCATTGGTCATGTGTTTGCTATTAATTATTACTAAATAAGTACATTTCTCTCCTTTTAGTTGACCACACCAGAGTAAAACTCACTCTGACCACCACTAAAAATGACACAGACTACATCAACGCCAACTTCATCAAGGTAAATGAACCCTTGTGAGTCCTTGTAAGGAGAATATTATTTAGATTTCATGTGCATTATTCTGTACTTTACTATAAGCTGTGTTTTGTCCACAGGGGATGTCGGGCTCAAGGGCGTACATTGCCACTCAGGGTCCTCTGCCTCACACCGTGCTGGACTTCCTGAGGATGCTGTGGGAGTACAACGTACAGGTACAGCAGGACCTCTGGACATCAAAAGTTGTCGTTATTTATTTATCAGTGGTAAAAATGTGGGTACTTTATTTTTTCTCTTTGTCTTGTGTGTGACTCTAGGTCGTAGTGATGTCTTGTCGGGAGTTCGAGATGGGAAAGGTAACAATTTGTTTGCTTACTGGATTCCCATTAGCCGTTATTTACAAAAAACAAGATCATAATTATAGCTGCTGCGCAGCAATGGGTCGTGTCCGGGCAAATTTTGCACAAGAAACAGGAAGACAGGTTAATTGACCTTGGAATGTTCATTTCTGCACAAGCTGGGGATTGAACCCGCAACCTCTGGAACTAAAGACCATTGTCTATCACACTGAGCTAATTGTCAAGTGGCAGTGCCACGGTGGCTTCACAAATTAAGTAAACCATTCACTGTTTGTGCAGGCCTTTTACAGTTTACTGATGTTTGTGTCAAACATCATCTGCTTGAGTCTAAGATTTTGTTTAAAGACTATCTGTATATTGATGTAACATTTTCCTGAACTGGGGATGAACCATGAACCACAAACCAACACTTAACTTCTGAGCTAATTATCTGGAAGTTCATGGTGTGTTCTTCTTACACTGTAAGCCAGCTGTCCGGGCATTGTGGAGGCAGATTTCAGAAAAGGTCAAAATGTCAGAAATTTTAATATCTAAACAAAAAATCTGATAAAATAAATTGCATCTAGACAATGGACATGTTGGTGATTTGTTTTGCTTCATAAGAGAAAATCGGATGTTTAAAAGTGTCACTCTGGGATTGACTGCAGTTGTTCCCATGAGAGCAGCGTTTGGGTTGTGGTGAGCTTTAGACCATGGTCCGATCTGTTTGATTTAGAGGCTTGCTGTGATGGGTGAGGATTCTGGCATTTTTATGTGTCATTATACCCATATTGTCTTGAAATAACTGTCACAACAATTCATCAGCTCAAAGTGAGCTAATTATCTGCTAGTGTGACATGGTGTGTGTCTTCTCAAAGACTCAAGACGCAAATCCAAAGCTGTTGTTGGGCAGATTTAAAAAATAGTCAAAATGTCAGAAATTCTAATATCTAAACAAAAATCTGTTAATACATAAATTGCATCTAAACAGCATGGAAATGTTGGTGATTTGTTTTAATTTTAAGTGTTTTGCTTCTCAAGAGAAAATGTGATGTTTAAAAACATCACCTTTACATTGGCTGCAGTTGATCCCATGAGAGCAGAATTCAAAATGTTCTAGAAAATTCAGTTTTTAAGATAAAATTCTGATATTTTCCAAACTTCATCAACCATGACTCTACAATATTCTCAATTTTTTTCAGAAAGATAGAAAATGTATTTAGCAGGAATTTGATGGTATATGTTTACAGTAGTGTTTACAGTCAAACATTTTCATCCACTGTAGGTCAGTTTTTGCTTAATATAAAATCCGAGAAACAATTTTTTGTGGAAAGTCTGGAGATGATCTGGAGCAAGTTTATGACAATTACAAAGTTGTAGGAGGAGATACATTTTAAAAGTTATAGTTATTGAAAAAAACAGAGTGATGGACTTCATAATTTGTAATAAGTTTAAGTTGAAAGTTTCAGCAGTATCTAGGCTACATTGTGGTGAAGTTTCAGAACTGTAGCATCTACCGTTGGCTTGGTAGTAATTTTTAAAGTTTTTAATTTTAAACTTCTTATTGTGCCCCCCCTGGGGCGGGGGGGGGCACATGTCCTTGGAGTTGAGTGAATCTGGCATGGGACTGGACCTTTGTGCAAAGTTTGGTGAGTTTTCGCCCATGGGAAGTATGACTTCCTCGGAAGAAGAAGAGAAGAAGGAAGAATATCAGCAAATACAATAGGTGGTTAGCTGTCGACCCGGACTTGGTTTTAATGAACACAATAAACATATTTATCTGCATTTTCAACCGTTATTTCCTCTGTGTTTCTTTCTTTCTTTCTGTAGAAAAAGTGTGAGCGCTACTGGCCACAGAAAGGAGAGCAACCCTTTGTTTGTGAGCCTTTTACAGTTTACTGTGTGAGTATTTTCTTTTCTCAGAGTTGCACTTCCTGCTCTGACATTTTCCTACAAGTGAACCATGACATATTCTGACATTATAAGTTCATGTTATCTTCATGTAACAGCTGTCATTCTCTTTCCTCTTTTGTCTGTTTTGAATACAGCTAAAACTAAAATAAATTCACAATATCAACCTTTTTTCTTTTCTTTTTGTTGTTGTTGTATTTTACAGGATTCTGAGGAAAGTAAAGGAGATTATTTGACCAGGATGCTGAGGGTGACTTTCCGCAATGTAAGTCGTGTTTATACCCATATTGTTAGAATAACTGTCACAACAATTCATCAGCAAAAGATTATCTGCTCATGTGTCGGTAGCTGCCACAAAGACTGAAGGCAAAATCTCAAAGCTGATGTGGTCACATGTGACACCGCTGAGTCTAATTCCTCAATACGTCGTTACACAGTTGTGTAGTAAACTACTAAAGTAGTAGTTTTATTTTTTTTATTTTGACAGTGTAGCCGAACTTTGAAACAGCTGCACTATGTCAACTGGCCGGATCATGGCGTCCCAGACTCCATCCCTCCCATTCTGGAAATGTTGGATGAAATGCGTTCCTATCAGGGCCATGACGACATCCCCATCTGCATCCACTGCAGGTCAGACACGCCTTCATATAGAATTATGGGATTTTATTTTTTGTCCAAAGC